>SADC01001009.1:58990-680676 GCA_004194705.1 Ditylenchus dipsaci
CAGTGTTTCCAAAATGAAAAATGAAAATAAGAATGAAAATGAAAATTTTTAAAATGAAAATGAAAATGAAAAATGAAAAAGGAAAATGAAAATTTCATTTTCATTTTCATTTTCTATGATGAAAATGAAAATGAAAATTTTCATTTTCATCAAATGAAAAATGAGATTTTTCAGTGAAAAATTTTCAGTGAAAAATCTTCATTTTCATTCTGCTAACTTGTACATTTTCATTTCATCAATGTGTCATTGTCTTTCTTCTTTTTTCTGCTAAAATCTAATGCTGTGGATAATACTTTGGTCCGAACTAAAATCTCAGGCATTTTTTTAGCTAGAATATTGGTACCGAGATCCCGGTTTTAGAATTGTGAAATTTCGGTCTTAGTACACTAGGATATGAATTTTCTTGGTCTCAAAATCTTGATTTTATAGAACACGGACAATTGTTAAAAACTAGTTCCCAGGCCCGGCCGGTGCACCAACTAAACCAAGTGGTCATGTACTTGGATCAAATTTTTTTTTACGTTTTTGGCATCCAAACCTGTTTTCTGCACTATTCGAGCATTCTGAGATGGTTTAGCAGTAGTGAAATCACGTTTTGATATATTTTTACAGTTTTTATAAATCTTGCAAAAGCCGATTTTTTACGGCTGTCATACCATCTCTAGAACGCTCGAATTAGTCAGAAATCAGGTTTTGGAATCCAAAAGCGTGTAAATTTTTTTTGATCCAAGTGGACGACAACTTGGTTTACTTGGTGCATTGGACATCCAGATGATTCAGCTACTAACATGATCACATGCACTAGGAAAGTAGTCTAATATACAAGTTGGGGTGTTAAATCACCTTGTAAGTACCATCTAGTTACCACTTTCTGGAAACAACAATCTACTACCGCCCAAGAACACTACTTAGGCATTTCCACCTAAGTACCGATACCTTGCAGTTTCGCAACGCCAAAAATTCAGGTTAAACGGGCGAGCACACAAAAAGAGCTAGGCTAATCGACGACTTGTTTATTCAGAGAAAACAACAACAGTAAACAGACAGTTTCAAGAAAGATGTTAGTTATGCACCGGAATGTAGACTCAACGAGGACGTTGCTCACCAGCTGTGAAAGAAGACCCATCCCGAGTGTTGCTTCTTGACCTAGACCTGCTGCGACTTCTTGACCTGGACCTGACGGAGTGCGTGAACGACCTTGCTTGTCGATATCCTAGCGAGTTCATCAGCCTAAAATAATGGTACCGAAGAATTGGGAGTAATACGTTAATTACCGCTTATTCCCTCGTATACCAATTCATTCGCAAAGCTGCCATTGAGAGCAGCCATTTGAGATCGAGGAGCTTGAATGGTCCCAAGGTAGTTTGTCTTCACAGCCACATTTTTGAACTATTAGATCAAACAAAACATAACGACAAATAAAATATACAGTAAAAATAACCGACTTGTAGTGCGACCAGTTTCGGAGGGACGTAAGTCCTAACGAGCAGCAGAGATTTCAGCCAGATCACCAGATTCTCCTTTTGATAGCAAGAGCCGTCGGTACAGACCTGTAAATAGTTGATAAAAAAAAAAGATATAAAGGAAGTTGTCTCTTACAAAGCGGTAGACTAACTTCGATGACAGGAGCAGCAGCTAGATTCGGACTATCGTAGAGAGTTTGTTGACGAGTAGGCACAGATGAGAGAAATGAGCCACTGGAACGGATAACGAGCGACGATTCGAAGAGAAAGCTTAAGCACCAGAAGCATTATTGTTCTCGATCAGTAGCTGCAAGTAAAAAGCCATAAATGTCAACGTGTAGAAGGACTAATTTTCAATGAAATTTCATTTTTCACTGAAAAATCTCCCTTTTCATTTGATGAAAATGAAAATTTTCATTTTCATTTCCTTCTTTCAAATGAAAATGAAAATGAAAATTTTTCATTCAATGAAAATGAAAATGAAAATTTCATTTTCATTCAAATTTTCACTGAAATTTTCATTTTTCATCGTGTTTTCATTTTCATTTTGGAAACACTGCCCTAACATAGTGACACTTTGTGACACCTTTAATATAGTGACACCTTATTGTCGGCTAACACACAGGTGTTGGTACTCAGATAATGGTCCTCAGGCAGCTATTCCCGAATGGTCCCACTTTGGTGCTGGTACTCATGTTATGGTATTCTGGGGCGTTAAGCGAATCAATCCACATCCCGTATTGGTCCATACACGAATTGATCCATACTTTTAAAATCCGAGCATTGAGAATTTTTTTTGTCTGAACCGACCTAACCAGGCGGTCGTCCACTTGAAGCAACTTTTTTTTTTTGGGTATTAAAACTTGTTTTCTGGACTAACTAGGGCATGCTGAGAATGGTTTGATAGTGGTGAAATGGCGTTTTGTCGGGTATTTTTGGTTTCAGGAGATAATTGATTTTACAAAAATACGATTATACCGAAACTCAAAAAATACCCTACAAAACGGCATCCTAACAATATCAAACCAAATTCAGCATGTCCAAATTGGTCCAGAAAATAAAGTTTGGAACTTGAAAAACGAAAAAAAAATTTCGATCCAAGTTGACGACCACTTGGCTTAGTTGGTTCTGACTTGAAAATATAAATTCCCACAAAATATTTGTTTGGAGTAGTTTTGGATGGTTTCGGGTGTTTTTTTCGTTGGTTTTAAGTGTGTTAGGTAGTTTTAGTTGGGCTTGGAGCTTTTGGTGTCTTGAGGTGGTTTTGAGTGGTTAAGGGTGGTTCAGACACATTCTAAAATTTTTCGAAAAAACAACAAGGGGACCGAAGAAACTTTTGAATAAAAAAATTGACGAAACGTCTATTTACCGTAATTCACATTGCGAGGGTGAGGGTAGGAGTGCACAATACAAATGAATTAGGTTATGTAAAAATTAGACACAAACGGCCTTGGACACAAACGGTTTAGACACAAACGGCTTAGACACAAACGGTTTAGACACAAACGGCTTAGACACAAACGGTTTAGACACAAACGGTTTAGACACAAACGGCCTTAGACACAAACGGTTTTAGACACAAACGTCCGTGTCCCCATAAAATCACATAAATAATATTATATTTAAAATCTTTTTGCAACCCATTAATGGGTTTTTCATCAGGTGGCAAACCCATTTCTCAACTCCCCCCCCCCCCAAGTGTCCCCCCCCCCTTTAACCAAAAAAGGGCAATACTTTTTTTGGCTCTATATGTGTTCGTGGAACTCCCAAAAAAATTTTGCCTTGGTCCCCCTGTTGTTTTTTTTTCGTAATTTTTTGAAATTTGTGCCTTGGTCCCCCCTGTTGATTTGTTTTGATATTTTTTTTCAAAAGTCTTTAAAAGTATCAAACAGCCAAAAACCTTTTTTTAAAGTATGTGAGCCCTTGTCCATTTACTACGGTGGACAGAAAGGTGAACTTCCATTGAATTAGGGTCGGCCGAAGGCCGGCCAGGTAAAAAACCCTTTAAGGAATTTTTCTCTTTAATGATTTTTTTACCTGGCCGGCCTTCGGCCGACCCCTAATTCAATGGAAGTTCACCTTTCTGTCCACCGTAGTAAATGGACAAGGGGGACCAAGGCACAAATTTCAAAAAATTACGAAAAAAAAACAACAGGGGGACCAAGGCAAATTTTTTTGGGAGTTCCACGAACACATATAGAGCCCTTTTTTTTACCAAATTAATTGTTTTTGTACTCAATATACTTTTTGTACCAAATATACTTTTTTTGTACCAAATTTACTTCTTTTTGTACAAAAATTTCCTTTTTTCTGTACCAAACCTGATTTTTTGTCCAAGAACAAAAAAAAAATTTTTGTGAGGATTTGATTTTATAATCTCAAAATGACTTGGATCCTTCAGAATCCCACCCCGTAATGGAAAAAAACCTATGAAAGTTGGTTTTTCGGGGGTTCACTAAAGGGGGTAAACATTTTGCGAAATTCCATTAGGCGGATCAGAGTTCCAGTCCGATGGGCTTAATCGCTTAATATCTCACCTGAACCACTCAAAACCACCAAAAAAATTAATTTTGAGTGATCAAGCCCATCGCACTGGAATGCTGATCCGCCCAATCGAATTCTCGCACAACTTTCCAACTTTCAGGGGCTTTTGGCCACTCCTGGTGGGATTCTGAGGGATCCAAGTCATTTTCAGATTATAAAATTTAAATCCTTACAAAATTTTGCAAAATTTTGTCGCTCTTGGACAGAAAATTAGGTTTGCTACAGAAAAAAGGAAATTTGGTGCAAAAAAGTGAATTTGGTACAAATCAGGTTTGGTACAAAAAAAGCATGATCCAATTTCGGTTCCACTGGATAATCCATTCAGCAACTAAACCAAGTGTCGTCCACTTGGATCAAAATTTCTTTCACGTTTTTCATGTTCCAAAACTTGTTTTTTTGGACTAATTCAGGCATGCTGAAGATGGTTTGATACTGGTGAAATGTCGTTTCGTCGAGTATTTTTGAGTATTCGGCAATAATTGATTTTACAAAACTGGATTTTACCAAAACTCAAGAAATACCCTACAAAACGGTATTTTACCACTATCAAATCATCTTCAGCATACCCGAATTAGTCCAGAAAACATGTTTTAAGACCCAAAAAAGTAAAAGAAGTTTTTTGCTCCAAGTGGACGACCACTTGGTTTGGTCGGTTAAGACTAAAAAATTAAATTCCAGCAAAATTTTCACTGAAAGTGAGATTCAAAAAAGTCATTGGGTACACTGAAAGTGAGAGTGTAAGTGAAAGTAAGAATGAGAGACAATTTTTTTCTATTGGGTACAACACTGAGGTTGAGAGTGAAAGGAGAAATCGCTAATTGGATACGTGGCCTTACAGGACACGAAACTACTCCAGGACTGTGGTTTCTATTTCAAATCGTGTTCAGGACACGATTTTGAATAGGGTATGATACCTTCAAAGTTATTCCAGTGAAGAAAAAATAATTTCTGCGGACAAAGCTTTTGTTTTGTTTGTAAGAGGGAGCTATTCAACTATTGCCCCAGCAGTCGATTCAACCCTGGCCCCAGTAGAAATTTGCCTTGGTCCCCCAAGGCATTTTTTTTTTAATTTTAGTTTTTATTTAAAATAACAAAAATTAAAAAAAATTGTATTGCGGGACCAAGGCAAATATCTGCTGGGGCCAATGTTAAATCGACTGCTGGGGCAATAGTTGAACCTAGCTTGTAAGAGTATTTTGTTGAATTAGCTTAATTTTCTTCAGAGGGCTCCGCCGGTTATTGACTTGGGAGGATTAGCCCTGTCCGCTGTCAGCGTTGCAAGGCTTACATTTGTCTCTTCATGTAATTGGTTTTAAGCAATTCCGGATACCGTATTTCCTCTAATATACCGACATGTCGGTTTATTTTTCAACCCCTCAAAAATCGTGAAAATTTTGGGTCGATCTCGACAATTTTGGATGAAGATCCAAAATCGAAAAAGCGGAATCGATAGAGCTCGTGGGAGCTAAGAAAACGCAAAAAAAAGCGATGTAAATTTCTTTCTTTGGACTGAGATACGGACCCTCGAAGTAGGGGGTGTCGGTTTATTAGAGGGTGTCGGTATATTAGAGGAAATACGGTATTCATGATTTAGCAACTTAAAATTTCAGGGAATTTATTGACGGTGGGAGAAAATTCCGTTGTCCTTTTTGCAGATCTGCAACTCCCGGTAATTTGGCTAGTTGGTTGTAAATCTTGGAAACTAAAAATGGTGTATTTTAGTGGAAGAGGGATATTTCGCTCACTTGGATCACACAGGCAGACGTACTGATATTGTCCATCGTCCTGAGCTCTATCTCGGTGCGTGGTATTTTCGTTGCTTTATATAGCCCTAATTTTGCTATTTAAGTTCATTTGAGTTTGTGGCAACAAAGCAGTATCGCAAGAATGGTGTCAAGCCCAAGGAGCCTGCCTTCATATTCATGGTTGATGTGTCCTACAATGCTATTCGCAACGGCATTGTGGAGCTGCTGTGCCGGAATCTGGTGTATCTTTTGGGGAGCCTGCCTAGGTTGAGCTTTTTCAGCTGTCGTGGGTTTAATAGATTAGATGTTGTGTTCAGGGATTACGGCATGGACAAATCCACAGTCAAGATTGGCTTGGCTACATATGACAATGTGTTCCACTTCTACAATCTAAGTCAAGAGGGAAGACCAGAAATGCTTGTGGTCAATGATGTGAGCGACATGTTCGTGCCCTTTGCAGAAAGATTTTTGGTGGATTTCGAACAAGTGGAATCTTCTTTGTTGAAGTGAACAATCGAAGTTAGAAGTCGTCAGTTAGATCACAAGAAGCAAGTGAGAAGGCATAAGAAAGCAAGAAAAATGATAAGATATTAACTTTTTGTTATTGAAAATTGTGTGTCAACAATGTTGATTCGTTTTGTCTGTCGCTGAGAATAAAAATTTTTAAGATTTCGGGCAAAATTCTGGCACACCGACAACTGAGCAAAAAGTATCTGAGAAAAAATTAAACTTGACAATAAGTCATCTAACAATAAATTCAAATAAAAATTAACTAGTCTTGGCAAGATTTGTTTCGAAGATAATTATTTGGTATTTAAGTGTTTCTAGAAACACTACTTTCCGCACTAAACAAAGTGGTTAATAAAATAACTAATTCTGTCGACCCTCTATATAATATGCCACTGATGTAGGCCATCATAATTAGCCGTTACGAGAACCATCTATGAATGGCCATCTCTAACTGGTCGTACACTACCATATAAACTCAATGTTCCTAGCAGACATTTTTTTTCCTTGTATAACAGTCATAAACTAGTTTTTTGAGACCATTGAGCCTCAGATTGGGCAGGTGAACCTCCTGGCACCTCCCTTAAATGGATCCACCTCTAGATTCCGAAATTTCGGATTCAGCTGAAATCAATTAAACTCAATGTATTTTGTCCGAAATTGTGTCCTGAACACGGTTCGAAAATTCTAAAAAGTAACTTGACTTACAGAAGCCGCAGTTCTGGGCTAGTTTCGTATCCGGTAAGGTTCAGGTGTATGGAGACGGTAGTATCAACAAAGTGGTATTCAGGTAGTTACACCAAGGCTGTGACTAAGTATCGGTGACTCAAGTAGTGGTACTTGGGTGGTAGCAGATTGTATTTTTAGGTAGTGGTATCTTGATGGTAGTACTCAGCTGGCAGTACCCAAGTTGTATATTAAAATTAAAATTTCGATCCAAGCGGACGACCACTTGGTTTAGTTTGTGCATGGATTACCCAGCAGAACTGGGGTTGGATCATAAAAAGACATTGAATACAATTTAAAAGTTCTTTACAAGCAAAAGTTTTACTACCCCGGTACCTCTACACTACCTGACTTTCCCAACCTGGGTACGACTACTTCGGTACAACAAAACCAAGTGGTCGTCCACTCGGAGCAAATTTTTTCTTTTTACTTTTTCAGGTTCCAAAACCTGTTTTCTGGATTGATTCGGGCACGGTGAAGATGTTTTGATAGTGATAAAATGCCGTTTTGTATGATATTTTTTGAGTATTGAGAAATAATTGATTTCACCAAAACTCGATTTTTACCAAAACTCAAAATAGCGAAAAAGAGGCATTTTACCATTATCAAACCATCTTCAGCATGCTCTAATTAGTTCAGAAAACAGGTTTTGGAACTTGAAAAAGTGAAAATTTTTTGCTCCGAGTGAACGACCACTTGGTTTGGTTGGTTCAGACTAAAAATTTAAATTCCTCCTTCTTTTAAATGCGTGAATTTGAAAAGTGTGGATCAATTCGTGTGTGGATCAATTCTGTGCCGCCCGATAACCACTTACACGACCACCTACCAGAGTACGTTTTCCAGATTTTGGGATTTGGGTCTGTAAAATCGGGATTTCGGTCTTAACAAACCAATTTCTGACACGATTTTACATGTGATAGCATAATTCGTTTTTTGATTTGACTAAATATTATTTTTCAAGCTATCCAGGAGTAATCCACCTGACCAGGACTACAAGAGTTGAATAATACACTTGGTGAACGTATGAAAGTAACGTACCGTATTTCCTCTAATATACCGACACCCTCTAATAAACCGACACCCCCTACTTCGAGGGTCCGTATCTCAGTCCAAAGAAAGAAATTTACATCGCTTTTTTTTGCGTTTTCTTAGCTCCCACGAGCTCTATCGATTCCGCTTTTTCGATTTTGGATCTTCATCCAAAATTGTCGAGATCGACCCAAAATTTTCACGATTTTTGAGGGGTTGAAAAATAAACCGACATGTCGGTATATTAGAGGAAATACGGTAATAGAATAAGGAAACATAAATGATACAACCAATTTTTCACAGGAAAGTTTTTTGTGAGATAGTTCTGTCAAAGAACAATTATTTTCGAAACAAATCTTGGCAAGACCAATTAATTCTCATTTGAATTTATTGTTAGATGACTTATTGTCAAGTTTAATTTTTTCTCAGATACTTTTTGCTCAGTTGTCAATGTGCCAAAATTCTAATGACCTCTCTCTACAAAGTAACTTAGCTAAGCTTTATCGCCCTTTAAGGTAATTTATTAGGGACAATACTTTTTCTCCGACTAAAACACTTTTTTTTCCGACTAATTTCTTTTTTTTCCGACTAATTTTATGTCGGCATTTTTCTGTTAATCTTTCTGATAATTTTTTTAATGTTTTAGCATTATCGTGAAGCCCAGGATCTCAGCTTTCCAAAAAGCTATAAAACTTCATTGAAGGATTTTAGAAAGGTAGACTTTTAGAGATTTTAAAAAATAAAATAAAAATAAAATTTATTTTATTAAGACCCCTCAATCTCCACATTTCTTAAATTATCTGATAAAGCTTAATGGCTCGTTGGAAAGCTGAGATCCTGGGCTACACGACAATACTAAAACTTTCAAAAAATTAGCACAAAAATTAAGAGAAAAATGCCGAAATAAAAACAAAGTTAAAATTAGTCGGAAAAAAAGAAATTAGTCGGAAAAAAAAGTGTTTTAGTCGGAGAAAAAAGTATTGTCCATTTATTAGTACAGTCAAACCTCTATATAACGGCCCTCTAATTTTTTTTAGAGGGCCGTTATATAGAGGTTTTGTATTTTTTAATAGTAAAATTATTCAAATATTGAAAAACGATCGGCAAAATCGGAATCCTTGCGATATTTGCGACCAGACTGTCAAAACAGAATTAAAAAAAGCTTTGAAAATCGAGCTAAAAAAGTGTCGGACCCAAGGTGGGAACGAACTTTTAGGGGGGGGGCGTTATATAGAGGTTTGACTGTATAAGATATCAACAAATAAAAAATGTTTGTTTATACTTTACTGCAATATAGGTATATGTGGAAGAAATATATGAAAAAACCATGCTATTAGCATGAGGCTAAATTACTTTTCACCGTCAAAAGGTTCAAAAATCCAGTCAAATTTGAAAATTTTGTTATTTTATTTAAAAATTATGTATTTTTGTGAACTCTTTATACCAACTTGTATCCCCGAATCTCAGCTTTCCGATAAGCTATCAAATGACCTGATAAGATTTTAAAAATTGTATAAAAAAAGCTTGAATACAATAACTTTTTTGAAAATTCAATTTATTCAAAGACCTTTTTCTGCAAGTTTTTTAAAGTTTATTAAATCAGTTAATAGTTTGTTGAAGTTGTTGAGGTTCAGTGCTACATGTTAGTGTAAAAATTTTCGAAAAATTAAAACGAAAAGTTTAAAAATTCTTTGAGACAAACAAATTTTTTAGATTTGACGGGATAAATTACTAATTTAACGGGATTTTTGAACCCTTTGACGGAGAAAAGTAACCACAGCCTTAAAATGATGCTAAACATGAATCCGGTTTCAGAATTTGATTTTGGGCTAAACTGGGTTATTCAAAAAAATTTACGGGGGATTTACGGGGGCATGGGATCGCCAAAAAATGGCGCGGGGGACCTTAAAAACCACGCCTTAAGGACATGTTTTCTAAACGTTAAAAGTGCTAAAACATAAAAAAAGAACGACACCCAACTCGTATAGAAACTGACTCGTATAGCCCAACTCGTATAGGTCCCAACTCGTATAGGCATCAATTCTACATAAAAGCAGACGTTTATGTGAACGTTTTGTGATTAAGATGTGCTGTTTCCATACCAAGCAAGATCTCAATCGTCAAGTAATATTTGATTACATTTGGAAGTGCTAATGATCGGGAACTTTAAGTGCAGCTCAAAGGTCTGGCCATCAATTATCGTGACCAAAAAGAAGTGCGTGATATTGTCAAAATGCTAGGAGCTTTGCTCAACGAGCTAATTGATTACGACAGGTATTAATATTTGATTACAACAAATAAGTTAGTTATTAAGAGATACATGGCTCGTTCTTGGCAAAGAAGTGTTCGTTTTTAGCTGTCACACGAAAGTTAGGAAAGTAATCAATGTATCGCTTTAATAATAATTGCCCTCTTTTTTGACTAACACTTTATAGTCAAGGCCCTCTTTTGATTGACAAGTACAAGATTTTTATGGGCTGCAAAATAATACCCCTGGGAGATGTATAGAGAAAATACGGCTAGGGGAGATTTGCCAAAAACGAAATTTGCCAAATGTACGTTTTGCCAAAACGAAATTTGCCAAAAACGAGATTTCCCAAAACGAAATTTGCCAAAACGAAATTTGCCAAAACGAAATTTGCCAAAACGAAATTTGCCAAAACGAAATTTGCCAAAACGAAATTTGCCAAAACGAAAATTGCCAAAACGAAAATTGCCAAAACGAGATTTGCCAAGAGACAAACAGGGGGGACCAAGGCAGTTTTTTCGTTTTTGGCAAATTTCGTTTTTGGCAAATCTCCCCTAGCCGAAAATACGGGGTATAGACGTTTGGCTACAAATGTAACATTTTTGGCGTTCTGCCCTATGTTCTGTTTTAGCCACTTAGGCCTACTTAGGCTTAGGCCTTAGGCTTAGGCCTTAGGCTTAGGTTTAGGCTTAGGGACCAAAAAAATGTCTTACGAATTACAAAATGGCTGAAAAAATAAGCCTAAGTGGCTTAAACAGAACATAGGGCAGAACGCCAAAAATGTTACATTTGTAGCCAAACGTCTACTCACCGAAAATACGGTGGTTCCACTAACGAAATTTTGGCGAACGCAATGTTAGAATGACCAAGTAAAACGTCTGCTTGTATGTAGAATTGATGCCTATACGAGTTGGGACCAGTGCTGTAAATTTTGGAATTTTGGCACCGGCACCGCACCGGGCACCGACCTCCAAAATTTCAGCACCAGGCACCGCACCGGTGCCATTTACAGCACTGGTTGGGACCTAAACGAGTTGGTGTATAAGAGTTGGACCTGTACGAGTTGGGGTATACGAGTCTGTTTCTATACGAGTTGGGTTTTTACAAAAAAAATATTTCGGGATGTTTTGGGAGGACTCCGAAGAACCCAGACTCCGAAGAACCCGAGTTGGGTTTTTACAAAAAAAATATTTCGGGATGTTTTGGGAGGACTCCGAAGAACCCAGTTCGTCCTTATTTTGTCCTAGCAGGGACGGCAAAAATGTAAATTCCGCAGAATTTTCCCTATGCCCTTTCCAGCTGTCATCTGTATTATTATGCAAATACAGTCGACTCTCGATATAAGGACACTCAGGGGACCGGCAAAAGTTCGTTCCCGCCTTGGGTCCGACACTTTTTTTAGCCCGATTTTCGAAAATTTTCACCGGTTTTGTTTTGACAGTTTGGTTCCAAATATCGCAAGGATTCCGATTTTGCCGATCGTTTTTCAGAAATCCAGATTTTTTCCTATAAAAAAGCAAAAACTTGATTTAAACACAGGCTTTTTCAAAAATCCCTGTCCTTATATCGAGTTTTTGCTTTTTTAGAAGAAAAAAATCTGGATTTCTGAAAAACGATCGGCAAAATCGGAATTCTTGCGATATTTGGAACCAGACTGACAAAACAAAACCGGTGAAAATTTTCGAAAATCGGGCTAAAAAAAGTGTCTGACCCGAGGCGGGGACGAACTTCTGTCCTTATATCGAGTGTCCTTATATCGAGTGTCGACTGTACTGTTTTTAGCAACCAATTATGCGATCCAACGCAAATTTGACGGCAGAAACACTATTCCAAGTGGTCTCCTTCCTCAATCGCTCTGAATTAGGTGCCATTGCTTCAATCAGTAGTTTCTTCAATCAATTCGTCCTGCAGCATTTCCCTATTGCCCCACTCTATTATATTGATAGACTATGGATTGGAAACTATTGTACAGATAAGCTAAGTTTCAAAAAAAATGTGCGATATCCTCCGTCATTAGCAATTTCGTGTTCCTTGGAAGAGTGTCAGATCTTAGCAAACTCTAAGAATTGCAAAACTAGAGTTGTTACTATAGATATTGAATCTAAAGTTTTCGCGTCTGAAGAGTGGAAAACCGAGCTAGAGTCAATCAGTTCGATCTGGCTAGGCAACACTCTAGCATTGGAGGTGACTGGTGAAGATGCAGATATCACAAACTGTCTTCAGCAGATGTTCACTTGGACCAAGGTATTCACTTGCAGCCACTTCATTTTCTCTATCCTTGTTTATGATATTAACATCACATTCCCATTCCCATTCCACACATTTCCTTTGCTCTACAGCTTTTCTATAATGGAATTTTCTATTGGTGAGAATGTAACTTATGAAGATTTGCTGGATTATTTGGAAAATAACCCAAAAGAGAGGCAGAGCAGTTTCGTAGTTCTAGAGGATAGGTATTCAAGCCCTGAGATGCATAAATTGCTCGATATGGCCAAAGAGGTAAGTAAAACTTACCCTATAACCTCTATTAATCCACCACTCGCCAATAGTCCGCCATCTTCTAAAAATCCTTCCCCTATACGGGAAGGATTCGGACCTATATCTCAGCCCACTAACAATATTTTACATCGGTGTTTTTTGTGTTTTCTTAATTATCACGAGCTCTATTGATTCCTCTTTTTAGATTTCAGTTGACGACCGGAAAATCGAACCAATTTTCAGGGGCTAAAAATAATCCGCCATGGCGAATTAATAGAGGTAATACGGTATATAATATATATAATTTTTTTTGAGGCCATTTTACCTACACCGATTTTCACTTTTGACTCGGAAAAAAATCTGACGGGGACACGTGTCCCAATCCCCACCTCCCCCCCTGACTACGCCACTGGTTGTCCCTATAGCGGGGGTCGACTGTAGAGACAAGATTTCAAATTTCTGTTAAAGGAGCATGTCCGTGCGTTACATGGAGAAAAGGCGGCGACACAAATCTTTTTTTCTTTCTCTATAAATTTTCATAGGCATTCTCATCTAGATTTTAAGTTTTCTGTCTAGTTTGTAAAAGTAGCATAAGATCATCAATATTGAACGAGTGAAAAATAGAACGATTGAAAAAAATCTGCTGCTCCCTTTCACCTTTTGAAAACGCACGGGCATGCTCCTTGAAAGCCATTCTGTAGAGCTCAAAAAGTTGAGTGGGTGTCAGAAATATCAGATTTGACACTTTCCCCTCGAAAATCGATATTTTAGCACTTTTGAAAAAAGTTGACCCTTAAAGGGGCATGCCCGAGCGTTACACGGATAAAAGGCGGGGACCAGCAGTTATTTTCTTTCTCGCATAAGTTTTCCATGCGTTTTTTTCTAGATTTTTAAAGTTTTCTGCCTAACTTTTAAAAGTAGTATAAGGTCATCTATATCAGATTTGATTAAAAACGAATGAAAAATAGGACGATTCAAAAAAAAATTGCTGGTCCCCCCGCCTTAACTTTTTGAAACGCGCTTTTATGCCCTTTTAAAGAGTTGAGGTCAGCTCTATTATGCTCAAGGGGTCAATTAGACTATGCTTACAGCCAATACGGTATTACATAAAAAACAATTTTTTTATTTAATTTAGCGCTTCTCTTCTTCCGAATCACCATGCTCTTTCCAGCTTCAAATGAAAAGCCCGTCTAATAATAACAATCAACATTTCCAGTTGACCAATCCTTTAACTCGGGAATCTCTACGCTATTACTTGGAGCCGATGAGTGAAAACCGTTTTAAGCATGTTTTGATACGTTGTTCGATGTAAAGACTGAACGTATTAGAGATCTCAATTTGAATAACGTATGCTTGACATTGTTTTGAGCTTGTATGTTTCGTAAAAAAAGGTTGTTTAGTTATGTTGTCCAATTGACCGGTCAAAATCTTTTGCGGTCAATTGACTGGTCAAATGCCTTATTTGAAGTCAAATGCGGTCAAATTTCTCTAGTACCACAGTCTGTAAAAACAAAAAATGTGCATAAACACATTAAAAACACACATTAAAAACAATTTCTCTAACAATTTTGACTTTTTTTCTTAATTTTTGCTCAAAATTTAAATTTTTTCATATTTTGAGTGAAACTAGTTGTAAGGTTTGAAAAAAGTAAAAAATTTTAAGGAAAAATAAATTTTTAAGTAAAAATTCATGTTTCAAGTAGTGCCAGAGGCTTCTTCGAAGCCTTGAATTTTAATAGGTTTTTACGGATTCATGACAAAATAGCAAAAAAAAACAAATTTAAAAAATTATGAAAAAATAATGAAAAATTTTAAAAATAATACAGTCGACTCTCCCAACAACGAACCCCCTGAATAACGAACTCTCTCAATAACGAACACCTAGAGCCGGTCCCAGGGGGTTCGTTATTGGGAGAGTCGACTGTAATTATAAATATTATAAAATTTTTATAAAATATTATAAAAAAATATATAATTATAAAAAATTATAAAAAATTATATATGACACGCATAAGCACAGATTAAAAACAAGAATACAAAGTTAAAAAATATGAGAAAAAACCCAAAAGTTCAATCGTGTTTGAATTTTTTGTCTCGACAAGAAAATCGTCGATTTCGCCTTTCGACATGTTTGACACACCGTGGGAGGCGCATTACTAGGCGCCTTTACGCCATGTAATAAACTGTTCGGTGAAAAAGACAACTGACCAAATAAGGATCTGACCAAATTACATATTTGAATTTTTAATTGTTTGGCTAATCGTATATCTGGGAAAAGAACATTTGGCATACGCCTGTTTTCATCAGAATCCATATTGATCTTCTCGATAGTCTTTTTTAAAGGGCCATAAAAGACCTTGATAAGCACAGCAATTTGCGAAATTTGAATACGCGCGGGATCATTCTGATTTTGTCAATAATGTTTTCGAATTAATTTTTTTGTTTGCATTTTAAATTTAAATTTTATAATGTAGTCAATGTAGAACACAACCTTGTTATGAAAATATTGTAGAGCAGTGGAAGTTCGGTACGTGACAAAATCCTCTCGGACCGAAATCCTCTCGGGGACAAAATCCTCTCGGCCCAAAATCCTCTCGGCCAAAATCCTCTCGGCCATAATCCTTTCGGGCCAAAATCATCTCGAGATAAAATCCTCTCGTAGTCAAAACCTTCTCATATGAAAATTTCAGTGAAAATTTTGCGGTAATTCAAATTTTCTAGTCCGAACCAACCAAACCAAGTGGTCGTCCGCTCAGATCAAAATTTTTCACGTTTTTTAAGTCCCAAAACATGTTTTCTGGACTAATTCGGGCATGCTGAAGATGGTTTGATAGCGGTAAAAGCCGTTTTCTCCAGTATTTTTTGAGTTTTGGCAAATAATTGATTTTACGAAAACTTGATTTTGCCAAAACTTAAAAAATATCCGAGAAAACGGTGTTTTAATACTGTCAAACCCTCTTCAGCATGCCCTAATAAGTCGATAAAACAGGGTTTGGAACATGAAAAACGTAAAATTTTTTTTGAAATTTTTTTTTCTAAACCAAGTGGACGACCACTTGGTTTAGTTGGTAAATGGATTACCCAGTTAAACTGAGGTTGTATTATAGAAAAGATTAAAAATCAGTTTTAAAGTAGTTTTGTATCCTACAAGGTATCCCACCTGGATAATTTTAGGCCTTTTATGTGGTAGTTCCAAGAAAGTGATATCCAGGTGTTTATACCAAGGCAGTGACGAGGTATCGGTATTCAGCTGGAAGTGCTTAAAGAATGGTACTTGGGTGGTAGTAGAATGCATTTTCTAGGTACTGTTATCTGAATGGTAGTACTCAGTTGGCAGTACCCGAGTTGTATATTAGACCATCAAAACCAAGTGGGCGTTAAGGGCTCCCATGTAAAAATCGTCTAAAATCAGCCAAAATCGCTTTCGGTTCTGATCATAAAAGTGAATGAATCATCATTTTTGGGTCTAAAAAGTCTACGGAAGAAAGTATTAGGGCTGAGGCAATAAGAGAAATAAAAATGAAGCCTCGAACACAAATATTCACGCAAAAGTTACAAAAGCACCCTCCTACCTAGACCATCCAAATATTTCAAGCCACAAACTTTATTCTTAGGCAGCAACAACCAGCAGTTCTCGATAAATTACAACATCAACTTCTGAAAATTCATACGCGCCCAACCTCGGCGAATTTCTAGTAGAGTGCATCAGTTCGCTTGCGCACGAATGGCAAAGTGGCTTTCTTGTAGTAGTCGGGTACCAGACAAAGATGCGAGAGAAAGAACGGGCCACAAAAAACGCCCAATAACATTAACAAAGAACTGGGAAAATTTGTACGAATTCAATTTAGCCCAATTTCTATTCTGGGGGATTTTTTCTGGGGAATTTTGCGGGGGGATTTTTGCTGGGGGATTTTTGCTGGGGGAATTTTGCGGGGGGATTTTTGCTGGGGAATTTTTGGGGGGGGGGGGGGGGTGGGGTGCGGGATTTTTGCGGGGGGATTTTTACCCATAACCTTGTCGAGGCTTCGAAATTTTCGAGGCCTCGACTCGAACCGAAACTCGAAACTCGAAAATTTTCGAGTTTTCGAGTACAAAACTCGAAATCTATGCCTCGACTCGACAACCCTAGTCATTTGATATAACCGATAGGCTAGCATATGCCTGTAAAATGAGCAAATACTCGAGCATATGCTCGAGCATATGCTAAAAATCAATCTGCTCGAGCATTTTCACAACTCTAGTTTATTATCTAAATAAGGTCAAAAAAATTGAAACGTTTAAAATATTGAGATTTCAAAAATTGCTTTTTGTCCTTTTTAACTCTCTCACACTCCTGCGGTATACGAGTCACGGGACAAACTTTGAAACATTTCCAGAGTAACTTTTTTTATTTTAACTTGCAGATATTTTATGTTCAAAACTACCGCAGGTTTCACTACCCAAAAAAATTTTTCCAAGAAATTTCGGTTTTTTCGGCGTTTTTTCGGTTTGCAGGGACAAAAAAAACTTTTTTTCACGAATTTTTTTCGTCGTGGATTTTGCGGGGTAGCTGAGAAACTCAGCTTTCTGTCAAAAAAAATATTTGAAAAAACCAATCTACACTGGGGATATGATCTCCGCCAAGTGGTGACTCAGGTTTTCAGGCAGGCACCGCCAGATAAAAGGAGTCAAATTTCCGCGCAAATTCAAATCTGCTTTGAATTGGCGCTTTGTCTCAGAGGCGACAGTTTAGTCTTCCCAGTCTTCTTTAAAAGATCGGCGGTTAGTTTCTCGCTTCGCTTTGGCTAATATTTTTTAGTTCTCTGAAATTGTTCTGATTACATTTCCCGATCGTGCTCTCCAGAAAATCAATATTAAAAATGTTTACAATAGTCGCTGTAAAATATTACCCTTGGTGGTAACCAAATCTCACACAAAAAATGATACTGATCCCAACAATATTTTTAACAAAAAAAAGGTACCAGGGCTTTCCAAGTTATACAGCGGGGGCGCCGTAGGCGCCAGTCCAGCTAGCACAAAAGTATTTTCGAAATGAACAAAAGCAAGTAGCGAGACAGTGTGTCCCGTAACTCGACCAGTGGGACACGATGTCCCGCGACTTTCTTTCGCTTATTTCTAAAACATTTTTGTGTGAACTTTGCAAGTTATTATTTTTGTACTTTTTGCTAGATTCTAGTGGTCATTTTAGTATAGAATATCTACAAGTTAAAATCGAAACAGTTGCTCTGGAAATGTTTGAAATTTTGTCGCGCGACTCAGAAGACAACCTTACAACTTTTTTACCTACCGTTCGTGTGTGATACCTGAGCAAGTTACCACTCTAAATGTAGCTTATTGTCTCAGCTAGCACTTAGGTAAAAAATTGCCTGACAATCCTTAAAAAAGGTAAGTCGAAAACACAATTTCAATAAGATAAATTTGAATTTCCCCTAAGTTTTCCTAATTTATTTCGAAAGAGGCAATTTTGCAATTAATTTTTTGAGAGGCAATTTTGTAAGATAAGAGGCTTTCGCTAAATTGCATTACTTATTTTCAGTTACAGTGCCTAACCACCCCCGACCTATTGCCTGAAAACAAAGATGGTTCCTGTGGACATCCTCTTCGAGATCTTAGAGTACCTGAACCGCAAGGATTGTAGTGTTTTGATGGGCGCCTCTAACAAACAACTCTCCCACATCGTTTCTCATTATTGGTGTAAGGTTGGTCAAGGTCTAATTTGTATTTTAATAGATGATTTACGTCTCGAGATGGTTCCTAGACCAGTGAATTTACAGGTTTTGTGGTAGTCAAAATATAGCTCTTTCAAAATTGCGCCTAGTTTGTGTCGAATTTTGGTTCTCTAGCATTGAACTTTTTCCCAATACTTTTTTCCGTTGATTTAGTCTGTGGAGCAGTCCGACTGGTTTATTTTTCAAGCATAGTATCTATTGTCTGAACTTTTGTTAACTTAGACTTTTGAATGAAATTCGATGATTGGAATTCGATTAAATTAGATTATTGAGCTTCAATTTAAGCTTTAAGTAAGAGCGGTTTGTTGGTTCTTTCAGTGCTTGTGAGAAATGTCCACGCACTGACAGCTCTACCAAGCACCTCTCATGATCGTGAGAAAACAAAAAATACCTAGTACAGATTTTTTGCTGAAGCTTCTTGACCTGAGATGACCTTTTATTTCTTGCACGGACATTGGTTAACTTTTTTGTCTATACTGGGTAAATTAGGGCGTTGACATTTACCTGATCTTAATCTTGTAAGTTAAGCTGAAAAAGAAAATGCCTGTTAGCTGGTTTCCATGCAAAACTCTTGGGTGGGCGAACGCTGAAGATGGTAAGCTGGTATATGCTCAGATAAATACCCACCAAGGGGTCATTGCTGTCACTGAGAACTTGCTGCTGCCTACTCGTACTGTCCTAATAAATATTTCCGTGATTGGCAGCTGTGTGAAGGTCTCTTATGCCAGAACCAAGGTATTTTGTCATTTGCTACTTTCAGGGGATTTTTTCTCATAATTACTCTCTAAAAGTATTAATTTTAAGGTGTGCTTGGGGTACCTGTATTGTGAGCGCAAAGTCGGAACTCGATCGACCAAGAAAGTGTCTACTCGCGGGGAATATCGTCTAACTCAGCTATCAGTTGTACTCCCGAGGAAGTGGCTAAGTCGTTCAAAGCATTGTTCGAGGTATGGTCTTTGCTACTTCTCATTTTGGCTACTCGCTAATTCTTTCATTTTCAGACACTCTGAATTGACTACTATAGACTCCTTCTGTCGCTGCGCGACTTCGTTGAATTTGTTGTTTTTTAAAATCCTTATAGATGCCCCTGTCGGGGCATCTGTCCACACATCCCCCTTTCCCTTTTCCCTCCCACACAACTCATTGACTTCCTCTTCCCTTCATTATCACTTACCCTACAGCTTGCCCCTAATTATTGCAAGGATGGTGGTTGTAACTGCAGGTTGTTTTTCTCGCTCTTACTGCGTAGTATTTTGTATTTATAAATTATATTTAGGTATGGCACTCAACACCTGTAAGCGGTACCTGAATTTGGAGTAAATCATTTCTGAAGTGCGATTCTCTGCGGTAACTGAAAAAAATTAGCTTCATCTTTTGTATTCTAAAAGGATTATTTTTCTTGAAATCTATGAAACACAATGTTCGAGAAACTACACCAATAAACTTAAAATTAAGCAAATTCTTTGAAAAATTCACTATTTGCATTATTCAGCCAGTTAAAAAATAAATATATAAAGTGTAGTAGTGGTAGCAGCTCTGGAAATGGTATTCCCTTGGTCTTGCTTGGTAAGGGCTTTATGAAAAAAAGGTTTTACTAACTTATGTTGTTTCAGAAATTTTGTCGTCTAACTCAGTCGTCTAACTCATGGCTTTCCACATACATCTGGAAGATCAGCCCCAGGAAGTGGAGGACTGTAAGGCTGCAGAGGACGGAAACACACCTTGTCAATTGTTGCTACACAACTTGGATGATCGTGGCCAGAGTCCACCGACAGCTGTGCATTGCACATACACTCAGCGCCAACACTTGGATAAATTGGCTGGGAGGAAAAATTGGCATGTCTGTGTTTGTCCCACTACTGAAGGTATGCTTAATGGATTTCGCAACCAATATTGTCAAAAACTTGAGTGCACAGAGTAGCTGGATTTACTGGCTGGTCCTGGCCGAGCATAACATTTTTAGATTTCACGTCATCTCAAGTGTCATCTTTGTGGGTCAACAACTTTTTCACCTAGTAAGAAGTTGTAATTTTTAAAAATTTGCAAATAAAAACAGTGTATTTTTTAATGGCTTGATAGCAAAGTTAGTAAGTAGTTTACTATAATAGCAAGTTGTTCACTATCATTTAAAAGCTGATATTCTTGCGGTCATTTTGGTATAATATGAGTGTGGATGTAGTATGACGATAATGACGCACCACTTGAAAACGGTGCGTAGACGTTTGGCGGTTTTAGTTGCATTTTTTAAATTCGCGCCCTTTTTGAAATTTTGTTTATTCTGCGTTTGGGCCCACACGTTTAAGCCCGTCCTAACATGCGCTGGCCTACCCTGAGCCTGAGGCCTAAGCCTAAGTTAAAAAGAAAAAAATTGCCGAAAAAACACGAAAAAACAGAATGCCAAAACAGGCGCGAATTCGAAAAAAATGCAACTAAAACCGCCAAACGCCCCTATGCCCTTGAAAATATGTGGGTATTTTCGTACCTCGTACGGTATCCACGTTTATAAATGTAGAAAACAAAGAAAGTAAAACCAAAAAGTGGTATTCAGGCGGTTATACCAGGGCAGTGACCAGGTATCGGTACTCCCGTGGAAGCGCTTAGCAAACAATCCTGCGGAAGGCCATCCTGCCAGCTACCTACTATGCACACATATTCCACCTTTTTCAATTACTAATTCAATTGATGTGAAAATTGTTGTTGGGAAAATACAAGATAGTTTGATGAGAATTGAGCTTTTTCGAAAGACTACTTGGAAACTGAAAATGTAAAGTTTAGAGCCTAGTTTAGAGTCGGGAGTTTAGTTAAACTATTTTGAGTTTGTCAGGGAGCTTAGCGTAGGGATTAAAAGGAAGGGATTGAAATGAGGAGCTTCATATTTGTTGTGAAGCTCTAGAAGGTTGAGGTAAACAAAATTATTTGCAGTGTATAAATAAAAGGTAGGTGCGTAGGACTTTGTCCACTTTTTCCCATTTTGCGGGAATTCAATTTTTTTTCATTCTTGCTGATTTTGCAGTTGGGACACACGTTTGAGCCCGTCCTAACATGCGCTGGCCTACCCTGAGCCTAAGGCCTAAGCCTAAGTTAAAAATTTTGTAAAAACAAAAAAAAACAGCTGAAATCAGCAAAAATGAAAATAAATTAAATTAGCCCTCCTCAGACTCCCGCGAGACACGAGACTTTTCTCACGAGACAAAAAATGTGTCTCGAGAGACAAAGTCACGTAACATATTTCGCGAGACACGGTGTTTTTGTCTCGCAAGACAGTCTCGCGGGACAGACGGACACGTGAGACAAAAATTTTTTTTTAAACAACAGGGGGACCAGGGCAGATTTTTAAGTTTTTTTCGAAATTTTTAGATTGTGTCCGAACCACCCCAAACCATCCCGACCTATCCCAAACTACCCTCAAACCGTCCTGAACACCCCGAACCAAACACAACCTGAAAAATAGAAATTTCTTAAAAATAAAAATAGCCCATTTTTCTAACTTAAAGCTGTGTGAGGAATTAGGTTTGTTAGGACAAAAATTAATATTTCACCCACACAAACCCCAAAACTAGCGGTGGCTAACTACTGAACAGGTAGATATCGCCTGGATGACCTAAAAATTTAAAAAATCAGTTTATATAAAAAATCCATTTTTCCAGACTAAAAAATTTGTGAGGAATTAGGCTTGTTAAGACCAAAAGTGCGATTTAACTTACCCAATCCCAAACGTGAGTGGCTACCACTTGGACAGGTTGATAGATAGGGTAACCCAAGAGTAGGGGTATATTCACCCAAATGACCTGAAAAGTCAAAGGCTTGTCTTTTTACATCTAAAATTAGGTGAAAAAAGGTATGCACCCAGGTGGATTCGATCCAGCAACCTCTAAATCACCCATTATAACCGCTCACAACTCCATCCAAAGTGACCAAACCAAGTGGTCGACCACTTTTATCATAAAACTTTTTTTACGTTTTCGGGTTCCGAAACAATTTTTGTGCACTATTTCGAGCGGACAAAGCTTTCTTTTGCAGCTAAAAGACTTTTTTGCATCTGAAAGACTTTTTTTTGCATCTAAAAGACTTTTTTTGCATCTAAAAAACTTTTTTTGCAGCTAATCGACTTTTATTTGCAGCTAAAAAATTTTGCATCTAATTTTTTTTTCAATGAAAAACAGCCTTTTTGGGTATCCACGCATCTGGGCACATCGCATTTGGCCCCGATTTCAAAATCCTATATTTTTAGATTCCAAATTGAAATTTCTCGATATTTTGCTTCTGTTTAGTCAGTTTTGTGCATGGTGTGCCAAATCGATAAATTTATCGATTTCGATAAAATGGCCTTTGGCGTTATGTCATGGCAAAAATCGATAAAAAATCGATAAAATCGAATTTCTTTCAAACAACAGGGGGACCAAGGCAGTATTAAGGTTTTTTTCGAAAATTTTTAGATTGTGTCCGAACCATCCCAAACCAGCCCAAATACCCTCAATTCGGCTAGGGTGACTTGGCAAAAACGATATTTGGCAAAACGATATTTGGCAAAACGAGATTTGGCAAAACGAGTTTGGCAAGCCGATTTTCGTCGCTAAACAAAGTAGGTAAGCATATGGCATGGTTTGGCAGCCGAAATGTTGAGAAAAATGCTTTCAGGCGTTTTCGAACTAGAAAATGTACTGTACTCATGCCCTCAATAGCTCAGCTAAGCTTGCCAAATATCGTTTTGCCAAAACATACGTTTGCCAAATCTCCCCTAGCCTCAATTCGCCTTAAAGACCCCCGAACTAAACCCGAACCTGAAAAATGAAATTTCCAAAAAATAAAAATAATCCATTTTTTCCGGCTTGAAGTTGTGTAGGTGATTGGGTTTATTAGAACCAAAATTCGATTTTACCTAGACCAACACAAATTCCTGAGGTGGGTACCACCTGGTCAGGTGGATGTCCCCCTGGATGACCAAAAGAAACGAAAGTTCGTCAAATTTAAAAACAAACCCTTTTATCATAGGCAAAGTTGTACGGGGAATTTTGTTTGTTAGGACCATAATTTATATTTACCCATGCGGATCGAGAAATCGAAAAAAATTTTGATCCAAGGACGACCACTTGGTTTTGTTGTACCCAGGTAGTCGTACCCAGGTTGCATCTCAACTCCAAGCCCCCGAAGGGGGCGCAGGGGCTTGAGAGTTAGAGATGCGCGCACGCACTTACCTTAGACATGATTCCGAGAAGTACTCTTGATCATAAAATGTATATAGAGTCTCTTTTTGCCACGGCCAAGTTGAAAAACATGGTAAGACAGCCTAAAAATAGGCATTACCTTCAAAAAATTTTAACCGAAAAGTGGCCCGCTACTCTTCCCTTCCTCTCCCAATACAGCACTTATTCCCTTTAAAATTACATTTTCGGTCTTTTTATACCGAAATTAGTACTTAAAAATGGTATTTGGACACTCCTGAAAAAGTTGATTTTGGGGGGGGGGGGCGGGGTGGTATATTACACTAACGTCAAATTTTTACGTTTTTGGGTTCCAAAATCTGTTTTTCGCACTAATTCAAGTACAGTCAAACCTCGATATAGTGGCCCCCACCTCAAGTTCGTTCCCACCTAGGGTCCGACACTTTTTTTAACCCCATTTTTGAAATAATTTATCGATTCTGTTTTGACAGTCTGGTCGCAAATATCGTAAGGATTCCGATTTCGTCGATCGTTTTTTAAAAACTAAATAGTTTTTGCATTTAAAAAGCAAAACCTCGATATAGTGGCCCCCCTTAAAAAAATTAGAGGGCCACTATATCGAGTTTTGCTTTTTAAATGCAAAAACTATTTAGTTTTTAAAAAACGATCGGCAAAATCGGAATCCTTACGATATTTGCGACCAGACTGTCAAAACAGAATCGATAATTATTTCAAAAATGGGGTTAAAAAAAGTGTCGGACCCTAGGTGGGAACGAACTTGAGGTGGGGCCACTATATCGAGGTTTGACTGTATTCTAAAGATGGTTTCCCAGTAGTGAAATAACGTTTTACAATATTTACAAAACGGCACCCGGACATTTTCCATTTTAAAAAAGAATTTGTCGCGCGACTTTCAGGATCAGTTCTTCTCGGCTATTTTCACTGATCCTTGAAATATCAGCTCGATGTGTAATCAAAAAGTGGCCTGACAAAACTTTTCTCCGGGCGACATTGTCTCTTTTTAATGGAAAATGTCGAGCGACAAATTATTTTTTAAAAATATTTTGTCGCGCGACAAATTCTTTTTAAAATGGAAAATGTCCAGGTGTTTTACAAAACTGAAAATACCATCAAAACGTAAATTTACTTCTATCAAATCATCTTTAGAATAATCGAATTCGTGCAGAAAACAAGTTTTGGAACTGAAAAAACGAAAAAAAAATTGACCCAAGTGGGTGACCACTTGATTTGCTTGGTGCATAGATTATCCAGTAGAACTACAGTCAAAATATAGATAAACATTTTACATAAATGAAGTTCTTCAGACAAAAGAGATTCATTCATAAGACAAAGAGATTCATTTAAAATTTTTATTATGGAGAGAGTTAACTGCAAGTACTGGACACCTAATTGAACTAAGAGAACACCCAAAAGATTCTGGGCATCGAGGTAAGTCAAAACTACTGAGGGTCAATCTGAACCATTAAGGGTGGATCTTTAAAGACGTCAAACGCCTTTGAATAAAAAAATCCTCTCAAGACAATTTGGAGGCGCAATTTACCGGAGGCGCCAGCGGAAATCCACTGGATTTCTAGACTTAGTGGAATTCCAGTGGCAGTTTAGATAAATTACCTGTGAGCTATCAAACTTGCCTGAACAATTCAGAAAATGACAAGATTTAGAGGTTTCAAAAAAACTGTCAACTTTTTAAAAATTATTTTGAAACCTCTAAATTTTGTCATTTTCTGAATACTTCAGGCAAGTTTGATATCTTTGTCATTCAAAAATTTTAAAAAATTGCAACAAAATTTAAAGAAAAATGTCAATATAAATTTGAGGGCGTAAATCAGCATTTTGAGGGCACAAATAATATTGAGCCAAATAAAAATTAGTACAAAAAGAGTGTCTCGTGGTTTATCTGTGGTAGGGTCTTATTAAAAATTTGAGCCTTTTCTGGAAATAAATACCGTATTCACTCAAATAAACGGGCATGACCGTTTATTTTTCAACCCTCAAAAACTTGAAAAAAATTTGGGTCGATTTTGAGATTTTTGGGTGCTCAACCAAAATCTGAAAAGTGGAATCAGATGAGCTCGTGGTAACTACGAAAACGCAATAAACAGATCAGCAAAAACGAAATTCTGAGCTGAGATATAGTCCTTGAGGGTGCCCGTTTATTAGAGGGTGCCCTTTTATTAGAGTGAATACGGTAGTTCTTTTTGTAATTGTACACGTCACCGGCAACAGCAAAGATTTGCTCACTCTCTAGCTGGCGCAGACTGTAATTGATTAGCAGAAAACCAATGTATTTTATCGCTGCACAAAGTCTCGGTCGTGGCTCATTTTCGTGCCCAATTCTCTTTTTAATTTTGTACGCCAAATTGTTCCAGATAGATCATGAATTTCAAGCGTAAGAAAAAGCAACCTGTTGGTAGAAACGCGCGTCCCGTCAATGAACCAGTTGTCAGTGGAAGAAATAGCTATGCTAAATGGACAAAAGAGCATGATGGAGCGCTCTACAGATGGTCAGAAGAAAATGAACTGGAGATGTGGAAGTGTGGCTTCGCCAGCAAGCAGTCTTCTGAAGCATCGTTGAAATATCTCCAAAAGCAGTTCCGTGACTGGCCTCCTTCTCGCAGTTACCAATCAGTGCAAATGCGTCTGAAAAATCTGTTGAACACAGCTCGTTTTCGTGGGGAAGAACCTAGATTCAATGATTCTGTATGCCCCTATCCGCGAACAGAAGTCCAGGCTAGTTACAACTTTCATTACTACTACTTTCAACCAACACTACTTGATATTAGGGTTGGCCTCCCTACCTCCTTCCCCCCCCTCCCCCCGCTTTTTGACCAAATTTTCCTTATACCTCCCCCCCCGCTCCTCCCCCCCAACCCTACTTGATATGTAATACCACTACTCGCTAGGTCTGATTGCTTTAAACCTTATTTTGATAATGTTGCCGAACCCGACTAGCTACTTTCTGATTTTTGAGTGACAATCCCACAATTGGCAGTAGAGTCCCCAGCTAAAGTAATAGATTGGTTTCATATCAACAGCTGACATAATTCGCTGGATAATTTCAGAAATGTAGAGTCTTAGGTGCCAGTTATTTGCTCTTACTTTAAGGCACCTTGATCTCTGTAATATCTGAAAAATAGTGAAGTTTGATGCTTTTCTAGAAGGGTAAAATCCAGGGATATAAGCTAGCGCAAAATGAATAAAAGTAATTTGTCAAAATTTCAAAAATCTAGTGTAAGGTTCACTGGTCATTTCATTCAAAATTTTATGAGCTTAGGATTTTTTCTCGACTGAGAAGCTCTATCAAATTTTCAATAAGCTGCAAAAGACGTGATTTCAAAGTTTATTAAGTGAACTTTATTAATATTTGGTAGCCTTCGCCCGTCTCAGTTTTCGATCAATTTTTTTTGTTTTAGGCGCCCGCTCGAGAACCTACTGAAATCCATCTTCAATGCGACTCGGGAAAATCATGCTTGAATTTGAGGATGCGCACATTGCTCAGGAATGCCTGGAGAAGATCAAAAAGTGGTCGTTTGTTGAGAAAAAAGAATGGTCATTGTCATGTCATTCTGCTGAATTTGTTTCTTTTTTTAAAACCCCTCTAGATGCCCCTGGCGGGGCATCTAGTTCCCTCTGCTACACCAGACCAATACTCGCTCCACTTTTCTTATTCAAACAAACCAATACTCGCCCTACTGTTCTTGTGTAATCCTTCTGATCTTGCGAGAACCTTGACGTGGTTCAGAAGCTTGATAGTGTAGCAGAAAATTTACATGTCCGAACTAACCAAATAATTTTAGGCATCTACCTCGGGACTTGGGTGAGTTCTCTTATTATTCGATTATCGTGTGAGCTATTGATGGATGATTGAGGGCTGTATCATGTGAGTGAAGGCCTTTTTATGGTTTTATCTTTTGTAAGATAAGAAGCTTTCGCTAAATTGCATTACTTATTTTCAGTTACAGTGCCTAACCACCCCCGACCTATTGCCTGAAAACAAAGATGGTTCCTGTGGACATCCTCTTCGAGATCTTAGAGTACCTGAACCGCAAGGATTGTAGTGTTTTGATGGCGCCTCTAACAAACAACTCTCCCACATCGTTTCTCATTATTGGTGTAAGGTTGGTCAAGGTCTAAATTGTATTTTAATAGATGATTTACGTCTCGAGATGCTTCCTAGACCAGTGAATTTACAGGTTTTGTGGTAGTCAAAATATAGCTCTTTTGAAATTGCGCCTAGTTTGTGTCACATTTTGGTTCGCTGACCTTTCTTTTTTCCCTAAGACTTTTATTCAATTCGTTCAATGTGTAATATTGTTTTCGATGGTTTATTTAAAAAAAAATGTCTGTCCAAAACTCTGATGTAATTTTTTCTCGAATAAAGTTCAGTAACTGAACCTTGACCATTGTACTCATGTGAATTTGAATTGTTACCTAACACGGTTGGGATCAACTACGTTGAAACGTACCATGACGGTGTCATGTGTACCATTGTCCCTATAGCCTTCGTAACTTTTTCTCGTTATGTAATTTTAAATTCTGTAAAGATCGTTTTGCCTAAGCCTAAAAGTAAAGACGAATGGCATTTACAGAATATTGAAAACTATATAAACAATTATAGCGTTCAAAGAAAATGCCAATAAAATCGCATCCCTGCCTCTTGCTCAACTGGCCTGCTGGAAATGACGGGTCTCAAGTTATGGCTGTTCTTAATACTGATGATGCCACTATCTCCGTGACTGAGAATACACTTCCGGTTACTTCATTGTTCGATGTGGTATTCACACGGGTTGGCAGCTGTGTGAAGTTGACCAGTCGTGCCTTTCAGGTATTTATTGTCTTCAGCCAGTATTTTTAACTTTTCAGCATATTAAGGTTTGTTTTGGCTTATTTGTGTTCGAAAAAAAAGTGTTGACTCGCTCGTCTATGGCCCAGCCAAATGTTTTTGAGGGAATTCTGCTTGATCCGGGTACAGCCTGCAGCTCCGAGGAAGTGGCCAAGGAATTTGTCCAGCTGATTGAAGTGAGTTCATTTCACCATCTTACTTTGGCTACAAATTCATCTTTTTCAGGAGATTCGTTCGGCCTTGCTCAGGATGCTTAATATACTCCTTCTGTCGCTGCGCGACTTTGTTGAATTTGTTGTTTTTTAAAATCCCTACAGATGCCCTGGCGGGGCATCTGTCCACACACCACTCCCCTTTCCCTTTCCCTCCCACACAACTCTTTACTTCCTCTTTCCTTCATTGTCGCTAGCGCTACAACTTGCCCCATAGTTTTTCAATGATGGTGACTGTAACTGTTGGTTGGTTTTCTTGCTCTTACTCCGTTGTATCTTGTATATAAAAATTAGTTTCAGGTAGAAGACTCGACAACTGTGAGTGAGACCAAAATATGGAGCAAATTATTTCTGAAGTGCTATTCTATGCGGTAGCCGACAAAATCATCTTTTCTCGTTGTATTTTGAAAAGGATTATTTTTTTGAAATTGATAAAACACAATATTTGAGTAGCTAAACCAAAAAACTTATCAAATTAAAAAAAAAATATTAGGGACGAAATTCGCTACGTGTATTATTCAGCCAATTGGAAAATTTGTTTATACAATGCAGTAGTCGAAGACGAGGTTCTGGATGTCAGTATTCGCTCGATCTTGATTGGTGTGAGCTTATTATTATTTATTATTATTCTGAAAAAGGTTTTTATTAATTTATAGTTGCTGTTTCATTCTACTCCAGATCTGGATTTTATTCCATTCAACTCACTCTACAATAACTACCATTAGTGCAGAACTCAAGGAATCCTCGAAGCATGTGGATTCCCTTTCCAGGCAACTAATTGGCAAATCTGAAGTGTCAATTGCCGGTAAGTTTTTATTTTATTTATCTGGGTAAAAAAAATTGGTGAATAATTTGCAGCCCACTCTCTTCGAGCTGTGCCAATCTCTGCCGCTGAAATACTCTGCGAATGGGCCAACCAGCAACAAATCGCATTCCACATCTATTTGGAAGAACAACCCAGAAGGTGGAGGACTGTAAGGATGCAGAGGCGGGAACACACCTTGTCAATTGTTGCTACACAACTTGGATGCTAATAGCCAGGGTGCATTGCACCTATAGCTAACACAAACAACTAAACGATGGAACTATTACGATTATTAAGAACCTGATGGGAAGTACTCGTTCTGACTGAATTCATGTTGATCTGGTGGATAACTGCCTGGTGATTTCCAATACTGTAACTGAGATCATTTGTTATCTGCGGATTTCAAGGAGATTTCTTTTCGCTTAAATTATGATCTAAAAGCATTAATTTTAGATAGTTATGGGATTCCTTCTCTTCCAGCGTCAACATGTGACTCGTGCAATTGGAAAGGCCAGTGCTCCTGGGTCATAGCGACAGATCCAGCGATGGTTTTATTGTAGAATACGGTGCCGTTTTTTCGCCTTGGTCCCCCTGTTGTTTTTGTAGCATTTTAGCCTTGGTCCTGATGTTGTTTTGTTATTTCTCGATTTTGTTGACTTTAATTTTGATCTTTCGAAAATTCACAGAAAAACAACATGGGGACCAAGGCAAAAAACGGCACCGGATTCTACAATAGCGCCTGGTCGATCATTTGCTCACCAGAGGAAGTCGCTAAGTCTTTCATAACACTGTTTGAGGTTAGTTCATTTTCTAAATTTTATTTTGGCTAAATGTTAATTCTAGTGCAGTTGCGCTAGTGGAGAATTGGTTTCCAAATTTCCTTGGTCCCCTGTTGTTTTTAATGTGATTATTATCACATTACAAACTACGGGGGGGGATTAAAGCAAAATGTGGAAAAACCAACAGGGGAGACCAAGGCAATTTTGGACACCTATTCTCCACTAGTGCCATGCTAATTCTTTCTTTTTTAGACACTCTGAGTAGACACCTATAACTGTTGCTGTGCCACTTTGTTGCGTGTTTTTTAAAATCCGTATGAATTTTCATGAATACTTTCACCAATACCTTATGATAATTATTAATAATAAACTTCTAATCTGCAACAAAATCAAAACTATCCATCAATTTTGACCTTGGACGGCAAACGACTGGCTCATTACTTCTTATACACACACTAATGATGGCTGAGAAGTGTGGCAGATATATCTTCTTCCTCCCCGTTAGTCAATGACCACAATTATTAAAATGGATAATAAGTGGACTTGTGGTTGATTAGTTGGCTGTGTTGTCATTTAGTTTATAAGGGCTATAAATAGGGATTTTATAATTTTTGCAAATACTGTTTTCTCTAAAAAAAATTCCGTGGGCTAATTCTTGTCGTAGGTATCAGTCTTTCATGATATTTGTTATAATGTGATCTTATGGAAAAACCTTACATATATATTCATGAATTCGTGCCTCTAAAACTGGGGTTTCGAGTTCCTTGTGATGTTGGCCGGGGCTAAGATGTTTCAATTTTGAGGCTTGAACCATTGTTTAACCCGTTAATGCGCACTGGTAGGGCATGCTTAATTTTTTAGATTATGAGTTTTGCTGCAAAAAATATGTGACGTTAACTGCATGCCATCAAAAAAACATTCAGGGCCTAAACCAATGAAAATACAGATTTTTTGGTAAATTCGACCAAAGATGGTTAAAGGAACAAAGAAAAAGAGGCTCCAGATCCATTTTAAGTGCGAAATATAATTACAGTCAACACTTTAGTGGCCAAATCTCTCCAGTTAGGTTTGTCGGTTCGGCTAGGCGAAAACCGACATTTCTCAGATTTCGGCTTACGCTTTCGGCCGGCCGAAAGCTTCGAGTTCGGATTTTCGGTTCAGTCAGAAGAAAATGTCGGCCGGCATAGAACGCTATCTATAGTGGCTAGTTAGTCCGGTTCGCAAAATAGTTACTATGGATACAGGCGCATACACAATGAGGATTCTGTTTGCGGATGCTAAAACAGACTACTCACTAAGAATCTGCGAAACAGAATCCTCGCTTTTCTTCCTTTTCTCCCAAAACTATTTAATTGGTGTGGTTTTTTTGTTTTCCAGTTGCTTATGTAGCTTCTGACACCATATAGTTAAGGTTTAGAGCTACCGAATGAGCTATAAACAACATTTATTTTATCAATAGCTCATCTGGTAGCCCTGAATCTTAGCTACAAGATGGCACCAACAGAATCATTTTTAGAAAATTTAAAAAAAAGTTATGGCCATTTCCATGTGACAAATCGCTTAAGTCCTGAAATGTTTTGAAGGAATTAGTTTTTCTAAACACTCATTCTCCATTGGAATCATTTTGCCCAAACTTGTGTACTATGACAGATTAGGCGAGCCTACCGACTCTGAGTCTATTCCTGGGAGGACCTCCAGCACAAATTTATTTGGTGTTTTATTATTGGACTGGTTGCTCATCGTCCCATTGCCTATTCAATTTAGAGGCAGGCATACAAATCGAGTTGTCACAACCAAATAATAGAGCATGCCAGCCCTAATTGCAACAACAACAAGCAACTTCTTTTTGTGGGTGAAGGAAAGAATCCATTAACTCATCTTCTCCTGTTGATTTGCATACCCAATTGTGTCTCTGCACATACGCTGGCCTACCCTAAGCCTAAGGACCAGCCTAAATACCATAGTTATATATGTGTTATATCATATATGTTATATCAATTTCAAATTTTTTGCCAAGTTTAGATGTATAAATTAGGGTTGAGGCCATACCTGCAGCGCCGCGACCAAGCGCCGGCGGCGGCACCGCCGGCGCTGGCGCTGTTTTCAAAAAAGCCTGGCGCCGCCAGGAGCCGGCGTCGAAATTTTGGATTTTGAATCCCGCTAAAGTCAATAAATATTTGATTTTCGAATTTGAATATTTATTGTCTTGAGCGGAATTAAAAATTCGGTGGCGCAGTGGATAAGAGTTCGTGTTTTATGCATGGTTTGCAAAAACAGCAAGTATGACAAAACCAAATCTTTTTGCTGCATTTCAGCAAATTTGCTGTTTTGGCGAACCATGGTTTCATGGCCCAAAATGGTGCGCAGGTTCGACGCTATTTGTTTCGGCTTGTTTGACCAGACAGCAGCCTAAGTGCTTGCCCCACTCCAAAGAGTATTTTTCTTTGAGCTAACTTTTTTCATTTTCCATTTATTTCACAATTTTAGCACCGACAATACCAAGGGTTCTTGGCCGCTTTGTGTCTTAAGACCAGCACATTCCACATTGCGATGGATTGGGGTGAAATGAAATCGAGGGAGCCGGAAAAGGTAGGCTTAGAGAAAATCACTCCTTGGAGGAGGAAGGGCGCTTGGTTTTTTAAGGTTCGACCAATGGCTAGGAGTAATTGAGGTCAAATCTGGAGTAAAAAATTTGAATGACCTCTAAAAATTGATTTGAACAAGCCAATACAAATAGAGCGACACCACGTGAGATCGAACCTGCACACCAGGGCTGCAGCCGGATTCTGTTTTTCTGTGTTTTTTTTCACTTCTGTTTTTCTGTTTTCTGCTTCTGTTTTTTTCGAGAAAAAAACAGAAAAACAGGGACCAAGGCAATCCAACCTGAAAGGGTACCTGGATACCACAAAAAGATGGAATTTGAACATAGTTTTGTTAGCTGGTGCCTACCGCGTAAAGAAAGTCTGGTATGCATACATTTTTATGCATCCAGAGTCCCTTTCGAGTGATTTTTGTCTGAGGTATGTGGGTGTGCGCATCTCAACCCCAAGCAACCAAGCCCCCTGCGCCCCCTTCGGGGGTGCGCGCACTCACTTACCTCAGACATAATTCCGAGCAAGAATCTTGATCAAAAATGCATAAAGAGACTCTTTTTGCCCAGCTCCAGTGACCAAAACGGGGTAGAATACCTAATACAAGGAAATTTGCCTTGGTTCCCCAAGGCAAAAAGTCAAAAATATTTTTTTCCAAAAATACCATTTTTTGTGTGGAAAAATGTTAGAAAATAACTTTTTTATCGTTTTAAGCATATAAAAATCACTTAAGAGTTGTTTAAACACTATTTTTAAATAAGTGAAAAATCCGCCCCTAAAAACAGGCACCTTTATAAAAAATGAAACTTGGTTAAACCCTTTAAACCCAAAAACCACTTAGGTGACTAAAGTAGTTTTCTTTCTGTTGCAAATTGCAGTTTCCATTCGAACTCAAAGAGCCTATGACTGTTTAGAAATTCCGAATAGAAATTTCAAATCGGAATCTGCACTGTACAGAACAACATTTTTCCGCAATTTATTTCTAAAACAATCGAATCAACGAATGATGGACAATAACCGGAATCATAAAATCACAAAAACAGATTTAGGCATAAAAAAGTAACAGAACTAAGAGCGATCACAATTTCGCAAGTGAATTCCTAACTTTGAAAAAACTATTTAAAACGATAAAAAAAATATGAAAAATAAAGATTTTGTAATTGCAGAAAGTTTGATTTTCACTTTAGATACTAATTTGCATTCAAATTAATCAGCTCAAAATGATTTTTTAGGCTTTTGAAGCCTTTGCTTCTAGCTTTCAATTTTTTCACTTTCTTTTTATAGTTTACTTGATTTTGTTGAGAAACTTGTTTGATTGTCACTTTAGATCTAAAATGACAAAATTTAACTTTTTAAATCAAGAATTATCAGACACACTTATCAAAGAATTTGTACTTGCCTTGTTTGATTAGAGGCGTTCAAAGAGCTTTTGTCCAAGTCATCAATTTTCTGTAAAATAAGGCTTATAATACAATTCATGCAATGTCGTTTTTTAAATTTTAATACGAAATTCTGGTGTTATATCTGATAGGAAAATTTAAAGGGGAGGAACTTCATATACGCTACGCCTAAGTAGCAGATTCGGTACTTTTATAGTTCCCCTCCCATGCTCGGATTTTAATGAAAAGTGACCCAAAATCACCTCCCGAACTCATTTTTTCTGCTCAACACAATAAAAGAAGCATTTTTAAACACTTTCTGTTTAAAAAAATTTAACTTTGCCGAAAAAATCGCCTTTCACCCCTCAGGAGTACATGGTCATTTTAGGGTATTTTAGGACCATTTTTGGGTGATTTATTACATTTTTCTTTCTGGAGCCAGGCAAAAAAACTCTCTAAATTCATTTTTGATCAAGAGTTTTGCTCGGAATTGTGTCTAAAAAGAGTTGAGATGCGCACACCCACATACCTTAGACACAAATCACTCGAAAGTGACTCTGGATGCATGAAAAAAAATGCATACCAGAGTTTGGTGTTGCGTTAGGCCCGGAAAGTAAAAACCTGTTGAAAATCAATCCTTTTACCATCATTTGACTAAAAAGGGTAAAAATTAGGGTGAAAAACTCCTAAAAGGAACATTTTTGCCTGAGGTGTGGGAGGCAAATTTTTTCGGCAAAGTTAAAATTTTTAATCAGAAACAATTTAGAAATGTTTCTTTTATCGTGTTAAGCAAAAAAATGAGTTCGGGAGGTGATTTTAGGTCACTTTTCGAAAAATCCGAGTATGGGGGGGGGGAACTATAAAGTATCGCAGATTTGACTACCACCGGCTGCCTAATTTTTTATCTATTTTAATTTACAAGCTTGATGTCAAACAAATCCTCAGGCTTTTGGCAAGCCAAAAAAGTCATAGGCGCTAGGTGCCACACCTACTTGAGCTTATTTACAGGCTAAAATCGGCTTAATTTCCGAAAATAGATCGTTTTTGGGGTTTTTCTGTGGATAGTTCAATTGATATTTTTTGAATTTTTTCTGCAAGCCACCCGTTTCATATACCAAAATGTGGACAAGAATCTAGGCTTTTATTTAAGCTTTCAAACAGAGCAAAAAGTAATATTCAGTTAAAGCTAGAGTTCAAAAAACATCCAACGATGACCAATTCCATGACATCCTTTATTTTGATGGTCATTTGCATAATATCCTGGCTTGTAAATCAACCTTTTTTTCGTTTTTTCGGCACCGGCAGCCATATAATTTGGTCAACATTTCCATACAAATGCGGATGATACATCATTTTGTAGAGCAATTTTACTGCTACAAAACGGTGGTAACAGATTTAGTATATGAACATATTTCAAGGTGTTTAAGGATCGTTTCATGGATAAAATTGAAAAAATTAGGCCCGATGTGGCACCGGTGCCGATGCTTTTTTCGGCACCGGGCGCCATACACGGTATTTGAATAAACTCAAAAAGTTTGTTATACACCATTTTTTAGAAGAAGCTTTGCTCTACAAAGCCTAAATACAAGTTTCTACAAATTCAATGTGTTTTATGGTTTTCTAAGCCCGGTTCCACAATTTTTACTTTCACTTAAATTTTGGCACCGGGACTTAGAAAATTATGAAAACACATTAAATTTTAGAAACTTTTATTTAGGCTTTATATAGCAAAGCTTCTTCTACAAAATGGTGTATGACAAACTTATCAAGTTTATTTAGGTGCCGTGTATGGCGCCGGTGTCGAAAAAAGCATCGGCACCGATGCCGCACGGGGCCTGAAAATTTGAAATTTTATTCATTAAACGACCCCTAAACACCATAAAACAGGTTCATATGCCAAAACTGTTAGCATTGTTTTGTAGCGAAGAGATTTTTTTTTACAAAATGACGTATAATCCACATTTGTATGGCAATGCCGATCAATTATATAGCTGCCGGTGCCGAAAAAACGCAAAAACGTCGATTTAAAAGCCTGGAGTGGTAGTAACAATCAAAAATATCCGCGGAGAAATCCGTATCTTCGGATAATTTTTTTTGTGTTTTTGCTGCACTAAATTTCTTCTTCAAAAATTATAAAAATGTTTTTTTTATCGTTTGGCACAGAGAAAATTCTTAGCAATCATTAAACAGTTTTGCGAAAACAAATCTATCTGGGGGAAAGTTATAATCTGGATTTCAACATAAAACTTTGAAAAAAGCTTCTACGCTTTCTAGGTGTACAAAATTTTCAGAAAAATTCTTTTTCCATCCCTGTGTTAGACTAACTGTAGACAGATTTAACGGAACACTTGTGCAAAGTTCTTCGAAAACATGGTGCGAAAAAGATTTATGCAATATTTTTCGACTGATTTTGTAAAATAACACGTTATAAATATAAATAAAACATTTTCCTGGTTTCAGGAGAACATAAAAACAGTAGTTTAACTTTTTTTACTTTTAGTGGAAATAACCATGCTCATATTTATTCGCAGATTTTATCCGCGGATAATTCCGTGCATATATCTGCGGATTTATCCTTAGCTGGGGATAAATCCGCAGATTTTATCCGTATCCCCGATTTTATCCGTTGATTGGTACTCCCACCCCAGGGCCGTAGTAACAATCGTAGTAACAACTTCCGTGGCTAAAAGTGGAATATCTCGGAGTTAAGTCCATTTTTTGTACGGCAGTTTTTTGCAAACAAAAATAGACAAGTTTTATTTTCAGATTTTATTACAATAATCTGAATCGCTTATCGGTAACCAGAGCTAGCACTAAATTCAAAAAAATATCCGCAGCTGCGGATATTTTTTGGACCTGTGAGGCTGAAATCAAATTTATCGTACAGGTTTAAGCTGATTGTAATTATGTTTGACTAAATTTGCAGCCTAGATTACAAGGAACATTTTGGTAGTTCAAAAACTAATTTTGGCTTTACCAAACTTAAAATATGACCAAACGTGTCTCAAAATATTGAATTTGAAAAGTAAGCTTAGTCCATCCTCGGCTAATTTTTCAAATTCAATATTTAGAGACACGTTTGGTCATATTTGAAGTTTGGTAAAGCCAAAAATACTTTTTAAACCACCAAAATGTTCCTTATAATCTAGGCTACAAACCAAGTCAAACATCATGACAATCAGCTCAAACCTGTACGATAAATTTGATTTTTAGCCTCACAGGTCCAAAAATATCCGCAGCTGCGGATATTTTTTTGAATTTAGTGCTAGCTCTGGTTACCGATGAGCGATTCAGATTATTGTAATAAAATCTGAAAATAAAACTTGTCTATTTTGTTTGCAAAAAACTGCTTTTCAAAAAGTGGACTGAACTTTGAGATATTCCACTTTTAGCCACGGTTTTGTTACTACGATTGTTACTACGGCCCCTGATGATATCCCAAAATTAGGTCATTTTCTGACAGTAAAGCAATCCTTAAAATAATTCGAATCAATTCCTCAACAGTTTTTAGTTTGAAGTCAGATACTTAATAACAAAATAAAAATATATGCATTTAAGGGAACTTGAACCTTCGACCCCAGGCGATGCGTATATGAAATTCCTCCCCCTTCAAATAATCTTGTATTTTTACGGATTCAGTCGCATTGGGTTTTCGAAAAAAAGGCGGTGCTTGTCGTTGATTCCGGCCACCTTTCAAAATTAATTTTTCCCATTTTTATGATTTGATAAATATTAGTTTTTATGAACATTTACATATTTCAGCAAAACTTTCGTTGCGTAATTTATGGCTTGGTTACAATGGCATGTCGAAGTCGATGTCGAAGCAAAGCGGTTACATTGACGTGTCGATGTCGAAGCAAAGCGGTTACATTGACGTGTCGATGTCGAAGCAAAGCGGTTACATTGACGTGTCGATGTCGAAGCAGGCTTTTTATATAGATTTTCGAAATTTGAAATCCTTAAAAAAATTTTCTTCTGCTTCGACAAGAGCTAGGTTATTCACAACCGACTTTAATTATTTTTTTTATCTATCTGGTGCGGAATTTTATGCGATATCTTTTGGTCTATGAAATGTTTTTAAAAGAATGAGAATGATTTTTGAGCACTACACCGTATTTTTCTTTATACTTCGACAGGGACTTCGACATGCCTTCATTTTTCTGGTCTTTTATGATTTTCAACACCGGTAAGACGGTATGTCCTGAAAGTATATTCTTGTGCAGAATTTCACGCTAAGCACGATGGTGGAAAAAAAATTCACAAAGAGTCACTATATGGTGGTCTGTTGCCCTTGTGAACCGACCAAGTCACGATTTTTGCCTATGCAACTTCAACGGGATAGGCCATGCCAATCTTTTTAAGGCTCAAATTGTTTTACCACCTCGAATTATATTTTATCCCCTAAAATTTGAATTTTAGGCAATTTGTTTTTCCACACTCTTAAATTATTTTTTCGGGTGTACCGAAGAATTAAAAAAAAAGGCGCATTTGCTAAAATTTTTTTTGCTAAAGGCACTCTTGGTAAAACAAAATTTTGATAAAGGCCTTTTCTGGTTCCTTTTGTGTCACATGTATGATGAACCTACGGTATTTTGAAAATGAAGGTACGGGAAATCGACGTAAAGTGACGTAAAAGGTTGACCTAATCACGTTAACCACTGCACTACGATCTCAATTGCATGAAACCCCAAGTGCGTCCACCCTCCCGTGTAAGTCATTATTTTGAACTCTTTTACCTACTTAACCTCCTTGGATAGTATCCAAACCACGTGTATGGTATTCTTTGCACCTACAGTCAACTCTCGATTTAACGAACCCGTGGGGACCGGCAAAAATGTTCGTTGAACCGAGAGTTTCGTTAAATCAAGAGTTTATTTTAGTCATTTTATTTTATCGTTGGCCAAATAGGCGTTGTAAAAAGTTCGTTAAATCAAGAGTTTCGTTAAATCGGGGGTTAACTGTATAACGGTTTGAACTATCTACCTCAGTTTTGAGAAATTTTTGCAGGAATTTAAATTTTTTAGTTCAATCAAACCAAGTGGTGGTCAATTTTTTTTTACTTTTTTCATGTTCCGAAACCTGTTTTCTGGACTAATTCGGGCATGCTGAAGATGATTTGATAATAGTAAAATGCAGTTTTGTATGGTATTTTTTGGATTTCGGTGAAAATCTAGTTTCGGTGAAATCAATTACTTCTCAATACTCAAAAAATACCATACAAAACCTTATTTTACTATTACCAAACCGTCTTCAGCATGCCCGAATCAGCCCAGAAAACAGGTTTTGGAACATAAAAAACGTAAAAAAAATCTTTGATCCAAGTGGACGACCACTTAGTTTGGTTGGTGCATGGATTATCCAGTAGAACTGAGGTTGGATCATAGAAAAACATTCTGAATTTCAAAAGTTGTTCACAAGACCAAAATATTACTACCCGGGTACCACTACGCTACCTGAGTCCCCCTAGCCTGGGTACGACTACCTTGGTACATCAGAACAAGTGGTCGTCCACTTGGATCAAAGATTTTTTTTACGTTTTCATGCTCCAAAACCTGTTTTCTGGGCTGATTCGGGTTGAAGACGGTTTGGTAATAGTAAAATAACGTTTTGTATGGTATTTTTGAGTATTAGGAAGTAATTGATTTAACCAAAACTAGATTTTACCGAAACTTAAAAAATACCCGAGAAAACGACGTTTCACCACTATCAAACCATCTTCAGCATGCCCAAATTAGTCCAGAAAACAGGTTTCGGAACATGAAAAAAGTAAAAAAAAATTGATCACCACTTGGTTTTGTTGGACTAAAAAACTTAAATTCCCGAAAAAAATTCTCAAAACTGAAGTTGATGGTTTGAAGTTCGAATTCCTATGGGTTTCACGCAATTGAATTCTTGGTGCACAAAAAACGTCTAACACCCTCCCGCCCAGGTTTGGGGTTCGCATGGGTAAAATCGCAGTTTTTGCCTTTCGGGGACCAAGGTAAACCACCATGCTAAGCAGATTTTACCCTGTCTAGGTCATTAGAGCTGGCGAAAGAAGCTTCTTGTAACCCAAAAAAGTTGGCAGATATAAATGATCAACATAACGGCTGTTGGAGAAAGTTAGGATCAGCTCTACTTGACCAGCCCCAACTTGTCCGAGCTAACCAGTGCAAAACGTGCAAGAGAAAATTTAAAATAATGGACATCAAGCATTGGCAGTAATTAAGATAACCAATTATATATCTTTTGAGTACTCAATAACCAAAATTAAGTTTGTTTTATCGCTTTTTCTCGCTTTTATACCTTCGATGTTATTTTTAAAGCTGTCCAATAACTACTTGTCAATAACTAAAATAATTTTTTTCTGTCTTATGGTGATCGAAATTCCATTGTAACCACATTCGACATCGACATGCTATTGTTACCAAGGGGTTACTAAAGACACAACTACCTTTTGTTTGTTTTCCTCTAGCAAAACTGGCTGATTTTTCTTCTTTTTCAAAAATTTATTTCTTTTTTTCTTGTGCACAACTTCCAATGGACTGTCCAAGTCACCGATCAGCGCTTTTTTGTCCTGACAAAACTCAATGACCCTCAAATGCAAAATTTCGATTATTTTAGCTTGGTTAATTTAACTTACTTTTTCCAACTTTTGCTTTTGATAAATTCTTGTGGTTGCCAACTATGACCATTAGCTCTTGAGCTCGGGTGATTGTTGTATTTATTCGCTGAAATGAGCAAATTTTTTAGATATCCAAAAACTTTAATCGTTTTGTTGAAAAACCAAAAGCTTACATTACTTTTCATTTTTTCGAGTCATGTTAAATTTTTTAGTTTTCAATGAGCATGTCCGTGCTTGAATGATTTTCAATTCAATTTTAAAAAGGTGAGATCAGGTGAATCTAAAAAAGTGATTTCTGAAATTGTCGTTTTGTAAAAGGCATGTCTTATGTGGAAACTAAACCTACGACAACTTCTGCAGACTTGCACACTTTACTATTAGGCCACTCTGGCTGCTGGTCTATTCTTCCAAAAAAAAATCATGTCAAATATTTTTTTAATTTACTCAGTCTTCGCCTTTTTCAAATTTAAAATTGTCAGTTCTCTTAAAAAAACTACAGGACGGACATAGCCAAAAGGAAACTAAAAAGCCTACGAAACGAAGCTTATTTTTGCACATTACAAATCTTCACAATTAAAATATTGAAAAGAAAAATACAGACCTTGTCACAATCCAAAAGCCTAGGCACTTGTTTCTGACTGTTGAGATTATGATGACTCGTCTTTCAGAACCTTGGAACCGTTCCACCGAGTCAATAACCATTTCTGGTAGGCGAGACAATTTTTCTCTCAGCGTCTTCACCTAAAAATACTTATTTTATACCACAAAGCATCGCGATGATTTTTACTTGGTACTTGTAAGGGGAAATTATGCCAATTCCTCAGGCTTCACATTTGTTTCGCTGAGAATTCTGTTCACATAATCCACCACTAGCTCAACTTCTTTGATATTTCGATAAGAGAATCCCTTTTCCTCTTTTCCTCCACATCAGAAACAGAGTGAAATATGAGGGGCACATTCTAAAAAAAGATATTGTGTAAGATGTCTTCAAAAATTCAAAAAAAGACCTTTATCGGCAGTCCACTCCAATTACACAAAGTACTTTTTTGGCTTTGCACTGCTGATGCAATCAGACGACCACTAAATATTTATGAGCTTTTCAAGTAAGAAACAGTTTCCAAATTTACTCGTAGAAGAGTTTAGATGGCGTTTTGACCAGCAATGCATAGCTTCTGTAGTTTTTTGGAGCATGGTCATTAGCCTACTAAAATTTCATTTTTATCATATTTTTTCAGTTCTAAATTTAAGTTTTTTTATTATTTTGATGTAACTTTGAAGTAATATAGTCACTATTCGATGAGACCAACCTTTATTAATGGGAGTGGAAGGTACTTACCGTATATCCTCTAATTGCGCAATTTCAGCCCGGTTAGCCCCCTGGATACGTCCTTGACGGTATACACCCGACAGCCCATTTGAAAGTTTTTTTCTTGGTTGTTTTTACTCTTCTACATTTCATATAAAGCTTCCGAAAAAACCAAAAACACAAAATAACATCAAGGCTACTACTTTTCACTATGTAATATTCACTAATTTGGTGTTAAAAGTGATAAAATATATCATCGCGGTAGGGTCACATTTCATATCGCGACATTTAATTTAGCAGCTTTTATTTATGTATGTATTTTCACGTATTTGAAAACGTATTGGTTACTTTAACTGATAGGAATTTAAATAAAATTTCAAATGTTACAATAAATTCTTAGCATCATATTGTAGCGCAGCTCAAGCGCTACAAAATCTATGTTACAAAATGTTTTTTGAAGATCCAATGTTGAGCTATGGCTTTTCGGAAAAAATCAATTTCTTGAAAAAATCACTAAATTCCAAAAAATTAGGAAAACTTGCATTTTAGTCATTTTTCCATAAAATAGACATAGAAGTTTAAGAAAAAAGTTTTAAAAGCGTTAAAAATAATTTTGACTGAAATGGTTTTAAAAAAATTCCTTTTAGACCCCATAAAAGCTGCGAAATGAAATGTCGCGAAATGAAATGTGACCCTACCATCATCGCCTTTGAAATTTAGCTGAAAAGCTGACTTTATTTTATAACTGGTGGACAAAAAGTCCTTGGACAAATTTTGAGCTCACTTTTGAAATAAAAATTTAACGATGAGAAAATTCCTAAAAATAGGTTTTGTAGCCCTGAATCTCCTCTTTCAAATGGCATATTGCTTTCAGCTTGACTATTTTGGATAAGTCACTATTTGGCTCCAAACACTTGTCTGGTCATTTCGAGAAGGTTACCAACGTTTTCATCACTTTAACTGGTCAAATGTTATTGAATTTAAGTGTCACTGCAGAATTTTATCACCATGTTGTAGCGCAGCTCAAGAGCTGCAAAACCCATATTACAGAGTGATTTTTGAATATCTGATGGTTGAGATATGTCCTTTTGGAATAAATCAATTTCTTGAAAAAATGACCAAAATCCGAGAAATTGGCAAAAACTTTCATTTTGGTCATTTTTTCAAGAAATTGATTTATTCCAAAAGGACATATCTCAACCATCCGATATTCAAAAATCACTCTGTAATATGGGTTTTGTAGCTCTTGAGCTGCGCTACAACATGGTGATAAAATTCTGCAGTGACACTTAAAATTCAATAAAACATTGACCAGTTAAAGTGATGAAAACGTTGGTAACCTTCTCGAAATGACCAGACAAGTGTTTGGAGCCAAATAGAATATAAAAATAAGAATAAAAGCATATAAACTCATTTGTATATCGAAAAACTAAAGAAAAAGGAAAATTTGAAATACGGTGAAATACGGGTTCATGATTCCGAGTGAGAAAATAGTTTTACTACATTTTTTGTAATTACCACTGGTTGGTATAACAGCTTGAGTTGATATATCGCTCTAGCAGTGAAGTGTCTGAAATTTAAAAATAAAAGTAGAAAAGTAATGGCTTGTTCACGTTGTTAGAGTAAGAGTTCGAGTTAGAGTTAGAGTTCGGGATTTTGGTTACGTGAATACTCTGATCCTAACTCTAACTCAAACTCTAACTCGAGGTGTTCATGTACCTAGAGTTAGAGTTAGAGTTCGAGGTTGGATTTGAAGTGTTCATGCATATAACTTGGATTTTATTTAGTAAACCTCCTAAAAACTAACTTTCAGTGGCTTTAGACGGCTTTGGAGTGAGATTGTGAGCTATCTAAGCTATAAACATGAAAATTTTCAAGCTCGACCTCTAACTCTAACTCGATGTACGTGAACACCATCGAGTTAGAGTTAGAGTTCGGGTTTTGAGTACATGAACACCTCTTACCCGAACTCTAACTCTAACACTAACTCGAACAACGTGAACAAGCCATAACACTTTAAAATGACTACTCATTTTGAAGCGCCTCAACATCTCAATCGACTCCATAGGTCCAACTGTTTGGGATCCCTGCCAGCACAACCTAGTGTTTTTGTCCGCCAACCCAACAATTGGAATTAGAGTGTCCAGTTCATCAGCCTGGCCTGCTTCGTCCACAATTATGTGGCTGAAACATAAAACTATGTACAGAAATTGGAATTTAAAACCAGTACCTGAAATTGCCCTTAAGTCCTCCAGACACAAGGTAGGAGGACGCTGACAGGGTTGAGACAATCACCCTATATTGCTTTTGAATCTGCTTTTTTGGTTCAAATCCAAAATTAGAAAGCCGTCTCGATCTTTTCTAAAGTAGAATTTTTAAAACGTGTTGTGTTGTGCAGAAAATGCCTCAAAAAGTGTTTATAGGGACCGGACAACCATTTTCCTATTTTGTCCTACCCTTGGTTCTCTGTGTTTTTAGTCGAAGCAGATAGGATTGTTTGAACTTACGAAAACTTTTTAAACACTTTCCTTAAAACCTCACATTCGGAATACTTACACGACCCGAGCAATAGCCTTCAGGTTGTCATTCTGTTCTTTCACTGGTTTACACATCGAAAACATCCGGAGAACAAATTTTTGATCCACGGCGCCTGTCTTTAACAAAGCCAAAGCAAATAGATCCGCAGCAGTGTTGGAGGGCGTGCACACCAGCACTTTGTTTGTTGTGCTGAGCTTGAGCAACTGGACAACAGCTTCCACCAAGGTAGTTGTCTTGCCTGTCCTGAAATTATTAATTTTATTAAAATTGTTTATTTGATTATCAGACAAATACCTGGGGGCCCGAACAAATGTAGGGAATACTGGGAGAAGCACGCATAATTCCGATGATAGCTGATCTCTGCAGATAGTTTAATCGCTTTCAAGGGAGAACTTCATTGTTTTAAGATCCTTTGCCTTTTGTTTAAGATATTCATTTACTGGGATCTGCAATAAATGTGCGATTGATTATGTTCAAGCTTAGAGGTAAGTTAATATGTTTTACAAAACGCCTAATTTGCTCTGTTCATCAAAGGGCCTGACCTCTTCCTACTCGGTGGTAAAAACCTTCCGGTGGTAAAAACTCAAAAAAACCTTCTCACCCTCAAAAAAGCTTCGATTTTGGCTTAATTCTCACTGAGATTCTCATTTTCAGTGAAATCATCACTAGGTTCTACTGGATAATCCGTTTCCATTTTTTGCCTTGGTCCTCCCTGGTGTCTTTTCTGTAAAAAATAGGTTGCTCCTTCTTTTGTTTTTTAATGTGATCATGGTGATTGAGGTGGTCATGGTGATTAAGTGATTTAAAAAACAACAGGGGGACCCAGGCAAAAACATCACTCTTAGTGAGATTCGCACTGAGAGTAAAAATGTTTTTTTATTCTCACTCTCACTCACACCCTGTGAGGAATATCCCCCTCCCTCCCTAGAGAGCTGAATGTTATAAGAGGTGGTCATTACGGGTTTTGAATGCCTGCTACTATTTTTTTTGTAAAATTAAACAACCCCATAAAAAAACCATTTATTTTACCATATCTTTAGGCAGCTGTGGAAATACAATGTTGTGCTGAATGTCTGCAATAATAGATGTTAGCACCCTGTGGCGAGTGCAGAAGTTAAATGGAGAAGTTGCCAGAAATAATTTGTATGGCTAAATAATTGTTTAGTATGTAATCCACAATCTTAAGAGAAATAACCAAAAAATACCTGGGAAATATTTATCTCTGGTACCTTGTCCGCCAGTACAACAAATACATGCCCCTTGGCTAGGTCAACATTCACTATTTTGACCTGGAATTAATAAGAGCATGGGTGAGTTAAGAAAGATCCGATCACAAATTAGACGCACACTTATGACCCTGCCACTCCAGCAACTGGATAACAAATTAAATGTAGACCAGTTTTCAAGTCATATTTCTCAATTGAAGCCGGGTTGATTTTGGCACAGTGAATAAGTGGTTTTCCTTTGACAGATTCGAAAACACATTTACCTAAGATGTTTCTCTTACTCTCTATCTGAAATTAAACATGAGAACAAAAAATATCAATAAAAATATAAATTTATAAGAAATATAAATAGCCGCGAATAGAAGTAACCACAATTGTCTCCATATATGAGTACACTTTTCGGAATTTGTTTACTTTGAGGGCCCTTGACTGAAAATGAGACTCACTACCTAGACACCCACAAAACACAGAAACGTACACATTCCGACTCACACTTTAAAATCCGTCCTAATATACGCTGGCCTACTCTACGATGAGGCTTCGCCTAATCGAAAAAAGTTGACTGCACATAAGGGGCCCCTGAAGTAAATAAGTGCCCATATTTTCAAAATTAGGTAAAATTAGCAAAGATGCAGAAGCTCTGTAAACCGAGAGGCAGTTATCGTTAAATAGTACAGCAAAACTTGGATTTAATGTGCATCTAGTTTTGGTCGTCAGGGTGTACAGGTGGGGCAAAAAGTACGGCCATTTTAGGAAACTTTTGTCGAGAGCTTACGCGCACCGGTGAAGCCACAATTTTTTTTTGAGGTTTTAGCCAACAATTTAAAAGAGTTCGTCCACAAAGATAATCGCACTTAGAAAACAATTTCAGAATATCACAAAAGGCAACATGAAGAACAGCACGATAACAGGACTACACGGCTAGACTTTACTTGCTTTTAGTGATTTGTGTCTAAGGTATGTGGGTGTGCGCATCTCAACTCCAAGCCCCCAAGCCCCCTGCGCCCCCGAAGGGGGCGCAGGGGCTTGAGAGTTAGAGATGCGCGCACACACTTACCTTAGACATGATCCGAGAAGTACTCTTGATCAAAAAATGCGTATAGAGTCTCTTTTGCCACGGCCCAGTTGAAAAACATGGTGAGGCAGTCGAAGAATACATATATTTACTTTTCTATTGTTCTGCCATAAAAGTGGCCCCTTTTATTCCCTTCCCTTCCAATACAGCCCTTAATCCCTTTAAAATTAAAAAGGCGCCAATTTAAAAAATATTTTTTTTTCAAGTTTTTCCAAAATTTTACCTTGGGGGACCAAGGCAAATCCCAAATTTTTTTTTCACTTTCACAGAATCTGATTTCCCGTAAAAATCCGGGTCGAGAAACACGAATATGCAATCGGTTTTTAAAAATTCACATCGAAAGTGGGTCAGCCGTGGGGGGGGGCAAGTAAAGTGTTACCGACTACACAACGGTTCGTTTCATCGAACGCTAATCCTCTCTTAAAATTTCTGATGTTGATTGCTGAATTTTGAGCTGATCTTTTGCAGAAAAATTGAGAAAGTAAATGCATATATGCAATACGCTAATTTAAACAGGTAAGAAAATGGCCGTATTTTTTTCGCCCCACCCACGGCTTTTCAAAAAAAACCGATTTTGTTCGGTTTAAGTTTTCGGATGTGTCTTCATGTCGCAGTGAATACTATGACGTACAGCTATAGAGTACAGTCAAACTTTGATACAACGTACACCCTGGGGACCAGGTCAGGTGTACGTTATATAAGGGGTGGCGTTAAGCGAATTGATCCACACCGAATTGATCCACACACGAATTGTTCCACAAAAATTTGCCCCGACACGAAATGCTTTTAAATTTTTGTCTTGAAAAGTTCACTCGTTAATTCAAACATTTTTTCTGCTAAACGCCGGATCTCCATGCACTAACTAAACCAAGTGGTCGTCCACTTGGATCGAAATTTTTTTACGTTTTTCATGTTCGAAAACTCGTTTTCTGGACTGATTTGGGCATGCTGAAGATGGTTTGATAGTGGTAAAATGCCGTTTTCTCAAGTATTTTTTGAGTTTTAGGCAATAATTGATTTCACTAAAATCAATTATTGCCCAATACTCGAAAAAACCTGAGGAAACGGCATTTTACTATTATCAAACCGTTTTTAGCATGTCCGAGTCAGTCCAGGAAACAGTTTTGAAACATGAAAACCATTAAAAAAATTATTGGTCCAAAGCAAAAAAAAGCAACTTTAAATATCACTAATGTTACTTAAAACCGCGTTACGAAAGTACTTGTAACGAAAATTCGCTGTTACGAAATTGTCTTGTTACGAAAGTTTTTACAGCCCTATCAAACCATCATCAGCATGCCCGAATCAGTCCAGAAAACAAGTTTGGAACATGAAAGACGTAAAAAAAATTTCGATCCAAGTGGACGACCACTTGGTTTAGTTGGTGCATGGGAGATCCGCGTTTAACAGAAGAATGTTTGAATTAACGAGTAAACTTTTCAAGACAAAAATTTAAAAGCATTTCGTGTCGGGACAAATTTTTGTGGATCAATTCGGTGCCGCCCATAGGGGGTAATTTTGACAGAGTTAGTTTATTATTAAAAGAACCGGGCCAGATGTACGTTATGTTGGGGGTGTACGTTATATCGAAGTTTGACTGCATGCTGTTTTAGGGGTCGCAAGTTCAAGTTCGCCTAGGGAGAGCACTTTTTTCGAAGATTTGACTCTTCTGGGGCCAAACTTTGACGAAAATCACGATTTTCTTATTAAAAATCATGTTTTACATAATGAAACAACTGAAATTGCGAGTTTTGGAAATCTGATTACAGCACCGAAATCGATGTAAAAGTTTCATTAAAACTTGTATCGTATCGAGAATAGCGAAAATCATGTTCTCAGTAATAATTCATATACCAAAATGTAGCCCTGGATCTTTTCTGAAAATTGGAATAGATAAGGGTTCTCATCTGTACTTTATTTAAAGATTTGTACTTTATTTGGAACCCGAAATCTTTATAATTTTGAGATTTTATGTCAAAATTTTTGATGCTAAAATATCAACAAGCACTGGATAAAGTGGCATTTTCTGACAAAATTGCCGAAATCGTACTTATTTGGCCGAATGTACTTAATTTCAAACTTGTGGATGAGAACGGTGTTCTCAATAGTCAGAGGCAGAATGACATCAAAGTCAGAATCAGAAATGAGAGTCAGAATCCATGAAAGGCAGAGTCAAAAACTTTCTGGGGTGGTATTCAGGTCGGTTAGTAGAGTCAGTAGATCAAGAGTTACTCTTGATCCTACTCGCCCGTCTGAAACGAGTTGAGTAGAGTTTTGGATCAAAAGTTACTCGTGATCCTACTCGAGCAGCGAGTAATTTCGATCCGAGTAGAATTTATTTCTACTAGCTATACTCGAGTTTTACTCGCCGAACTCGAGTTCTCCTCCCTAAATCGAGAAATCTTCGCGAGTTTCACGAGTAAACTAGTTTTTTGGGTTGAGTTGAGTTCTACTCGCTGAACTTGAGTTTTACTGCCCTAACTCGGCTTTCTAATCCTGAGTGAGGAAATGTGAAAACTAGAAGCCATTTTAATATGGAACTCTTTTTCCTAGTCAAATTGAAAGGAATTTTTATTCAAGCTTGAAACGAACAAAATTGGGCGCTATGAAAAGCGGACACCATACGACTTGATACAACTTATGACTTGATACATCAACTTTATACATCTTCCGAAAAGTAGCTTGAAAATAAAGTTTTAAAGACACCCAAATTAACTTCTCTGACGGTTTCAAAAGGATATCGGAATAGGAAAAAACAAAAAGAGCTACTGTTGAGCATAAAGAAAGATTTTGAACATGGTTTTTGTTAAATGGGGCCTACCGCATATAGAAACTCTGGTATACATGTGTTTCATGCATCCAGAGTCGCTTTCGAGTGATTTGCGTCTAAGGTATGTGGGTGTGCGCATCTCAACTCCAAGCCCCCAATAGATAAGCAGTAGGCTTCCACTTTACCCAAAACGTGATGCTCTGTGAGATCCTTCAGAAATAGTTTCAGCTTGTCCATGAACACACGGCAAACAAAATCTGCTCTTTGATTCGCGCACTGACCTTTTTTAGCTGGCTTTCAATTTCTGGCCATTTGCGATTGCTGGTGAAAGTGAAGAACCTTTAATGAATTTTTAAAAACATGAATTTTTTTTCAAATTTACCAAGTCGGGTTATCATGTGCTCTTGCAATGGCCATCGCATCCGCATAGGCTTTCTGCATATACCGACGAGACCCTTTCGATGTCATGGGAGCGAACCAAACCTTCGGGGGCGCAGAGGGCTTGATGAGTTGGAGATGCGCGTACTCACTTAACTTAGACATAATTCTGAGCAGTGCTTTTGATAATAAAATGCATATAGAGTTTTTTTGCCAAGTCCCATGTTGAAAAACAAATAATGACGGTGTTCTTCAGAAATTTTCAAGCTACTTTTGGAAAATGTATCAAGTTGATGTACCGTATTTTCTCTATTAAACGGGCCTCCCTACAGTTTACCCCTACTTTTTTCAAATTTGTTTTGATTTTTTAACTCTAACATTTTATATTTTTCAAAACCTACGACCACTCATTTTGTAGAGCTTTACAAACTATACAAAATGAGTGGTCGTACGTTTTGAAAATATGCAATGTTAGGGTTAAATAAGCAAAACACATTTGAAAAAAGTCAACTGTAGAGGGAGGGGCCTATAATAGAGAAAATACGGTAATATCATGAAAAGCCGTGCCACCCTGTACACTAAATTGAGACTTGACTGTATTAGTCATTTTACGTAATTTCTGCCAAATAAGCATCTAAAAAGGTTCGTTGAACTGAGGTTTGACTGTATATCAGAAAACTTGACGAGAATAGAAAACAAAAGTGTTTGGCAAAACATTAGTATATGCCATCAAAACACGCGATATTTTTAAAGTAGGCTAGAAAATGTGGTCATAATAGCTAGGGGGGGGGTCGATTTATCAAATTAAGCAAAAAAAAATTAAACGAAATTAATTTCACGATAAATAAGTCGGAGCGTATTTCTGCCACTAGAATAAAAAAGATGAGAAAGTATTTACCTCGTCATGAGCATAACTAAATTGGTTGTAGATGGTTAGCCTTTGGACATATTCTTCTAGGCTCCTGGGTGTGCTCTTAAGCACCTCAATGATTTGCTCGGCTTCTTGCCTTTGTTCTTCAGACCCAAAGCTTTCGACAGAAAGTTTAGCTTTTATCATTCTGGTAATGGCTTCAGGAACATCAACATCTTCAAAATCGTTGACAGCTACGAGGCCTCCAGGGTAGCTACAACAAAACCAAAAAGATTAAAACTTTTTACAGACAATATGCTAAAGAAAATTCTTACACTTTGGTTTCTTTTTTAATCTCCGCATAGCTGAAAGTGGGATAATAAGGGCTAAAGCAGGGATCGCAAGTGCGCTAGTTTCTCAGCATTTTGTTGATTTTGACTTAAAATTGCTGATTTTTTACGTCTAAAAATGCAATAAAATCCAAAAATCATCAATTTTTGATCGATTTTAAGCCATTTCGCTAATTTTTGACCCAAAATGCTGATTTTCTGCGACTTTTTAGCCTTGAGCTAAAAAAAAGAAAGTATGATTTGGGACGCCTCCCAAAATATTTTAGCGTTGAAGACATAAACCAATATAAAGCTACTTCTATTTAAAAAGGTGCATTTTTATTGCATTTTTAAACATAAATTCATTAGCTATTTACAGTCGAAATGCTGAACAACAGGCAATTGGAAACCTTGTTCTATGAAAATGTAGAAATAAAGAGCAACCAAATAATTCCAAAATCTGATTATTCACTGTAGAACAAGAGAATGTATTTTAAAAGTTTGCGGCGAATTTCTCAAAACCGCTAATTTAAAATGTTTTTCTTTACAAAGAATAATTTTGTTTTCTAATTTTATATTTTAACACGGGAAAGGCCGTACGTCCTGAAAGTACTTTCTTGTGCAGAATTTCACGCTGAAAACGATGGTGAAAAAAAAATTGACAAAGAGTTACTATATGGTGTTCGCTGCCCTTGTGAACCGAATCAAATCTCCCAGTCTCTTGTCTAACAATAGCAGATCTTGCGGAAAGCGCATATCACGAGCTTTCTAATGACATATCATTGAGGTATTTACGACAATTGAATTAAAAAGTTTTACTTCGAAGAAATAATTGTTTTTATTTTCTAAAACGTCGTTCATACAAAAATATGCACAAAAAAGCGTGAAAAAGCCGTTTTTTAGTGAATGGTAGATACTATTCGACAAAGCAGGAAAAACTGCACCAGATAGTGCTTTGAAACAAAACAAAACAAGGCTTTTGGAGTGTTAAGCAGTGCTGGCATTTCGAAATCTTGCGCTCCGGATCTGGCTCCCAGCTCCGTTGGGGCAGATTTCTCGCTCCGGATCTGGCTCCCAGCTCCGGGAGGCAAAATTTTCCGCTCCGGATCTTGCTCCGGCTTATAGCCGGAGCGGAGCCATATGACAATAAGTACAGTATAGGAACACAGTGATAACGAATACCGTATTCTCTCTAATAGAACGCCACTTTTTAATTGAACGCCACCTTCTAGGTCCAAAACTAGGGGGTAAACCATGTTTTATTGCGTTTTTAATTCTATCAGTTAATTCGTTGACAATTTCTTGCATCGGAGCCAGAGCCGCTCTGCTCCCGCTCTGGATCGGCTCCGCTCCGGCTCTAAGCCGGAGCAAGATCCGGAGCGGAAAATTTTGCCTCCCGGAGCTGGGAGCCAGATCCGGAGCGCAAGATTTCGAAATGCCAGCACTGCTTAACACTCCAAAAGCCTTGTTTTGTTTTGTTTCAAAGCACTATCTGGTGCAGTTTTTCCTGCTCTGTCGAATAGTATCTACCATTCACTAAAAAACGGCTTTTTCACGCTTTTTTGTGCATATTTTTGTATGAACGACGTTTTAGAAAATAAAAACAATTATTTCTTCGAAGTAAAACTTTTTAATTCAATTGTCGTAAATACCTCAATGATATGTCATTAGAAAGCTCGTGATATGCGCTTTTTTTCACATGAATTAGTTTTATCTGTTATAAAATTTGGACGCTACTTGCATATACCCCCCCCCCCCCAAATCAACTTTTTTTAAAAGTGTTTTAAAACACCCTATATCGACTCAAAATCGCCTCATGAGTTCAAAAAAGACATTATTTTTAAGTTCTGGTCAATAAAAAATTGAGTTTTGGGCACTTTTGAATTTCGACTTTTTACTTGTTTTATCATGTTTTGGTCACTGGAGCTGGGCAAAAAGAGCCTCTAAATGCATTTTTTTCAAAAGTCTTGACGGAATTATGTATAAGGTAAGTGAGTGCGCGCATCTCTAACCAACCAAGCACCCTGCGCCCCGTTCGGGGGCGCAGGGGCTTGGTTGCTTGGAGTTGAGATGCGCACACCCACATACCTTAGACGCAAATCACTCGAAAGTGACTCTGGATGCATAAAAATGTATGCATACCAGAGTTTATGTATGCGGTAGGCCCCAGTCAACAAAACTATGTTCAACATCTTCCTTTTTGTTCAAAATTAGTCCCTTTTTAGTCTATTTCCACCCTAATACAGCCTTAAATCCTTCGAAAATGGTCAAAATGGGTGCTTTTGGTGGTCTAGAAACTCGATTTTTTATTGACCAGAACTCAAAATAATGTCTTTTTTAAGCTTCTGAGGCGATTTTAGGTCGATATAGGGTGTTTGGGAACATTTTAAAAAAGTTGATTTGGGGGGGGTATATGCAAGTAGCGCCAAAATTTGCATGGTCTACCTCTTTTAAGTTGCATAGATAAAATCGTGACTTGGTCGGTTTGCAAGGGCAGCAAACACCATATAGTGACTTTTTGTCAATTTTTTTTCCACCGTCGTGTTCAGCGTGAAATTCTGCACAGAAAGTACTTTCAGGACGTACGGCCTTTCCCGTGTTGAAATGATATCTTTCAAATTGCATGCTCAAAAAAATCACGTGAAATAATTAAAGATAGTCAACGCAAAATCGAAGGAAATCGACTAGAGTAGGGCTACCGTATTTTCTCTATTTATTACCCCTCTCTAATAATTACCCCCTCTCTATTAAATACCCCCCATAGGCACCCTGTATCTCAGCTCAAAAAAATTATTTAGCAAATCTGTTTTGTGCGTTTTCTTAATCACCACGATATTAGTTGATTCCACTTTTCAGATTTTGGTTAAGCACCCAAAAATTTCAAAATCAAAATAAATTTTTTCCGATTTTTTGGGGTTGAAAAATAATTACCCGGGGTAATTAATAGAGAAAATACGGTAATCAGGCAAGTACCAGATAAAAGTTTCAATGCATCTGGTTAGTCATTGAATTTATGTTAAACAATCATTTAAAATAAATTACAGGGTGGCCCAAGAAAATCGGCCGATTTAAATAGTCATAACTTTTTTAAGAGGAGAATTTAAGGACTATACTTGTTGATGCAAATGAGAATTTGACAAATTCAAATGTGCGCGGACACTTCTCTTTGGTCTCGCACTCTACTCTTTGGAGTAGCTCGAAATAACTCCAAAGAGTAGAGTGCGAGACGAAAGAGTAGTGTCCGCGCGCATTTGAAATTTGGATCGAAAATCCCACCTATTTGCCAAATTATCCAAATTCATTTGCATCAACAAGTATGGTCCTTAAAAATCTTTTGCAATCAATTTTTCTCGAATATAAGTTTTGTTTCGGCTGAAAAACGTTTTTTTGAAAAAGTTCACTTTTTTTGCCTTGGTCTCCTGTTGTTTCTTGGTCCACCCTGTATTTGAGTATTCGACAACAGAGAGACCAAGGCAAAAAAGTAAAATTTGTCAAAAAAAATTTTTAGCGGAAACAAAACTTATATCCGATAAAAATTGATTGCAAAAGACCGTTTTTTCAATTCGCCTTTGAAAAAAGTTATGACTATCTGAAATTGGCCGAATTTCTCGGGCCACCCGAGGGCCCCGTAGCACTAGATCTTCTCTTCAAAATTGTGTATTGGACTTTTGGTTAAAAAAAATACTCTACAACTTTTTGGGTGCTTTTTCGCAACTTTTAATTATTTTTCCCAAAAATAAAATACATGGTTTTAAAAGAGATCCAAAAATTTTTGAAATATGTTATTTTATCAAATGTTTGTTGCTTTTGGTTCTAAAAATGGCCCTTGTGCACCTAGGAAACTCTTATTATATTAACTGAGAATAGTGTTTTAACGTCTCATAAAAAACAAATTCTTATAAAGAACTTTTTGGAAATCTCTTCTTTTTCGTGAAGAAAACGTCGAAAAAAACAACTTTTTGGCGCTACTCGGTTATACCGCCCCCCCCCCAATCCTAGGAGCTACTCGGTTATACCCCCCCCCCCAAAATCAAGATTTTTAGGAGTGGTCAAAACACATTTTTAAGCAATAATTTTGCCATAAAAAGACCAGAAAAGCAATTAAAATAGGGTTCAAGGGCTGTATTGGGAGGGTTCACCCTTATTTCCGCCAAACTCATTTCCGCCAACTCATTTCCGCCAAACTCATTTCCGCCAACTCATTCCGCCAACTTATTTCCGCCAACCTCATTTCCGCCACTTTTATAAATTTTTTAATTCAAAAATTTTTATGCTTTTCAGGTTCCAAAAACTGTTTCTGTACTAATTTAACTATTCTAAAGATGGTTTGACGGTAGTGAAATGTAGTTTTGTAGGGTATTTATCGAGGTTTCATAAAACTGCTCAAATGAAAGTTTACTAAACCATCTCTAGAATACTTAATTAGTACAGGCAAGTGCCTTGGAGGCCGAAAAACAGGAAAAAGTGCGTCAAGTAAACATCGAGATTCACGAAGTGGTCATGCACTTTGTTAATCACCAACTTTTTTTTCAAATTTATAATCAACCCCTCTAAGTATCTACGTATAGTAGTTTGGGAGAATACTTAGTAGGAATTCTATGTTAATCACTTTTTTAAAAAATTTTTGAAACTTTTTGTTGAGAAGCAGCGTAATGACTTTTTCAAAACATTCTTTTATTATGTTTTTGTGTGAAAATGCTTCACTGTGACTGAACATAGAAGATCTTTATATATGTGTACCGGTAATTTTTATTTAGCTCGAATAAGCCAACTTTCCATAACGCGCATGAAGTAAGCAATAATAGGCAAAAAAGTTAGAAACTATGACAACTTTCCGGCGATAATTTCTTTGACCATGTTCTGTCGAGCACTTTCCATTTCGGCCTGAGAGAAATTCAACCGTCCACTACGAGATACGCTTTCGGCAAATCGGCAGACGAATATTCCGCAATCAAGGTTTTCGTCTGTACTGGAATGTCCTAAAATTTTTAACTAGTCCATACCCGAGAAATATAGAGCATACTTTTAGGCTGAAAGCAACCCATTGCATCACATCCACCTCAAGGAAGCCTCTTTCTATAGCATTTTTTGAAGGAACTCCCTGCAAAGTTGGTCTTCAATCAGTACAATCTGAGAAACTCTTACTTCGTCAAATTCAAATGAGGACTGCCGTCCCTGTGAAGTGAATCGTAGAAGATAATTGCGCCCTTTTCGACATTGATAACCTTTAACAAAAAATATGGTACAAGAAACGCATTAAATTACTGAAGCATACCAGTAACCAATGACTGGCGAGTGAATTGGAAGAAGCAGAAGATCGAAGTCGAATAGATCAACATTATTTGTCCAGTGAAGTATTTTTTTTGCCCTTTCTGTCCACCTTTCACTTGCATTATGCGTTAAGATATTCGGGATAAGAAACAATGTAAATAATCCCATACCTGGAAATTGCTTTGATTTCTTCGACACGTGTGGGACTTTATTCGCGTCAAATTATCGATTAAGCCGTATTTTGAAGCCGCCTTACCACCACATATTCGAACGCAACGCCAGTTCTGCATTATCTTTGCCAAATTTGTATAGCCCGTTGCACATCACAAGTAGCTTCCCCTTACTCTTTTTGCTTATCGATGCCATTTCTACAATAAATAATTTTCATAACGAGAAAAATATAGATATGGAAAGTAACAACGCAAATAAGGGAGTACACAAATGAAAAAAACGAGAAATTTGGTAATACAAAACTGTTATCTTAGGGCTTTCTTAAAAAGTGGCGGAAATGAGTTTGGCGGAAATAAGGTTGGCGGAAATGAGGTTGGCGGAAATAAGGTTGGCGGAAATGAGTTTGGCGGAAATAAGTGTTAACCATTGGGAGGGGAAGGGACAAAACAGGGGCCACTTTTATAGTGCCTATAAAAACCAAAGAGTATTAATTCTCTAAGCGTTGAAGTCACTTTCAACCCAGCCACTTGTGGTGCACGTAAAAGTATAAGGATTCGAAATGATCGGACCGATCAGCCGGGTGGATCCTGATGGTTGTCGTTTAACTTTTGGATGGCTGAGCCTCTGGCTCGTAGCCTCAGGGCGGAAAATGGGGGAGACCCTTTTCGGCCGAAAAATCAAAGATGTTGAATATAGTTTGTTGACTGGGCCTAATAAACTCTGGTATGCATGTTTTTCATGCATCCAGAGTCACTTTCGAGTGATTTGTGTCTAAGGTATGTGGGTGTGCGCATCTCAACTCCAAGCAACCAAGCCCCAAGCCCCCTTCGGAGTAACTTTAGTAAAGCATTAGAAAATCAGCTTTTAAACAAATGTTTATTTGCAAAATAATTTTAATTTGAAAAAACTCATTCTGCAGAATTGAAAATCGCCCTGGTAAAGAATCGGGTGCATTTTTTTGCCCTGGTCCGCCTATAACTTTTTTCAAAACTTATTTATTCAAACAATACCAAAACACCAGTCATATATATTTGTCATTTGCTCGAAAAACTTAAGTCTAAAAACTTAAGCCTTAAACTTAGACCTAGCCTTTAAAAAATTCACAAATTTTAACAGGTGAGCATGCCCTTTGGAGGAAAGAAAGGGTAAGGAGCGAGGTGATTTATGGTGGTAAACCTTTAAATCCAAAATCGGTAGTTTTCTAGCTGATAATAGCTGCAGTTTAAAACAAATACCGTATTTTACTTTATTGAGTTAACGGTGGAATAAAACTAACTGAAGGATGAGTAAGTAACCACCCTGAATCAGTTTCTGTCCATGTTTAAAAATAAGACAGGAAAAGGCCTACGTAAGCTAACAGGAAAGGGAGCAGTGTAAATAATTTATAGAAGTTTTTAGCCGGACAGGGGATATTGAACCTTCTGTTCATTAGTCTTAAGCAAAATCTCAGAATTTTCGTTCCTTTTGACAATTTCTTGTGCATAATTTACAAAATACTTACATTCTTTGTCTTGACGAGCACTTTTTTGTCCTCACAAAATTTAATCATCCTATAATGCAAAATTTAAATCTCATTAGCTTTTTCGACCCTAGTATAAAATACCCCCTTCCCCCCCCCTTCCCCCCCCCCCCCCTTCCTCCCGTTTGTTAAACGCCGGCCTATATGTAACCATTTCAAGATTTTTCAGGGGTTGAAAAATGATCCCCGTATAGAATTGATAGAGCAAATATGATATAAAATTAAAGTTTATACAATGAGAACTTATAAAAATGAATTTTATGTTAATAATACTCTATCTTTTTACTTAAAACATTAGGGAAACAATTTTTGCCCATCAAAATCTAAACGTCGGCGTCACGCTGGTGTCCAGCTTTTCCGGCGTTTAACAAACGCCGGCTTAACGCCGGCTGCCCTGCGTTAGAACAATCTTGGTTGCAGCAATTTTAAAAGTCCGATTTGGGGGGGGGGGGGGGTTCTATACTAGCGCCGCTTTTTTATATAAAAATATTAACACTAAGGATGGCGGACCATATAACACGCCTTAAAATAAACGTTTTGGTTTTCGTCTGACTTTAGGGGGGTAAGGCACTATTTTGTAGTGTTGGCATCGAGACGAGAAAATTTCGAGAATTTCTCGTTTCTCGTCTCGAAAATGTTGCCTTTCTCGATTCTCGATTCCAATTTTTCCTTTCTCATCGAGATTCTCGACATTTTCGAGAAATATTGTTTTGACACGAAATTGTTTTTCTTTTACCTTACTGCTTCGCTTACGTTTTTACTTGTAACTGCTAGGATAATTGCACATTTATGACAATTTATATGATACTGTATCTGTACTTATATTCTTGTTGTATTTTCCCTTATCATATACGTCTTGTTCTCCTTTAGGTTCTTTTTTTTGCCTTGGTCCCTGCTTTTAATTTTTGTTGAAAATTGCCTTGGCCCCCAGTTGTTTTAAAGGTCATCATGGTCAAGGTAATCATGTTAACCATAATCACAGTATCAATATAACTATAATAGACAGGGAGACCAAGGCATATTTCAACAAAAAACAACAGAGGGACCAAGGCAAAAAAGGCCTAAAGGTGAATTAAGCTATAAGTTTGTTTAGACAAGCATGGCTCACAATATATAGAAAAATTTATCTGTTCGAAAAAAAGAAAGACTCTGATACAGCAATCTGCCGAGCAGCTTTTTTTTCTGAACCGTGCTCTTTCTGATGTTAACTTTACTTATTTATTTGTTTGTCTGGTGTTTGTTAGGAGTTTGAATTGAGGACTTTCTGGTTTCTATCGTGTTTCTCTCGTTTCTCGTCGAGATTTTCGATTTTTTTGTCGAGAATCTCGATTCTCAAAAACTATGTCTTTCTCGATTCTCGATTTTCCCCCAATTGCCAACACTACTATTTGCAACGCCAAGTCGAAAACCAGAAACGACAAAATTCACAGTGAAGGCGCAATTTCGCGCCCAGCGTATTTGGACGATTTGAGAAAATCTTAGAGAAATCTTGCAAATTTTGACTGAGTTTTTGCAAACCGCTGCAAAATCTGACTCAGATTTTGTAGCGCTGCAAATTTCGACGTTTTCGGGGCTACACATTTCAAGATGCTGCAAAATAGTGCCTTATCCCTTAAAGTCAGACAAAAACCAAAAAGTTTATTTTGAGGCGTGTTATATAAAGGGCATTTAAAAGACTTGATATTGGGTCAAAACGTCCGAAAAGGTTTACTTTAGATTTTTTTTAATTTTTTTTATTATTATTGCATTCAACGCGAAATCAAAAATAGACGTAAGTCATAAATATCCGATTTTCAACTTTCCCTTCAAAAATTCAAGTACCGTCTAGATTTTTTGCGAACGAAAAGGAAAACGGAAAGTATAACCAGATTCGGTTGCTGACAAGAAAAACAATAAAATGCGGTTTTTGACAATTATGGAGACAAAAGTAGCGAATAAGGCAAGAAAAAAATCATCCATTATCTAGCCGAATTAAACCGGGATCTTATAAAAAGGAGTTGCAGCCTCCGCCAGGCCGTCTTTTTGACTTGCCTGTTTGGATTGCGCTTTTTCGTCACTTATTTTTACTAGTGCTGAGCAAGCCTCTCAGTACATGTCCAGTCTTATTCAAACCCTACTAGTCCCACCTCGACATGCCTTGTCGCCCCTCTTCTTCATTCAAGTTGACACACACATACATACTAATAAAGCAAGCAGGCAAAGAGAGAAAGAAGCACTGGTTAAAGGCTATTGATCACTCTCTACCTCTCCTTCTTCCTCTGCCACACAGAGAGAGCAGCACACAGCAAGAGATTGATCTGGCTGACTGGTATATCTCTTTCCTTTCTATCACTCACATCTTCACTGCCCTGAATTTGTTGGTCTACAACCATCACCTTCCTCTCTATTTGGGCGGAAGGAAGAAAGGAAAAAGTGTGTGTGTGCTTGCCGGCTGGTCGACGACGGCCAATCACTTCTTCCAAACCCCGTTTCATACATACTAGTTCCTTGGTTAGTCAACACCACCACTATTAACCCCCTACAGTTGGTTCTATTGTACCCAAAAAGTGCATTGACCCCTTAATTGTCTATTGAAAGGCCATGGGAGAATGGGAAAGCCTGCAGACGGAGATAGCTGAACTAAAGGCTAGACTGGTAGCTGCCGACCAGGAGAAGGCTCAAGCTGGAGAATTGGGCCTGCATTTGTTGAAAGAAAAGAGCAGCTGGAAGGCCAGATTGACCTGCTCCAAAGAGAATATGAGACAACCAAGGTCGAATTGGACAAGACTAAAACGGTGAGTCACAAATTTTTTATGAATTTTTTATCAAACCTTATGTGCAATAGAAGTGTCATTCTTTTACCTCCACATTCAGAAATGACCATAAATTTTTTCTCTTCATTGAAAAAACTTTTCAGTTAGTTTTATATTGTAGTTAGGGAACAGAGCTACAACGTGAGATATCTATAAAATAAGAATTCTTTTACAAATGAATATTAAGCCGACCGATACTTACTCTGGCTTTCGGCCCTAGAGTGCGGACCTGCTCCACATTTTAAAACAACGACTATTATATCAATGACTAACTGGGCAAACCTTTTTTTCGCAGCTGAGTCACGTTTTTTGCAACTAATCCACAGGGGGGACCGAGAACTTTCGAAATTTTTTCCAAAAAAGTCTAATACTTCTTCTACGAAGTTTTTATTATAGTTCTCAAAAACATAAAATTTGATGATATCATCAAAATTCGGTGTTTTTCACTTCAAACACACTTTTTAATATATTTTGTTTTCTTATCTCAGATGTTTTCACATCGTCTGGTAGCTGAATTTTTCTCTATCGATTGAGTGGTCAAACACCTAGTTAAGAGTGATTCTTAAGGAAAGCACTCCAAAAATGAGGTAAAAAACGATGTTTTTACCTCGGTGTTTTTAGTGGGTTTTTACCATACTTTTGGTGTGATTTCTTTAAAAAAATTTTTTTACTAGGGTGTTTGACCACTCAATCGATAGAGAAAAATCTCAGAGGTAAGAAATCAAAAAATATGAAAAAGAGGTGTTTGAAGTGAAAAACACCGAATTTTGATGATATCATCAAATTTGATGTTTTTGAGAACCATAGTTTTTATCACGATTAGAGCATTTTCGCGAAAAAAAATCAAAAAAAGTTACCTTGGTCGCCCAAGGTAATTTTTTCTGAATTTTTTTTTTTTGCGAAAATGCTCAAATCGTGATAGAAATAACGCCGTAGAAAGAGTTAGACTATTTTTGTGAAAAAAAATTGAAGGTGCTTGGTCCCCTTGTGGATCAGCTGCAAAAACGCAAATAAGCTGCAAAAAAGGTTAGCCCTGACCAAGTAGTAGCCCTATGCCTTGTCTACACTACTGAAACATACTGAATTTTTTTGTATGTGGTACAAGTTATAGAAGTCTGCGAGTATCGTGGCAGGATAAATAAAACTTTCACTGTATGGCAAAGTTTAGTGTGGCTTTACTGATGGGTTGCTTTCAGGTGTTGTCTAAGTTTCGGGACCAACACAAAGTGGTCACAGACAGTGAGCTGGACCATGAAGAAGGATCGGCTAAGCTGGAGGCTCATTACAGTGAAAGAATTGCAGGATTGGAGACGGAAGTAAAGAGTCTTCATGAGGTTTGTTTTTATTTGTAAGGAATATACTTTCCTGGACCTAAAATTTTTAGTTCTATCAGAAAAAATGACAAAACTTTTACTCTGAATTTACTCTTGATTCCAAATAAAAAACAAGCTAAGCAAGCTAAACTAATTTTTGTGAGCAACGAAATGAACATCAAATACAGGCATACTAAGCATCACACTAATCCTCGTTTTGCATTTTTCAAAACTGCTTAGTCCGGTTCCGTATTTAAAGCCCTGATAGACAAAATTGATAATTAAAATTGACTTTACGGAGATTCAAAATAAAATTTATACTTTCAATTATTTCTTTCCATTTTAGCAATTGGATCGCTACAAACTGAGGCAGAGAGGTTGCAGAACGAGCAATCCTCCAATGCTACCAAATTGAACAGCTTGGAAGCTGAAAGAAAGCATTTCAAGGATGAGCTCAAAGAGCTAAAAAATCGAGAGCAGCTTTTACTCAATGACAACAATGAGCTGGAGGAAGAGAATGTTACTCTACAAAAACAGGTATTGCAAATTTCGGAAACCCATTTAATAAACTTTTTAAAAGCTGTAAATAAATTTGTGACAGCTTCATGGGGAAAGTTAGGTATGAAACTCATTAACGTTGTCTCAAGCATGCTTTGAGCAATTGGCGAAATTTTATTCGTGCAAAAAAGTTGGATTCGCGCAATTTCTGATATCCATTTATGAAACCCACGTATCAATTACACAAAATTGTTCATTAATTGTTAGTTTCTCACTTCTCACAGATAATTTTGTTTGGCTCCCCTCATACTCCCGCGCACCACGAGTCGCGCAACAAAATTTCATAGGGTTCTACAGGAAGGATTTTTATTTTCGGTCGCAGACATCTTATACTCAAAATGACGGCTAGAGTCTAGCAAACATTTCGGTAATAAAAAATTTTGGCGCTGTCAGCGAATACCCCCCCCCCAAGCATCCGACCTTTAAAAATTGCTGTAGCTACCTCACAAACAACAAATTTAGGCTTAGCCCTTAGGCTTGGGGTAGGCCAGCGTACGGAAATTGTGACTAATGAAGAGTTTGCGCACATTTTCCGGCTCTGGGACATAAATTTGGGTACTTTTTACTAAAGTAAAAAATTGAAAATCGTTGGGGGGGGGGTTTATTCGCTACTAGCGTCAAAATTTTCAATCTGATATAAAAATGTTTCAGGAATACCGTATTCTCTCTATTAGTTCCACACTCTCTATTAAACCCACACCCCTAACTTTGAGGACCTGTATCTCAGCTCAAAGAAAAAATTTAACAAAGCTGTTTATTGCATTTTCTTAACTCCCACGAGCTCTACTGATTCCACTTTTTAGATTTCGGTTGAGCACCCAAAAATCTCGAGATCGACCCAAATTTTCCCAATTTTCGGACGATTGAAAAATAATCCCACATGTGGAACTAATAGAGAGAATACGGTAATTACAAGTATGTGACAAATTGGCGTGTTGCGTCACTTTCTTGCTAAATTATTCTAAATTATTTGCTAGATTATTCCTAAAACATTTTTATATCAGATTGAAATTTTTTATTACTAAAATGTTTGCTAGATTCTAGCCGTCATTTTGAGTATAAGATGTCTGCGACCGAAAATAAAAATCGTTCCTGTAGAACCATATGAAATTTTGTTGCGCGACTCGTGCTGCGCGGGAGTATGAGGGGAGCCTTTGAAAACAATTTTTGTGACCAAAATTGCTCATAATATTCTAGGCATGACCAAGGTGGTGTCCTCAGCTGGCTGAGGTTAAACTCAGTCATCAGCCGGCTGGGGCTGACGGCTGAGAAAATATTTCCAACTCAGCCGGCGAGGAAAGTTTTTGTATCAAATTTTCGACCCTTTTTTTTGTTTATTTTTAACTGCTTTTCTGAAATTTTGAAGTCTTGAGTCAATAAAAAAAATTAAGTGATTAAAGAAAATTATAGCAAATATGACTAAGTTTTCAATAACAGGATTTTTCCCGGGTCCACTTAACGGAAACATCAATTTTCCCGCAATTTTCCCGAAATGAGAAATTGTAAAAATTGCTCGACAAAGTTGAATTTTCTCGGCATTACCGAGCCCTACTAAAAACGGCTTCCCTGCAAAAAGAGCCTCATTGCGGCAAAAATGAGGAAAAGTTACAAAACTCACTGAATAATTTTTTTGTTTTCAGGTGTCCAACCTAAAGTCCGCTCAGATTGAGTTTGAAGCCATGAAAATGGAAATCAGCAGATTGCTGGAAGAAACGGTTCTACTGCAGTCCAGTGCGGACGAGGCCAACAAACTGCGTTCACTGGCAGAGAAACAGGAGCAGGAGGCACTGGCAGCAGCACAACAAGAACGGGAGCAAAGAATTGCCCTGAAAAAAGAGTATGAGCGACTGCGCAATGATGAACACATCTCCAATCTCAACAACTTATTCAATGGCATCAAAGACGCTAGTGAAGAAAATGACCATAGCACCCTCAAACAGGTTTGTAAACGTTAAAAATATTTTTGTCGGTGCTTGAATTTTTGCGATACTCGAGTTTTGAAGACAGTCGAGTCTCGAGTCAGTGTAGCCTAGGATAGCACACCACTGCATTGTGTAAAATGGTTACGCAGCAATGAGACCCATCATATGTTCAACCTTGGAGCGGATAAATGCTCCTATTAGCCCTCCCCTAAGACCAGTCCTGACAAGCTACGCTGCTTCGAGAATCTATTGTAGTGAAGAGTTATTATCTAAGGCAAAAGTGACCCCTGAAAGTTTATCAGCATGGTTGCGAACTCAAAATTTTTGAAAAAGTACATTTGGCCAGAAAAAGGTACAATTTGGTCATTTTTCGTCAAAAACGCCATTTTATTCAATGTGTATTGATTTTTGAGCACCGAAAAAAAAGATTTAGACGTAAAACCTCAAAAATAAAAAAGATTTCAGGCCTCAAAAAAGTACAAATCTTTTTAAAAAGTACATTTCAATACCCTGGTCAACAGGAATTTTTTGTTTTCGCGCACAAAGAACTCATGATTTGCAAAGTAAGGTTTGACTTTGTAGCAAAAAACCTCCTAATGTAGAAAAGCATCGGGATGTACTGTCTACTCGTAAATGAGTAACTCGTTGTTTTGAACACCTCGCAAATTTGAGAACTCCATCCACGGGTTTCAGAATTTCGAAATTGAGTTTTGTCATATATTTTAATTTTGTATGAGGTCAGCTAAATTTTTTTTCAACTTTCGACCTAAAAGCCCAAAGTCGACAACCCTAGACAGGACGTTATTCAAATTAATTGTCTAATTTACATAGCTTTGTTTTGGAAGTGGCATTTACACGATCCATATCCGGGTAATGGTCCGACTGCATTAGCTCATTTTTAGAAACCCACAAATAAATAAGATCCACAGAAAATTAAGAGTTGATTTCGACATAATTGAAGCAGATCTGGAGAGGCTAGTCATAAAGCTGACTGATAGGCCAACACACTCATGATGTGCTAGGACTGTCTCTTCGGCACACTGATTCGGGCCGAAAGGCCCAGTTCGTCATTAACACGAGAACGGATAGTGGTGACTTTTGTTGATTCTAGCGCAGAATTTAATTCTCTTCACGATGGTGCGGGTCCTTCCCACTTCAATGACGGCTCAAGTAGGTGAAAAAGGGTCCGGAAGGTAACAAGTTGTGGATGGTCAAAATCCAGCTAGATACCCACAGGTTTTTAAGTGGTGCGACATGGTTGTCAAGCTACACCTATACTCATAATATACTAAAATGACCGCCAGGAGTTCGATTCGGACCGATTTTACGGTCCGAATCTGAGATTCGGACCAGGAATAAACTGGGAATATTCCCATCACCCAACCCTAGTTTATTGTCTTGAGCGGAATTCGAAATTTTTTCAATTTAAAAAGCAGTTTCATTAGCAAATCGACTCCGCTGAACACGCATTTAGTGTCAAAAATAAGGATTTCATTAACGAAAAAAGTTATGGGAGGTTTGTGTTCCAACTTAGATATTATTTTGGCATAATTTGTCATGATTTTTTAATAAGATATTGTTGCATTTAGTGTCAAAAAAACCGTGAGATTCTAGTCGTTTTTTTTTTAGCAGTTAGCTATATATCAAATCTCAAAAAGTTATGGCTTATATAAAGTCAGAGTGGGATGGTATGAAAATCCCTACCCGAAAAAATTAGTGGTTATTTGTATGTCAAATCTGATACTGATGGCTACATAAATTTTGGCAAATCCGGTGGTATGATTATAGCAGATTTTCAAGAAGAAAAAATTTCTTGTTCTTATTTTTACTTGCGGTGTTACTTGCTGGTGCCCACTTTTGAGGCTGGCTTTCGAAAAGTAGTCTCTCAATTGTCGGCGCTACTGTAATATACCCCCCCCCCCAAAAGCGCTACTGTAATATACCCCCCCCCCCCCAAAATCGGACCTACTGTCATATAATCCCCCCCCCAAAAACCGACTTTTTTAGGGATGGTCAAAAACCATTTTTACACAATAATTTCGCCATAAAAAGACCAGAAAAGCAATTTAAATGGGATTGCGGGCTGTATTGGGAGGGGAAGGGAATAATACAGGGCCACTTCTCGAGATGGTTGGGATCCTTAGAGTACTAATTCTCTAAGCGTCTAAGGGTACTTTCAAACCCAGGAACTTGTGGTGCAGGCTTAAGTATAAGTACTTTTCATGGACCAAGCCGATCAGCGGGATGGACCTCGCGGGTTTGCTCATAGGCCTAGCACTTTTTGAGTGCTAGGCTGAATTTTTGGATTCTGGTCTTCTGGCCCGGCCTTGTAGAACGAGGGGAAATGCTCTTCGGCGAAAAAATAAAGATGTTGAACATAGTTTTGAATACTGCGGCCTACCGCATAAATAACTCTGGTATGCATGCTTTTTCATGCATCCAGAGTCGCTTTCGAGTGATTTGTGTCTAAGGTATGTGGGTGTGCGCATCTCAACTCCAAGCCCCCAAGCCCCTGCGCCCGCGAAGGGGGCTTGGAGTTGAGATGCGCGCACGCACTTACCTTAGACATGATTCCGAGAAGTACACTTGATCATAAAATGCATATAGAGTCTATTTTTGCCACGGCCCGAGTTGAAAAACATGGTAAAGCAGCTAAAAAAAGTGGCCCCTGTATTATTCCCTTCCCCTCCCAATACAGCCCATAATCCCTTTTAAACTGCTTTTCTGGTCCCTTTATGGCAAAATTATTGCATAAAAATGGTTTTTGACCATCCCTAAAAAAGTCGGTTTTGGGGGGGGGGGGGGTATATGACAGTAGGTCCGATTTTGGGGGGGGGGGTATATGACAGTAGCGTCCAATTGTCGATCTTCGATCAAAAGTTACAATGGCGAAGCATAAAGTGTCAGTGCGGCTCATTTCGCAGCAAGAATCTAAATCAAATTTTATTCTTCATTAATTTTGACTTAAAATTTTAAGGGTTGCAGTGGGTCAAAATTAAGAAACTTGTAGATTTTATCGTACGGAAAGTTTTTTTCAAATTTGTTAGGTTTTTCTTTTCAGTTGGAATCATCAATAATCTGCGAAGGTCCAATAGAATCTCATGGATTCCCAGGTCCAGGCAAATCCACAGATCTGTTCTCAGAAATACATGGTGGGCTTAGCGATAAGGTTGGCGAGTTGGAAGCAGAGAAGGAGCAGCTTGCCCAAAAAATTGTTTCACTACACATGAGTTTTGTGCAAATGGTCACGCCACTGTTTGCAAGCCTGGAGATCAATGGCAACTTTGCAGGTCTTTAGTTCCTAAATAAAGTCCGAAATCTTGTATAAATATTGGCTTTCAGATGGTTGCGATCTGTCTCGTCTCAAAGAGTTCATGGAACTAGCCAAACAAAAGCTAGATGAGAGGCTCAAACCCTCCCGGTTGGACAAAGCTACTGAGAAGCAGGTGGAACAACTCAAAGCAGACCTTCGCCAAGCTATTCTATTTGCCGGACAAAAGGTTGGTATTTGGTATTAGAGGTAAAAATTTACCAAGCAACAGCCAAACAAGGTTCTTTGATTAAATTTAACACTATCAAAAACCATGGGTCGATTTTCCCCAACTGTATCCGACACCTTTTAGGCTACTTTCAGAGTCTTTTGCATAAACTGATCTGCCTGTCTAGTCTAAAAAGTTGCAAGGATTTTGATTTCATTAATTTTACTATCAAACAGTTATGGGTAAAACATGGTCATTTACTAATTGTGATCATTTACAGCAATAGCTGATAAAATGGGAACTCTTACGAACGACTATCGATTAGCGACACTTTTCGATTTCTTTTTGCAAATTTAATAAGAAAAACGTCAATTTTCAAGGCGAAAGTTTTTAGAAAGTCACCAGTATTACTAAAATTTCTTCCTCAATCCGAATCCGTTGAGATCAGATCAAAATAATATTTCTGAGCTGGAATAGAGCTATTTTGAGTGAAAAAAAACCAGAAATTTTGCAAGCCCTTACCTACTTTATTGGATATCTCAGCTTATAAGACTTATTTTAATCTGATCTTAACGGATTCAGATTCAGGAAGGGTGACTTTCTGAAAACTTTCGCCTTGAAAATGGACTTTTTTAATAAAAAATTGCAAAAAAATCAAAAAGTGTCGCTAATCAATATTTTACCACTCTTAAGTAGGGTTGTCGAGTCGAGGCCTCGATTTCGAGTTTTGGACTCGAAAACTCGAAAATTTTCGAGTTTCGGTTAGAGGCCTCGAAAATTTCTCTTAAAAGCATGAAATTTTTTTTATCGATATTTCTGTGGATATCTCTCAACACTTTTCTCAAACCTTACGAGACCCCACGACCTTTTGAAAGGTAGTAAATAAAAGTAGAAATCAGTGTCAAAAAGCAACCGTAAATGTTTCACTTGCGCCCTTCCTCCTTTAAGAAAATGCTTAGGTTGACATATATTTCCTTAAAGTTGAGGGGTGAGTTAACAGAGAGGCGTTGGCTAGTTTTTAAAAAGGGTAGTTTGAAAAAACTATGAAAAAAACTTTGAAAAAAACTTTGAAAAAACATTTTTACGGCATTTTTAAATTAAGTAAATTATTTAGAACGCCAAGCTTAGTGTGGCTCAAGATCGCATGGTCAACCTGAGCAACAATCTCTACCAGTTTTACTCCGAGATATCTGGGGGTGATCAAACCGCTGAGAACAGGAGACAAGTGACTGAGATCATGCACAATTTGAGGAAAATAGCTGAAGAACAGGCTGAGAAAGATGGTTCCACAGCTTCTGGAGGGGATGCCAATGCTAGTGACAGGTGGGGTTTAAAAAATAAATAAAAAATTCTCTAGTAACATTATGGCCATTTTGCAGGACCAATTCCCCACCCACCGGTGGTCCAAGTGAAGAAGGGGAGACAGTCAGTGAGTTAGACAGAGATGCCAAATCACCCAGACTACTGCCTTCATTGAATCTCTCCAGATCCATCATATCGAACCAGTTTTTGAAGGATTTCTCTTCCAAATTGCATTCCGTCAAAAATGTGGAGGAAATTTTGAGTGAGAGTGATTTTCGTGACAAATTTGTTCAAGGTTTGTATTTTGAGTTGAGACACGTAATTTTAAAAAAAAAGGCGAAGCAGGACAATGGACATGATATTTTAATAAATTTTCAAATTTTCACGTAACCTTGAGCCTACCGAAAAGTGTCAAACCCCTAGATGGGAATAAATCTTTAGGAAATCCTTGTATTCATGTTCGACTGTATATTTAGTTAGCGAATATAGTCAAACCTGGGTTATCGATTTTGCGGATCGTTTTTAAAAATCCTGCAATTTCATCATTAAAAAGCAAAACTTTTCGAAAGGGTGTCGGGTAAACGAGGTTTTGCTTTTTTAATAATGAAATTGCAGGATTTTTAAAAAACGATCGGCAAAATCGGAATCCTGACGATATTTCCAACCATACTGTCATAACAGAATCAATAAAATATTTCGAAAATTGGGTTAAAAAAAGTGTCAGACCCAAGGCTGGAACTAACTTTTGGGGTGTCGGATAACCCAGGTTTGACTGTAGTAAGAGTAGGCCAGTAGCCACCTATGCCTTTTTTACAGGCCTGGGAAAAGTACGTTCTCTCGATATCCTTTTTGCAAGTCGGTGCTATAGCCAGATGAGCTTTCGGGTCGCCCCATGCCCGTTTCTTATTTCTCTGCTACCGTGTTTACGCTAATTTTAGGCCCCCCCCCTAGGAGGGAGGTTGAAAAATAGTAGCCCCGGGCTACTATTAGAGTAAATACGGCATCTGCCTCCCTTACAGAATGCAATTATTTTTTCGCAACCCAAACAGTATTTTCGGGACATTGAAGTATTATAAGTACTAAGTTTAACCATTGCGAAAAACTAACCCGCCCTTCAGTATGAATTTTTTAGAGGAAGACGATTTGAAAAAAGTGTCTGACTCTCTACACAGCCTATTGCGCATAGTCAAAATAGCGGCTGAGGCTACTATCCAATCCAAAATGGCCATGGAAGACAAAGACAAAGCTGAGATCTACCAGAACAACACAAAACTCAAGCAATTGTTAGCTGTCAAAAGGTTGATTGTTCTTGCAAACATATTGGTTTTAATTGGAATATGTTTTTCAGAGAACAAGTCTCATCCTTGCGTACAGTCCTTCGCTCCAACAAAACCACCACAGAAGGCGCTTTGCAGAGTCTGCGCGACAAGTTTGAGTCCGAGAAAAGGCTGAAGGATGAGGCTATGGAAGGGCTACGCAGAGAGTTGAAACAGTTCAAAGAAGATGCAGCCACTTTCGCCTCCCACAGAGCCATGTTTACAGCCAGGTGTGAGGAGCTACAAGGACAGGTTAGTAGCACAATTCAATAAAATGACATAAAAAGCGGCACGGGCCGAATGAAAAGAAAGTTCGTCAAGCAGATTACACCTGACACCCTAACACTGGGATGCCCGATTATGAGCTGCCTTAATACTTGCAGACATTCTTCAAAACATAATTTTCATTTGATCAAAAAAATAGGCGGGGTCAGAATTTTTTTTGCACTTTTAGCCAAATTTGTCGCTCAACCATTAGCAGTGAAGTGATCGACGAATTTGGCTGAATATGAGCAGTCTCGAACGAAAAATTATGCGATTTTTTTGTTGCACGACAAATTTAGTTAAAACTATGCATTCGGTCCAGTCAGCGACATTATACGGTCAAAAAATTAAAAATATCAGTGAGCCCCATAATAAATTTTGGCTTTAATTACTAGATGAAATTTTTCCCTACCGCCTCAGATTGTTAATCAAATCATCATATATGAGTAATTTTTTTCCATTTTAGGTGGAAAGTGTAGAAGGTAGCTTCAAAAGAGCGGAGGAAGAGAAACGCACCCTGAACGAACTTCTCAGAATGTCCATTCAACAAAAGCTCACACTTACCCAGCGTCTAGAAGATGTAGAGATGGAGAGGGAAAGACAGACCCAGGCCTTCAAACGTCCAATCCGACATGGCCAAAACCAGCAGAGTGGGCGAGAGTCGGCCAACCAGTCTACTAAAGCAGTCAGATATCCATACAATTCCACAAATGGCGCCACATCTCTAAATCCATCTGGGGCTAAATTCTAGTATACACCCTTCACTCAAGTGTAGTATACACCCTTCAGTCAAATTAGCTTGGGGGACCAAGGCAATTTTTTTTTAAATTTTTAATTTGAAAAAATTTGCCTTGGTCCCCAAGCTAATTTGACTGAAGGGTGTATACTACACTTGAGTGAAGGGTGTATACTAGAACTGCTCCTCCATCTGGACCGGCTAGGCAGAACATCAACAAGCAATAGGGCACTTTTGCTGAGTTTACTTAATTTTGATGGGTGCAACCAATATAAAATTGAATGCACTGAACACGCAGTTTTCTTGCATGTACTGATCCACGGGTCTACTACTTTGTTGTATTCTCATCTTTTCACTGTTTTTATTATGTTTCTGAGGCGTATGTAAAGAGAAGGGCTTGAAAAGGTATTCTAAAGCAGTCTTTTCTGTCCTTGTGAATACGTTTGGGTAGCCCAGTATGTTAGAGTTTGCCCTAACGTACACTGGCCCATTCTGCAGGTCCATTCCTGAGTCATGTTTCCCAAGTCAAAGTCGTCAAGTGGAGGAGAAAAAGTGGAGTCGAAATCAGCCGAATACTGCAAAATTGGATCACTGCGCAAGCCCGATCTAAGAGAACAAACCTTTTTCTGATCGTAAAGGCTTTTTATTACCGTAAAAAACTTCATTCTGCCCGAAATCCGGCGACCAGACATTTTATTCTATTAGTAGAATTTGTCGCGCGACAATTCTACTAATAGTTTTTTAGTTTACAGTCGACGCTCCCAATAACATACACCCTAAAGTTCGTTCCCGCCTAGGGTCCGACACTCTTTTTAGCCCCATTTTTTCAAATTTTTACCATTTCTGTTTTGACAGTCTGGTCGCAAATATCGCAAGGATTCCGATTTTGCCGATCATTTTTGCAGAAAACAATGATTTTGACATTTAAAAAGCAAAAACTCCCATTAACATACACCTGTTTTGGATTTCGGTGTATGTTAATGGGAGTTTTTGCTTTTTAAATGTCAAAATCATTGTTTTCTGCAAAAATGATCGGAAAAATCGGAATCCTTGCGATATTTGCGACCAGACTGTCAAAACAGAAATGTAAAAAATTTGAAAAAATGGGGCTAAAAAAAAGTGTCGGACCCTAGGCGGGAACGAACTTTTGGGGTGTATGTTATTGGGAGCGTCGACTGTAATTTTCGAAAACTAGATTTGGACTAATCACACAATAAAATTCAGGTATGTTCCACTGTTTCAATTACCGTAAATCCCCTAATAGAGCCCCGGGGGCTTTATTTTTCAATCCCTGAAAAATCTTGAGATTGTAAATCAAAAATGGTGCTAACTCTGAAACTCTAGTCAAAAATCGAGGGGGGGGGGGCTCTATTAGAGAGGGGGCTCTATTAGAGGATTTACGGTATATGTAAAAAATGCGCGGAGGCTGAGCTGTATAAGTGGGTGGCCAAAACTTTAAAAAAGCGCAGCTTGCGATAATTTTTACAACCCGTTCCTTTTTTTGAACTGCGTTTGGAATTATTGAAGAACCAATATTGTGGGTGAGAAATGCGTCCGTTACACAACTTTTTAGGGCATTTGTGAGCAGTGTTGTAAGTGGCACTGGTAACGGATATTTTCGAGGTCGGTGCCGTGAATCGATGCCAGTGCCGAAACTCTAAAAAAGGAAAATTACATCGGCGTAGCACCGGCACCAGCCAACTCATGGCACCGCACCGGTGCCGCGAGCTAATTTTTCGGGTTGGTGCCGGTGCCGTAATTCTAAGATTCACAACACTGTGTGTGAGTCTAATGTATTTGCCTACAAATTCAGCAACGGCCAAATTCTAATTATATTCGATTTTGCTCAGTCATTCATTTTCACTAAATTCGTTACTTCTTTTTTTGTTGACATTGTTGTTGCGAATTTGCAGAGTTTTGCAGCAATATATATTGCCTTTTTCAAATTCAATAGCAGCCTATATGTTTATTATACAGCAACCACACAATAAAATAAATTATTTTTGCACATTTTCCATCATTTACAAAAGACAATAGGTAATATCGAGCAGTCCGTACAAAATGCACAGGGCGTGTGGCCCGGGTTACTCAATTTCATTTTTGATAATATGTATAATATTTTGTAGGTAATTACTCCTAAAATCCAAGACTCATACCCAGAGCCACACACCTGTATTTTTCAAAATGTGGACTAGTGAGAAAACCACAACCCGTAAGTATTTTTACCTCCTGCCTTTTGTCTATCTGGACATGGGCTGATGCTGAAGACTGGTCTTGGGACGTTGAGGATGAGGCGGATGGTTGGATGAGAATACAGTGTTGGCCATAGACAGTCTTGACTGGGTGTGGATACTGTGTGCTGAAGCGGCGGTGGATAAGACACCCTGCTACCATTGGAAAACACAATCTCGTAGTCTTCTCTCCTCACTTTGATGCAGGGCAACCATCGAAAAGCATACCGAAAACCCAGTCGAAACCTGCAAGTGTTGAGCTTTATATATCTATTATAACAATTTTGTTGCAATTTCGTCGGTCTGATGCTTACTCAACTTTTTTTTAGAAACAACTCTTCATCAATTTTGTACCCTTCGTCGTAGCTTTTTATTGACTTATCAAACTCTACTAAAAATCAGTAAAAATGGACCTTAATCAGGGATCGGAAACGTATTTTATTTATAAAGATTTGTACTTGGTCTGGGACCATTTTCTTAAAGGGGCATGATCGTGCCGATGGGGAGAAAAGGCGCGAACCAGCAGTTCTTTTCTTTCTCGATAAATTTTTACATTCGTTCTCGTCTAGATTTTAAAGTTTTTTTGTCTAGTTTTTAAAAGCAGTATAAGGTCATCTATATCAGATTTGACGCAGAACGAGTGAAAAATGGGACGATTCGAAAAAATTCGAAAAAAAAACTGCTGGTTCGCGCCTTAACGCACGGGCATGCCCCTTTAAGAATACTTTTTTTTTGTGCTCAAAACTCAATAACCACAAAATAAACTTTCTTTTCGATGAGAAATGACCAAATCCAACACAATTTTTGGTGGGCAATACTTTTTTGTACCATGTTTACTTTTTTGACCAAGTATGCTTTTTTGTACCGAACCTGATTTGTACCACATTTACTTCTTTTTGTACAAAATTTCCTTTTTTCTGTACCAAACCTAATTTTCTGTCCAAGAACAAAAAAAATTGCAAAATTTTGTGAGGATTTGAATTTTATAATCTCAAAATGACTTGGATCCCTCAGAATCCCACCCAGGAGTGGCCAAAGTTGTGCGAGAATTCGATTGGGCGGATCAGCATTCCAGTCCGATGGGCTTGACCGCTCAAAATTAAAAGTTTTTTTGGTGGTTTTGAGTGGTGTAGGGTGAAATATTAAGCGATTAAGCCCATCGGACTGGAACTCTGATCCGCCCAATGGAATTTCGCAAAATGTTTACCCCCTTTAGTGAACCCCAAAAAACCAACTTTCGGGGGCTTTTGGCCACTACGGGGTGGGATTCTGAGGGATCCAAGTCATTTTGAGATTATAAAATTTAAATCCTCACAAAATTTTGCAATTTTTTTTGTTCTTGGACAGAAAATTAGGTTTGGTACAGAAAAAAAGAAATTTTTGTACAAAAAGAAGTAGGGTTGCGAATCCAACGTTCGATTTCGAACAATGTTCGAAATGTTCGAGATTTTTTCGAACGTTCGACTTCGAACCGAACGTTCGTTCGAAAATTCTCGAAATCGAACTTCGAATCGAACGTTCGATTCGAAATATATCGAATTTCGTGCCAAATACTTTCAGTAAGAATTTAGAAACACGAAAAAGATTTGACCAAAACATGCACAGCATCATAAAAAGGAATCAAAAATGGGTTGGGCTTTTTTTGATGTTCAAATTCGAAAAAAGCCAAAATTATCAAATCGAACGTTCGAAAATTTTCGAATTCAAACGGTGCGTAGGCGTTTGGCCTCTTTTGTCGCATTTTTGGCGTTCTGCTCTATTTTCTGTTTTAGCCACTTAGGCTTATTTTTTCAGCCATTTTGTAGTCCGTAAGACATTTTTTGGTCCCTAAGCCTAAGGCCTAACCCTAAGCCTAAGGCCTAAGCCTAAGTAGGCCTAAGTGGCTAAAACAGAACATAGGGCAGAACGCCAAAAATGCGACAAAGGGGTCCAAACGCCCCTACGCCATTCAAACATCGAATCGAACCGAAAGTTTGAAAATTTTCGAACCCGAACTTCGAACCGAACGTTCGTTCGAAAATTTCAAACTCGAACTTCGAATCGAATTGAATGTTCGAAAATTTCGAACGTTTGATAACCCTAAAAAGAAGTAAATTTGGTACAAAAAGTATATTTGGTACAAAAAAAGTTTCGTTTTCTGAACTGTAGGAAAGGTATGAGTGCGAAAAATCACGCGTCTGTTTAAACGCGTTCTACTTTACTTTTCAACGTCACACGTCCATTTTTGAATTATTGAAAAACCAATAAGAAAAAATTCCAGATAATATGGCTAACAGCAAAGCGGTGAAGGAATTTTGCGAGTATCTGATCTCATCAGAATCAAATGCTTCGGAGTCTTTGCAAACGATATCTAATCAGAACAAGGTATTCGATGACCGTCTGGCAAGCGTGGAAGCCAAGATGGAAAGCATTGCTATTCAAACCGACAAGATCTCGATTATCGAACGTTCAATCCAGGAGATCAAAGCTTCAGTGAGCCAAAATGATAAAATCAAAATTTCCAATGGAGGTAAAACGCTTTTGCAAATCGTTTTTGGATTTCGCAAATAAAAATTTCAGATGCTCATCATGCCATGCGTGCCATCTTCAATATCTTGAATCTATCGGACGGTCCAGATCCAAGCCTTCGTCGATCAAAAAGTGTCATTCTTGCTGGAGCTACTTGGTAAAACTGCATGTTCAGTTTGACCATTTAATTCTTTTCCAGCTACATTAGAGTTTACAAAGGCAATGAGGGACCAAAAATGAGTCATTGGGTGTATTCTTCACTTGCGATTTTGATTTTGACGCTCATGCTTACGAAGTGGATCTTACTCTTTGCCTGCTTGGATCGTACCAACAGTTTTTCTTCCCAGTAGTTAAAAAATCTTTATTCGATAGCTTATTTTCATCGGGTTCTTTTAGTATGAGTGCTGTACCACTAAAGCTTCCAAAGGCTTTTCTGCTGATATTGCTTGGTCGGAACTAGTCAATAGGCGCAACGGCTTTGTTGATCATGAAGGCAATTTCGCGGTTTCTGCTGAGTTTACAATCAAAACTACCACTAACACGTAAGTCCGCTTCTGTATCTAATGACCTAGATTTCCTACAAATGGTCTAGCAGAGACTAAGATACATGCCTACTATACATCCGCATGCGGAAGCAAATGCGGACGTGTTGTGAGAACGTCCATAGTGTGACTCTCGATATAGCGCGCTTTTTTGGTTCCCAGCTACCGCACTATATCGAGAGTTGACTGTATGAAGGTGATCTTGAATAAACCTCATGTGGAATTGAGAATTCCAAATACCAGTCAGTTGGTATAAATTTGTCACATACCGTATTTACTCTAGTAGTAGCCTCTCGTCTAATTGTAGCCCCTCTAATAGTAGACCAGCGCCCCCCCCCCCAAGAGGGTGGTTGGAAATTAGTAGCCGCGCGCGGGGCTACCATTAGAGGAAATACGGTAGTCATGATCTTTTTTTAGAGAAGTGCTGTCGGATGTAAAGTTTCTGAATCCCGCCTTCGTCAAATCTGATTGCACACTTATCGTCAATGGCTATAGTATCGCAGTTAACAAAGGGGTGAGATAACTTTATCCAACATCTCGTGTTTTTTTCTATTATATGATTTTAGATTCTGTCCGCATACTCTGTTGTTTTCGACAAAATGTTTTTCGGAGAATTTCGGGAAAAGAGTGAGGATAAAGTTGATTTGAAGGGTGTGAGTGCCGTCGGATTTCTTCGTCTTTTGGAAGCCATTTATTCGTCCCCAACAAACAATTTTTCGAGTGTCGATGGTATGGGTTTCTATATTTGTCAATAGATCAACAAGTTTCTTTGTTCAGCCAAAGATGTGGAGTGTCTCCTGCGTTTAGCCGACTTCTATCAGGTTGAAATTGTGATGCAGCGCTGCGTTGATTTTCTCAAGAAGTGCTCGAACACCGTGGTACCACTGGTAAAGAAGCTGCTGTTGGCTCAGAATTATCGACGCTCTGATTTGCTGGTAATTATTGATGTCACTATTTGGTTTAATTACTGTTTTGCTGCCTCATACAGGCCAAAATGATCGAAGTCAAAATTAATGTCAAGATTAATGTCATTGCGACTGTCTGCTACGTTAACTCTAATCTCTTCGGGCTGTATGTGGCCAGGACGCAAATTTATTTTTTTAATTGTATATATTAGCAGCGTTTTAGGATTTCTGCATTTCGCAATTCAAAACATTGGATGACAGTAAGAATATCATGGCGTCGGATGAATATGCTCTTCTGAACACAGATGTGAAGTCTAGAATTCTAGAGAATGTCGTGAAAAAATTGTTTTGGAAAAATACTCCTTGATGAAGTTTGTTTAAACTTGTTTTCGAAATAAATCTTTACTTTTGGTGGTTTGTGAAGGTTGTGTTTAGCGTATTAGCTATGATAAGTGATTTGCAGGCTGGGAGAAGCTATGGGATCGCAAATCAGATACAGTCAAACTTTGATGTGGCGTACACCAGATACTACGTACACCCCTATTATAACGTTCACTTTTTTACAGTTGATTTTTTTACAGTCGAGTCTACTTTCGAGTGGGATTTTGGTCGCTAAATTTGCTCCAAAATTATCGACAACTCGAAAATGTGTTTTAAAATTTTTTAGGACAAGTGTGAGATACTTCTGCTTGACACAGAAGGAGCACGGCATTTGATTTTTAAAATCTAGTAAACCTCTCGTTCATATGGTAGTAGATCACAGGATTCAATATGCAGCTTGCCATACCCAGGCAGTAGATATTGATGTACACCTAAATGCACTTTATTTAGTTTGCTCAAAGCCACAAGATTATATACAAAGCGTACATGTAGAGTGCTTTGAACACTCAGATGTGCTGCTAACCACTGGTTGAGCAGCAGGAAATACAAGTTGTATGGTAACCACATGAAAATGAAGGTGAAAACTACCAGGCCAACATGTTCGCTGCCTAAAACGCTGGAGATTGTTTACGATATTACAAGAAGTAAAGCTTCTTGTAATATCGTAAACATTTCACTCATAAAATTTATTAATTAGCGACCACTTCTCCCCGTATCTGGCACGCGCAAAGGCCTACCTGGACTGAGCAGTAATTTTAAAATCCCCTTTTTATAATCCCTATCCGATTGTTTTACATAATCTTACAAAATTCAACCTCAAATGTACTGAAACCAGGTTGCGAAGACTCATGCTAGCAAAAATTTTAATATGGGCTACCGCTACCGAAATCATCCTGGTCCGGATATTTCAAGCATGATCTGATAAGTTAAAACCCGAAATAATGGCCATGATGAGTTACACTATGAATTTTAATTTTCGCTAACAGCGCTTCTCACTATATACAGGGTGGTCCAATTTTTTTGAGACTTTTGTTTTGGCTGTAAAATTTTTTATAGGCCAAATTTCGAAATTCTGTTTTTTACAAATCGACTCAGAATTGAAAAGCAATGTTTACAGTATATAATGTCAAAAAGACGATTTCTGCTTGGTCCCCCCTGTGGTTTTGGTCCTGGTCTGGAGATGACCACTGGATGAGCAAGCACCAAACCAAAAGGGGAACCAAGCGAAAATCTTAAAAAATTTTACACCCGAAAAATAAGTCTCAAAAAAATTGGACCACCTTGTACATACATGTAAGTTTTTTTCACGGTGACCATATAAGTTGGGGTCACCTTTCGCTTAGCCTTGAGGTTGTCATAGTGGCGAGTGTCTCCAATAGAGTCTTTTTGTTTGAGCACGTAAGCAACTCTGCCATATGTGAATGAAAGAATTATCAAAGGCAACATGTACTGCATCACAACCAGCGAGTGGTTATACCTGGAATATAGAATAAATATGCAATGTGGATGATTTGAAGAATTAAAAATTACACTCCAAAAAGAATAGACGTCCTACTGTCTCCATCTGGAAATTTGTCTGCCATACACAATCTAGAATTACAAAAATATTTTTTAAAGGACATGATCACGCGTTCTGAATTGTTTTCCGCCAGTTAAAAAATTTTCGCCTAATCATTGAACTTCTTTGCTGATTTTTCAAGTTTTTTTTAAAGGACCATGGTTTTAGCGCGCAGCAGCATGTGCAAAATTTGAATTGGCGGGGACAGTTCTATTTCGTATCTCAGTGTACTCTTTGGAGTTATGTCGAACCACTCCAAAGAGTAAAGTTTGAGACCAAAGAGAAGTGTCCCCCGCCAATTCAATTTTTTCACATGCCAGTGCGCCCAAAAACCATGGTCCTTTAACAAAACAAGGCCTAGAATTTTATTTTAGGTATGGTTTTATCAGAAACCAAGTTAAAGAACCCGTACAGAAATTCAATGACTAGGAAATTTTGGCTCTATATGCATTCGCATCTCTGAAAAAAAAGATGCCTTGGTCCACCCTGTTAATTTTTTTCGAAAAATTTCTTTTTCTCCAAAAGTGTTTATAAGCACTTTCAGATCATTTTCACGAAAAAAACTTTTTTTGTGAAAAATTTTCAATAAATTTTTTGCCTTGGCCTACCGCATAAAAAAGCTCTGGTATGCGTACATATTTTCATGCATCCAGAATAACTTTCGAGTGATTTGCGTTTAAGGTATGCGCATTTCAACCCCAAGCAACCAAACCCCCTGCGCTCCCGAAGGGCGCGCAGGGGGCTTGGTTGGTTAGAGATGCGCGCACTCACTTACTTTAGACATACCGTATATTCTCTATTAGAAGGCCCCTCTCTAATAGAAGGCCTCCCTTGAGGGCCTATACCGTATTTTCTCTATTAATGAACCCGGGTTCATTATTTTTCAACCCTTCAAAAATTTTGAAACTGTAAATCAAAAATGGCCCTAACTCTGAAATCCTAGTCAAAAAATCGAGGGGGGTTCATTATTAGAGAGGGGTTCATTAATAGAGAAAATACGGTATATCAGCCTAGAAAAAGAAATTCGCAAATCTGTTTCTCGCGTTTTCTTAGTTAGCACGAGCTTACCTGATTCCACTTCTAAAATTTTGGTTGAGCACGCAAAAATCTCAAAATCGACCCAAATTTTTCCGACTTTTTTAGGGTTCAAAAATAGAAGGCCCGGGCCTTCTAATAGAGAATATACGGTAATTCCGAGCAAAAGTCTTGATCAGAAAAGGCACATAACACTCCTCAAAAAGAACTTTTTTTTGATCGATTTGGGGGGTAAAAGGGTGTTTTTGTCCTAACTCAAAAAAAATCTTAAAAGTTCTCTTATTCTGCCTCGAGGTCAGGGCAAAACAAGAGTAGTCAGCAGACCACTCTGATAATCCCCTAAAAAAGGTAAATTTGGGAGTTGACTCCAAATCGACCGGATCTGACCCGCCATTGGGACGTATTCAGAGCACTTCGGAAACTACTTTGGTTCTGCCCTGTGAACCGGAAAAATTCGTGAATTTCCCCAAACAAGTCTTAATACGCCCTAAGTCAGGGCAAAATAAGAACACTCCCGAAACTACTCTGGATGTGCACCATGCGGCGCGTATTAAGAGTAATTTTCAGAGTTGATTGATTTTGCACCATTAATTAGACACAGATTGAGACGGTGTTCAAAACGAGTCCGGATAAATGGGCGCTCAAAATGACTCGGGATGAGTGGGTGCTCAAAATGAGTCAAAATGGGATATTTAAAATGGAATATATCAAAATGGAATATATCTACGAAATTAAAAAAAAATCCTACCTATCCTCAAAAATATTATATGGCTGATGTTTGTAAGTAGGGTCAATCTCGTTTTTGAGTTCAATAAAGTAGAGGACTTCAACATCGGATATTCCCAAGGCTGGAAGGCCACAAATAAAGGCTAAAATCCAAATGCCAGCTATAATGGAGATTGTGCGCCCTCTGCCTGGTCTTCTCCTCAGGGGTAGACTATGGCCAAATATCTGGATAGCGACAATGTTAGCAAAATAAATTGATTTTTGAGTAGACCCACCTGTCAATACTCATAACAATCATAGTGAATACAGAAGCACAGATGGGAGTTATACCCATGAGGTTATTGAAAGCACAGTGTGCTTTGGAGAATGCCCAGTAGTAGTACAAATTGTAAGTGCCTGAGAAACCCGTCTGAACCAAACAAATAAGAGCCATAAAATAAGATTGTCGACCTTATTTTTTGCTAATCTAAACCTAACTCAGAATGCAGAATCACAATTTTTGTTTATTTTGTAAATTTTTTGGCTCTACTGGAAAATGCCCCCCCCTAAACGCTACCGGAATACACAATCACAAAGTTACGGATTAGAGATGGTTTTTTGTACCGTATAGGGTTTTTGTACCGTATATCTCTTAATAGACCTCGGCACACTCGCCTTTCTGGAAACGGAATAGCGTTTCACGGAAACAGTATTTTCGTTTTGGGAAACCGTTTTAATTTTTCATTTCACTGACAAGAAACGGCACCGGAAAGGAGTCCGTTTCACTGAAACGGAGAGCTGTTTCACTGAAATGGCCTTGAGATTTCTTGCGACAGTAAAACTATGGGGCTCATGTACTAGGGGGGGTGGTGGGTAGGCGGTGTGGTCTAGGTGAAGTCTTGGGCTTCGGCTAAGTCAAGGGTAGGCAAGCGTTTATTAAAACGGACTCAATTCTTTCGATTACTTTCTTTGTAGTCAGGGAAACACATGAAAGTCCGTCCTAACATACGCTGGTCCACCCTTGCCTAAGCCTAAGTTTAAGACTTTACCTAGAGGCCTCCCGAAGCCTAAGCCAAAACTATTTAAAAAATTGAGAAACACTGAGAATAGAGTGAAAAATAAGGTGTGCATTCAGAGAGATTCGAACCAGCACCCTCGGCCAGAAGTATATGAAGCTCTAAATCCACTTAAACTTTTGAAAAGATCGACAAACTCTACATTTAATATTGTAATTGACAGATCGGAAATGGCCAGATTTAGGAGGTAGTAGTTGGTTACTGTCCTCTGTAAATTTAACAAGATTAAATTAGTTTCATTGAAGTACGCATTAGAATAAAGACTACCATGCGCTCGTGTCTCAACACAATCCTGCAAATTTGTAAATTTTTTTAAATTCTCAAATAATTCAAATCTAAAAACATTTTTTTTTCAAAAAAAACTTGCCAGACTACAGCCAAATTGCCGGCACAAGAGAGTAGGATGAGCAGTGAAAACATGGCAATATAGAAGAGCTGGATGTGTAGTGGGTGTTCAAACGGGAACTTCATGCAGTGGAATATGCCTGAATTGGCTCTGGACAAACTGTCACAGTCACATCTGTCCAAGTTCAGTTTATCTTCCACCCTAAAACAACAACATGAGAAAATATTGGGTAAGATGGTATTACCGTTGTTCAAAATAAGATTGTTCAATAATTGATAAAATAACTGATTTACTTTAGTTTAACCCAGTCCAACATAGCCAAAACCAGAAGAACAAAATTTGAGATGGCAGCCCTAATTAACAATATTTTTGATGTTTCGAGCAGTCTTGGCTACGCCTGAATTTTATCAACGGCCACATCAACCATCAAACAGAAAAAATATTAACTGGTGGGCAACCGGTTGATAGTGCCGGTTTTTTTTTGCCAGAACTGGTTTTTAGACCATTGGCCCCCTCTTGTGTCATTTTTGGAATTAGCATTTTTTTGTTTTTAAGTAGAGATGATGATCTGAGACCGAGCAAAACTGCCAAACAAGATTTTTTAGTTCAAACATACTGTGGGTAAACGTAAATTTTATTACTTACCAAGTGGCACTTCGACACTCCGACATTGACCACATTTTAAAGAATTTAATAGAAATTTTGACGCTAGTAGCGAATAGGGCCTACCCCAAGCCTAAGGGCTAAGCCTAAACTTGTTGTTTGAAAGGGTAGTTACAGAAATTTTTAAAGGTCGGATGCTTGGAGGGGGGGGGGTATTCGCTACTAGCGCTGAAATTTTTATGCATAAATTTCAATTTTCAAAGGTCACTTGAAATCTTTTTTTGCCTTTTTGAAAATCCGTGCAAAACTATGTGAAGTTTGTTTTAGAAACACAAGTGATAAACTTTTTTTGAATGTTCATATATATTTGACAGGTGTTTTCAATAAAAGCAAAAATTAAATATGTTGGAGCCCTTACCACTTTACAGATAGCTCGTCTCGATGAGTCAAAATGCACTTTTGGTTGAATATTTGGGTAGCGTTGAGTATATGGGGGAGCATAGTAATGCCACAGCACTAGCTGCTAACAAGATCCAACCAATAGATTTCTGCTTCAGGTGCTTTAATCAATTAATAGGCGTGCTAACACTCCAAAATTGGCTGTGCTGTTCTAATTGCTAATACATTTCTGTTAAAGAAACAAAAGAAAATCAGCTAGTTTTAGAAATAGACCTGCTGCTGGCCGCCCACTTCTTAATAGGGTCCTTGTTATTCACTGAAACAGGACAAACTTTGATTGAAATGTATGTATCAAATCACCGTATTTTCTCTATTAACAGCCTTTTAGGAACCTGTGGCGACGAGATATTTCAGTAGGCCAATGTACCAAATCATCATTTGGCAGAAACGTGACTCAAATTGTGCCCCGGAAAAAAATTTACTTGCGTTTTCGCCCCAGGAGACCAAAGAGTATGTATTCTCCAAGCCGAAAAGGGCAAAACGCGAGCCAAGAACTTTTTTACCCGCGGCAGAAACGTAAGTCACGTTACTGCCAAATGGTGATCTGGGTTATTAGTCCTACCGAAATATTTCGTCGCCACAGGTTCCCGTGTTAAGGCCCTTCCTCAAAAGCGACAAAATGTATCAGATGTGTATTTTTTGTAAGTCGTTTTATAGTCATATTTTCTCACATCTCGCAAGGTAACAGTTCCAACTGTCCCCTACAGACCCTCTGTATTTGAAGTCGCTATTACCCTTTTTCTCGAAGCGCTAAACACGAAAAACATGCGTATAGCTACTTCTAGGCTTAACCACAAATAATTTATTTTTTGGATGCCTTGGTCCCCCAAAATATTTTTTCAAGATTCTAAATTGTAAAAAAAATAGAGAGCGTGACGATCGATATATCGTATCGTTCAAAACGATATATCGGTCTCGATTTTCGCAAAAAATATTGTATCGTTATATCGTTTATCGATTTTTCCAATATCGTTATATCATATCGTTACGTACTAAATATCGCGATGTATCGTTTGAGCTAGCTCCATATTTTGGTTGATCAGAAATAATCTTATACGAATTTTTGCGGCACGCCAAAGATTGCGCCATTTCAAACTGGGCCAATTTAAATTGGGCCCGTTCAAATTGAGCCAAAATCAAGTTGGGCCAAATTCAAATTTTGACTGCGGAAAAAAGACTTTTCGCTCCTGAATATCATGAATTTCAGATACGCAATAAAGCCATTATGTCGCGACCGAAAATTCAAGTACGTCAAAGGTGGTACAAATTGCGTAGAGGGTCAAACTTCAGTCAGAAAAAATACCCGATTTAACTTGGCCCAATTTGATTTTCGCTTAATTTGAATTGGACCAATCTAACATGGCCCAATTTGAATTAGCCCGACTTGAAATAGCCTAATCTTTGGCATGCATTTTTTGTGACTTATTCGATTGCTATTCTGCTTTCTTTATGCATTTTTCGCTATATTTTAAATGAGAATCTGCCCTTCCTGATATGCTCGTATTAAATTGTGTCCGTTTGTTATCCGTAGGTTCGAAATAAAAGAAATTCCTTAGGAATGGTACTGTAGATAGCTCTGGGAGGCTGCGCGATTTTCGGGTTTATTATATATCGTTCGCCAAATTTCAAGGTAAAATATCGCTACGATATATTGTTCCCAAATTTCATATCGTATCGTTATATCGATCGTTGAAAATTTGTCCCAAAAATATCGTATCGTTGAACCGTTCAAGGGAAAATCACGGTCTCTAAAAACAATCAATCTGGAGGACCAAGGCACTTAAAAAATAAATTTTTTTACAGGGTCATACCAGCGCGTTACACGGGCAATTTCAAATTTTCAAAAGGCGGAGACCAGGAATATTTAAACGAGAATACAAATTTGACATTTTATTTAAAAAGCTATGCCCCATGTCGGAACCGAACCCGCCACGTTTGGAACACATCAGCACCTTACTACTGAGCATCCTATGTTATTAGACTGACACTGTGTTTTCCATTAGTTATTGCTCTTTACAAAAAAACAAATTTTCATTTAAAAGTAATTCTCGTTTGAATATACCTGGTCCGCACGTTTTGCGAATTTGAAATTGCTCGTGTAACGCGCTGGTATGCCATTTAAAGTTAAACCCAGGCTGGTTGTACGCCTGTTTTTCGTCTTCAGTGCTTCAAAAACATGGGAAAATGTTAGAAGCGACTTGAATATAGAGTTTTGCAGTGAACAGTTTGAATAGTTTCTTTAACAGTGTTCAAGTGCAAATGAAAAAAATTCGCGAAACACTAAAAGCCTGTATTCGTTCAAAGAATTTGCAAACATTTCATACATGTTTGATTTTTTCTTTTCAGTCATTCTTATCAGAAATTTGACAAAGTTTTTCATATCTGTTGGTCCCTTATGCTGAAAGTTTCCTAGCACACTTAATTCTTGTTTTATAGAATTAAAAAAGTGGAAAGTTTTCAAAAAAGCGACAAAACTCGATTTTTCACAGTCGACTGCCACTTTTTATATTTAAAAAAAAACTCGGGAAAGTGGCCTTAGGTATTTTACCGTATTTCCTCTAATAAAGCCCCCCTCTCTAATAGAGTCCCTCTTGTTTTTTGACTACAACTTCAGAGTTAGGGCCATTTTTGATTTACAATTTCAAGATTTTTGGGCATTCGAAAAATAAAGCCCCGGGGGCTCTATTAGAGGAAATACGGTATATCAGCTGACGGTATGAAAGGAAAATTGAGTAGCAATTAAAATAACAATACACATTTCTTTAAGTCATCACTTGACGTTCTAAAATCTTTGACGCTTAAAATTTAGTTCTTTACATTGTACTTGTTAAAATAATTATACTTATTTCACCAAAAATTGAAAATTCGTATTGCAGCATTTCAGTCATTAATAAATTAGTGTTTTTCACACTTGGCTGGACTCACACTATATTTCCACCATGATAAGTCTAGTTACGAAAGATAAAGTGAACTAGAAGAATTAAGTTTGTTAAAAGTAGTGGTGGTATCACTGAAATTTCGAAAAAATTCGTGTTGCAGAAAGTACTTATACCAAAAATCAACTGCTGGGACCAAGAACGAAGTTTGAACATTTGCCTGCTTTAGAATATCCGCAATTTTTTGAAAAGTGCCATGAAGGCAAGCCGAAAATTTAAGAAGCTGATAATTTTCAGAAGACATCAAAAGAATGTATGTCTTATGTGACGACCAGGATTTGGTTGCAGTGACGAATCCCTCCCTCCACGAATCCCTCGCAAAAAAAGACTCTATATGCATTTTATGGTCAAGAGTACTTCTCGGAATCATGTCTAAGGTAAGTGTGCGCGCGCATCTCTAACTCTCAAGCCCCTGCGCCCCTTCGGGGCGCAGGGGCTTGGGGGCTTGGAGTTGAGATGCGCACACCCACATGCCTTAGACACAAATCACTCGAAAGTGACTCTGGATGCATGAAAAAGCATGCATACCAGAGTTTATTTATGCGGTAGGCCCCAGTATTCAAAACTATGTTCAACATCTTCTTGTTAGTGGGCCCTGTGTGATTAGTGGCCCCTTTTATTCCCTTCCCCTCCCTATACAGCCCTTATTCCCTTTAAATTCAAAAGGCGCCAATTTAAATTTTTCAAATTTTGACAAAAAAACCATGATACCCCCCTGTGGTTCGAAAATTTTTTTTTCTCAGAACCAAAAAACGCGCGGCTTTCTCATGAAATCGGGGTCGAGAAACACGAATATGAAGTTATCTCCTCCACCTGATCAGTCCCGTGGGGGGGGGGATTCTGAACTCAAGCCCAGGATTTTTCGCTTTAGTCTCACCTGTTTTTTAAGGCGGCCCTATCCTCAATGGGAGAGGGGTGGGGTAGTGTTGCCTCAGTCCTCCTGTTTTTTTGTGAGTTTTAGGCTAAGGCTCAGGCAAAAGTAGGCCAGCGTATGTTAGGACAAACTTAAATATGAGTCTAAAATACGTTTGAGCCCGTCCTAACATGCGCTGGCCAACCTTTACTTATGGCTCGTTCACGGACTGCGACTTAGACTGAGACTATTTTGGCTACATGAACACCCTTAGTCTCAGTCTAAGTCGCAGTCCGTGAACGAGCCATTAGGCCTAAAGCCTAAAAAACACGAAAAACATCAGGGAGAGGACCAAGGCAAAGCACCAAGGGTTGGCCAGCGTATGTTAGGATTTTGAACATAACTCTTAAATATGTTGAGTTTGTCCTAACACACGCTGGCCTACCCTTGTCTAAGACTTTGCCTAAAAAGTCCTAAAAACAACAGTGGGGACTAAGGCAAAAATTCCTACTGATTATTCAAATTTTATCGAATCGGCTGCGAAGGTTAGAAGATAAGAGAAGAAACTGCAAGTCCTCTGAAAAAAGAACGAGCAGTCCGGCAAGTAACATAAACCTGAGTATCACAAAAAAATTAACGTAGACAATTGTTATGTTGGAAGTAAAATATTTTGGGCCAAAGTTTTATTTTCTGCGAAGAGTATTAATAGAGGTTATACTTTAAACACACAGAAGCACAACATTTTATAAATACACTTAATAATAGTTAAAACTTTAACAATCTATGGATTAAATCTTTCAGGAACTACGTTCCAAAACTTTTTTGAAGAAGTATCAGCAAGAAGATAATCTCCAAAGCAAAACAAAAGTTTGATGTATTGAATTATAATCATCATGTCCAAGGGCGGATGCCTCTTGTTGGACTTGTTGACACACACACACCACCCTGCTGCCTGTTAAGTGGATTACAAGGGTGGGGCGAGCAGGAGCATGAACTTATTATTCCGCACTCAGATTCCTCGAATGTCCATGCCAACAAATTAGTTTAGCGGCTCAAAAAACTTTGGTAGGAGGTGTCTTCATCCTGTCCATACATTACTAGTAGCAATTATTGCGGGATATAACGTTTAGGGCAGGGCTCGGAAATCAAAATTTTCAAATAAAGGACATTTTCGTAAAACAAAGGACATTTGATCAAAAAGTGCCATTTTATCCAGTGCTTTTTTATTTTTGAGCAACAAAAATAAAGATTTTGACCTAAAATATCAAAAATTCTAAAGATTTCGGATCTCAAAAAAAGGACAAATCTTTAAATAAAGGTTTAGGGCCTGCCGGTAGTATGCCAGCTTGCCAATATGATTGTGCGCCAATGTGATCCGGCGCCAATGTGACGCTGCGCCAATATGATGCTGCACCAAATTGAATTAGGCGCCAATTAAGTTGGCGTCATTTTGTTGTTTGTGCCAAATGATTTGGCGCAGTTTTTCTATTGGCGCCAATTAGTTCTGAGCCATTTTGCTATTATACCATTTAATCAGGCTACAACTATTCCATTTTGCGAGGCTGCGCCAATGGTGGGTCAGGTCAAAATGATTTCCTGACATCCTCAGGATTCAATCACCCGAATTTTTTTTCTAATCTCAGAATAAAATATTTTTCCTAACCAAAATTTCATTGCGTAACCGGTTTGTTAGGACCAAAATTTCGATTTTGGCCACCGGAATCCCGAAATCTAAGGTAGATAACTTCTGGCCAGGTGGATATCAATCCATATGACCTTCAATTTTTTCTTGTGGAATTTGAAAACGAGTCATTATATCATGCGTGAAATTTTGTGACAAATCGAATTTGATATGCTCTCTGATCCTGGTTCACGATTCATTTCAAATTCCACATTCACGTTCATTCCAAATTCGACCACTTACACGGAGTCAAATACAACATATCTAATAGACAAGCTTATTCATTCAAATTTTAACTTTATTCAAAAATTGTAACGAACAGAAGAAAGACCACAAAAATAACAATACTCCAGTTTCATTATTCCTCCTGAATTTCTCGTTCTTCGATCAAATTGTTCCTTGCCTCTTGATTCTGCAGAAGCTGGGCAACCTCTTTGACTCGAATTCTCTTTATTTGACGGTCCATTTGTCCTTTTTGTCTTCCCACTTGAACTTCCCAGCCTGTTCTTGTTATTTTGACGATGGTAGCGTAGAGATCGTCATCAGAAAAGGATCCTCTTGTTCCGCATGAGCAGCTTGTAAGGCAGCAGTGAAGTGTATTAGTTTCGTTTCATCATCAGTGGAGGTTCTTCGTCTTTGGTAGGCGTTCTTAGCACGATGAGCATCTTTTGTGCAGCGATTCCTTAAAGCAAAAAAGCGTTTAGCGTGATGATATATTAAGTAATGTGCCTACCAATTTCTGTCCGAAACATATCCAGCACTTCCCAAACAATCCTTGACTCTTGCGAATATGTGCATTCAGAGTTCGATGCCAACGTTCGATCGTAGAAGTTGTGCGAATTGTTCCTGGTATATCCAACCCGGCGTGACACCACAAGCGATGGTCATAATGTGAAGCTCTTTGATCGCTACCAATCCAGTTCTGAAAACACAGTAAGAATTCAATTCGAGCATATAAAGTCAGGTAACTCACTCTTTTCATATAAGCAAGAAAATCGTGAACCCTCGGTAATCTTCGCATTCGCGAATTGTGAAGCTGGCAAGTGTTGAAAGTCAGTGAGAAAGAGTATGCTCTGCGTACTAGCTCGCGTGGAAGAAGAGCGATAGACAGAATCATGCGAACCCATTCGTTGAACTTGGACTCATTGTTGTAAGCTCGTTGAAGGGAAATATACTTGAAAAGACGTCTCAACACACATTGATTCCAGTGGAAATTACATCCACGATGTTGCACAGCAGGCTCCATATCTAAATTAATAGTAAGTAACATAAGTAATAGACTGCCCGAAGACAGAAAAATTTCAAGCCTGCCTGAGAAAAAAAGCACTATTGCCGCCCTTATAGCCCCTTCAAAGTCAGAGATCACAATTGAAGGATGCCAATATTGCCCAGTTTCCTGTAGAATGATTCCATCAAGCTTCTGCATTAATTTCATGTAAGTAGCTTGACGCTTGTCACTGAGAAATGCGACACAAGCGGGAACGAAATGCCTGAATATAATCAAAAATTATTGCCAAAAAAGAGCTTGTCATTATATTCATATCTTACTTGCTGATCAGAACGCTAACTGATACATTTTGAACCCATTCATCGCATGAGATTTGAAGGTTCCATCAATAGCCACCACCGTTCTTGTTCTTGAAAGTTCCTGTAAGGGTTTCATAAATAATTTTCGTAATTTTTTGAAAATTTCACCGTCAGCATCTCGGGTGAAGACATAATGATCATTCTTTTTGTCTCCCAGCTCCATCGTCGTAATAAATGAATTTCCTATCATTGTAATGCTTGGTATAGGATTCAGGAATTCTTACGTGCTCTGGGTCCGTCGGTCCTGAAGGATACTTGTTGGCAGTTATTATATCTCTGACGCCAACCTTAATTATCGTAATTTTCTCTACTTAAAATAACTTTTAATCTACCTGGTAGTTCTTGCAAGTTCGATGGCCCGATGTTCGAGACTTCGTTTTTCCATGTCAATCGGATTGCCAGGATGATCATGACCCACATGGTTCTCTTTGATGTAGACAATGCCTTTCATCAAAATTCGTTTCGGACATCCTTCCCTCCATTCTTGGCACTGATATAATTGCTGCTTGTTATCCTGAGATCCGAGATGGTATCGAAAGGCGAAAGGAAATCCTTAATTTTTTTTTCTAAGCATAAAGAAACCATAAGAATAGACCAGACTCACCTTTATGGCAAAGAATCATTGCCCGTGACTTGACTCGAAGACTTTACAACTTTACAAAAAAACAAATTTTCATTTAAAAGTAATTCTCGTTTGAATATACCTGGTCCGCACGTTTTGCGAATTTGAAATTGCTCGTGTAACGCGCTGGTATGCCCATTTAAAGTTAAACCCAGGGCTGGTTGTACGCCTGTTTTTCGTCTTCAGTGCTTCAAAAAACATGGGAAAATGTTAGAAGCGACTTTGAATATAGAGCTTTGCAGGGAACAGTTCGAATGGTTTCTTTATCAGTGTTGCAGTGCAAATGAAAAAATTCGCGAAACACTGAAAGCCTGTATTCGTTCAAAGAATTTGCAAACATTTCATACAGGTTTGATTTTTTCTTTTCAGTTATTCTTATCAGAAATTTGACAAAGTTTTTCATATCTGTTGGTCCCTTATGCTGAAAGTTTCCTAGGACACTTAATTCTTGTTTTATAGATTATAAAAAGTGGAAAATTTTCAAAAAGCGCCAAAACTCGATTTTCACAGTCGACTGCCACTTTTTATATTTTTCAAAGAAAACCCGGAAAGTGGCCTTAGGTATTTTACCGTATTTCCTCTAATAAAGCCCCCTCTCTAATAGAGTCCCCCTTGTTTTTTGACTACAACTTCAGAGTTAGGGCCATTTTTGATTTACAATTTCAAGATTTTGGGCATTCGAAAAATAAAGCCCCGGGGCTCTATTAGAGGAAATACGGTATATCAGCTGACGGTGTGAAAGGAAAATTGAGTAGCAATTAAATAACAATACACATTTCTTTAAGTCATCAACTTGACGTTCTAAAATCTTTGACGCTTAAAATTTAGTTCTTTACATTGTACTTGTTAAAATAATTATACTTATTTCACCAAAAATTGAAAATTCGTATTGCAGCATTTCAGTCATTAATAAATTAGTGTTTTTCACACTTGGCTGGACTCACACTATATTTCCACCATGATAAGTCTAGTTACGAAAGATAGAGTGAACTGGAAGAATTAAGTTTGTTAAAAGTAGTGGTGGTAGTGGTATCACTGAAATTTCGAAAAAATTCGTGTTGCAGAAAGTACTTATACCAAAAATCAACTGCTGAGGGACCAAGAACGAAGTTTGAACATTTGCCTGCTTTAGAATATCCGCAATTTTTTGAAAAGTGCCATGAAGGCAAGCCGAAAATTTAAGAAGCTGATATTTTCAGAAGAGCATCAAAAGAATGTATGTCTTATGTGACGATCAGGATTTTTTCGCTTTAGTCTCACCTGTTGTTTTTGGACTTTTAAGGCGGCCCTATCCCTCAATGGGAGAGGGGGTGGGGTAGTGTTGCTCAGTCCTCCTGTTTTCTGCATCTGGAAACGGATCTGCATCTGGAAACGCCAACCATTACTGAATTTCATGGTCCTCAGCTTCTTCTTCATCACTTGCATTGTTTCTGTTCGCTAGCAAAATCGGCGCTGTGATTTGCATTTGCTCTGGGAATATTCATCACCACTGTCTTCGAAAGAGTACGACTCGAACATATCCATGGCGTTTGCTTTCTATAAAAACGGTAAATGTTGACTGTGAAGACACTTGAGAGAAACAGGTTTTGGTTGAAACACTAATTGGCTCAGCTTCACAATTCAAAGAATTGACATCGATTCATTTGTTGTCAGTCAAAATGGCGTCAAATCATTTGTCACAAACAACAAAATGGCGCTAAATCATTTGGCGCAAACAACAAAATGACACCAACTCAATTGGCGCCAATAGCGATTGGCGCAGCATCATATTGGCGCCAACAACATTTTGGCGCCAGATCGCATTGGCGCAAAATCATATTGGCAAGCTGACATACTACCGGCTGCCTAAAAAATCAATTTTGAGTAAAATTAATTATACACGCTGAAGAGCTCACGTGGACTTCAAACCAGATTAGTTCCATATCCTTTGAGGGTAAAACTGTTCGGACATAGGAAGTCGCGCAAGTCCTTATTAAATAGTGCTAATTTAGTGCTTTTTTAGCACTTGAAAAAGCACTATTTAGTGTAGGTACTAATTTAGTGCCATTGGCACTAATACAGTGCTAGCACGAATTTTGGTGACACGACTTTTGCGGCCGAAAACTTGCGGCCGACACATGCGGCGTCACTTGCGGCCGACTCTTGCGGCCCAACATTTGCAGCCGATACTTGGTGATGAAATTTTCGATTCGTTGGCTTTTCGCCTGAGCCGATGCCTTTCGGCAAAAAACAAAGATGTTGAACATGGTTTTGAATACTGTGGCATACCGCATATGCCGCATACCGCATAAAAATACCGCATACCGCAATAACTTTGGTATGCATGCTTTTTCATGCATCCAGAGTCACTTTCGAGTGATTGGTGTCTAAGGTATAGGGTGTGCGCATCTCAACTCCAAGCCCCTGCGCCCCAGTACTTAACTTAGACATGATTCCATGATTACTCTTGATCATAAAATGCATATAGAGAGTCTTTTTGCCAAGTCCTATGTTGAAAACATGGCAAAGCAGCCAAATAAGTTACTTAATACCTAGCCCTGTATTATGGCTTTCCCTCCCAGTACAACCCTTCAACCATTTTTAAATAGCTTTTCTGGATCTTTAAGTATCGGCCGCAAGTGTCGACCGCAAGTGTCGTTCCGCCAAAAAAATGATTTTCCATAATTTCCCCTTGCGATGAGCTGTGTGGGAACTCGTACTCGTACTTCGTACCGTACTCGTACCGTACTCGTACCCATAGTACGGTACGAGTACGTTTACCAAAATCAATTATTTACCAAAACTAAAAAAATTTTCCACTGTCAAACCATCTTCAGCGTGCTCGAATCAGTCCAGAAAACTGATTTTGGAACCCGAAAAGTAAAAACATTTTCGCTCCAAGTGGACGACCACTCGGTTCGGTTCGTTCAAACTGTACAATTTAAATTCCCGCATAATTTTTTAAAAGGTACGAATTTTAAAAGTGTAGACCAAAACTAATTTCGAGGCTTTTTGGCAGTTTGGGGTGGTTGGGTGGTTCGGGGTGGTTCGGTCCACTTGGTCGAATCCCAATGCTGTACAGTGATGTCAATAAGTGCATAAAAGTGCACATGCAATTTTGAATTGCACATGCACTTTTGAAATTGCATATGCAGTTTCAAAAGTGCAAGTGCATTTTCAGAGTTGCATGTGCATTTTTCAAAGTGAACATGCATTTTGATGATTCACTGTGCAATTTGACGGCTCCTTGTTAATCTTAAAATTTTTTAAAATCTTAAACAGGTTTTTATCGCTTTTAATATACAAGACGCATTTCTGATATTCCCTACAGAATTCCGGTACTCGTTTGGCCGGTTCCTCTGTGAAAAAAGTATTATCAGTAGTAAGAAGTAAATGTAATACTCGACAACCCTAATCAACAGCACTTCTGATCAACATCATTCTAGACTTTTATTTGAGCTATCAAACAGAGAAAAAAGTAAATTTAGTTATAGCTAGAATTGAAAAAATACAACGATGTCCAATTCCATGCCATCCTACACTGCAGGGTTATTTTGCATGAAGTCTCAAAATTAGGGTATTTGCTGACAGTAAAGGCTTCCAATGGGTGGATTTTACATTCGCGCTCAATCTTCATTGTGTACACTAAAATTTTTTCGCTCTCACTCTAACTTTGACTCCCACTTTCACTCTGAGTGTATGCCGAATGTGAGAGTGTAAGGCAACTTTAAAATGCTTGAAACTAAAAAAGAGTGAGAATTAGAGGTGGACTAAGAGTAATTTTTTTACTTTTCGGGCTCAAAAACCTCTTTTCTGGACTGATTCGGACACGCTGAAATGGTTTGACAGTGGTAAAATGCCGTTTTATACGGTATTTTTTAAGTATTGGGAAATAATTGTTTTTACCGTAATTCGATTTTAACAAAACTCAGAAAATACCATAAAAAACCATATTTTACTGTTATTAAACCATTTTCAGCACTAGCTCGCGTTGGGCCCGCCTGCGGCGCCCTCCCCCCCCCCGCTCGCGGCCACACTGCTTTATGCAACTAATATGTCTTCTACTGGCTCACCTAACTACTAAGAAAGCTTAGATTCATGGCTACACCGCGAATGCTGCAGCAAAACTTCCTGACTCTCGAAAGAAAAAACGACAATATCCTCACTAAAATCCGAAACACAAAACAAAAAAAACCAAAATCCATTCTAGTTTTGTGATTCCAAGCTTCAATTTAATAAAAAAAATATCAAAAATGGACAAACAGACAAAACATCTCTAATACTACATAGGAGATTTCACAAAACTCATTTATGGAATACGCCAGACCACCGCCACCATGATCCCAATCTCAAACTCACTGTTGCACCAACAATCAGAGTAATACCTTTTCTTTCAGAATTTGGAAAATTAAAAAAACGCACCGGGTGAAGCCTACCCGCACTCCAGTTACCCATACCTGCTCTCCAGGTACCCTATCTACTCTCCAGGTACTCCTCCCCACTCTCCAGGTAGCCCTACTTACTCTCCAGGTATGCTTACCCACTCTCCAAGTGCCCATAGCTGCTCTCCAGGTACCCTTACTCACTCTCCAGTACTCCTTTTCACTTTCCAGGCACCCTTCTCGCTTTTTCCCAACCTAGATGCTTACTTGACAAACCTTTGACAAAAAACTGAAAAACAAACAATAAAAAGCTCGTACCGTATTTCCTCTAATAACTCACCCTGCTCTAATAACTCACCCCCTCAACTTTGAGGGCCTATATCTCAGCTCCGAACAAATATTATGCAAAGCTGTTTATTGCGTTTTTCTTAATTCCCACGAGCTCTACCGATTCCAGTTTTTAAATTTAATATTTTTACCCAAAAATCTCGAGATCGACCTCAAATTTTTTTAATTTCAGCGATCCAAAAAATAACTCACCCGGGTGAGTTATTAGAGGAAATACGGTATATTATATATAGACAACTTTCCTCTCGAGACAAAAAAACAAATTATTCAAAAAAGGACGAAATTCAAATTTCCTCTGAATGACCACCTCCATACTCTTGACGGGCCCCTATTTTAAAGTCATCATTTCTCGCCGATCTTTTTTTAAAAGAAAGCTGAGATTCAGGGCTAAAAATGGACATCCCGCCCTAGCCGTAAAACCCATTAGATCCGAGATTTTGACTCCAGAACGAAAAAATCGACAATTTGATGACTAAAACCCAAAATTACAACCGAAAAAATCTCAAAACAGAAATCCAAACAACCATTCTACTCCTGAAATTCCAAAGCTTCAATTTAAAAAAAATTGACAAAAAAAACCCCAAACAAAAACACTCCAAAAAACAAAAACATCAATTGTCGACAGACAAAAAGCTCTAATACTATATAAGAGATGTCTGAAACTAATTAGTCCGAAAAATAGGTTTTGGAACCGAAATAGTGAAAAAAATTTGCTTCAAGTGGACGACCACTTGATTCAGTTGGTTCAGACCAAAAATTTGAATTTCCGCAAAATTTTCACTGAAAGTGAGAGTAAAAAAACTCATTGAGTACATTGAAAGTGAGAGTGCGAGTGAAAGTGAGACTGGAATGATTACCTCAGCCATCAGCCTCAGCCGGACTTTTTGGGCCGGGACGACACCTTTCAGAGCCGGGTTTTTAGAGTTACGCAGCGGGCCGGAGCGACCAAAATCCGGCCCGTGCACAGCCCTGACTGCAACATGAAAGTGGCTTATAGTTCTTTTATAGAGTCTTCATAAAATCAAGAAAAGTGGGAAATTAATTTATTCGAGAAAACTTATCGCTAACAAGAGTCATACATAATTACAATGCAGGAAATACAACAATATATAGTTTGAGTATCTCTATATCCTAATTTACTGCAACTACCAGCCGAGCAGAATTCCAGTCAAAGCGACAGCAGCGACAATTAACTGAGCAGCAATACCAGGACAGCAACTATCATACAGATTCGACCATTGTTAGATGAAGACGGTGACGACCTACTCTGCTTTCCATCTTTCTTTTGGTCTTCCAAAGTGTATTGCGATTCCTCTACAAAAAAATTAAAGAAAATTGGAGCATGCAAATAACACACCATCCATGTAAGTAGACGTAGGCATCAACTTGCTTACACTGGCTTCTGTCACTGTCCTCTTCCGAGACTTGGAGCTTCTCTTTCCATCTGTAAAAAACAGCGGTGTTATAATTCATAAAATCTTTACTTAGCGAATCTTACCCATGATTTTGCTTGCTTGACATGGACGACCAGGGCCTATTTCACTAATTGAAGATTGGGAAAGTTTCCATGAAAATTGGAAAATGGAAGTGGAAAATGGAAAGTGATAATTTTCCGTTTCACTAAGTGAAAAATGGAAATGGAAAGTGAAACTTTCCATTTTCTGTTTCACTAAAAAATTCCACTTTCCATTTTCCAGTTTCCATTTTCCAATTTTCCATGAAAATGGAAAATTTTCCATAAAATAATTTTCACATGAAAAGTCGAATTAAGTCATTTTCTGTGCCACGAGCCCAGTAATCAGGGTAAAAACACACAATCGACCGAAATTAGTATTAATATCAAATCGATGACACGTCTAATAGATTACTGAATTTTCGGGTGGTCCACTTGGATAACCCCCACCCTAACCCAATTCCTGGTAGGTACCTCCTTGTCAGGTGAGTTTCCGCCTGGATGGCCAAAAAATGGAAGTAAAAAAATAAAGTTTACACTTAGTGGACTAGAACCAGTAACCTCGTGACGGCAACCCCTCCCAATTTAGACTGGGTGGTAGACCACTTGGATCAAAAAATTTTTTTACGTTTTCGGGTTCCAAAGCAATTTTTCTGCATTAATTCGAGCATGCTGAAGATGGTTTGACAGTGGTAAAATCACGTTTTATCGAGAAATTTTTGAGTTATCGCTAACGATTGATTTTGATCGACCACTTGGTTTCCCGGTGGTCCACTTGGATATCCATGTAAACCGCCAATCCGAAATTTTGAGGTTACAGGCTCGAATTCTGGTGGTAACAGACATTATTGTTTATTTAATAAAAATTATGAACTACCGTATTTCTTCTAATAAGCGCCCCCGCTCTAATAAGCGCCCCCCTGACTTTGAGGTCTGGATCTTAGTGTAGAAGCAATATTTTGCAAAGTTGTTTGATACGTTTTTTTAACTCCCACGAGCTCTACCGATTCCACTTTCAGATTTTGGTTGAGCACCTAAAAATCTCGAAATCGAATTCCAAATTTTCCGATTTTTGGAGGTTTGAAAAATAAGCGCCCGGGCGCTTATTAGAGGAAATACGGTATTCTGTAAAAGACAGTAAGCCTCAAAACGGGTTGGGTAACCACCGGTACCTCCTCTAGACCATTAAAACCAAGTGTCGTCCACTTGGATCAAAATTTTTTTTTACATTTTTCATGTTCCAAACCTGTTTTCTGGAATCATTCGGACACGCTGAAAATGGTTTGATAATAGTGAATTAAGGTTTTGTATAATATTTTTTGAGTATTGGGATACAATTTATTTTGCCAAAACTCGATTTTACCAAGACTCGAAAAATACCTGAGAAAACGGCATTTTACCACTATCAAACCATCTTCACCATGCCCTAATCAGTCTAGGAAACAGGTTTTGAAACATGAAAAACGTAAAAAAGTTTTTGATCCAAGTGGACGACCACTTGGTTTAGTTAATGCATGGATTATCCAGTGAAACTGAGGTTGAATCATGAAAAAAATTTGCCCAGATTTTGGGATTGGGTGGCAAAAGTTGCAAATTTGGTTCAATCAAACCCAACCCCCACATGATTTTACGTTAGAATAAATGATATTCTTGATTTTGATTAAAATTTATTTTTGGGCCATCCAGCTGGAAATCCACTTGGATATCCACCTGAACCATGGGATACCTACCCTAGGTTTTGAAGTTTGTGTGGCAAAAACAGTTTCGGTATGGTCTAACCATGTTCAGCGTAAAATTTTGAGCAGGATACCTCCTCAGAATATGTATCTACGCCGATATGGGTTGTAGTTAGTGAAATCGCCATTTTGGTATTGACAAACTGTGTTCAGCACATGATTTTAGGTAAGATAGGATAGTTTTCTGCCTTACTTGAAAAAATTTCCAATTTTCCAAAAAATTGTAGACCGAAGTCTCAGTCATCAATTTTCCATGGAAAATTTTCCGATTTTCCACTTTCCATTTTCCACTTTTCAAATAGTGAAACAGAAGCGGAAATTTTCCATGGAAATTTTCCACTTTTCACTTTCCACTTTCCATTGGCTGTACCCGAAATTTAAGCGGCATTTGCTAACACGGGAAAGGCACGACCCGGGTGTGGCCTATTAAAAAACGTTATATACCAAAATGTAGCCCTAATTGAGCTAGTTAAGGAACGGTATATATTTCATTTACGAACAACGAACAATTAATGACAATGATATACCGTATATATATATAATATATACCGTTCACAATGTGTATTACAAATCCGACGACGTTAAAAATATTTTTATTGTTCTCCCGTGTCATTTTGTGTAGGAAAGTGAAGCTTTAAAAAACCGAAATAAAAAAAGACGTGCACGCGACTGGAGTCGAACCTTTCCCGAAAAAAAGAAATAGGTTCGGCGCCGCACCACTCATCCACTCGGCCACCAACTCACATGTTTGAAAAGGGTTGTTCTTGACTTATATGTCAACACAATTTTTTTGTAATTTTAAAAAGATTATTTCTCAGCGTAGATTGATCCATAGCAGATTCTGCGAACGGTTCCTTAACTAGCTCAATTAGGGCTACATTTTGGTATATAACGTTTTTTAATAGGGCCACACCCGGGTCGTGCCTTTCCCGTGTAAGTGGTCGATTTGCTAAGCGGTCGTTTTGCCAAGAATTTTTTTGCTAAGCGACAAATTGCTAAGAATTTTTTTGTTAAGGCGCCCATTTGCTAAGAATATATTTGCTAAGGCATTCTTTTCTTAAATCCCGATTTGTTAAGAAATTTTCTGCCTTTATGTACTTTTCCTTTTTCTCAATGTTCTGGTAGGGGATTAGAGATTTTTCCGACGGTCATTTTCGGCCAATTTTTTTTGTTTTTTACTGATTTGAATATGGGATATAGGTGAATTGATATTTTCAGATTGTGTCCAAACTACACAAACCATTCTAAACCACCTCAGTACCCTAAAACCACCTAAATGCCCAAACAAACCCAAACCTGAAAGATTAAAATTTCTTAAAAATAAAAAATAAGCCATTTTTTCTAACTTAAAATTGTGGGGAATTGGGTTTGTCAAGCCCAAAGTTGCGATTTTACACACCCAACTTTAATACCTGGTGTAGGTATCACCTGACAGGTGGATGCCCACCTGGATGTCTTAAAAATGAAAAAGTTCATTTGAATAAAAAAATCTATTTCTCCAACAAAAAAATTTGTGAATAATTGGACTTGATGAGACCAAAAGTGCGATTTCACCTACCCGATCCCAAATATAGGGTTGAGTACCACCTGGACAGGTTGATATCCAGGTAACTCAAGTGTAGGAGTATATTCACCAAATGACTGAAAGGTCAAAGGTTAGTCTTTTTATATCTGAAATTACGGTAAAAGATAAAGTGTGCACCCAGGTGGATTCGAACCAGCAACCTCGGCGGTGGATATCCAAGTGGTCGTCCACTTGGATCAAAAAAATTTTCACGTTTTTGGATTCCAAGATAATTTTTCTGAACTAATTCGAGCATGCTGAATATGGTTTGACATTGGTAAAATCACGTTTTATCGAGAAATTTTTGAGTTATCGTGAATTCTTGATTTGATAAATCAAGAGTTCACAATAACTCTAAATTTATCGATAAAACGTGCTTTTACCACTGTCAAACATCTTCAGCATGCTCGAATTAGTGCAGAAAAATTGTTTTGGAAACTGAAAACGTAAAAAAAAAATTTTGATCCAAGTGGACGACCACTTGGATAGCCACCGCCGAGGATGCTGGTTCGCATCTACCTGGGCGCATACTTTTTTTTCTTTTTTTTTATCATAATTTTGAGTGTTTACTTGGCGAAGAGGTCCATATACTCATCACAAAGTTACTGGTTCGAATCCTCTGGGTGCAATCAGTCCAGAGTACAGGACCCGATTCAAATTTAACTGTTTTTAGAACACAATTTTGGATTGAATCGTTGGGTTTCAAGTTGTACCCGAAATTAAGCCGAACTGAAGAAGATGTAGCTTAACAACAAGATTTATCAAAACAACTACTTAGCAAAAAATCTTAGCAAAACGACCATTTAGCAAGTTGGCGCTTAAATTGTGAATCTTAGCAAATTCGCGCTTAAATTTCGGGGTACAGCCTTTCCATTTCCAATTTTCCATTTACCAAATGTTAGTGAAACAGAAAATGACTTTCCATTTTCCACTTTCCATTTTCCAATCTTCAATTAGTGAAATAGGCCCCAGACATATTTGGCTTTGATGATGAATGAAACACGCTTTCTGAAACAATACAGTCAAAAGTCTAAATTTAGTTGTTTTGATTCAGCAACAGACTAAGCGACAAATTGGCAGCTTTATTACAGCATACCTTGCTAACTCAAAAAAATCAAAAAGTTGGAAAATAAATCAATGAAAGTGGTGTTTCGGTATGCTTCAGTTGAAATCCACCGAAACATACCAAAACACCACTTTCATTGATTTTATTTTCCAACTTTTTAATTTTTTTCTTGAAAGTTCTTATTACCAAAATGAGCACAAACTCCTAGCGATCATTTTGAGTACAAAACTTTTCAGAAAAATAAATAAAATATTTCTAAACTAAATCAATTTCTGTTTGTTTCGGTAGACGTGTTTCGGTGGAGTGTGGAGGAAGCTAATAGAAAACAAAGGGGGTGTTAAAAAATAATCGACCGCGCTAAGCCTGTCAAGGTAAATACGCTATCTCTATATAGTATTTGGGTCGGGTGGGTGGCTGGTTCACACTTTTTATGAATTATCAAATTTTGAGCCACTTTTATGAAAAAAGTCGGTGTTGATGTTTTATAATGGTGAAAATAGAGAACCTCAGCTACAAAATAAGCTATTAACCAGTAAGGTTAGAATAGTGTAGGGGGTCGAACTGGCCCGGACAAGGGTGGTTATGGGTGCCAGGGGAGTAGATGGGGGTGCCGGGAGGGTGGGTATAGTGTCATGGGAGTAGGTAGGGGTGTCAAGAGGGTGGGTATGGTGTCAGGGCAGTAGGTAGGGGTGCCAGGAGAGTGCGTATGTAACCTTATGCGCAACTACCTTAAGAATACCCCAATTGTAACTGAACCATTTAAGGGCATCAACTCTCTCGAGGGCGTCTCAGCCTTCGCAGAGCACCCCAACTACCTAGAGAGGATATTAACGATTAAATGGTAACTGATTTATCCGGCAAGTACTTACCGAATTTGCCTGTAGGAAAATTTGTTTTCGTGGGTGTCGTGACAGCAGATATAAGAAGTAAGAAGGCGCATTTGTGAATACCGTATTTCTTCTAATAGAGCCCCTCTCTAAAAGAGCCCCCCCCTTAAAGGAGCATGCTTTCCTGTTGATAAGTCAATTGTTGATATTTGAATTCCCGGGGACAAAATCCTACACTATGGTTTTAGCATGGTGTGTAAAAGACTAAAAGGCAAAAAAAAAGACTAAAATTTGAAATCGTATTAAAAATTTGGGGTAGACTAAAATCACCGTCAAAATTTTAGTCTTATTTTAGTCTTCATTTTAGTCTATTTTTAGTTCTATTTTAGTCGTCTTTTAGTCTTTTTAAAAATTTTAGTCTTCCTTTAGTGGTCTGAATGTTCTATGTTAAGGTGATCTTAAGATGCAGAAAGCTCAAGTATTCAAGCGATGGTAGCTCAGAGCCCTAATCAAAGGCGTTCAAAGGTTACTTCTAATCTTTTTAGACTTCAAAAGCTCATAATCTCTTTCCTCTCCAGATTGTGTTCGATGAGCGTGTTCATTCGGAAGAGCACTGGTCGTCAAGCAAGCAGTACGGCTATCGCTTCAATTTGCTGTTGGAAAAAGGGCAGGAAACAGAATTCGTTCGATGCAACGTTCCCGACTGCAAGAAAATCCGTAAAATCCGAAAATCAGTTAAAGATGCTATGATGGGGAAACTATCTTGCCTGAAGCAATTCGGAGGTGGACTGACTTTGGATTTTGCTAAGCGGCAGGTGGATTTTATTGCCGTGACCGCCCATTTCCTGGATTCTAACTGGTTAAATTTTATTGCAATGTTATTTTTAAATACTTTTTTCAATATTAGGGTGAAAAATGATTTCGTTGCACTCTTCTCTCCTTTGCCTATTGGGATGATTAAGACCAGCGAGAATGTAAAAATTTGGTCAACAAGAGCTTTCTGCGTTGGGGATAACTGCTGAGTGTTGGAAGAATCTATTTATCACCACTGATGAAGGGTCAAATGTCAACCGTCTAGGAGGATTAAATCATCAAGCCTGCCTTTGCCATGTCGGTGCTACTATTGCTAAAAGAGCTACAAATTTCTACAAGAACTCTGATCTGTCTTTCGAAGTCAAAATGCTTGCGGTGAAGTGGAATGAGGCTTAAAAAACTGGAAAAGATCACAAACTACCTCAAGTAAAACTCTTTCTATGTCTAATTCTTACATGCATCCCTTTTCAGGCAAAATGATCAAATCAGATTGAAGGCAGGTTTTGCACTGAAGTCACCAGTTCAGACTCGATGGTTAAGCTATTTCAATATGGTGGTTGCTTTTCTGCAAAACTGGGATGAAGCAAGACCATTCCGCCTGTTCCGGTCAGTTGTTGATGAATATGGTTGATGAATATGAATGAATGGGCAAAGCTACCTTAAAAGCTACGTGAATGTGCTTGGTCCAATTTACGAAATGGTGATTGAGATGCAGGTTCTTTTCAAAATTTGTTTGCACCATAGCTTGTTAATTTTTAAGATGGAGAAGGAATCAACTTCAAATCGTGCACTTGAGCATTTGGCGTCAATATGGATACATCTTAGCAGAATGCAGGAAGAAGTAGAAGGAAGCTCGCTCTTTTCTGTGGCTTTGTCAAGGCTTGTCTTGAGTGCTTCAAAAGAAAAATAGGGGATTTCTCGTTGATTGGATTACTTGCTCTCCTTCTGTTGTCAACAAACGCCTTATTCTATTTAATTTTGTACACCTCTTAGTTGTCAAGTGTCCGAAATAAAGTTTGAACTGCGTTTAGAAGAGTAATTATTAAGAATCATTGATTTGTGGATGTTAAGTGAAACTGAAACCAGCATAGGTACGGTACAGTCAAGTGATGTTAACTGCCACTGGCTTTATTAAGAATCGAAAAATCTAGCAATAATGTTAGACTCTCAAACTCTCAAGACGTTAAAGGGAAAAATGTTCAACCTGTAAGAATAGGAAAATAATATGACACCACTAATCGTGGATCAAGACCATTGAGAATAGATCAGGGCCATTGAGAGTAGATAAAGGAATCTAGAGCATGAGGATGAACATCGACTGATAAGATTAATTCAGTAAGTCAAAAAGGGGAAATTGAATGAGACCACTGAAGGAAGACTAAAATTTAAAAAAAAGACTAAAAGAAGACTAAAATAGAACTAAAAATAGACTAAAATAAAGACTAAAATAAGACTAAAATTTTGACTGCGATTTTAGTCTTTTCATTTTGAACGTAACGCCACAAGCTTTTAGTCTTTTTTTTGCCTTTTAGTCTTTTTACACACCATGCTAAACCATAGTGTAGGATTTTGTCAAACAGGATTTTGTCAAGTCTAAAACCGTTTTAGCAAGAATTGTTTTTTGAATGCAAACTTTTTTTGTTTCAAATGCTCATTTTGAATTCTCGAATTAGTTTCGGTTTGTTTCGCTTATTTGCTGCGAGTTTTCAAATATTTTCTGGCTCAATGGCTATGTTTTCTGCGATTTTGTGCGCTTGGTTGTGAATTTATGTAATTGTTTAGCAGAATTCACGTTTCTTTGTTTCAGATTATCGTAAAATCGCCAAAAAAGTACAGTATAGTTGGCCTGATATGCATTAGATAAGTTTTTTTTCGACTAATTTGCCGTCCATTGCTTTTTGTTCGCTTGTCATTTTCAGGTTATCTGCAAAGGGATCGGAAAGCGATTGAGGATTTCGTGAGCGGTGCTCCTTCAGGTCAGCTATCTCTCCATGTTTTTTGGAACGAATGGTCATCTATACTTTTTAGTCTATCTTGAAGAATGCGCCCTTTTATATAAGTTCTTTACTTTTGTGCCGGTGTTTGCTTTTCGGGTTTTTTTTTAGGCAACCTATCACATGTGTTCGGCGAAGATTAAAGGTGAATGGTCATAAAATGGAGTCCTTACGGAGTTGTTAAAGGGCAGCCAACGTCAGAGTCAGGAGCTACCTCGATTTCATGTATATGAACTCCGTTTTCGTCTATGTCGGTTAGTCAATTTTTTCTCTTTCTGCTGTCCTGGACGCAAACTGAGAGTAACCGAATATAAGTACAAGATTCTTGACTTTGGATTTTTTTTGTATTTCGCCCACTTTTTTACTTGAGACTCAATCTTCGCTTCTGCAAATTTAATCATATGCTCATAGGAGGCTACTATCTGGTAATCGGATCGAAGTGCAAGGAATCGAGCCATTGAAAGAAAAGTTCATTTGGTGACCTGCAAAGATCAATCGGTGAATCATTATACAAGTCAATTACGACACCATTGTTTATGTTATGTGTTAAAATAGAAAATAGTCATAAATAAATATTCTGTATTTCGATTTGTTGGAGCAGTCCTTGGGTTCTCCTGAACTATTGTCGGGAATTGGCCATATCGTTTAATTGTCGACCTTTTCGCCACGAGTCATTAATAATATGAGCATAATGTGCAGCGTCAGTAGCTACGAGGAGTGGCATAGGTTGGCATTTCATAATAGTCAGCTCACCTTCTAGCAAGAAATTTCCAGGGATCCTTCAAACCTCCAACTTCACCTAGGATTCTTCGCAGCAGTCGTTAAAAATCGTAAAAATACAAAAAAGGTTACGAAAATATATGGGAATCAAACGGGCAAGGCACTGCATAGACAAATTTTTCAAAAGTGGCCTGGTAATTTTGACACACCATGTATGCGGCATTATCATCCCTCATGTAATCTGCCGATTATACATTAAACCACCGTATTTATTCTAATAGAACACCATGGTACTCTACCTTTTTAACTTTCTTTTTTTTTGGCTTCGTGTTAACAATAATATAAACATATCAATACAATAAAACGTAGTTTACCCCCAAGTTTTGCCCGAAGGATGGTGCTCTAATAGAGACTGATGTTCGAATAGAGACTGGCGCTCTATAAGAATAAATACGGTATGTGGTTTCTTCGCAGTTTGCCACCAATTTTGGCATTTCGAATAAAATCTACTAGTTCTGGGGTTTCTTCTCATTCGAGGAGACCGCATAAATGTTCACTTCAGCTACAGTTTGCTCGGTGTTCAATCTACCGTATCCGCTCTAATTAGGACCTTATGTACTTTGGGGGGGGGGGGCCACCGATTTTTTCATCCAAATCATCCTTCTTCATCCAAACAGCGTAATCTTTTCATTTTTGAAACTTTTTACATGAGTTTGAGACTTTGTTAGAAAGCTGAGACTTAAGGCTTGTTTCCAATGAGCGGATTTTACCTTCACTCTCACTCTCACTCTTCATTGGGTACACGAAAATTCTTTCACTCTCACTCTGACTTTGTCTCTCCCTTTCACTTTCACCCTCAGTGTGTATCCAATGTGAGAGTGAGAGTGAAAGGCAGACTGAGAGTAAGAGTGAATGGCAACTTTTATAAGACTTGAAATTGAAAAAGACTGAGAGTGAGAGGCAGACTGAGAGTAAAAATTTTCGACTTTATTTATTTATATTCTCTCTTTGTATCTCCTGGTATGTTTCTTCACATAACCTACCTAGGCAAGTCAAGCCTCATTATATTTTTAGTCTGAAGCAACCAAACCAAGTGGTCGACCACTTGGATCAAAAATTTTTTTTACTTTTTTCGCGTTCCAAAACCTGTTTTCTGGACTGATTCGGGGACGCTGAAGATGGTTTGACAGTGGTAAAAAGCCGTTTTCTCAGGTATTTTTTGAGTATGTGCAATAATTGATTTTGGTAAAATCAATTATTGCCTGAAACTTAAAACTTTCTCGATAAAACGTGATTTCACTACTGTCAAACCATCTTCAGCGTGCCAGAATCAGTCTAGAAAACAGGTTTCGGAACATGAAAAACGTAAAAAAAATTTGATCCAAGTGGTCGACACTTGGTTTGGTTGGTGTGTGGATTATCCAGTAGAACTGAGGTTGGATCATAGAAAAACATTTTAAATTTTAAAAGCCCTTTACAAGACAAGAACATTACTACCCGGGTACCACTGCACTACCTCCCCCAACCTGGGTACTACCACCTGGGTACAACAAAACCAATTGGTCGTCCACTTGGATCGAATTTTTTTTTTTACGTTTTTCCTGTTCCAAAACCTGTTTTTTTGGACTAACTCAGGCATGCTGAAGATGGTTTGACAGTAGCAAAATAACATTTTCTCGGGTATTTTTGAGTTTTAGCAAATAATTAATTTTACCAAAATCAGTTATTCTATGAAACTAAAAAAATACCCGAGAAAATGTTATTTTGCTACTGTCAACCATCATCAGCATACCCGAATTAGTCCAGAAGGGCACAAACTGCAGGGGCACAAACCAAAAAGGCACAATTTGATTCGACACAATCTAAAATGGCACATCTCTCTCCTTCCCGAAAAATTTGTGAGTGAGACTGAAAAAAGTCTTTGGATACACTGAAAGTGAGAGTGAGAGTCAAAAAAAACTCATTGGGTAACACTGAAAGTCAGAGTGAGAGTGCAAGTGAGAGTGAAAGTAAGACTGAAAGGCAATTTTTTCCTGTTGGGTACACACTGGGAGTGAGAGTGAAAGTGCGAGGCAGACTGAGATTGAGAGTGAAAGGAAATCCGCTCATTAGAAACAGGGCTTTAGAGCTACACCTTCATGGTCAACCAAACGTATCAGATTAAAAAAGTTCTATGAAAACCGAATTTCGGTATTTGAAAGGAGTGTCTTGGTACTAGAAAGAGTGTTTTAGTGCTAGAAAAAAATCACCCAGCAAAAAATCACTCGATATTGATCTTTAAAAACTGTTTGTTAACCCTTTGATTATTATTCGAATTTTCGAACAAAAAAGTTGATAATTTAAATTTTATGGCTTAAATTTCGCCGATGCCTTAGGCTTTGAAGTTGAAAATAGAGCCCCCTCTCTAATAGAGCCCCCCCCCCTTCTAATAGAGCCCCCCCCCCTCTAGGATTGATCGAAAAATAAAGCCCCGGGGGCTCTATTAGAGGAAAGGCTGAAATTGATTTCACGCACCAAAATACTGATTTCCCCAGTAATTTATTTTTTCCCCAGTAAATTTGAATTTCAAACAAAATACTGATTTCCCCCAGTAAATTAGTGATTTCCCCCAGTAATTACTGATTTCCCCCAGTAATTTTGGATTTCCCCCAGTAAATTTTGGATGGCTGTAACTAAAAACACACACCAAAATACTGATTTCCCCCAGTAAATTTATTTTCCCCCAGTAAATTTGAATTTCAAACAAAATACTGATTTCCCCCAGTAAATTACTGATTTCCCCCAGTAAATTACTGATTTCCCTCAGTAAATTACTGATTTCCCCAGTAAATTTTGCGGGAATTTGAATTTTCAGGTCAGAAATACCTTCAACTGGTCAGAATCCCACCCCAGAGTGGCCAGAAGTCCTGAAAGTTGGTTTTTGGGGGTTTACTAAAGGGGGATAAACTTTTTGCGAAAAATCGATTGAGCGGATCAAATTTCGGGTCCGATGGGCTCAATTGCTCAGGATTCCACCCTTAACCATTCTCAGCCATCTTAAACCACCCTAAACCATCCCAAACTGCTCCAGACCAGTATCTAACTACCCTAAATCAGTGCTTAGGTTGGTTTAAGATAGTTGAGAATGGTTAAGGGTGGAATCCTGAGCAATTGAGCCCATCGGACCCGAAATTTGATCCGCTCAATCGATTTTTCGCAAAAAGTTTATCCCCCTTTAGTAAACCCCCAAAAAAACCAACTTTCAGGACTTCTGGCCACTCTGGGGTGGGATTCTGACCAGTTGAAGGTATTTTCTGACCTGAAATTCAAATTCCCGCAAAATTTACTGGGGAATCAGTAATTTACTGAGGGAAATCAGTAATTTACTGGGGAAATCAGTATTTTGTTTGAAATCAAATTTACTGGGGGAAAAAATAAATTTACTGGGGGAAATCAGTATTTTGGTGTGTGTTTTTAGTTACAGCCTTAGAGGAAATACGGTAGGCGCCTGTAAGGCGCCAGTCAACCTAGTGCAAATATCCTTGCACTCATTTCACGTCCCACCGATAAAAATTTTACCGTAAAACGTCAACTTGCAAGTTGCAACAAAAAATGTTTTTGCGAAATGGCGCCAAACGTATTCGATTGAAGGTTTACAATAGAGTAGTTCACGGTCGGTTAACCGACCGACCGGGTATTTGCCAAAAAAACGAACCGAAAAACCGGGTACAAAAAAACCGGGAAACCGAACACCGGTACAGCAAAATTTCGGTTAATTTACGACAAAAAAAAACCGAAAACCGGGTACAAGCCGGTTACCGACCGAAAAAAAACTGAAAAACCGTAACCGAAAACCGGGTAGCAAAATCCCGGTTAACCGAAAACCGGGTAAGGCCAATTAACGACCGTGAACTACTCTAGTTTACAAATCACAACTCGTCAATGCTGCCGTAACCTTTCTCTTTCTGATTACAGCTTCCGATTTACTTTTGGACACCTTTATCAGATTATTTATGTGGTCATTTCAGCGTCAAAAATATCGAACTGCGAAAGTAAAGTAAGCTATGGAAAACAGCAGTATCGGTAATAATCAAGGTAGTGTACTTTTTTCTGACCTCGGTTCTCATAAATGGTCTAGGGTACAAGTTTGCAATCCCGGAGATCTTTGTGGAAGTTGCTCGGTTGACAATCAAATGCTTGCCTACAGCCCGATGACAACAGCCGTCGAGAACCGAAATCAGATGTACATGGATCCAAAGGACGTCAAATTTGGAGCTACTGGCTATGGCGGAAATCTGAACAATGTGGGGCCGTATATGATGAATCAGCATAGTCCGCTTGCTGTGGGTCAGATGAATTTCGCTCCACCTGGGATATCCTACAACAGCTTCCGTCAAATGGTAATTTCCTGTTATTTTTGTAGAATAAGAAGTTATCTATCCTCTTGCAGATGCCCCTTCAACAGCCCAATGTCAATACCATGGATCACTTTGCGCAGTACGAAGGTAAATTTTTGTGAAACTAATTTGACTAATAAAGAGCCAGCTAATCTCAAAAAGTTTTAGGAAGCCTTGAAAAATGCTATTTTTTCTGATGAAGTGCAGTCGCAAATGAATTCCTTTTTCCAAAGGGTCTGTTACTGGATCAATTTGATTTATTGTCCTTGTCTTCTTTTTAGTTGTACTCGCCAATCGGTCAGCTGCCAGTGGATCAATCTGTGGAAATCCTTTCGTCTTTGCGTGATTCTCCCATTCAATGGATAAGGTAAATCAATTTTTTTCGGTGGAACGATCTGTAGTACTTTTTCAGGATCTTCTAATGTGTATTGTGAAAAATCTCTTCGATGAGTACACCTTCTTTGCCAAAGAATATCCTGAGAGAGAGCTTTCCATAACCGCGCAGCTATACGGGTGGTTTGATTCGTGAAAATGTCGTATCGTAAGTTGTCAATTATATTGCCTGGTTGTATTCTTTTTTTAGCAACATCAACTTCGCATTGGCTGTTAAGAAGATAATTGATGCCCTACATAGTGAGCCATACCAATCCTTGTGGCGTTTTGGAATAATTGCCCTGAATGAATGCCGGTCATGCTTGCACAAATATCCGAAAATTTGTCAGGTGTTGCTCAGTACTCCGAATTTCTGTCGCTTTCCAGATGATTTGAAGGACTTCGTAAATTCGGGTGTGCAAGGAAAACTACCTGAATCAAGCGTGAGGTGGATACATCAGGTGTTCCGGCAAGTAGGGTTCCTGCTCCCATTCCTCCAACAACGTCTTCTTCAGTGCTTGATGCGAACAGTGCAACTTTCGTTCCCAAGGAACCTGTTCCACGGTCATTGCCAGTAAAAAATTTTTATTCTGGAGTCTTTTTACTTGTGTAAAACTATTGGTTCAGAATCCGGGATCAGCTCTTCTGAATGTTACAAATGTGGACACCCTTGTTTATGCGACCAAAATTGACGGCAAACAGATTGAAGCTCCACCTCAAGTCGTATTCGAAAAGATCTCCTTCATGTTCAATAATCTCAGCGAGTCAATATTCCGAGCAAGGCATCTTTTCCTTGCCTTGCGTCACTTTGTGATATTTATGACATTTCAGGCAGACGAGTTCAAGGCGATCATCTCACAACACGGCGAAGACTTATTGCGGTGGCTCGCTCAATACTTAGTTATGAAGCGTGTTACGGTGGAGCAAAACTATCAGCCTCTCTATAATAGCCTGCTGCTTCTGTCAAAGAACATTGTTTGGATGCCTACATCAAGGATGAGACGCTCAGAAGTGCCCTTTCATTCTGCGCAGTAACAAGAATCGACCAACTCATTCGGTGATCGCCAAATTCTGAAGAATTTGGGGCTTTGGCTTGGCACAATTACTATCGCAAGAGACGTTCCAATTTTGGCGAGAGAGTTGGATTGAAGTTGCTCTTGCTGGATGCTTTCTACAAGGGCCAACAGGATCTTTTTGTATGTAGTGCGTTCGTGTCAAAACCATTCTGGCTAGCGGCAAAAGCACGGTGAGTCATTCATGTGATCTTTACACCAAGATTATCTTGACACTTAGGTGTTCAAGCCAAAGTGCTCTTGGATATTTGGCATCATCAAAGTTTTTGGGAACTACATAACGAACCGGATCTCAAGCTCAATCTGAAGTTTGAAATGAAGTTCTCTGCAACAGCCTTGGCATAGATTTGAGAAGTGTCGAAGTGGGATCTTTTTTGAAGGATTCGCAGCATCTGGTATAGTTGTATTGTTGTAGGTTCGGCTCATCTATGTTTTTAATTTAGCCTAGCTCATTCTGGTGATCAGGCAGATTCTCTTTCAATGCAAGAGCCTTCTCTGTTGCCTGCAGGAGCTGATCACGTGTCTTTGTTCAATGGGTTGTCTTTGGAGTCTTCTTTGCATCCAGAAAGAGCTGTGTCCATAGCTTTCAAAGTTTTGCCGCATCTACCCGCCTACATTACAGCGATATCATTTTGATCGTGATGGTAGCTAACTTTCATGCTGTTACCTACAAAAAAAATTATTGCAGAACTTATGCGTCTCCTAAAAGATAGTCCGGATGTGCAGCTTTTCCACGTATATCCGTATTTAAAGGAAATTTCAAAGTCGTCAATCCTTCTGCTGTTCATGAAATTATTGGTGGGGGTTTCGACCTCATTTTTTATTGATATAATATCTTTAGGTGGTATAAGCGAGCGATCAATCAGCATTGCTATGACAGTCACCGAACATATTTGCCACAAGGATTTCTCCATGAGTATGGATGAGGAGCTGCTACTTCAGGCTTGTCATCAAATGGTTCGTTCGATGACTGCAGCTATGGCCTTTTTTGACATGTCGCGAGCCAGTAGCGGATGCGAACTGAGTTGTATGAAGCAGGCACTGCATAGCAATTGGGCAATGTGTCTGGCAATTCCGAACTTTCTGCATTGGTAGATGAAGCAGCTACTATCATGGCTGAAACAATTTGGACACTGCCTGCCGAATGATCACAAAGGTGCATGTGTCAGGGCCTTGGATGTAGTCAGATCTCTTCTCGATAAAGAATTCGCCCTACGTCGCACAGCTCGTCAAGAGGGCGTGTCGATTTGGTGGGTCCCGATGTAGCAGCTGTAATTCGTAGATTCCTCACCAACTTCGCGTGAAACCGTCTGCGAACGAAGACTTGAAAGTGTACAATGACTTTTCTCGGTATGTTTTTCATGATTGCCTTTCTAATCTCTAATAGTTGTTTTGTAGACGCATATGCGGTTTCGAACCTCTGTGTTCGAAGATGCCAATAAAGATTTGTCCAGCAAGCGCTCTCCTATCCTGTTGACGGCTTCGAAAATGCAGTTGAGAAGAGCTTCCCTCTAAATCCACAGCCAATTGATATTTCAAGAGATGAAGCAAGGCAGCCCGAGTTCAAAAGTAAAGTGGAAGCTATTCTGCGCGATTGGATTACTATTTGCTATATGCCGTGGGCTCAGCGCGATCCTCTCCAGGCTCTCAGTCGATCTTCAAAGTGGTTGGTGTTCATGATTTTGTAATTAGTTGATTGTTTTGATTTAATTAATTTCAGATGCAGAAGCAGGGGTATTTTCAGTTTTGGAGGCCATGTCTAACTTCTTCAAAACTTGCGCTGAGATTTGTTTCGAGGTTTCACATCGTTTGCTGATGAACGACAGCTCAAATTCATCAAGTGTTGTGCAGCGAGATGCCATTACACTCTAGATGCCTTTGTCAAACTCACAGTGTAGGTTTTTGCAGTGTTCTTCTGCTAATAATATGCCTATTAAGATTGATGGTCAAGCACAGCAACATCGGCGACTACTCAACTAAGCTCGGTCTTTTGAAGAAGTGCTGAGTAAGGTGACAATAGCTCTTCATTGGGAACACGATACAAGAAAGTGGAGTTTAACGCTATGCCTTTTCATCGGATTCTCGTCAACATTTTCAATGAGCTGACATCTATGAATTCTCTCTTTAATACAGCTGAAAAGTGTACATTTTGGAGGCTTTTGGGTATTTTTTCTTTTTGGATTTCGCTAATTCCATATCACCATTTTAGACAAGTGCTATTCGCTCTGCAACCAGACGTGTTCCCGGATTCGCTTTTCATTGGTTGGAAATCGTGGCCATCGGAACTTTATGGTCAGCTTCTAGCCAACAATTACGGGTCTTCGAAGGCTTCAGCAATGTTCAGTCGGTTGGTCCTTACTCATCTCAAGTTCATGGCACCTTTCCTACGTGATGTGCAGATGTCAGAATCGGTCGAAGTGCTTTATAAGGGAACCCTCCGCCTGCTGTTGGTCGTTCTTCACGATTTTCCAGATGTCTTGTGCGAATACTACAGTGCTTTCTGTGATGTTATTCCGCCGAACTGCGTCCAGCTTCGAAATCTGATCTTAAGTGCTTATCCAAAGGAATGCGTCTGCCGGATCCTTTTGCAGCGTCGATTGATTTGGTATGGGTTTGCATTAACATGATTTCATATACACAGTTTTTAAAGATTTCTAACCTGCCGGAGTTAAATTCAGTCCGAAGCTGCATAGTGAAATATTTGCCATCATCCCTACAGATCTACGTTCTAAGATTGACAGCTTCTTGGAGATTCGCCTTCAGATGCCGTTCATTTTCGACTTGAGTGGGTTTTGCAAGTTCCGGAGTCGTCGCCTGTTGATTACAATCTTCCGTTGCTAAATGCGCTGGTCATCTACGTCGGTGTGCGTGCAATTGAGCTGGCAATTAGGGCGCAAACGAGTTCCTCTAACACTGCTGCGATGGCTATCTTCCAAAGTTTGGTTGAGTCTATTGCACTAAAGGTTAGCTGTTTTATTGAGTTCTCTAGCTTGATCACTATTTTCAGGCCGTTATTTGCTCTTCAATGCCTTTGCAAATCAGCTTCGCTATCCAAATTCGCATACTCACTTCTTCACTTCTGCCATATTGCATTTGTTTCTAAAAGCGAGTTCGGAATACATCCAGGAGCAGATTACGAGGTTTTGCTTATCATTGAATTCGACTTCATTAAACTTTTCCATCTTTAGAGTCTCTTTTGAACGAGTAGTGGCTTTGAGACCGCATCCTTGGGGCTTGCTGGTAGCTTTCGTTGAACTTATCCGCAATGAGAAGTATGAGTTTTGGAAGCATGAGTTCGTCAGGTGCGCTCCGGAATTCAGCGGTATGTCTTTTTGTTTCAGTCACATACTTACATCTCGTCTTCAGATTGTTCGTCAGTGTGGCTAGCTCCTGCAACGTCGGCTTCACTACTGTCACGGGGCTCAATGAGGAAGTCTGTCTCAAGAAGTAAACAGCAATTAGTGCTATAAAAAACTGCTTGTTAGCTATATGATTTGTACCTTTTATCGTGTATTGCTGAAGTGTATAACTGTTGACTGTTTTGGTTTATTGTCCTGAATTTTAATAAACAATTGTTCTCTAAGGGACACCGACGTTTCCCTGTAAAACCGTTTCCCTGTGAGGCCGTTTCCCTGTAAGCTGTTTCCTGTAAGCTGTTTCCCTGTAAGGAACGACAAGGAACTGTAGCGTGTAGGAAAATTTTGTAGACTCAACTTTTGATGAGGATCGAACTATATCTGAATAATACCCTTTGGGTATCCAAATGGTAGTAGGGAAGTATATATTACCCAGAAAGTAGCACTCAGATCATAGTGGGTGAAATCAAGAGGTATCCATGTGATGGTACCAGTGTCGATGTACACAGGTGTGGGCCTAATTGTTAGTACTTGTTGGTAGTACTAGTTGATGGCACCCACATGGTGGTACCCAGTTAGTTGAACTTAGATAATGATAGTATGGCGGGTACGTGACGTTTGATCGAAAAAACCGTTTGATCGAAAATACGTTCCATCGAAAGGGACGTTTGATCGAAAGGGACGTTTCGTCGAAAATATTTTATATGGCGGTCAAACCGTGTACACAAAATTGTCATTGCCTTCATCGCAATTTATTTATCTCTAAACGCACACCAATTTCACGCACTTCTAAAAGGCATGTTTCCCCGAAAAGATAGATGTCTGCCATCCGGGGCTGTGGAAATTTATCGATGCTCTTCGAGTTGTTCAGCAAGGTCGTGATCAGAAGTACATCCAATGCAAAGCGGGGAAACGTCTAAAAGGAGAGCGAATGAAATACGTAGAACCGATCGTCGAATTCTCTTTATCGTGCAGGACTACGAGAGACGGAGCACAGAAGAATTTTTAAAGGGGATTGCTAACAATTTTGAAATGGAAAATTGAGTTTTTTTGTTTGTTCAAGTGTTATGTCATTCAATAAAAAAAGGCTTTGAATGTGGTAATGATCAGATGGGTGGTTTTGAAAGACAAAAGTTTTTAGTGAAGTTTAAAACAAATTAATTCTCGTTTTCCTTAGTTATAAAGGTTCCTTAGAGGGAAACGTCCCTTACGGGGACGCCTAAAAGAACAGTATTTCGTGTGCGTGTAAAAATTGATGTAGTGGTTGCTGTTTGAATCCACCTGGGCGTATACCTTTATTTATTATAATTTTGAGTAGTTAGAGGTCCATATACTCATCACCAAGGTTGTTCGTTCGAACCCTCTGGGTGCAATCAGTCTGACTAGAGGTCCTCGATTCATTGGTCTAGTCGGTCCTAGTTGCTGAACAATTGGGAAATGATTGGGAATGCAAGTATGTTAAGTGCCCTTGAAAAAATTATTTTCGATTAAACGTCCCTTTCGATCAAACGGCTTTCGATCAAACGGTTTTCGATCAAACGGTTTTCGATCAAACGGTTTTCGATCAAACGGATTTTCGATCAAACGGTTTTTCGATCAAAGTCCGTGTCCCACTATGGCCGCGACTTTCGTTGTAGGGGTAATTAAGAATAACCGCCCCCCCCTTGACGGGTGAAATTAATATATTCAGGTCGTACTCGAGCGTAAAAGTTGAAGCGCACCCCCATTGCAAAGAGTATGAGTTCTCTTGCCGTAAAACAGGGCGGTTCATATTCAGAAAACCCAATTCCTTGCACTGTGGAGTGTGCTGGTCTTTCGGCGCGAAGCGGCGAAATACGCTCCGCATTTATACAAAAAAAGTTATAATATAAGCGCAACATACCCAACTCACACCCCTCGATTTTAATACTCTTTGGAGGGGGATGCACTTCATATACTGTCGTACTCGAGTCATTCGCATGGTGATACCCAGTTGATCGTGTTATCCAGGTGGTGGTACGGAGGATTTAATATAATAGACCTTTTTTAATGCGCATAAGACTATTTGATAAGGTGTATCAGACTGTATTGGCAGGCGGATCACTACTTGGGTAATACTAAGCACCTCAGTACCGCCACAACAGTACTTCCACTACTTCCTTCGCTTTCCTTTCGGGCGTTGCATGTTACACTAAAAATTACATGAAAACGTGAAAATGAAGCGCGGATTAAAAATAAATTGAAGTCGCGTTCAATTTTACCTGAAACTATTTTTACAGGGAAACGTCCCTTACAGGAAACGGCTACAGGGAAACGGCTTTACAGGAAACGGTTTACAGGGAAACGTCGCGTACCCTTCTCTAATTATTTTTCTCGGTGCTGCTTGTGTACTATACAACGGACCCCCTAGGGACGACCTTGGGGCAGTTATATAGAGAGGGCCGTTATATAGATGGGCCGGTATATGGTTATGCGTAAAGTGTGCGCCGTAATCTGTGCGCCGGTAAAGTGTGCGCCAGTAATCTGTGCGCCGTAATCTATGCGCAGTAATGTGTGCGTCAGAATAGGATACTCATGATACCTTCACACAATGGTATCCTGAATACGATTTGATCAATCGAATGACTGGATTTTGTTTCACCCTTGAATTGATACGCGATTAATTGATCCTCTGATAAAATGATCCTCCAATTTTTTCAATGTTACAGGTTCGGATCCCGATGGTGGCAAACGTTTTTTTCTTGGCTAGTTTTTAGAGGACTACGAAGTCTCAGGGTGGGTAGGAAAACCAGCTGGTACCATCCTAACAGCAATACATATCCCGAATCTAACACATCTATATATGTTACCCTATCCCTTACAATGTGGAGTGTGCTTTTATTGCTTCAACCCCTTGGCCGGGCATAATAACATGTAGGACCACTGAAGGCTGATCAAAAGAATTGGGATGGACTTCGATCCATGAGGGCAGCTCGGGCCGTTAAAGGTGAATTTAGGTCATTCAAAGTAGATCCTAACTAGTCAAACTGGATTAACACCATAGAGCATGACCACCTGAGGAGGTACGTGTTGGGGAGATATATACATAACCCCAAGGTAGTACCCCTCAAGTTATTGTCGATAATCTATACTATGGACACCTGTAAGGAACGTATTCAAAACATATTCAGGATACCAATTTGTGAAGGTATCATGTATCCTATTCTGGCGCACACATTACTGGCGCACAGATTACGACGCACAGGTTACTGGCGCACACATTACTGGCGCACACTTTACTGGCGCACACTTTACTGGCGCACAGATTACGGCGCACACTTTCCGCATAACCCGGTATATAGAGGGTATGTTACTAACGTTTGTACTGTTGGACATTTCGTAAGGCCCGCTAAACATCCAAGATAGAAATCGGTCGCTCTTCAATTTCGACTTTCCCTCTTCATCGACATCGATAAGCTGGTCGCCATTGTTCGCCGTGACGTTTTCCACAATCTCAGCGAGATTAAAGACCCCATTACAGCAATGGCAATGTACAACGGCGAATGTGTCCCCACCGCCACAAGAATGAACCAAAAGCAAAAAAATGAACCAAACCAAGTTTTGAAACCCAAAAATTAGGGTTGTCGACGCGTCGAAATTTTCGACGCGTCGAGTCGACCCGAAAGTCGAAATTTTCGACGCGTCGAGTCGAGTCGAACGTTGAAATTTTCGACGCGTCGAGTCAAAAGTCGAAAATTTTTTATACACGTAAATTGAAGGTCAAAAATTTTTCTGAACTGGCAGGTATATACTCCAACCACTACCCTAACTATAAATTCTTACAACTACAACAAATTACAACAACTTTCTGATTGACAAGCTTACTTAACTGTATCGAAATAATAGTATTCACAGAGCTAATTTTAATCCAGTGGGAGTCCAGCAATTGCCAGTGGAAGTCCACCAAATTACCAATGGACCCCCATCGACTGCCAGTGGCAATTTGGTGGACTTCCATTGGCAATTAGTGGTGTACCACTGGTAATTGGTGGTGTACTACTGGCAATTTGGTGGACTACCAGCGGCAATTCGATGGACTTCCACTGGAAAAAAAATGTGGTCAATCCCAAGTGGAATCGAACTCTAGACTGTGAATCAGTGCCTAACACTTACCCACTAGACCACCATGTCGCTTTATTAGTAAAGGTAGAACTTGGATTATATACCTTATTTCCGACTTTTTTTGCGTTTATTGTTTAGGACAACCCATACCGCTCAAGTTTATTTAAAAGCCCAAGAAACCAGTCTTGGTCGTTCGTTATGCGAGATTATTACAGGAATGGGAGGTTTGTATAAGAGGGCTGGGAGAAGCTGCATGTTAAATCATTCTTAGATAAGTAATGGATACTATAAAGTTTGATCGTGAGATCTTTCTTAACCTAAATCTCAAAAAATTCATGTTTTGTTACTTATGATTTTTGGGAACCGGCCAGTTAGTAACGACCAGTGTTCTCAATAGTCAGAGGCAGAATGGAAAGTCAGAATGAAATTCAAAAAATTCTGACAGTCAGAAAGCGCGGGGAAATTATTCTGACTGTCAGAAATGAGAGTCAGAAAAAAATCGATCAGATCACGCTGTTTTTTCCCTGTCTGATCGTCATTTCTGAGAGTCAGAAAGAGTCTGACAGTCAGAATAATTTCCCGCGCTTTCTGACTGTCAGAATTTTTGAATTTCATTCTGACTTTCCATTCTGCCTGTGACTATTGAGAACACTGGTAACGACTTTTTTAATTGAACGTGGGATTGGAATAATGTTTAAAGGGAGGAGAGGGGATGCAAATCTTAATGCCAATATTTGAACTCACAGATTCGGTTCCCAGTGGATCAATAATTTTTATAAATTTTTACTCTACATTCTAGGCGAAAACTATCGAGCAATCAATTGAAATCATTTCTGCACTGATTTACTGTCACTTAATGCCCTAATTTTGCGATCTCATGCAATGACCATTAAAATAAAGGTCAACCGGTACAATGATACGTACTTAGTTGTATGCCGCCTCAACCTCTACCAATTTTATTTATTTCTCAACTCGTTTAGTAACTTTTTAGACTCAGAATTACATGAGGAATCAGAACGAACAATTTCCACAGCAAAGTCACTTCAGAAATATGGGTAACTTGCGAAGGTTTGAATAAGGAATGAAAGAGTATCATCGAGGGGTAAGATTTTGGCATTATTAGGGGGTTGACCGACATTTGCGCGCCGACATTTGCGCGCCAACACTTGCGCGACGACACTTACGCGCCGTGACTTTGCGCACTGACATTTGCGCGCGACATTTGCGCACGATGAAACACCATGAAAAAACTGTTTGAAGCCAAAGTATAAGAAAAAAATTGCCTATCCAGGGGGACATCCAGATTCACAATTGTACCAGAATATGGATTGAGTGGACCAAAACAGTTACCGTATTTCCTCTAATTTCTCCCCTCCCTCTAATTACTCTCCCCCCTAACTTCAAGTGGTCTGAAATGTCTGTTTTCATTTACTGTTTGAGCTGTGTAAAAAGTGCCTGAGAGGGATTTTTAAAAATCTAACAGGCACTTTTTACACAGCTCAAACAGTAAATGAAAACAGAAATTTCAGGCCACCTAAAGTTTGAAAAATTTGCATGCCTCTAATTACTCCCCGGGGAGAAATTAGAGGAAATACGGTAACTTCTTTATTTCAACCTATACACTAGGTATCCATTCATCAGAGTTATCTATTGATCTCCATATATCTCCATCCACCTAAACCACCTGGGCATTGAATACTACTACCTAGGCCCTCCACCTGAGTATGTACTAAGACCTTTGTATCTCTACCTAGGTACGAAAACCTTTGTACCTCTACCTAGGTACGAAAACCTGAGTACCAGATGGATGGCGTACGGGGTACAAAGCTACGCCTAAACCAAGGTCCCTCTAAGTCAAATCGCTGTTTTAGCATTATCAAATAATTTTTAGAACACGATTCTGGATCGGGACAATGATTTTTAATTACTTTTAAGTAAATCCAAAATTTTGTATTATCGAGGTGGATACCCATTTATGGGAGCTAACAGGTGGTTCCCCACCCACCCCGAGGCTTTTTTATTTTATAAAAATTAGTCTATCACTGTAATTCAACAAAATATTGTCTACTACCACCAGAACTTGAACCTGTAACCTCAAAATTTTAGGAGGGATTCGCCCACACTCCTTAGGTATCAACTTCCAGAAGCGCAGGTAGTGATGCCCTGAGAATAGGTAGGTTGGCCATGAGAGTGACTAGGGGTGCCAGGTGAGTGAGAGGTATACTCAGGCAGGAGAGTAAGAAGGGGAGTTCCGAAAGTGGGTAGGTCAGCCAGGAAAGTAGGTAGGTGAGAAGACAATTAAGCAGCTTGATTAATAAATTTAATTAGCAGCTTGACCAAGGCGAGGGTGGTCCACCGACAGGTGCCTCGAGCTAGTAGTCATCATTATTCGACCGCAGCGGAGGAAAACCTTGTTTTGGAAAGTTAGAAATTTTACGTGTCGAGACAAAAGGCAACGTGTCAAAATCTTCGAATCGACGCGTCGGGTCGAACGTCGAAATTTTCGACGCGTCGAGTCGAAAGTCAAAATTTTCGACGCGTCGAGTCGAAAGTCGAAATTTTCGACGCGTCGAGTCGAACGTCGAAAGTCGAAAATTTTCGACTTTTCGACGTGAAAAGTCGAATTCGACGCGTCGAGTCGACAACCCTACCAAAATGTAAAAAATCAGATTTTTCAAATCGATTCAAAAAATTTCGTGTATCATCATTGAATCTATTCAACAGGCTGAGTTGATATGGTTCATTCATTTGAATCGATTCATCCATTCGGATCGATTCATCCATTTAAATCGATTCAACTGGCTGGATTGTTCAATCTATCTCTTTGCATCGATTCAACTGGCTGGATTGGTCAATCTACCCATTTGAATCTATTCAGCTGGGTGGATTGGTCAATTCATCCGTTTGAATCTCTTCAACCGGCTGGATTGTTCAATCTACCCACTTGAATTGATTCGACTAACTGGACTGGTCAGTCTATTCATTTGAATCGATTGAATTGGCTTAATTGGCCAATTAATCTACTTAAATCGATTCAAATAGCTTGATTGAATTCATTCATCCGATCATTTGTTCAATTGATCATTGAATTATTTGCCTTCACCTTTCCAATGGAAAGTTTCCATCATCTAATTTATCGACACATTTCCTATCATCCACAGGCCTACAACCCTCTACAATCCAATACTCAATCATACACAACGCTTACAGTGTAACTCTTCACTTTTCAACTTTCAATCATCGTCGGGTCTTTCCATTATGAATTGTTACAATCATCAGGCCTCTACAATACAAGAAGTTGAAAGGGAGTGCAGATAAGTGGGGGAGGGGAAGAAGGAGAGGAAATTAAATGCCTAGCGCTGGCCCGCGGTAGCGGGGCCCTAAGACTAGTTAAACTATTATTTTTTATGTTCCCTTAAAGGGGCATGCCCACACCCGTCATTTTCAATTTCAAATGTTTGAATTCCCGGGCACCACCTTTTGTATGAAGACAAAACAATTTTGTTTTTCTTTTCATTTCAAATAGTTTTCGGTGTTACTTAGGATTGTTACACTTTTCGACCTGAAATGGCGCTTTTTCTGCCGGAAATTTTAAAGAGCTTTTATTCTCAGAAGTTTCCTTATCATTTCTTAATTTTTGACCAACGTGTAGCCCAGAATTTCAGCTTTCTAACAAGCCATTAACTGACTTAATGAAGTTTCAAAAGTTGGAGAAAAAGTCTTTTAATGAAGCAATTTTTTTTCAAAATGTAGTCCATTCAAAAACCGATCTCTCCAACTTTTTGAAACTTCATTCAGTCAGTTAATAGCTTGTTAGAAAGCTGAGATTCTAAGCTACACGATGGTCAAAAAAATTTAAAAAATGATAAGGAAACCCCTGAGAATAAAAGCTTTGAAAAATTTCCGACAGAAAAAGCGCCATTTCAGGGTCGAAAAGTGTAACAACCCTAAGTAACACCAGAAAACTATTTGAAATGAAAAGAAAAAACAAAATTGTTTTGTCTTCATACGAAAAGGTGGTGCCCGGGAATTCAAACATTTGAAATTGAAAATGACGGGCGTGGGTAGAGTTGTGAAACGGACATATGTCCGGCATATGTCCGGACATATGTCCGGACATATGTCCGGACATATGTCCGGACATTTTAGAAAATGTCCCGTTAACTAAAAAACGACATTTTCTTGTTGTTTTTGTCTCAGCGATTATTTTATCACTCTTAGTCCGGCAAAATAATTCTTCACCTCTGCTCACTGAAATTCTTCTAATTTCTGCTTATGATTATGTTTGAGGTTGCCATGTCTAAGCCTCAAACAGGATATCATGAAAGGATGGTTCTTTTTCTCGATTTCAAATGTTTTTATTTTTTTTCAGGTACCCGAGGCGGATATCCACCTGGCCAGGTGGTACCCACCACGAGGTTGGGATTTTGGTGACTTCAATCGCAATTTTAGTTTTAACAAACGCAATTCTGCACACGATTTTGCCTATGATGGCATAGCTCTTTTTTAGATTTATAATTTTTTAAAATTTTTCAGATACTCCAGGTACCTGGAACACCTGAATAACAGTATTATTAGATTCAATCTATCGAATGAATTTGAATTTTTGTCGAATGATATCAGAGAATAGTGTTGTTTGTCCTTGGTTGATGTCAATAAAGCTTATTTGTGCTCATTCTTGGTCTTTATCTTATTATAAGACATATTTACTCGGGTTAACAGAAAATGTCCGAAAATGTCCGAATTTCGGACATATGTCCGGACATATGCCCGGACATATGTCCGATTTGAAAATGTCCGGACATTTCCACAACTATAGGCGTGGGGATGCCCTTTAAAGGGCCTGACCTCTTCCTACTCGGTGGTCCCGCCAAGTCAAAAATTTTCCCTTGATCATTGGACTTCTGTACGGATTTTTCCGCCACGTTTCTAACAAAACTAGGCCTGAAATCAAATTTTAGGCTTAGTTATGTTAGAAACCTAGCGTAAAAATCCGTACAGAAGTCCAATGATCAAGGGAAAATTTTTGAATTGGCGGGGACCACGAGTAGGAAGAGGTCAGGCCCTTTAAAGCAGGAAAATGTTTTATTCATATTTAATCACGTGTTATTTTACAAAATTAGTCGAAGAATATTGCATAAATCTTTTTTGCACCATGTTTTTGAAGAATTTTGCATAAGTATTCCTTTAAATCTGTCAAAAGTTTTTATAATTTCTACAATAAGTCTAACACAGGGATGGAAAAAGTATTTTTTAAAAAAAATTGTACACTTAGAAATCGCAGAAGCTCTTTTTCAAAGTTTATGTTAAAATCCAGAGTATAACTTTCTCACAGATAGATTTGTTTTCGAAATACTGTTTTAATGATTGCTAAGTATTTTATCTGTGCTAAACGATAAAAAATTATTTTTAATAATTTTTGATGATGAAATTTAATGCAGCAAAAACACGACTAAAAGACTGCCTTTTGAACAAAACTTCTTTTTTAGTAGTATACAGTGCTGGCATTTCAAAATTTTCGGCTCCGGATCTGGTCCCGGCTCCGTTGGGGCAAATATTTCGCTCCGGATCTGGCTCCTGGCTCTGGGAGGAAAAATTTTCCGCTCCGGATCTGGCTCCGGCTCGGAGCCGGAGCGGAGCCGGATCCAGAGCGGGAGCAGAGCGGTTCTGGCTCCGGTGCGAAAAAGTGTCGACGAAATATCTGATGGAATGACCATATGAAAAAAAATATGACAAAACGTACAGTACAGGAACGCAGTGATAACGAATACCGTATTTTATCTAATAGAACGACACCCCTTAGGGCCAGAAGTAGGAAGGTAAACCATGTTTTATTGCATTTTTAACACAAAGTCTAAAAGACTTTGGATGTTAAAAAACGCCACGGCGTTCTAATAGAGATAATATGGTAAATCGGGTACGTTCTTCATTTATTGCGCGATAATAAACACGGAAAACCCTCACAAATCAATCAAATCTCCGGCCAGCGTCAGCAGCACTTTCTCGCTAATGCAGCCTTTTGAGTTAGGTAATGGAGGGTAAAGAATATATGGAACAATAATAGGCGGAAACCAAGGCATAGCAAAATTAACATAAGGACTCCTTTTTATATTTCGATGGTCTTTAACATTTTTCGGGAATCTGGCAAAACGCGTTTACGCTACTGTCAAAGCATCTTTAGGATGTTTGAATTAGTGAAGGAAACAAGTTTTTGATCCTGAAAACTTGGAAAATTTTTTTTGATCCAAGTGGACTACCACTTGTTTTTGTTGGTCCATGGACTATCCGGATGATCCAGCTATCAACATGGTCAGATGCACTGCAAAAATGGTCGAATATACAACATGGGTACTGCCAACTAAGTTAACTACCATTTAGGTGCTAAAATGTGTTATTTTTTTAAATAGTACGAAGTCATACGAGCGTGATGATGAAAACTAAAAAAACAGCCTGGAAAACAGGATTTTACTACTGTCAAACCTTCTTTAGTATGCTCGAATCAGTAGATTAAACTAGTTTTGGAACCTGAAAAACATAAAAAATTGCACCAAGTGGAGGACCAGTTAATTTGATTGGTGCATGGATTATCCAGCAGAACAGAACATTTTCAATCAAAAAAGGTACGAACCAAAGACTATTAAACAAAACGCCAAAATGTCGATGAATTCACCTATCGATGAATTCACCTAATGTTATATAGACAATCCATAAGTGAAGGCTTTTTGTCAAATTTTTTTTATTTGACAGTATCCAAAGTGCCTTTCTGCTTTAAATCAGAACCTGTTAAGGGGTAGATCCCAAAATCATAGAGTTGAAAATCGGCCGAACCGTTCAAAAAGTGCTCTTTTTATTTCATTGTATTCTTGAACAAAAATTAAGCTCCTTGGGTACAAATCAGCAAAAGAGAAATGAGTGCACTCATGAGCCATACTTCAAAACCTTTCATTATGTGCCGCTTTTCGGGACTCGGCTCCGCTTTTTCACATCTTGCAGTGGTCACCCTGCTTTCGTGTTACTTCACATAAGTTCTTCAAGTCGACGTGTTTCATTCTAGCGGTTCGTTTGTTTTCAGAAAAGACACGTCTTTTCTGAACATCTGCTGTTAAAAACCAGTGACAGTTGTTCTACCAGAGATACTCAAGCTGTGGTGGGTGGTTAGAGCAATCACCAAAGAGCCTTGCTTGTAGAGGAAGCACATGAAAGCTAAAGCAGCACCTAGGTTTGCCAGTCGTGGAATCACACAAAATACTGCCCTCCTGCGCACATTGATTGGTTGTGAAATAAACACTGTCAACATTATTATTACTATTGTTTGTTTGAATTGTTTGTCCAAGCTTTGATTTTTTACTCTTTATCTGCAGCGATTTTTAAAATCATCTATTGTGCAACCTACAATTCTCCAGCAATTTCTCCGGCAGACTATAAATAAGAAAATTATATTTTTTGCGAATTCTGAAGAACTATAAATTCCCTCCTTTTTAAAAGAATTTGTGCTTTTTGGGACCCCAAATCTTTTTTATTTTTGAAGTTCAAGGGCTGACTGCTCTGGGCTAATCAAGAGTTCCGCCCAACATAGTAACCGATTTTGGCCAGCTCGAGCAACGAAAATATATAAAATTTGAGGAGGGAGGTTTTGTTATACCAAAAAGGTACTGTTTTTTGAATATACCAAAATATGTGATTCGAGTAAATGCTATTGGCTCATAGTTTTTGTAATAGAAATTCATATGTTGCTCTTTTGCATACTTTTGCTTATATCTGAACAGGTTAAGCCCGCCAAGGACTTATTGGTCTCAGAATGAAGATCAGAGACAGAAGAATCTAAAGAATAGTCAAGCTTTGTATTCTGAGTGAAAAATGTTTTAGATTTCAGCACATTTCAAAAAGTCTCGTTTACATTTCACACTCCAATAAACTGAAACGCAAATTTTGCTTTCTGAAATGTAACACATTTTTACGATAAAACAAAGTTCGTATATGCGTTGTATTTTCCGAAGATAGGGCTTGATTCTGACACCGAAAAGTATAGAAAGAAGTTTAAAATCACAGGAGTTGTAATAAAATTTTGCGGAAAATAGCCGGAAAAATAGTGCATTTCAATTTTAAGAAATATGAACAGGGTAATTAGATTGTATTTTCAGATTAAAAAAAACAAATAAATTTTACAAGAAGAATGCGCCAGTCACTATATTTTTCTATAAAATTTGCTTTTTCTTCTTGTGGTATTTCTAATGCTCAACAATATTTTCATGTTAGGTAAGTTTTGCATGTATCTTCTATGTTGTAAATTTACATAGCTAAAAGAAATAATATCCAAAAACTTTTTAGGAAATTCTCTCCCGCTAACCGTGGACTCAAGAAGATCCAACATCTCGTTAAAGCCAAGTAAAATTCAAAATATGTATTCAGATGATTTGTTCAAAACCCTCGAAGATCTGGCTAAAAATGGTATTATGCGCAAAATTGCTGACCAAATGGCCAAGTCATTGGCTAAGCACACTAATTACAATCTAGGCTCTTCAATACCATCTGACTATATAGATAAAGCAGGGCAACAAGATATTCAATATCAAAGAGGTAAAAATATTTTATTAGGTTGGTTTGGCCCTACAGAGTGTATCACAAAAACTGGTGCAAAAACGGTGGACAATTAAACTTAATTTTTCATAGGAATTTTTGAACGCAACTGTTATTCTGTCCACTCCTTTGCAATGTTTTTCATAGAAAATAATATTCTTACCAAGTTTTTTTCTCAAATTCAGCAAGTAACAGAACAGAAAAAGCTATATATGGGAAAAGACCGATTTATGGCTGAAATCAAAAATTATATACTGAGGAGATTCCCAGAAAATTTGGAAATCGGCTGTGCAAGAGGTTACGTGCACAAATTTTTTAAAATTGCACCAGTTTTCGTGATACACCCTGTATGTGACAATGGGGTGGGGTTCGCTTTGGTCCCCTGTTGTCATTTTTCGTAATTTTTTAGGCTTAAAGCTCAGGCAAGGGTGAGCCAGCGTATGTTAGGACGAACTCAAACATGAGTCTAAGATATATTTGAGCTACCCCAATCATACGCTAGCCTACAATTGCCTAAGCCTAATCCTTAATAGTCCAAAAAAACAACAGGCGGACCAAGGCAAACACCCCCCTTTGTCACATAGAACCGCTTGTTTATTTCAACAAAACAAATTATATTCTGTGAGTGCTTACCTCTTCCCGCAATCTTTATGCAAGTTTATTGACTCCGCAATCTTTGTTCATTAAGCTCTTTTGGTGAGGCGGAGCAAAGAAATCAAAATTATTAAAATAAGATCGAAATTACTCAAACTCGACAAACCGATTCGTTGCGTCTTTTTGTCATTGCACATTCTCTAAGGCATCTTTTTCCGGGTGACCTCCATAAATTCCGTGCAACTTTGCGGTAAATACCTTTTTAAAAGTGCAATTAAAGGACCATGAACCTTGATAAGCACAGCTATTTGGAATTTATGAATTCGCGCGGGACCACCCCTAATTTTGTCAATAATATTTTCGAATTGTTTTTTTTTGACAGCATATGAAGTGCACCCCCCTTGAAGTGCACCAATACTTAAGGGGGTGGACTTAGGGGGTGCACTTCAATCATTTTTTATACATATTTTTTATTGTTTTTTATGTTATTATGTTGAAGGGAAAGTGAATATTCTTAACTTTTGAACTACCCAAACCACTTCTATAGTTCCCAAAACGTCTGGATAGTATCCAAATCACCTGGATAGCATCTAAATCATCTAGATGATTTCCCAAGCACCCAGATAGTGCTCCAATCTCCTGAAAAGTGCTCACATCATCTGCGTAGGCCCCAATCACCTTCAAGGTGCCTAAATTACCTGGATACTGCTTCAGCCGTCTGGATGTCACCCTAAACCCCCTCAAAGGTACTCAAACGACCTAGATCGTATTTTTACCATCTGATAGGACTAAAACACAAGAAATCACCGAGATTCTCCAAGAGTGGCCAAGAATATAGAGAAAAAACATGCAGGCAGAAGGAATCGAACGTGTGGCATAAAAAAGCAAAAACAATTAATCTACCCACTGCACAATGAAGACTACTTCGTCCAACAATTTTTAAAATCCTTTTAATGATATAACATTAATGCATTTTATATTGAGATATCCTACCCCGTTTTTATCACTGGAGCTGGGCAAAAAGAGCCTCTATACGCATTTTTGATCAAGAGTCTTGCTCGCAATTGTATCTAAGGTAAGAAAGTGGGCGCATCTATAACCCATCAAGCCACGTGCGCCCCTTCGGGGCTTGGGGCTTAGAGTTGAGATGCGCACACCCACATACCTTAGACGCAAATCACTCGAAAGTGACTCTGGATGCATAAAACAATATGCATACCAGAGTCTCTTTATGCGGTAGGCCTCAGTTAACAGAAATATGCTCGAATTCTATCTTTTTGATATATTCAAGAATACATCACGAAATTCTTTAAGTTACTGCATTATACATGAAAAAACTGTTTAGCATGTTGTTCTTTTCAAGTATCTCTCAAATTACATATTTTCTGACTTAAAATTGAAACACTTAAAAAATAACAGCAAAAAAATTAAAAGTTTTAAATTCACGCCTGAAAAAAATTACTGAATTTCAGAATTTGAATTCGCGCATTTTTTTCAGCTCCAGAGGTCATACATTTAGCTGGCCCTCACGCCTGCTGCCCACCCAAGGTCTGATAGTTACTCATTAGGCTGGATTGGATGAATTGAATTTATTCTCAAAGTCTTGAATTTTCGGGTTCTGGAAATCGATACCTGTTAGAGTGGGTACATGCCAGAGGTGAATATGGAATGGTGACAAGGTTTAGGTACTATACAGGTGGTTTAGGTACCATCCATGTGGTAAGGATACTATTCAGATAGTTTGGGTAGAAACCAAGTGACTTACATGCTATCCTGGAGTGCACCCCCCTCCTTCGGGGGCGCAGGGGCTTGGTCGGTTAGAGATGCGCGCACTCACTTACCTTAGACATGATTCCGAGCAAGACTCTTGATCAAAAAGGCATTTAGAGGTACTTTTTTCCCAGTCCCATGTTTAAAAGCAGGGTAAAACAGTCATAGGGTCGGTTTTTCAATGGTCCTTAGCTTCACTTAAAAGTTTGGAAAAAAAACTAGAAGGCATCAGCGAGAAATTATGAGTCTTTTACAGCCATCACTACGTGTGACCGGGGAGTGTAAAATAAATAAATCAATTGACTTATTTTTTCACGGTATAATCATTTCTTCTTGTCTAATAATACCTTTGACTTCGAGAACCTATACATCAGCCTGCAACAAAGAGTTTTCATATCTTTTCATTTCATTTTCTTGGCTGTAACAAACTCTTGTAATATTTTTATTAATTAAAAAAGATTAAGTCAACTCCCAACAATTTTAAAATCGACCCAAAATTCGCCCGATAGTTAAAAAGTGGTAAAAAGCCTCGGGAACATTATTAAAGAACGCACTGATCTGAATATGATTTTAAGTTTTTTTGAAATGCCACTTGCCACCGCTCATAGATAACTATGCCAATTAGTTTTTGTGGCTCTACCTGGCTAGGATAATAATTGTTTCATAATTAACTTGTTTGGTAAAAGTCAGGTTTGCCAAGTAATAAAATTGATCAATAATTGACTGGTGAAAAAATCAATTTGATTTAAAACCGCTTTTAGACAATAATGATTTATTAGGAAAAAAGTTTAGCTTAAATTTGTTTTAGAAATATGCGAACAAATCACATCTGAAAATTGTACACAGTAACAACGATACTGAATTCTGTTGCCTCACGGATTTTATTTAGTGTTTAGCTCTGCATAGTATTTAGTTCACTTAATCTCGTTTCAAAGAGAGTCAACTGCAATCCAGCCAACTACTTCATAACTTCTTTCTTGAAAAAAAAACAAGTTGTAAACTCTCCTCTTACGAATTCTCGGCTGCTCGCGATCGATGGCTGGCTTTGGCTTGAAATGGCTGATTCCTCCTCCGCAATTGCTTCATCAATTGATCCCTGCTCGCTAATTTCATCGTCGCTCGCCTCGTCTGAACTGCTTTAGAGCTCAAATCGGTCCATCCTAGAACACTTAAACAAAATCAATTTACTAAAAGCAAAATTAAAAGCTATCCAAGTCAATAAAAACGGCTAGGATACATTTGGCAAAAACGAAACTTGGCAAACGTGGGTTTTGTCAAAACGAATCTTGGCAAAACGAAACTTGGCAAAACGAAAGTTGGCAAAACGAAACTTGGCAAAACGAAACTTAGCAAAACGTAAGCTGGCAAAAATCAGCTTGGGGGATCAAGGCAATTTTTTTTGGCATTTTTTACAAAAAAAAATTTTTGTTGAAAAATGCTTAAAACGTGTATATAAATGCTTTTCGAGACTTTTGGGAAAAATTTTTTTTGCTAAAACACAACAGGGGGACCAAGGTGATTTTTTGACAACTTTCGTTTTGCCAAGTTTCGTTTTGCCAACTTTCGTTTTGCCAAGTTTCGTTTTGCCAACTTTCGTTTTGCCAAGTTTCGTTTTGCCGACTTTCGTTTTTGCCAAGTTTCGTTTTTGCCAAATGTATCCTAGCCATAAAAACTGCAATGCGGGTACTTAACCCGTTATTTATCGAGTATATAAATAGCCAACTCTTATTGTCTCAAAGCGGTTTTAAATCAAATTGATTTTTTCACCAATCAGTTATTGATCAATTCAATTACTTGGCAAACCTGACTTTTAACAAACAAGTTAATTATGAAACAATTATTATCCTAGCCAGGTAGAGCCGTTTTTGTTAGTTAGTCTACTGGCTAAAAGACAAACCAAACTTAAAGGACCATGAAACTTGATAAGCACAGCAATTTGCGGAATTCAAATTTGCGCGGGACCACCCTAATTTTGTCCATAATGCTTTCGGATTAATTTTTTTGTGTGCATTGAAAATCTGAATTTTATTTATGAGTGAATTTTCAACACAGACTTAGAGAACTAGTTATGGTGCAGTGAAAGTAGAGTTAGTCGTCCGATCTGGCAATGTCGAGCAACGTTGGGCTGGACTAGCAAACGGTTCTATATTTTAAAAAGATTTTACATGCAAAAAAACCGTAAAAGTTGAAGAAATGTTGAAAAGTTAAAATGGACTTGCTTGCTTGGGGTTGAGATGCGCACACCCACATACCTTAGACGCAAATCACTCGAAAGTGACTCTGGATGCATAAAAACAATATGCATACCAGAGTTTATTTATGCGGTAGGCCCCAGTCAACAAAACTATCTTCAACATCTTCCTTTTTGTTCAAAATTAGTCCCTTTTTAGTCTATTTCCACCCTAATACAGCCTTAAATCACTTCAAAAATGGTCAAAATGGGTACTTTTTGGTGGTCCCAAAACTCAAATTTTTTTTGACCAGAACTCAAAAAGAATGTCTTTTTGAGCTTCTGAGGCCATTTTAGGTCGATATTGGGTGTTTGGAAACACTTTTTAAAAAAATTCCATTTGGGGGGGGGGGGTATACTCCGGTCGCGACAAAAAACCTAATTTTTTAAAACTTTTTTTCGTAGCTATCATTTACTTTCACAAACGAACGATTTTTGCTAAAAAAAATTCAAGTGTGTCAATTTTCCAAAAACGTTGTTGATCTTTTAATATGCAAAACTACGTGTATTGCGGACGTTTATGTGGCAAATAGAATGCACGATTCGACAGAGCTGTAAGAACTGGACGAAAAAAACTTCAAAAATTAAAAAAGGCTTTTGGAGTGTTGAGCTGAAAACTGAAAAAATTATTTGGGCCTTAAAGTCATCAAGCAATAGTAAAACCTGCAATTCTGATACCGGATTCATGTCCAGCATGGTCGATTTGCTTATAAAAACTGCCATTGAAATTTAAAGTTCACTGACAAATTTAAATATTGAACGTCTTGAGCGTTTGTCAGTGAGTTTTAAATTTTAAAAAAATTGATTTAGCCTACCGACCAAAAGAAGAACCCGAGATCGCAGTTGAGACAAAAGATACAGCTGCCCAGAAAACGAGCCTGAGCTTGCAGAAACAACTTCAGAAAACGAGCCTGAGGTTGCAGAAACCACTTTAGAAAACGAGCCTGAGCTTGCAGAAACAACTTCAGAAAACGAGCCTGAGGTTGCAGAAACCGCTTCAGAAAACGAGCCTGAGCTTGCAGAAACCGCTTCAGAAAACGAGCCTGAGCTTGCAGAAACAACTTCAGAAAACGAGCCTGAGCTTGCAGAAACAACTTCAGAAAACGAGCCTGAGGCTGCAGAAACAACTTCAGAAAACGAGCCTGAGGTTGCAGAAACCACTTCAGAAAACGAGCCTGAGGCTGCAGAAACAACTTCAGAAAACGAGCCTGAGCTTGCAGAAACCACTTCAGAAAACGAGCCTGAGGTTGCAGAAACCGCTTCAGAAAACGTGCCTGAGCTTGCAGAAACCACTTCAGAAAACGAGCCTGAGGTTGCAGAAACCGCTTCAGAAAACGTGCCTGAGCTTGCAGAAACCACTTCAGAAAACGAGCCTGAGGTTGCAGAAACCGCTTCAGAAAACGTGCCTGAGCTTGCAGAAACCACTTCAGAAAACGAGCCTGAGGCTGCAGAAACAACTTCAGAAAACGAGCCTGAGCTTGCAGAAACCACTTCAGAAAACGGGCCTGAGGTTGCAGAAACCGCTTCAGAAAACGTGCCTGAGCTTGCAGAAACCACTTCAGAAAACGAGCCTGAGGCTGCAGAAACAACTTCAGAAAACGAGCCTGAGCTTGCAGAAACCACTTCAGAAAACGGGCCAGTTCAGAAACCCTGAGGCTTGCAGAAACAACTTCAGAAAACGAGCCAGCTTCAGAAAACTTCCGAGCCTGAGGTTGCAGAAACCGCTTCAGAAAACGTGCCTGAGCTTGCAGAAACCACTTCAGAAAACGAGCCTGAGGCTGCAGAAACTAATCTAGAAAATAGTGAAAGAGAGACAGTTGCTGATCAGCAGGCTAGCATGGTGGAAACCCGGAAAGTGCCTCTTCAGGAGATGGATATGATGCGCCTGAACAGAACGGAAGCCCTCCTTTAGCTGAAAATGATGATGAAGCAGAAAAAAATGAGGCAAAGAAAGGCGGGAGGAAAGTACAGAAATTAGAAAAAGGCGAAAATAGAAACAATTTGAGTGATGAAAATATGATTGACATGAAAGAAGTTGAGAAAAAAAATATTACACCAACTTTCCACTCATTTTCACCTTTGTTGAATCGAAATTTCCCAACAATCAATATTTTTTCAGGAAATCCTGTAGTTATAGTTAACGAATTTCGCCCCTACTAACAGAAGAAGAAGAAAGAGACGTGTGAAACACAGAGACATGGTGTTTTAAATGTTATGTCATTAATGTTGAATTTAAAAACAAAAACCATAGTTTGAGCTTTTAATTTCGTCTTTGAAATTTTTAAAATGTTTTGTCTTTTTTTTCTATGATTTAAAAAATTTTCAAATTTTTATTTTTGACGTTCGTTTTAAGTAATGCATACAAAATAAAATAAAAAGTAGAGCTGGAAACGGGATTACAACGGGATTGGTTTTGGGAGATCGTGTCAGCCAATATTTTGATTAGTTTTAAAATTCTGCTTTGACCATTCTATTCAGCGTGAAAAAAGAGCCCCGGGATTTGGTCAGAGCATGACCATGAAGTAAATTATTTCAGTGACTAAAATGCGAAAAGGTTTTTTTTCTGGAGTGGTAGAAAAAACCTTGGCGATCCTTGGCGTCGCAATTTAGTCACTGAAACAATTTACTTCATGGTCATGCTCTGACCAAATCCGGGGCTCTTTTTCACGCTGAATAGAATGGTCAAAACAGAATTTTTAAAACTAATCAAATATTGGCTGACACGATCTCCCAAAACCATTCCCGTTGTAATCCCGTTTCCAGCTCTAATAAAAAGCGGCTGACTCACAATTTCCAAAAATTTACCTAGGCCACTCAGTTAACATACACCGATTCTGAGACCAGATTAGTAATCAGCGTGGTGGATTTGAATATATAAGTGCAATCAGAAAAACAAAATGAGGTCATGAAAAAGTAGGCATTTTGGAAATTTAAAAATTCATTCATGTTTTTTTCTTTTTAAACCACAAGGGGTTTCAAGGCAAAATCTGAAATTTTCGATGACCTTTTTTCATTTTTCTCGACACTTTTTAAAAGCCCACGTTTTTAAATGACACATATTTTTTCCGAAAATTTTTATTTTTTCTTGTTTAAAAGTAGTAAGAGAATCTGATAGAACATTGCAAAAAATGGGAATTTCGATACCACTTTTCTAGAGGATCTTTTAGGCCAGCCTTGAGCTCTTGGATAATTACTTTTTAACTAAAAAGGCTAAATTCTCAGATTCAAAATTTTCCTGTAAAAACTATAAATACCAGAAAATTCAGCTTGATCTTAAAGTTTTAACGAGCTATCACACTCTATAATTTTCAAAATTAGATGACTTAGAATGATCTAATATTAAGAAAAAGCCCAGATTTTAAGAAAATCGGGATTTAGGCTAAAAAATCATTCGGGATTACGAAAAAAATCGGATCCCAATCAAAATTTCGGGATTGGCCGATCTTTGCAAAATACAGGGGGTTCCAAGAAATTCCACTTATTTCAAGCGTTCACAACTGTTTTCTTGATGCTATTTCAGAATTTTGTAAAAATGCATAAAGACTAATAGCTCTTTCACAAACGTTGGAGTTGGCGTTGGAGTTGGAGTATTTTTTTTATGAACGCGTTTTTACTCCAACTCCAAGTCCGACTCCAACGCCAACTCCGACTTTAATTCTTATTATTTATATTCTCATTGTTTAATCTTATTAGTTGAAGTCGGCGTTGGAGTTGGAGTTGGAGTCGGCGTTGGAGTTTTTTGTGAAAGGGTCGGAGTTGGCGTTGGAGTTGGAGTAAAAAGGTGTTCATAAAAAAAATTACTCCAACTCCAATTCCAACGCCAACTCCAACGCCAACTCCAACGTTTGTGAAAGAGCTATGAGCTTACGATGAAAATTTTTTCGCATGTAAAATAAAAAAATACGAGTATTTCCGCTGAGGCTTAGACCTTATCTTTCAAGAGGCTATCTAAAAACCAGGGCCTAAACTACTAGAGAGGTATGAAGCAAAACTAATGTTTTTTTATTTTATACAGTCAAGCCTCGATTTAACGGCACCCAAAAATAGTCCGATTTGGTCAGCATTGACTAAGATTTAGTCAAAGTGAACCCTCGATTTAACGGCACCCTCGATTTAAAGGGGCATACCCATACGTTAAGGCGCGAACCGGCATTTTTTTCGAATTTTTTCGAATCGTCAGGGGAAACTTAAAAAATCTAGACGAGAACGAATGTAAAAATTTATCGAGAAAGAAAAGAACTGCTGGTTCGCGCCTTTTCTCCCCATCGGGCACGATCATGCCCCTTTAACGGCACCCCGGACCCGGTCTCTAGGGGTGCCGTTAAAGGGGCAGGGCGAACTCGTATTCGCAAAACTCGTATTCGTAAAACTCGTATTTGACAAAACTCGTATTCGCAAAACTCGTATTTGACAAAACTCGTATTCGACAAAACTCGTGTTTGACAAAACTCGTATCCGGCAAAACTCGTATTTGACAAAACTCGTATTCGCAAAGCTCGCAATCGACAAAACTCGTATTCTACCAAAATTGGCTTGTTTTTATGAGTTAAACACACATTCACAAGGCAATATTCCAATATATATCCGACTAATAAGCGTTGTTGTCTTTAAAATCTACTCATATTAACTGTGATTCTGCTTTTACTTTATTTTTCCTCAGTCAAAACAACGTGAACAACTAGCGATTAAACATAAATTGATAACAACATTGCTTTTCTTTTCTAGAATGCAGCAACCATCCCATCGGCCTACTCTTTTACTGGCTTCGACCGGCGATGACCTGTGTGAATTGTTGCACCTGCGCGAGAATTCTCTTGTCGGCCCTGATGCTTTTTGCCTTCCGTGTCTCCACGTGACCCGCTGCGATATGGCTGGGAGGCTTCTTCGCTACTGGATCCATTTTGTTCGCTCGAAGTGCTGAAGTCCTCATCATCACTGTTCATCTTGACTAAAATACGATGTATATTAGACGAGACACCTAGACTCATACAAACAAGCTAATTTGGTTAGAATACGAGTTTTGTCAAATACGAGTTTTGCCGAATACGAGTTTTGTCAAATACGAGTTTTGCGAATACGAGTTTTGTCAAATACGAGTTTTGCGAATACGAGTTCGCCCTACCCCCGTTAAATCGAGGGTCGACTGTAGGAGAATATTTTTAGAAAAATTTGCTAGAAAATTATCATCGCAAGCTTTGTTTACAAAATATCGACTTCACTTCACGACAAAAAATTATTAACGTCTAAAATTGGTGGAATTTCCGCATAAATTGCTGTCATACAGAACGAAAAATAATTAAACTTGATGAAATAATCGGCAGGACCTGTCCGAAAAAAGAGAAAAATAAATTAAAAAAACAGCAAAATCATGCGAAAATGAAAATATTTCTGGCCAAAAATGCTTTTAAAAATGCTCATCGGGACTTGGCAATTTTCAGGATCGGGATTTTCGAAATCGATCAGGAGAGATTCCGGATCGGGATTCAGCACCAAAATGTGCGGAATCAGGATCCCGTTCGGAAGGATCCCGATATCGTGCACACCTCTAGTTGTATTAATTCTACAGTCAACCCTCGATTTAACGGCACCCTCGATTTAACGGCACCCAAAAATAGACCGATTTGGTCAGCATTGACTAAGATTTAGTCAAAAAGTGAACCCTCGATTTAACGGCACCCCGGACCCGGTCCCTAGGGGTGCCGTTAAATCGAGGGTCGACTGTACTTTAATCAACCATCCAAAATGTTCATATATTATTGCAAGAGAACCAGTGAATTAAAAAATGAAAAACCTCAAACAAACAAAAATTTAGGACAGTGTAAGCAATGCTTCAAGTAAAACAAGAAAAATAATTAACAGTTCAAAATAAATGTGGTAAACAATAACTATAATCGTCGAAATTAGGGCTGCGAAGAAATATTGGCCGCGACAAAATTGGCGAAATTATATGCGTGTCCAAGCAAAACAACTCTTTACTTTGAACTAGGCTGTAACTTAAAATATTTAACTTTAAAAAGATTTATCAACGTAGGAATACAAGAGATATTTCAAAGTTTGAACTTTCTCTAAGATTACTCAGCAATTGACATTCTTCTCATAGTATCATTCATTGCACAGAATGTCATCGTCCAGAGTTGCTGACCACCACAGGAACTTCGCAGCTGATATTTTTTGAGAAAAACCAGTCGACAGATATCACCGTCTGAAATTAAATTTTTACATGCGTTTGAATTATACACAAATCAGAACTACTGCCATACCGACATACAACGCTAAGTGTCAAATCAAAAAATTTACATTCAGGAACTGACAAAAAAAATCGGCGGTAGGACAAAACCGCAAAAAGTGCGGTTTTGTCCGCGGATAAAACCGCAAAAAAAAACTGCTCTATTCAGCGGTTTTGTCCTACCGCCAAAAAATCAAGATGGTGTGACGTAATTACAAAATGGAAGAAAAAAACCCTTTTCCTGTTATGGCCAAAACTTTCTCCAATCAAATTAGAACACAAAAATTTATCGGGATTCGAAAGATGGCTCAAATTGTTTTGCCCCGTCAAATTACTTACTTATTTACCCTGTCAAAATACTGATTTATCCCCTGAAATCTTTGAACTTTATTGTTTTCTTATAAAATATTTTCATGTTTTTTTTCAATTTATACACCAAAATGTAGCCCTGAATCTTAACTTTCTAACTAGATATTAACTGAATTCATGAAATTTCAAAAAGTTGCAGAATAAGGTCTTTGTATAAGGCAAATTTTTTTAAAGGGTTTTATAGGGTTATACAAGGACCTTTTTCTGTAACTTTTGAAATTTTATCAAGTCAACTGTTGGCTTGTTAGAACGCTGAGATCCAATTTAACATGCTGGTAAAAAAATTCGAAAAAAAAAATCTAACCGAAAATTTTAAAAAATGCTTAAAAGAAACAAATTTTATCGATTTGACTGGGTAAGTCAGTAATTTGACAGGTGTAATTAGTCACAGCCTCTAAAAATTCAGTTCCTTGGCTTAGCCTGTTGTGACAAAAGAGGCAAAAAAATATTAATGTGAAAACTTTTGACCTTGAGCTCATACTCCACATGAATTATTGAGCAATTATTGAAGCTCGGCACATAGGTGGACGGAAAAGAGACACAGTAATTGTCGGTAGACTCCGAGAAACTGCGAATAGAAACCTTCATAGATATTGCTGCCACACACCGACTACCTGCAAAACACAAAAATCACGGTAAAGACTGTCGAAGAAATGTGCATATAAAAAAACTCACTTGTAAATGGACCTCCCCCAGGGACATTGTACCTAGCGATCTGGATCAGACAAAACTGAATCTTGCAGATTTTGGCAGAACAGTGATTTCGCAGCTGGAGATTCACTTCAAATGACTGTCTTGGCAGGATGTTTCTGTTTGGAAGATAGACCTGAATTTAATAAAATCAAGGAATAATGAAAAAAGCAGCAAAGATGGGCTTTATTTCGGGTTTTCAAGCAGAGCACATCCACGTTTAGAAAAATAGGATAATTACAGTGGGCATTGTAATACAGTGAAACCTCGATTTACCGATACTCAGATGACCGGCAAAAAAGTATGGTTAAAGGGCCATTGCCGTCTTCGATAACGGTTGTCCCCCGCCAATTCTAAATTTTTTCCTAATCGTTGGATTTCTCTGTTCTAACAAAACTCACCCTAAAATTAAATTGTAGGCCTAGTTTTATTAGAAACCAAGCTAGAAAGTCCGTACAGAAGATCAATGATTAGGCGAAATTTTTGAATTGGCGGGGGACAATCCAGAACGCATGGAAATGATCCTTTAAACCGAGGATCATCAAATCGAGTGTCTTAAATACAAAAGTCAAATTAATTGTCGTAAAATCGAGTTTATCATTAATATTCTCATTAATAGTAGTATGGTCTTTTTTCAACAAATGAAGAATTTGTTGAACATTTTTTTGTTAATAACCAAATCACTATAACGACACTCCTTTTAATTGGCTTTAGGTTATTTTTATAGCAGGATGTTCTTTCACACGGTTATCGTCGCTATAGTCAATGTCGGTGAAGGAAGAAGACCAAGACAGCCTCTCAACGCCCTTTTTCACAACACGCATATATTCTCTGACCTTAAACTAAATTACTTACTGTAACGTGTACTTGACCACTTGAGCCAAAGCAACAGTACTTATTAACAGTCTCCGTAAAACTGCGCTGCACAGGCGAAGGCATTAGAGAATTGAAAACCGAAAATGGGATCACTTGAAGCTTAAGAAAATCGGACTTGTTAAACCAAGGTCTGACCAACTTCGCAGACATGTGATACTTGATGGAGCCTGATGATCCTGCGAAAGATTAACTTAATAAAAACTCAAAAGACCGAAAATATAAGAATTTACCTTCAAAACTAGGCGGACAATAAGTCGGCAGAGTAAAGCAAAATGGAAACTCATAAACGCCTCGCTGCAACAGACCATACTTCAGCCGCTTTGGCTTCCAGACAATCATAGAATCATTCGTGTAGACAACACTACTTGAGTGTTTAGTAGTGATCGTGACTTCTCCCACGTATTCCCTAAATAGTCATAAAATGCATATAGAGCAGGGCTCTCAGACGTCTTTTTCAAAAACATTTGTCTTTTTTTTTACTAAGCACTAGTGATGGAAATATTCAAATTTCGGGACTACCGGGACGGGACTTTTAGAAAAAAAAATTCGGGACCGGGACCGGACTTTTCAAAAATTTCACCGGGACCAGAAAAAAGTCCGTTCGGGACTGTAAAAAGTTAACTTTTAAAAAAATTTGTAAATACTCTATTTTCTCAAATTTTGCGGCTCCTCGATTTCGAGGACAGGAAATATAGAAGATATGCATGGAAACAATGGGAAAAAGTTTCTGATCAAAAAATTTCAAAAATTGAAAATTTTAATTTTCCGAATTTTTTCGGGCCATCCTGTATATTAGAGGTATGCACGGGATCGGGATCGCTCTCGAATCGGGAAACGCATTCCGAGGATTTTGATGTTGAATCCCGATCTCGAATCCCTCCCATCGATTTTGAAAATCTCGATCCCGAAAATTGCCAACCCCGATGAGCATTTTAAAAATAATTTTTGGCCAGATAATTTTTGTTTTTACATAATTTTGTGGTTTTCGTGGTAATCCCGATCCCGAATTCTTTTAAGGCCTCAATCCTGATCCCGAAATCCCTCTCGGGGCGAAATGCACACCTCTACTATATATGTCAGCATAGAGCGAGTACTTTACATCGCTGTTTTTGTATTTTCTTAGTCCAACGAGCTCTACGGATCTCTTTTTATGATTATAGTTAAGCGCTCAAAAATTTTAAAATCGATCTCCAGTTTTTCGGATTTTGGGTGTCTGAAAATTGAACAGCCGGCTGCATAATTAAATCAATAATTAATATAAATTGATTAAAATCGGAAGTTTACTTAGAACTAAGTGTAAACAGTTCACTCTTGAACCATTTGCGAAGAGTTTACTTTGAATCCTCTTTTTTAGTTCGATAAGAAACAAACTCAGGCACAAACAAGAGTGTAATAATCATATGAGATCTAAAAACGACAAAAATAGACAGGAAAAAAACAAAAACCGTAAAAATTCTGTTGTAGGAAAATTAAAAAAAGTCCCGAATTTTTCAAATTTTCGGGACCGGGACCGGGACTTTTGTTTCAAAATTTCGGGACCACCGGGACGGGACTTTTGCCTGAATTTTCTTCGGCGGGACGGGACTTTCGGGACCGTCCCGTCCCGCTTCCATCACTACTAAGCACCCTTTATTGCCCTTTTATTCAAAAAATGCCAAAAATCAAAGAAAGAAATAGAATTTTTCAAAAAAAAAAAATATAATAATTGACTTATCGGTTAACAACTGGAACAATTATTGCGCTTTTAAAGGTTAAATTATCATCAATGGACATGTCGATCAATTTATTTTCCTTGGCCCCAAAGCAAAAAGTCCAATTTTGGTCAAAAAATATTTTTTAAAAGTTGGAGGAAAGGTTTTTCACGGCCTTTTTTCCCCTCTACTACATATTTCTGACCCTAAAACCTACACATATAACATGATTTAGGGCATTTTCGGTAGGTAAGTATGTAAGAAAGTGGTTAGAAAGAAGAATTTTTAAATATAAAATAACTCACGTAGTATAACATGAGGCTTTGGCAGTTCCCAAAATCTGAACGGTGATTGCGCTTATTTTCGTCTCCCTACTAACAACCACGAGACACTTAGCATTGACAGTTTGGCCGGGATACAAGACAGCCGAAGGAGCACACAGTTGTATTTGAAACAGGTTAACCATGATTCAGAGCCTGAAAATGGGAATACAGCTGATACACAAATAAAATTTAAGCACAGAAAAGACATTTTTTACAAACTGTTTGACCAAACACACTTTTCGACTTTTTTGAGACACCTTTTTAGCTAACTTTCGGAATTTTTGATATAGAAAAAGATAAAATCTATGAGTTTTAGAATGTTTTTTTTTCAGATTATATAAGCCATAAGTGTATACACTTTGTTACCGTATTTCCTCTAATAGCTCCCCGGGGAGTTATTTTTGGATGCCCAAAAACCGGAAAAATTTGAGGTCGATCTCAAGATTTTTGGGTGAAAATTTAAAATCGAAAAAGCGGAATCGGTAGAGCTCGTGGGAGTTAAGAAAACGCATAAAACAGCTTTGCAAAATTTTTAGTCTGGGTTGAGATATAGGTCCCCGAAGTTGAGGGGGGGGGGAGTTATTAGAGCAGGAGGAGCTATTAGAGGTAATACGGTACTTAGTTTTTATGCAGTTTTTTGCCTTATTCACCCATTTACAATTTTTTATACACATTGAAAGACGTGCTCGCCAAAAAAATCCTCGCATGTTCGATCACCTACAGATAAAACCAAAAACTCTACAATTTTTTAAAAATTAGTGTACGCAACCCTTTGCCCAGTCGATTTTTGTTTGTACGGACTCAATGGGCGAGTCAAGTACTCGAAATCGAGTAATTTCGAGTAAATTCCTATATTTTGCGAGTATTCAGTCCAGTACTCGAAAATTTCGAGTTGCGAATATCGAGTACTCGACTCAAAAATTTCGAGTTTCGAGTACCGAGTCAAGTACTCTAAAAATTTTGAGTTTCAAGTATAGAACTAAATAATCGAAAATGTGCTCGTAGACCATGGCTTTCCCATTCCTTACTAAATTCGAATAATTAAACTGTTATCCAAAATGTTGACAAAACTCAACTGAAAAACCGAGTAATTTCGAGTACTATTCGAAATTTTTCAAGTTTCGAGTATCGAGTCAAGTACTCGAAAGGAGAGGGTAGGGTGGTTCTATCAGAGTAAATACGGTAATTCAGTTTCTTTCCAATTCACGAGACATTTTATTATTGGCCAACATGCGCTGGCCTACTTTTTGGATTAAGCCTTCTTCTAAGTTTAAAAAAGAGACAGAAATAGTTAAACTCGAAAAATACCTAGTTTTCAGTTTCATATTCGATTTTTTTCATAAGTTGTTTTAATATCACTTTATTATCATTTCTTTTCTGCACGCTGCTGGAAATTTTTGGATTGCAGGTTGGGGCGAAAAATTCGGCCATTTTTATAAATTTTTGTCAAAGGCTTTTTTGCACAGCGGTTAAACACCAAAAATTTTTGTTGAGGTTTAAGTCAAAATTTAAAGGGGCGTGTTTTGGGGCAGTGCTTTTAGGGGCAGTTTTTTTTTTCTCGATCAATTTTTACAGTTGTTCTGATCTAGATTTTTCAAGCTTTCTGTCAAGTTTTTAAAAGTGGTACAAGGTTATCAATAGGGTTGTCGACTCGACCGGTCGATTTCGACCTTTAAGGTCGAAAAGTCCAAATTTTTCGACTTTCGACTCGACCCGACCCGACCGGTCGAGTCTTTCGACTTTCGACCTTCGACTCGACCGGTCGAAATTTCGACTTTCGACCTTCCATCGAAGGAAATTTTTGTTTTAATTGCATATGTTCTCACGACGAATAAATTTTCGGACTACATAACCTGCACGAATTTAACTGCACGAGTCAGAACAGGATTTTGTCTCATCAAACTGTTTTCAGCACACAATTTTTGGGTTGAATATCATAGTTTATTCGTTCCGAAAAAATAATAAAAATTTTGTGGACAAATTGACCGCAAAATAGGTATAATAATTGATATTTCTAGTGAAAAATGCTGCGAAGAAGGCTCGTGAATAAAACAACGTTTGCAGCAAAAAAAAAGTATTTAGCAGCAAAAAAGTATTTTAGCATAAAAAAAAAGTCTTTTTGCAGCACCTTTTTAGGGCAAATTGACCTTTTTGGCGATTTGCCCGATTTGCCCAGAACGTTTTATTTTCGCTAGGTTGTCGGTCATTCATGTGCAAAACTGTTAGATTACACGTCAGATTCATGTTCAGCGTAGTTAATTTGTCTTTAAAATCACTATTTCAGTAAGAACTCAGATCTCGATTGGCAAAGCAAACGGCAGCTAACCTGCATCATCAAAGCTAATTTGGTGGATGAAACTTTGAAGAAGGCGAAAAAAAAACAAAACAAAGCGATAATTAATTTCAATAAAATTTGTTGTGCTGTTACGTGCATTTGTCTGAATTTTGACTCGACCGGTAAAAAATTTTGACCTTCGACCCGACTGGTCGAAAATTTCGACCTTCGACTCGACCGGTCGAAATTTTCGACTTTCGACTTGACCCGACCGGTCGAAATTTTCGACTTTCGACTCGACCCGACCGGTCGAAATTTTCGACCTTTGACTCGACCCGACCGGTCGACAACCATAGTTATCAATAATAGATTCGATGCAAAACGAGTGAAAAATGGCACGAGTCAAAAAAATCGCTGGTTAAGTTTTCAAAACGCACGGGCATGCCCCTATAAATAAAGCTTAAGCCAGCACGGTCATTACATTTAACAAAAATTATCTTATTAGTTAGAATATTACAGAAAAACACATTAGAAATCGAATATACGAAAAAAGTGTCTGTATGTGTGTCCGCACGTTTTGAAAATAATGTCTCAAAATTGTTTTTCAAGTGAACGGACGGCATTATATGATGCTGAAATATAAAACAAAATATTACAGGGTGACTCAATTAATTCCCCGATTTCGAAATAATCATTTTTTTATAGAGCGCGTTTTTAAAAAGTGGTTTGAAACTTCTGTTTTCATTTACTGTTTGAGACGTGTAAAAAATTTAAATGCGGGCCAATTTACAAACCAAAACGTGCAAATATCAAATTTAATTACAGCAACGAATTACAGACGTCGCTGTTTTGAAACAGCATTTACCGTATTCTCTCTAATAGGCCGACATGTCGGTTTATTTTTCAACCCTTCAAAAATCGTGAAAATTTTGGGTCGAACTCGACATTTCGGGTGAAAATCCAAAATCGAAAAAGCGGAATCGATAGAGCTCGTGGGAACTAAGAAAACGCAATAAACAGCGATGTAATTTTTTTCTTCGGACTGAGATACGGTCCCTCAAAGTAGGGGGTGTCGGTTTATTAGAGGGTGTCGGCCTATTTGAGAGAATACGGTATGTAGAATTTATGTGTGGCTGTTCATATAAAAAAGGTTCGTACTCATTTGGGCGAAACTCATTTGGGCGCCAATATTTTATATTGGTCTTTAAATGTCTCAGATAGTCTAAAAAAAGATACGTTAACCTCAGTGCTTGTAAGTAAACCACCAAGTACCCACCCATGAAGGGTATCCACCGGGCGGCGTCGAATTGATCCAAAGCGAATTGATCCACAAAAATTTACGAAACGCAATGTTTTTATATTTTTGTCTTCACAATTTTACTTGTTAATTCAAAAATTGTCTTATGAACCGACAGTAGTTTTGCTGGATATCCCATGTACCGACAAAAGCAAGTGGTGATCCACTTGGATCACAAAAAAATAATTTTTTTTACTTTTTCACTTTCCAAAACCTGTTTTCTGGACTAATTCGGGCACGCTAAAGACGGTTTGATAGTGGTCAAATGCCATTTTCTCGAAAATTTATTGAGTTTTGATAAAATCGAGTTTTCGGTAAAATCAATTATTTTCCAAAACTCAAAAAATATTCAAGAAAATGGCCTTTTACCACTATCAAACCATCTTTAGCATGCCCGAATCACTCCAGAAAACAAGATTCGGAACATTAAAAACGAAAAAAAAATTCGATCCAGGTGGACAACCACTTGGTTTTGTTGTACCCAGATAGTCATACTCAGGTTGGGGAACTCAGGTAGTGTAGCAGTACCCGGACAGTGACATTTTTGTCTTGTGGAGAAATTTTAAAATTATAATGTTTTGCTATGACCAACCTCAGTTCTACTGGATAATCCATGGACCAACTAAACCAAGTGGTCGACCACTTGGTTTAGTTGGTTCCTAGTCCGAGTTCACTAACTTGGGGACACAAAATGTTGTGAGGAATGAGTGGGCTTAAAGAGTGGGCAGAAAGGGTGGTGGTACCCAGGTTTTCAGGTGGCAACACCAAATGAAAATGTTATGGAACTACCAAAACATGTTTAGCACTTGATTTCGGATAGGATAAAATGGATTTTGATCGATTTTCACTAAATGTAAAATTTCAGGATTATGGAGCTGGATACCATTTACATGTGGGTACGTGATGGTTTCCCTACCATCCCTGGGGTTAACATATCCTTTTCAGACTATCTGAGAAATTTAAAAACCAGTATAAAATATTGGCGCCCAAATGAGTTTCGCCCAAATGAGTGTGTACGATAAAAAAACGCAATGAACAAATTTGCAAAATATTTACTCTGGACTGAGATGTAGGTCTTCAAAGTCAGGGTGGGGATATGTAGAAATTATACGGTATCGGGATTTCTGTATTCATCACCAGTGTTTTCACATGATATAAAGGTGTTTATCGTAATATCATGGTTCTGTGGTACAGTCAAATCTCATATTAACGAAACCTCCTGGGACCGGACAATAGTTTCGTTAAGTCGGGGGTTTGCAAACAAATTTTTTAAATGTTGTGCTAAGACGAAGTTTGACTGTATCAACTTCACCATGTTCAGCTAAAAAGAAAACCGTTTGAACTGCAAAATGTGAACCCTTCGAATTTTCATCTGTTCTTAGCATTTTTATTTATCTTTTTTGATCCGCTAAACACAAGAACCATCCTTATATAGCTACCCCTGATATCGACCATAAATATTAATTTTTCAGATGCCTTGGTCTTTTCAAGCTGATTTTTTTGATTATTTGGAATTTAACAAAAATTACCTTGGGGGACCGATACATCCGAAAAAATAAACTCTTCATGGTCAGTACAAGATATGGCTCATAATCGTATCATACCACCTTTTTTGATAAGATTTTTATACTAAAATGTAGCTATTGATTTGCTCAATTTTTTCGGAAATCTCATCTGTCATTTTGAACTGTACGATACAGTTAATATACTTAGGATATGGTTGAAATTTTTTAGTTTTTGTTGTATTAATCAAATCATTTGGTGATTCACCAAACTGTTGACTTATAGCCACAGTCAGAGAAATAGAGACGATAGACACACAACTTCTCAATTGCCTGATCCTTATATACTAACAGGAACAATGTAAACAGAAAATGCATTGCAAAACAAACAGTGATTTACATCACTACCTAGCACCTCCCCTTTTTAGATAACCCGGGAGGGCACACATTACAGGGGGGCGCGAAAAAACGCGGCCACTTAAAATGTTTTGCGTAGGTGGCTCCTTGCCCATCGATTCCCACGATAATCGATGACAGTAGTTAAGCTACCTAAGAGCTCTGTGCTTGTGCTCTTCATCACAGCCGGCCAAGGGCTTGCCACCCAAAAAAATCGAAAATCGACCGGGCAAGGAGTTACGTACGCCAAATTTTTTGCAATTTTTTTTTACCGAGGGCGATTGCACCAGCATCGGAGGAGAACGAGCCGTAGACAGAGGAAAAAGAGGAGTTGAAAACTGAAAATGGAGAGGTTAGGCGGACTGAAATTTGCTGAGAGGTGAGTTGCACCACTTGTCGCTGACTTCTGAGTTTGCTTGGAACATATGAGTTTTTACTTGCGAGCAGGGCAGGTTATGTTAAAATGCATTCATACACAGGTGTAGCACGGCTTGCGAGGCTGGTTGCTGGGACTAATGGAAAGCTGCGAAGAATCCTGGCTTCGAACTGACCTAATCTGGAGCAGGTTGATTCCTCTTATTTGTTGCACCGTTTTGTAGAAGAAGAGTGACTCTACAAAGTTATGTCAAATCTGAAAAAAACCTGGTAAAAATTTACTGAAAAGTCTGACATTCCTGCAAGGAAAAGGTTTTTTTATCGCCTGCGACACCCTGTCGGGCTTCGGGCTTCGGTGTCGGGTTTTTTAAAAAAAAAAGAACCACGGAGAACTGATAATATAAATACACCATTTGCTTTTTTAATAAGTGACTGAAAAGAATGAATTTTTATAATATTTCTAATTCTAATGAGTGCGATACACTTAATTTCCCCAAACATATTTTTTTAAATTAAGAATTGTTGGTATATGACAATAAAGAAGTTATTTTGAACAATTGGCGTTAAGCGGTGCAGTGCTGTAAATGGCACCGGTGCGGCACCGGCACCGCCAGTGCCCGGTGCCGAAATTTTAGAGGTTGGTGCCTGGTGCGGTGCCCGGTGCGGTGCTCGGTGCCGAAATTTTCCAAGCCAATGCCCGATGCCCCACTAGCAAGTAGTATGTATCATGCCCGCCAACTAGGCTTGGGGATTTGGGGTACCGGCGGGATTCGGGATTGGGATTCCAAAAATTTTCGGGATTTAAATAAAAACGGAAAATGGACCAGTGGGATTCGGGATTTTAGCTTTTGGGCCGGCGGGATTCGGGATCGGGATTTAGAAAATTTTCGGGATTCCCAAACCGGGATTCCCGTGGGATTCCCGTCCCGTCCCCAAGCCTACCGCCAACAGCTAACTAAGGTATAATTCGTCTCAAAGCAGCATGAAAATGTCAAAAACATTGCTCATTTTTGCAGTTTAGCTTAAAAATTTTAAAATTTAATCGATAATGTTTTAACATAAATAAAAAATGTGCAATGCGACTAGGCTTGGGCGTTCGTGTTTTTTGGGATTTTGGATTGGGATTTTAAAAATTATTTTAAACTTTGGGATTTTGGATTGGGATTTTAAAAATTATTTTAAACTTTGGGATTTTGGATTGGGATTTCCAAAATTCTGGGAATCCCAGTGGGATTTGGGATTTGTTCAAAATCAAACACTTGATTAACTATTCAATGATTTTAATCAATTTCAAACAACAAACAAATATGAAGACAAAAACAACAAAAATGACGAAACAAATGACAAATAGAACAAACAAAAGTCATGTAAAAGAAAATTTTCTTTTCGTTTGACACTAAATGAATTTGAACGCATTTTTTGGGGATTTTGGGATAATTTTCGGATTTTCGAAATGCCAACCGGTGGGATTTGGGATTTCGGACTCTGAAACTTTCGGATTTGGGATTGGGATTTCCGAAATTTCTGGGATTCCAATCCTGGGAATCCCATGGGATTCCAATCCTACGCCCAAGCCTAAATGCGACACCGGCACCGCCGATGCCGGTGCGGTGCCCGGTGCCGAAAATTTGAAGGCTGGTGCCCGGTGCCGAAATTTTAAAGTCGGCGCACGGTGCGGTGCCGTTGCCAAAATTTTCCAGGCCGGTGCGGTGCCGGTGCCGAAATTCCAAAATTTACAGCACTGGTGTGGTGGTTGTCGGTCACAAGTTCGATTCCTGTGTCTGCACTGTTATTTTTGATTTATTATGATCCCTTAAAAGTTCAATGGCTGTAACTGTCTAAACCAAACTTTTCAAAAGTCTGAATTTGAACAGCAAATCATGACATATTTCTTCGAGTCTTTGTCATGATTTTCGAAATATTTTTGCACTAGCGAGTAGCCTTCATCTCGGCTTGCAAAATAGCTATCAAACACTGCTGAATAATTTGAGAAATATATATAAATTCGAAAGTTCTAAACAAAACAGTGTTAATTTTGAAAAATTGCAGGTTATTTTGGGACACTCTGTACACACGACACAGAAACTATGATTCATACTAAAGTTAAGACAATTTAAAAAAAAATTAAAAGACTCGAGTTCAAAATATTCAATCCAAGTACTTGGATAATTCACAAAAATTCGAGAAAAAAGCATGACCGTCTCACTGAGTCTCGACCACAAACTTAATTCGAGAGAGCCGACTTCTCGTCACACTTAAAAAAGTACTAATAACGACTCTCGCTACTAAAGACTCGAGAAAAAAAATTACTTTTTATTCTTATCTCGAGACAAAACATTTTGTGGCATTCAAAATTTCGCCATGACTGAAATACAGACAACTCTTTTTTCGCTTATATATAAAATAACGAAGAAAAAAATTAATGATTCTTAAATGATTCATACAAGGGGCGTTTTGCTCATTCTAAAAGGGGTAGATGGATTACCGAATTCAATTTATCTGAATTTTTCAAGAAGATGTTGGAATTTCACCTCACATGCATTTTCAAAAGTGCATTTGCAATTCGAAATTGCATGTGCACTTTTGAAAGTGCACATCAAGGTTGGCAAGGTGTAGCTTTTCTAGCCACACCCTTGGCACAGCCCTTTCTTTTTGATAGCAAGCTTTGGGTGTGGCTGTGAAGAGCCACACCCGTAGCACATATACATAACATTTATGCGGTGTGGGCTTCACAGTAGGAACGTAAGGGCATTGATGGAAAGTGCATAGTTAAGAATGAAGATGGTAGAAATTCGGAGTCGATAAACCCGAATTAAATTGGATAATTAAGACATCAGGATGATGTATTATAACTCTTCACTCAGCATGTTGACATATCGAAATGTTTTATTGTAGAAGCTTGTAGACCTGTGAATGATCGATTCAGCCAGATGGATAGATTCAGTCATTTGGATCGTTTAGCTAGTTTAATGGATACAGCCAGTTAAATGGATTCAGTCAGTTAAATGGATGCAGCCAGATGAGTCCATTCAGCCAGATGAATCGAAAATTCTTACTCCTAGCCATGGGGGATATCACTTGAGTAAAGTCTCACTACTTTCCCCCAAGGCTGAGGGTGAGAATTTTTGAAATATTTTTCAACACCTTGCTGTCTTATTAATTTTAGTATTTTTGAAGTAATTCAAAACTTCATTTTTAAGATTTCTGCGTAGATTTTATAACTAATAAGGTTTCGTAGAAATGAGAATAGGGCGTGCACTTTAAGGGTAACTAACCAGGGAACATATCGTGGTGACATCGAAAAACCTGCGCTACTTGGATACAACCTCCCCCCCCCCCTGAAATCAAAATTTTTGAAAGTGTTCCAAACACCCTATATCGAACTAAAATCACCTTAGGAGTTCGAAAAAGCCATTATTTTGAGTTCTGGTCAATAAAAAATTGAGTTTTGGGACCACCTGAAAATACCCTTTTTGACCATTTTTAAAGAGATTTAGAGCTGTATTGGGGTGTAAAGGACTGAGAAAGGACCAATTCTGTGCGAAAAGGAAGATGTTGAACATAGTTTTGTTGAATGAGGCCTATTGCATAAATAAACTCTTGAGCCCAGAGTCACTTTCGACTCGAAAGTTTCGAGTGATTTGTGTCTAAGGTATGCGTGTGTGTGCGCATCTCCACTCCAAGCCCCGAGCCCCCTGCGCCCCCTTCGGGGAGGGAGCTTGCGAGTTAGAAATGCAAGCACTCACTCCCCTTTGACATAATTCCGAGCAAGACTTTTGATTAAAAATGTATTTATAGGCTATTTAAAAAAAATATGGTAAAACAGTCAAATGGTCGAAGTTTTTAAATGCCCAGAACTCAATTTTTTTAGACCTAACTTGGAGCCGTTTTTCGATTTTTTAAAATTTTGCGCTTTTCACTTGTTTTGGCACCTTATTGCTTTAAGCCATTGAAAACACTTTTTCAAGCTTCGCTGTCTAATTTTTGGTGACTTGGAGGGTGTAGCCCTGGAGGATCATGGTTAGACATAGAACCAGCTTTATATGTGTTAGCGCGTACAATATCTTACAGGGTAAATTAAGGATTTGGACGAGGGTTTGTGGTTTATTTTGCACATTCTGGCTCCCTACTCTGTCTTTGCTGTCATCTTTGTTGCTCTGGCCTTCGGTATTTTCTTCTTCTCTTTTCGTTCCTTTTTTTTCAGCTCTCGGTTAATTTTTTGTTCGTGAGTCGGAAAGGGGTCTTTAAACATGAAATATTACCAAGACAACAAACCGTAGCTGTAGATCCAACGCTTTTGTCCAAAAATATTTTCACTACTTCACAATGACCAAACCAACAAGCGTAGTGGAGCGGAGTAAATGAATCCGCATCACGACTATCTGTACAGGCACCTCTAGCAAGAAGAAGACTGACAAGATTGACATGACCCCATTTGCTGGCAACATGCAGAGGGCTAGAAATAAAAAGTTGAAGATTAGTTGGATGTGAGCTGAAAAGTTACTTACGTGATATTTTGAAGCGCTGTAGAGTTCACATAGGCTCCTTTTTCTAGCAGCAGTTTTGCCACACTTTCGTTTCCGTAGTAAGCAGCCTGAAAAATGAAAGCTGGATCAGAGTCAAAACTCAGGTTTAATCTTGTAAAATTACGAAATGGAGAGGAGTAAAGCCACTCTTGGTTATAGCACCAACAAAATCTTCGTCCTAAAAAGGAAAATTACATAGATTCAAGGTTAGAGAAGTGAATCACACGCGTTTTTAGCAGAATGGGCGAAAAATCAGGGCGGGCGGGATTCCGTCCCACCCGCCCTGATTTTGGCCTAAAATCCCGTCCCGAAATCCCGCCCGATCATTCCTCGAAATCCCGATCGCGAAATTTGTGAAATCTCGAATGGCAAATTTGCCAGGATAATTTTTCAATCAATTCTAATCAATTTTTGCAAAATTGATTAGAATTCGTGTTAATTATAGAGTGCTTTAGAACTATTCGTGAATATAAAAATGTCCGAATCGAATTCTGAGGCTCTTGAGGTCCGGATCTGTAAAAAATAAGTCAGTAAAAATAAAGTTACTCAGAATGAGTTGCTCTTTCAAATGAGCCCGAAACCTGAAATTGTGAAAAAATTGCGGTAACAAAAGTGTTTATTGAGTGGTCCATAATTACAGAATGTGTATTTTAAATGTTTAAAAAAATATTTTCTAATAACCCTTAAGAAGTAGTCTCCTCTTTCAAGTATTTGACCCTATTTAAAGCTATAGCCAGAGAAAGCCGAAATGTTAATTTTATGAACAAAACTCTGCTATTGATCACATGTTGCTATTAAAGCTATAAATGACGTTGTTTTTGTGAATAATGGGCCAACAAATATTTCTGAAGGTGTATTTGTCGTCATAGAGCAATTATGTGTGCGATTTCTTGTAAAAAACGAAAAATGAAAAAATCCCGAAATTTGAACGGGATCCAGGCGGGATCCCGAATTTTTTTCGGCAAAATTCTGATCTCGAAATTTTTTAGTAGAAAATCTCGTCCCGAAATCCCCCGCAGGCCAGATGCGGTCTCTAGTTTATATGTCTGACAAAAAATGTTGTCAATTTTTTCGTTTGCGAGTCATAAAGGTGTCTTTTGTGTCCAGCTGATTTTTCTAATTTTCTAGAGCGGAAAAGTCGCTATTCCAAAAAATCCACCGCGGTATAAAGATTGTTCACAAAATTATTTATCACCACCCACAAAAGTTACTAACATTAACTTTAGTCTCAAAAAAATCTTCGAAGCAGCATAAACAATGATATCGGCATATTTAGGTAACCTTATAAGCTGGCATGTGTTGATGGATTTCCTCCTGGTAGGTTTGTGTAGATACGTCAATTGAGTTGGAATAATTGAGAGATTGGGCATTTACATTGGCCTTGTTCTCCACTAGGATGGTCAAAATGGTGTCCTGGCCAGCCATCGAAGCTAAGTGCAAAGCTGTGTCCCCATCCTAAGAAAAAACCAAATTGGTTAGCTATAAACAAAAGGGGTTATATTGAAATTTGGCCGTAGAATTTTGAAAATTGGTTGTAGAATATTTAATTTTGACTTTAGATTTTCGAATTTTGGCCGTAGTCACTGAAAAATTATATCTCAATCTTTTTTTGAGATGTTATTGAGCCTGAAACACACTGAAAACATGTTTTGAGGTTGGGGAGGAAACTTTTTCGAGAAATTCTTTTTTTTATTAAAATTCTTAAACCATTCCGTCTTTTAGGCAAAAAAGCCAAATGTTGGTCAATTTTTTTTAAAGTGTTCTCCGAACCTTCAAAATATTTTTTAGCATGTTTCAGGCCTAACAACATCTCAAAAATTGGTTGAAATTTTTTCAAGCGAACACGGTTAAAATTTATAAAACTACGGCCAACATTAAATAGCATCCAAACAAAAGTACTTGAAGTGACAGAGGAAAATCTGGTGGTTGAAGTCGCAAATGGTTTTCGGATGTACAATTAGCAAAGATCAATAAAACTGTGCAGAGAATTGCCCTACGCTTTGGAAAACAACAGTAACACAGCAGTCAAGAAGACGACAATAATCTTCAAGGGCCATGCTATTTATTCTAGGGTTGTACGATGGGAATATTTCCGGGAATATTCCCGGGAACATTGGGAATATCCCGGAAATATTCCCAATGTTCCGGAATATTCCCGGGTTTTCTATATTTCCGGGAATTTATACAACTCTAATTTATTCTCTGCGGCAGACCTTCCTAATCCATTTCGATTCTTCCGATGAGCTTAATTAAATTGTTAACTTACTTTTTATGGACTCGGTTTTCAATCCACGCCAAACAAGAAAGTCTGACGGTGTCAAGCCAGTAGATTATGGCGGCCAAGAAAGATTTTGAGAACCCTACCCCGAAAGTGATTTCAGAAATGAACTTGTAGTTTAGAAAAATGCTAACAAAACAGCTTAATTTTTTCGGCGCTAGTAGCGAATACCGCACCACCCCCCCCCCCTCCCCCCCCCCCCCCCAAAAGAATCCGACCTTTAAAAATTGCTGTAACTACCCTTGCAAACAACAAGTTTAGGCTTAGCCGTTAGGCTTGGGGTAGGCCAGCGTACGGAAGTTGTGACTCGTAAAGAGTTTACGCATATTTTCCGGGGTCTGCGACATAAATTTGGGTACTTTTTACTTAAAGTAAAGTAAAGTTAAAGTAAAAGTTTTACTAAAGTAAAAAATTGAAAATCGTTGGGGGGGGGTATTCGCTACTAGCGTCATTTTTTCAAACGAAATGACAAAGATGGAGCTTTCAAATGAGGTATAGATCAGAGTTGTGGACTACAGTCGGCTCTCGATTTAACATACGGTGGATTTAAAATACACCCCCGATTTAACATACAGCTGGGTTGGTCCCTTCAATAATAAACTCCGTCAAATCACCCCCCGATTGAACACACACCCCGATTTAACATACGACTAGGTCGGTCCCCAGGGTGTATGTTAAATCGAGAGTCGACTGTAGTTGAATAAAAGGATTAGAGTCGTTTGACATTTGGCGTATGTATATCCTTATCGAGCCAAAAATATAGTAGACTGACCGCACATCTATTTTCTGCGGTAAGCTCCAGATGAATAGCCTTATCCAAGAGGGGCAGAGGACAAACTATAAAATGTTCAGCTATTTTGCTTACCTTTGTAGCAGCATCGACAGTAGCTCCTCGCCTTATCAGCTCTCTGACCACATCGTTGTGTCCCTCCTTGGATGCTAAATGCAAAGCATTGAGTCCATTGGAGTTGCTGGTGTTTATGTCTACACCGTTCTTAAGAAAGTCTAGCACTTTCTCCAGCTGTCCCGCTCTGGCTGCTCTTAAAAACATGGCGTTGAGGTCGTGGACTTGGGATGGCTGAAAGCCAAACTAGATACAGTGGATTCGCGGTATAACGCAAAATTGAGCTTATTTTTTTGTCTTACTCTCCAATATAACGCTATAACGCGACCCTAGGGCGGTTCCCAGGGCCGCGTTATAGCGGGACTCCACTGTAGAGGGCTTTGAACACTCTGCTTGTCGTGCATGAACTTTATGACTTAACATTTCACGCTGAAACACAATGATGTTTTTGGTTTGAAAAATTTTACACACCTTGTAGAGGGATTGCAAAGCTATCTTTAACAGGTTCTATGTCTTAATGTCTCTAAAATTATAGTAGAACAAATCCAAAGTTTACAAGGTAAGCCTCTGATGAGGACTCATATTCGAAGAAATATAAAAATTTTACACAGATTGAATAAAGACATAAAAATTTTCTGCATAAAATTTCATGACAATTTCAAATCTGTAAAAAAAAATTGAAAAATGTTTTTTCTCAAGAAGTTATGGCCTCTGTAATATAGGTCACTTTTTGGAGCTATTACTTTCCCTCACTGCAGTGCACACTCTTAATTTTCGAATCTTGACACCGGATCCGTGTTCAGCGTGATCGATTTTCATAGAAAATTTGTCTAATAATGAATGGTTTGGAGTACAATTATAAATTCCTCTCAAGACCATTTTTATTCAAATATAACTTTTTTAGATGTTTAAATGTTTTTGTCTCGAGAGGAATTTGAAATTCGGCAGCAAACTATTCATTGATGATATTTAGACAAAGGCTGTAACTAATTTACCCCGCCAAATTACTGATTTACCCCGCCAAATTATTTTTTTACCCCGCCAAATTTGAATTTTGAGCAAAATACTTGTTTACCCCGCCAAATTACTGATTTACCCCGCCAAATTATTCATTTACCCCGTCAAATATTTACTTTACTTGCGGATGTTTGTATTCTGCCTATGTTGATTTTCATCTTTAAGTACTAGCTTCAGATGAAAAGAGGACCTGCTGCTTCTTGGAATAAGGAAAAAGTTTGCCGAAACGAAGAAAAAATTGATTTATGGTTGGCCCAAAACTCAATCTGGTGCTATGATTCATCTCAAGAAAGACAACATAACGAACAAAAAAAGTTTAGGATGATGCCGAACTTGAAGGTTTGGTAATCCCATCGTTGGAGCAAGTACAAAACCAGAAGTCCACTTTATGCCGAAAGCAAGGATTTACAAGCACTCTGACGGTTGAAGACGTGAAATAGTACTTCGAACAAAACAGTAATACCCGGTAGCTTTCCCTTCTGTAATATTGTTCGGGCTACTACTGTTAATAAATTCGGTTTAGTGGATGAGAACAAGTCTTTTGCTGTCGCCTTCAATTACCGGTCTATCAATGTGCGTGAGAACGGTGTGGATAGGCTTACTGAGCAGTTCTATCTGGTGATCAACTCGAAGAAACTCCAAAATCGCCAAGCAAACTCGCAGGGTGTTCAAGGTGACGGAACGAACAAGCTTATGACTTTCAACTATCCTCTGCTAGTGAGTATTTTTAACGTTGGCTATCAATAGAATTTTTCATAACTTCCTAGGTTGCTGGCTTCTCTGATGCAGACAAAACTTTCTTTCCAACTTATGCTGCAATTTCTTCGCATGAGGACACTTGGAGTTACAAGGGCTTTCTGGAGGCTATTTCTCAAGCAGGCAACTACAAACCAGAGCTACTTTTCGCTGATGGGGCAACACAAATCACTGCTGGTAAACAGGTCAATAGTTAGAAGATAAAATTTAAAGGTATTTTTTAGCTTGCCATCAAGTGTTTCCAAGTACAAAGCGAGGTATGTGCTACGCTCATGTGACAATGGATCTGAACAAGAATTTGCCTAAGGGTAGAATATACCAAGAAGCCTGTGAAGAGATCAAAAATGATGTGGCAGAACTTGCTAGGGCTTCACTCCTTGCTGCTTATGGAAACTGAAAAGCTGATTGATCCTTTACCGTGACCACTAGAGCCACGAATGAAGAGAGGGAGAAAAAAGAAAGTTGGTCAAGCTTTGGAGCGAATTTAGTTATCATTTATACAGTACATATCATTTTGCTTGAATTTGATGTCAACTGTTTGCTTTGTTGAGTTTTTGGTGATAAAGTATTCTTGTCATGGTTTTATCTCTTTCCGTTTTTACGTATTGAAGAAGGGTCGATTTATAACAACTTGAGACTTTACTGGTACTTGATATGAAGCGATCGAAAAAATGGTGGTCTCACCTAATGAGACAAATATTATTGCTTACTTTCTATTTATTTCCTCTTTGTTTTGGCAAACCTTTTCCTCATTCCAAGAAGCAGCATGTCCACTTTTCATCTGAAGCTAGTACTTAAAGATGAAAATCAACATAGGCAGAATACAAACATCCACAAGTAAAGCAAAATTTGGCGGGGTAAAATGAATAATTTAGCGGGGTAAATGAATAATTTGGCGGGGTAAATCAGTAATTTGGCGGGGTAAATCAGTAATTTGGCGGGGTAAACGAGTATTTTGCTCAAAATTCAAATTTGGTGGGGTAAATCAATAATTTGGCGGGGTAAATCAGTAATTTGGCGGGGTAAACAAGTATTTTGCTCAAAATTCAAATTTGGCGGGGTAAAAAAATAATTTGGCGGGGTAAATCAGTAATTTGGCGGGGTAAACAAGTATTTTGCTCAAAATTCAAATTTGGCGGGGTAAAAAAATAATTTGGCGGGGTAAATCAGTAATTTGGCGGGGTAAAACAATTTGAGCCTTTAGACAAATAACCAGTCAAAAAATAGTCCCTCATTTCCTCTTCAAGCTGTATATTACAGATCTTTAAAAATATCAAGTGCCTAAAAATGATGACTCTTTTTCGATTTTTGTGCCAAGACAAAAAATTAAAAACCACAAATTTCCAGAGAGCTTTGGTTTGAAAATTTTTTGTCTAAAAATTTTCAAACCAAAAACACCATAGTGTTTAGCGTGAAACGATGAGTCGGAAGATCTAAAATTCACGCACGAAAAACGGAGTGTTAATGCAAGACAATTTTAAAAAATGTTGCGAAAATAACCCATATTTTGTGGCCTACCTCGTTTTGTTGTTGGATTGCTTGACCACTATTATCATGAATTCCTTCATTGGCCGGCTGTTCTAGCTGGTAAGCGGCCATTTCAATTACAAATAATGAAACACTGATTTAAGCATAGTATTCAAAAAACTGAAGTCTGAAAAACATAGCATCAGTTGATATTCAGCAAATAAATACGCCATAAAATCAATATACATAAAATGTGACACAGATGCAAATCATCTCTATGCATAAAGTCAACACCTACCACCTTGTAAACTTTCTATTTGTTCGGCTATACATTTTAATGATATTTAAAAAAAACCCAGCGAAAAGATATTTTAGCTTTTCTTCTACAAGGTGCATTTCACAGATTTGAAAAAAAATCAAGGCACAGTCAACAACCCCCGCTATAGTGACACCCCTCGAGACCAGCCTTGGGGTGCCACTATAGCGAGGGTCCCACTTTAGTCATTTCCTTTAAGCCGAAATCAAACTAGCCGACACCTAGGTGTCACTATAGCAGAGGTTGACTGCAATGTGAAAGTTAGTACCCTTTTTGTAATTTTTTGCCAAAAGAAAAATTGAAAACTTCAAATTTTCAGAGGGCTCCAGCGAAACTTTTTTGATGAAAAACTTTCAAATTATAAGAACCATCTTTCTCAGCGTGAAATGCTGAGTCAGGAGCCCTAAAGATTACGCATGACAGGCGGACTCACGGCGTGTCAGCCTATGAAATCCAAAAAACAAAAATTTAAATTTTCGTGTCAAGACAAAATTTGAAAAATTCTGCAATTGCTTTCTCTTCACATTTTTATTTTTTTATGCGGTGTGAACCAATCTTTGAGTATTCATGTTTGTGCCAACAGAAAGCTGAGATCGCGCCACACCTTTCTGCAGTTTTACTTTTTTCATTTTGCCTTTTTATATTGCGAAATATTATATTACCGTATTTCCTCTAATTGCCGCCCCCTCCAATTGCCATGACTGGCTGGTATTATATTGGACATCAGTAAAAGTTTTTAAAATCTTAGCTCTAACAAAATATTACCTTCTACCTTGTATGATAGCTCAAATGAAATCTCATGATCTTGGCTTTATTACTGTGTATGAAACGTGTGACTTGTCGAAAAAATGCAGAAATATCAATCAAAGCAGTAGAAGAAAACCCTTAAAACCATCGATTATCGGAGCTCTAGCCTATTTTTTAGCCTACGAATAAGCTACACTAGGTGTGAAACCTTGCGTTGATGGTCTTGTCGGATAGTCAAAGCCCGAGGATGATTTTTACACGAAATTGTTAATAAAAGAAAATTACATACATGGTGTGCAGCCGCTGGTAGTCAAACCTGTGACCTACGCGATGCGTATATAAAGTTCGCCCTCCTTTAATTTGGCTGCCCTGGACAAACAATTGGCCTGAAAATTCTGCCCAGAAATCATAAAAAATTTGAAAATAGGATAAAAACTTTCATTGTTGGAGTGGTAAATTACTTCAAATTTATGATCGAAAAATAAGCGCCCCCTTCTAATGCCGCCCCCCCCCCCCCCTAGAGGTCGATCGGAAAATAAGCGCCCCGGGGCGGCAATTAGAGGAAATACGGTAAAACGACATTTTAGGCATTGTTTATGTATGGTGGTGTTATTGCTCTTATTTGGAATGCCTTAGGAAACGAGAAAGTTGGCGGCATTTCTAGGTATTTAAACAACTATTAATTTCAACAATTGTTATGACGTGGTTTACGAATTTTAAATAGCTCAAAGTAAGTAAGTAAGTAACAAAGTAAGTAACATTTCTTCAAAATATTTACTCTGAGATACAGGCACTAAAAATAAGGTTAAAATTTGTACAGGGCGGGATTTGCAACGTGAAGTATCAATTAAAAAGTGAAATATCGCATTGAGGATAAGTTTACAAGAGCTGAACTCCTGTTCCTTTCAAGCACACTTTTTACAAGCGGGGATGTTTGAAATAATACACCTCCATGTCTGCACCTCAAATGCAATTGAGCCTACCACACAAAAAAGAGAAAGAAGAACTCGATTGGCTCGGCTAGCCTTTCAACTAGAGTCTTCTGGCACCATAATAAAGGCACTAAACGTAGGAAGAAATGGTTGTTCATATGAAAAGAACTTCAAAGACGTCCAACAGACCACTGGAGTGGACCAACCAAAGGGCATACTAGCAGACAGTGAGGACAACTGACCTTTCAGCTAGAGATGGCTAGAAATCGCAGAAACAGAACAAGACAGGGACAAACAGGGACAGCTGGAGAAAGTGCTAGACTTTCTAAAGAACGGTGTAGACATCAACACCGGCAACTCCAATGGACTCAATGCTCTCAAATTGAATTCTGATTCATTTTGCAAAAAAAAAGAGCTGATTGAAAAATTCTCCTGGCAAATTTGCCATTCGCGATTTCACAAATTTCGGGATCGGGATTTTGGGAAATGGTCGGGCGGGATTTCGGGGCGGGGTTTTTGGTCAAAATCAGGCGGGCGGGACGGAATCCCGCCCGCCCTTATTTTTCGCCCATTCTTTTTAAGAAAACGCGTGTGATTCACTTCTCTAACCTTGAGTCTCTGTAATTTTCTTTTTAAGTCAAAGATTTTGTTGGTGCTATAACGAAGAGTGGCTTTACTCCTCTCCATTTCGTAATTTTAAAAGATTAAACTTGAGTTTTGACTCTGATCCAGCTTTCATTTTACGTTTTTATTTCTATGGAAACGAAAGTATGGCAAATCTGCTGCTAGAAAAAGCAGCCTATGTAAACTCTACAGCGCTTCAAAATATCACGTAAGTATCTTTTCAACTCACATCCAACTAATCTTCAATTTTTTATTTTCTAGCCCTCTGCATGTTGCCAGCAGATGGGGCAGAAGGGGCTTCTTGCTAGAGGTGCCTGTACAGATAGTCGTGAATCACGACTATCTGTACAGGCAACTCTAGCAAGAAGAAGACTGACAAGTTTGACATGACCCCATTTGCTGGAAAAACCCAAAAAAGCTGATCGGTTCTACCGCCTCCTTCCTAATATATTTTTAGGGGTACCTAACACCATATTTTTTTTAAAAATTAGAATAAAAAATGATCACTCTGATGCAAGTTTGGGCTCAATAGATAGCTCTGATCCAGCTTAATATTTTGAGTGGTTTTACGCCTAGGTGAGATAGAAACTTTGGTGACTACCATCAAAATTTCTCAAAATTTCAGGTGATTGACTGTGACCAAAACAGCCTACTTTCAGGAGGGGTTCTCACTAGTGTTGATTGCGGGGCGGACTACCCGCGGGTAAACCCGCAAACCCGCCCCGCACTGGACCCAAAAACCCGCCCCGCAAACCCACCCGCACCATGTCAAAACCCGCGCGGGTACCCGCATATGTCACAGCTATAATTAAAAACCCGCGATATATCCGTAAATAACTTCATTAGCTTCAAGAACGTACAACAATTGCCGAAAATCAATAAACAAAATTAACATCCGAGAGAGCACGATTGAGAAAAATGAGTTGTTCAGCATTGAACGGATCCAATTGACTTCTTTTGTGGTGAAATATGTCCCTGGCATGGCTAAATAGCTGCTCACTTGGGTGAGAAGTAGAAGGCGCAGAGAGATAGCGAGGAGCAGCTTTGGACAAGATGGGAAAGCGCACCATGTCTTTTGCCGATAGCTGAGGGATCCAAATCAATCGACACGAGTTGCTCCGAACTGTAAGACACCATCTCCTAGAATAAACAAAAAAGCCATATAATACAGGAATTACTGAGTGGGGGTCATATATTCACTCACAAATTTCTGATTTTGTTCCCACGTGGTAGTCGGACGAGTCTAGCCTCCTTGTTGATTGAAATTCACTTGGCGTGCAAAAAGGCTTCTCGGTTTCTTGGCAGATGGCTCTCTCACCTCCGATCCAAAATCTAATACAACTTTTTGTCCAAAGCACTCAAACCTCCTGCAAATCGTAAATCATATTCAAAGTAAACAAATGTGTAAGAGAAGTACAAACCCGATGCATGAACCGTATTATTACCGTATTTCCTCTAATAGGCCGCCCCCTTCCCAATAAGCCGCCCCCCTCTAATAAGCCGCCCGTCTAGAAGGCCATTTTACATACACCTTGCGGCTTTTCAAGTCAATTCAAAGTACAAATTTGTTTGCAAAAGACTTGAATCTAGCTTTGTTTGTTTTGGTGGTTCTTAAGTTTGCAAAATTAAGTATGATAAGGCCGTTTTTTAGTAAACAGTCTATACCATTCCACAAAGCAAGAAAAACTGCACCGGAAAATGTTTCAATTTACGAAAATAAAAGGCCTTTAGAGTGTCAAGTGACAGTCGCGAAGAAAATCATAAAATTAATTGAATCAATGTTTGGACGGTAATTTTTTTTTTGCTCGGAATACCCTAAATTCAGAACCTTCACTCGTTTGAAAGAGGAGATTCCGGCGATTTTTGTACATATAACATGTCGATAAGTTATCGCTACAGTCGAACCTCGTTATAATGGTTTTCTCTGCTGTTGTGTTGAAGCTTGCTGCTTCGCAAAATTACGTGGTGTTGTCCATAAGACATAGTCAACCTTGATGTAACCTAACTATAGCCATTGAATTACTTGCTTGCAATAAAATAGCTTTTTTATATTTTCACATTGACATAAAGTGGTTTTAATTATGATGATCTTTTTTGTTAACAAGATTTTTCCTTTTTATCCATTAAATTATATAAGTTTTTGTTTCTTTTGCAAATGGCTTTATAATTAATTTTACTTTTTAGCAGTTTTTTAACAGAATCAATCTTTTTGCTACCAATACTTTATAGGTTATTTTCGTCCTTCCTTTGATATTTTGGCAGGTTTTACCTGACAAAGATTCGAGAAGGCCAAAGTTTGTAATGCTGAACCTGCTAGAATTAGTTACTATAATAACTATTTCTGAGGGTGTTCCACACCGTAAAAATGAAAGAAACGATTGATAAAACATTCTATGGATAATTGTATGGGCAAGGTGCTTCATGTCCGAATTTTCGCCGGCGCCAGTTTCTGAGAAACGTGACGTGAACTTTTGCGGCGCCTATCGGTTGAAAAACAAGCCGCCCCCTCCAATAAGCCGCCCCCCCCCTCCCCCAGGGGATGATCGAAACATAAGCCGCCCGGGCGGCCTATTAGAGGAAATACGGTATTCACAGCGTCAAATTCAAATTGCAGTGAGAAAAACGCATATGAGTTATCGTATTGAACCGACAGAGCAAGAAATGAAGTTAGGTCAGACTCTTGTTTTCAAGTGCATAATGATACGGAGTACAGATCTGCATTTGCGGTATGCTTGATATTATAAAAAGGAGGGTTAAAAATTTCTTATTTTAAGCTCACTGTAGAAGGTCGCCAAGGGATGGCTCTCTTTTATGGGGCTCCTTCGTCTGGTTTCATTGCTAAAAAGACTAAGGCCAGTGTCGAAGTCACTAGAATCGCAACCATCGCTTGAACAGGCTTGGAAAACGTGTGGTTCAAATTGTGCCAGGTAAGTTACACATACATTGTGGGGCTATTTTTACGCCGCTATCTGTTTCACTCATATCTCTTTAAATTTATTGTGTCTCATCGATATCGTTTTTTGTTAAAAAAAAAGGGGGGGGGAAGAGCAAGCTTGCCAGACTCACCAGACTTGTTTTAAATAATTTTGATATGCATGTTTGATATCATTCGATCGCCCGAACACTCCTCTTTCGAACGAAAAAAAAAAGATATCGCCGAGACACAATAATCTTAAAGAAATATGAGCAGAAGAAATAGCGGCGTAAAAATGGCCCATCATGTACTTTTTAATGAGCCCTTCAAACACTATTTTTCAAATATAAAAATATTTAGGCCGGTGCTCAAGCCGTCAGCGCAGATTTAGTTATCCAAGGATCTAAAAATGTACGTAAGATCACTGTGAGTATCACAATTACAGAGTGATTCGATAATTATTGTTGTTATAAACTGTTGTAAAAATCTTTGGAAGCATGATAAGTAATGTTAAAAGACATAGACTAGCAGTCTCGAAGATTGAAAGCATTCCATTGATAATCAAAAATGATACCTCTTAGACTTGCAAGAGAATTCCGATTTTTCAAGTATTTAAACAAATAATTTTTCCACGGAGCCCAGCAACTCTTGATATTACAAACACTTTTTTATAAAAAATTGAGTATCGTTATATAATGACTCGAGTCCTATAAAAAAAATAGCGCTACTAGGGAAAAACCCTAAGTCTTTTTACGGAGTTTTTTACTTTCGGTCATTTTACTTGAGTATTTTACTTGACTTTATAAAGTGAAAATCGTTAGAGGAAAGGGAGTGTTGTATTCGCTAGTTAGGTCAAAAAACCTAATATTCAGATGGTCGTTAGCTGGCCGGGATTTCTACTGAATCAAAAGAAAGTCGCCGTGAGTTATATTCTAGTCTCTCACGAATACATCTGACTTTTTATTCACAGGACTTGATACCGCCGGCCCAAGAAGATGAAACCATGGATGACGGGATTTCCACTGCAAAGCTCCATTTAACCGCCGTAAGTTACATTCTAGTCTCTCACGAATACATCTGACTTTTTCATTCACAGAACTTGATACCGCCGGCCCAAGAAGATGAAACCATGGATGACGGGATTTCCACTGCAAAGCTCCATTTAACCGCCGTAAGTTACATTCTAGTCTCTCACGAATACATCTGACTTTTTCATTCACAGAACTTGATACCGCCGGCCCAAGAAGATGAAACCATGGATGACGGGATTTCCACTGCAAAGCTCCATTTAACCGCCGTAAGTTACATTCTAGTCTCTCACGAATACATCTGACTTTTTCATTCACAGAACTTGATACCGCCGGCACAAGAAGATGAAACCATGGATGACGGGATTTCCACTGCAAAGCTCCATTTAACCGCCGTAAGTTACATTCTAGTCTCTCACGAATACATCTGACTTTTTCATTCACAGAACTTGATACCGGCGGCTCAAGAAGATGAAACCATGGATGACGGGATTTCCACTGCAAAGCTCCATTTAGCCGCCGTAAGTTAGATTCTAGTCTCTCACGAATACATCTGACTTTTTCATTCACAGAACTTGATACCGGCGGCTCAAGAAGATGAAACCATGGATGACGGGATTTCCACTGCAAAGCTCCATTTAACCGCCGTAAGTTACATTCTAGTCTCTCACGAATACATCTGACTTTTTCATTCACAGAACTTGATACCGGCGGCTCAAGAAGATGAAACCATGGATGACGGGATTTCCACTGCAAAGCTCCATTTAGCCGCCGTAAGTTACATTTTGTCTGGATAACGAATGTGGACCCTAACTCTTACACTGGACCTTTCAAACAAATTTTTGCCGGATCACGATACTGTGACTTTAATTACTAGCACTTCCTTTTAGTTTCATGCTCATCTGGACTTAAAAGAAAAAAATTCCATTGTATTTTTGTGTTTTTGAATAATTGGATGGCTAGCAAATGATCAGTCATAGATCTTATAAATTTTTAGAAAGTGAATGGTTCTCCTCTTTTTACATGCCTACAAATATACTTGTTGTCGAATTTTTTATGGCTTACCCGCCTTGTCGTAGCTAACAAGACAGAAATACGCATCGCTACTTTTGTTGACCTCACTCTTGTTGACCCTTTTGTTGACCTCGTTCTGGATCATCTCAGAAATTTGATATCGACAATTCGAAAGTTTAAATGCGCGCGGGACAACACACATTTTCTAAATAATGATTTCGAATTGTTTTTTTTATTTGCGCTTATGTTTAGAAAACAAATGTAAATTTGTTCTAAATTTATAACCATTTACTACTCGAGCTCAACAAGACAGAAATACACGCTGCTTGACACTGTCATGTCGGACAACTTGTCTGACTTTCACTGCTCACTTTCGTAGGTGATTTATATCGAATGAAACATAACGATTAAAATTTAAATGCAAACGAAAACCAATTATAAAACATTATTGACAAAATTTATGTGGTCCCGCGCTCATTCGAACCTTTGAAATTGTCATGATAAGGAATAGACAGGGTCCTTCAATAGATCACACGTGTTTCAGAATAAAATCAAGCAGAAATGATGTTTTGAAAAGCGAGGGAAATATTTCTTTATTTTTGTCGTCGTTCTGACAGCATGCTCGACTTGCTCATGAAACTTCATTTAGAATTCAAAAATCACTGTCAAGATTCTTTAAACTCTCGTCTTAGACGAAATTTGAATTTCGATAGTGAGTTTTGAATTCTAAAAGCAGTTTCAGAAACAAATCGAATATGCTGATCACCGATCTATCGTTAAGAACAACGTCAAAAATAATGAAACCTTTTTTTCTGCGCTTTTCAAAACACCGTGTTTACATAACTTTTTCTTAAACATGTATAATTTTTTCAGTAAACATTATGTGCCTTGCCGATAAATAAGCAGTATAAGCAGTATTTTTTCGTGTTGCACACTATTACAATGCTAACTTTCCAAAACTAAGCTACTGCAGAACATTGTGAACATTTTTGACAGTCGAATTTCGAAACTTCACGCTAAGTTTCAAGATGAAGTTTTAGTATAGCACAAAAATGTTTCCCAAGATCCAAATATGCCATTATGCATTTCTGAATGTCAGCTTTAAAATGAACCATCCACTTGCAGAATGTATGAATAATTGGTTGGTATATAGTCATTTTCAAGGGGCGTACCAGCGTGTTACACCACGGATTAAGGCGGGGACCAGCAACTTTTCAAAAATCGTCCTTGTTTTCACTCATTTCATGTCAAATCTGATATTTATGACCTTTTAAAAACTAGGCAGAAAACTTTAGTCAGATCTAGTAAAACTCTTATAGAAAATAGCCATGAGAGAAATAAATTGCTGGTCCTCGACTTAATTGCAGTGTAACGCGCTGGTGTGCCCCTTTAATGAAATAGCCCGACTTTCGGCACTGATAGCCAGTCATATGGCGCATAGTGAGATTTGTTGAGATCGTGTATCGCCAACGTAATCAGCATTAAATTTGAGACCGAAAGTTCCTTTTAGTGCAGTCCGCCTTTCCTTTTATTGAATGAGGCTTGCAAGCGATGACTCATTGAAAAGTGCGACCACTGGCAAAAGCTCTGATTATTTAACGAAAAAACCGATAAGAGAAGTTATTAAAAAAGCAAAGCTAGACTTGTTGCAGACAGTTCTTGTCGTGCTAAATATATGATGATATCAAGTGACTGGTCAGTTACTTGACTGGTAAAAACTCTCTCAAAATTTAATCTAGGAAAAAGTATCGTCAAAAACAATATTTCTGAAAATTATCCATTCTGTAAATTTTTCTACAAAAGTCTTGTGGCATTTCCTTAGAAAATAACATCTAACAAAAGTTTTAACAAAAATCATTTTAGAACTTCTGCTGAGCCAAATATCAATGCCTTCTTGTGTAAGTGTAAGCTTTGTGGAGGTCTTACAAATTACGGTTTTTTTCGTAGGTTAAGCTTCCGGTCCATTTCCAACATGCGGATGTCGTCTCAATGCCACAGATAAACCTTAGAGTCGCAGTTCAAGAAATAATTGAGAAGTGTCAGCCATGTCTCTGTGCTCCCGCGTCTTGTGCTGATGGTTCCTCTTCTGTAGCGTCCAATTTCTTTTCTGGCAGTACATTGGCTCCAACTGCTAGTCCCTCTATTTCGTCAAACACCCTTTATTATGTGCAGCTCTTGTGGTACGTCTACCCTTCTTCCTGTTGACTCTTTTTGTGATACGAGAAATTAATCTCTGTTCTATATTAAGGCCTTTCGTCATCATCTTTCTTGCTTTAGCCGGGCAAGCTTGGACGCTGTTCAAACTTAAGAGGATGGACATCGCCACCACCAAATCTGCTGAATATGTAAAATTTTTGATGAACTTTGTTGATTGTAATGACTTCTTGTTTTCAGTCGCTGAAGGCATCTAATAGATGGGAGGAGTTGTGGAAGGCTATTGAGCCGCACATGACTGCTGATGTGAGCATATGTTTCTCTTATCCCTTTCCTTGAATAATCGTTTTTAGGTGCAGAAAGTGGCCAACACTATTCTTGAAAAGAAAAAGCCCGGAATCAAACAAGAGATGGTCCCGGAAACTGCACCTATTGAGGACACACATTAGAAAGTGTAAAAATTAGTTGTTATTGTGAGAATGGTTGTGGTCGTTGTTTATAGTGTTATTGTTCATGTATATTTAATAAAATTCAGCCAACAAAGTCAGTTGTGTTAAAGGTCACTTAATTCAGCTTATTTTTTGTTTGACATAGCAAGAATACTTGCACCTCAACTGTGATATTTTGCTAAAGGGATGTTTCGTCCTATTTTTCCATTCAAAAATTGCCTTGGTCCACCCTGTTGTTTTTTTACACTTTTTTTTTTCGAAATGACCCATAAGGTACAATTTGATACTTAGCTTGCTTCTAAGCAATCAAAATCTTTAGCACAGCAAATTTTAATCTACTAGAATGCCACAAAGTACCAGTGGAATGCCACTAAATTACCACTGGAATGCCAGAAAGTTGTTTAACCCAATAATAATCCAGTGGATTGCCACCGGATTAGACGGAATCCAGTGGTAATCCACTGGATTACTACTGGATTCAGATAGAATCCAGTGGTAATTCACTGGACTCAAGAGCTTAGTGGCCTTCTAGTGGCACATAGTGGCAAACTAGTGGTACTTATAAATTTTCCTCTGATAAGTCGGCACCTAAATGCCGTTTTCCAAGTGCTTGAACAGTTTTTTTAATTCGAAAAATTTCACGCGTATTCGTCCCCTTTTTCAAAGAGCAAAATCTAGTGTAGAATTCTGTTAGGGTGAAATATCAGTGAAGGGACAAAGAAAAAAACTTTATTATTTTCTTTGCAGTAGTCCTTCATACAGTCAACCCTCGATTTAACAGCCACCTCTATATATTTCTTCCACGTCTATGGTGAGAGAATTTTATTACTCTAATTTAGGATGGCTACTGATTCTTTTTAGCCAATCTGGTTACCAGGTCACAAGAAACGCAAGAATCCTCCTGATTTTACTAATGGTTTGTAGAAGCATCAAAATTTCCATTTTTCCATTTCGATTCTTACAATCTCCTATTATTTATAAGGCTGTAACTAATTTCACCCGTCAAATTACTGAGGTACTTATGCTGTTGACGGCGCCACCCCAAATTTTTGTTTTTTGACAATATACAACCTTTGTTACATCAGAAATTCATTTATTACAAATCAAAAAACATACAATTCCGCAATTTGAGACCACAAATGATAGAAAATATCACATCCATTAAATTTTCTTCTCCACACAAAATCAGATACATACGACTGAAATAAGGTTCTTGCCGTTCCGAATTCGATCGCTATTGAAAACTGAAAAATTACATAAGCGGTGAGAGCTAGCGAGGAGAAATAGAAAAAGAGGGAGTAAAAATAATTGCAAAAGAACGAACAAAGCAAAAAATACAAAAAATGTTTTAGCAAAAGCAAAAAAAAGAAAAATTTGGGGTGGCGCCGTCAACAGCATAAGTACCATTACTGATTTACCCCGTCAAATCGAAAAAAATTGTTTCTTTTTAGTATTTTTCAAAGCTTTGTTAAAACTTCTTTCAAATTTTTTCACCAACATGTAGCCCTGGATCTCAGCTTTTAAGCAAGCCATCAATTGACTTGATAAAATTTTGAAAAGTTGCGGGAAAAGGTCATTGTATAACCCTGTTTCTTTGAAAGATTCACTTCAAACAAAGACCTTATTCTGCAACTTTTAGCAATATTTTTGCAAAATGTTGCAGAAAAAAGGTAAAAGTATGAATCAAATTATTATTCCGACTTGCTTCATACTTCGACGTTTTCGCGCTATATTTTGCAAAGATGCTGCAACAAATAATGCATCATTAGAATTCAAAGTATCGGGGCTATCTAATAGTGTTATCACTTAAAAAAAATTGTTTATATATTCACCTCTTTGACTAAAACTCCGAAAAACAAGGCACTTTTCAGCCAAAATAAGGCAGATGTAAGATTTATCCAAATAAAATGACGATTTTTTAAGCCCTCCAAATCTATATATATTTCTCAATTTTTAAAATAGAGTTTAATGGCTCGTTAGAAAAGTAAGATCCTGGGGAATATAATTCAAAAATTCAAAAAATTACAAAAGAAACTTTGTAGAAAAGTGCCAATATAAATTTTTTATGAGAACTCAGTAATTAGCTGGTGAAATTTAGACTTTTAGAGGCCAATTTAGTTACAGAAGATTTTCGGACTAATTTGGAGTTTAAAAACGTCGAAAAATTGCAAGTTTGAAACAAAAATGGATTTTTTCTATTTTTATCTTAGTTTACAAATATCGGAAATTTGTTCAGGACCATGGCGACATCCCAAAATTTCTTTTCTAAAATATGTCAAATTTTTCCCCTCTGAAAATGCCGTCTCGAAAATCTGCCAGAAGGCTTTTTCTGTCTACAATGTTGGTAAGAGGTGGTGCCCGGGAATTCAATTTTCTTCCTAATAATCGAAGTTGTGTACGGATTTTTCAACTTGGTTTCTATCAAAGCCATGCCTAAAAAGAAATTCTAGGCCTCGTTTTGTTAGAAACCAATTTGAAAAATCCGTACACAAGTTTGATGATTAGGAAAAATTGTATTCCCAGGCACCACCTCTTATTAGCGTGTTCAGGCCCCTTTAAGTGTTCAAGACGATTGATATATTTTAACACCCACCTTAAGGCTGTGCACTTCTCGTGTCAGTTATTTTTCAAAAAAAAATTATCACTTTTTTTAATCATAAATGTGCTACCAGAAAGGTACCGAGAACAAAATCACATAATAAAAGATAGGTCTGCATGTAAGCTTCAAAATGAGGTATTAACTTATATGAAAAAATTTAAAATTTTTTGAAAATATTGACATTACAAGTATGAAAACATTCTCCTTGAAAAACCACTTAACGTAAAACTTTTTAATGCTAGGCAAACTTTCAGTTCTAAGGGCTAATTTGTGATCAGCGTAGTCGCACTTTTTACGTTACAGTCAACGACACCTCCGATTTAACGACACCTAAAAATGAGCCGATTTGGTTGGCTTTGACTAAAATTTAGTCAAAGTGAACCCCTGATTTATCGACACCATCGATTTAGCGATACCTCAACGCTGACATTACGGTGGGGTCAATATGACCCCAGGGAACTTTTAAAACGGATGTAAATTTTTTTTCTAGACATTATTAAGAGCTGATTTTTGTGACTTTGTTCGTCTCTTTTTAGCTACATATATACTTTTTTAGGGGCAAATTTACTTTTTTTTGGGCAAATTTACTTTTTTTGGAGCAAATTTATTTCTTCATGGGCAAATTTTTCTCTTTTTTGGGACAATTTTTTTTTCTAGAAAAGTTATTACAAAAAGGGTAAATTTGCCCCGAAAAAGAGAAAAATTTGCCCATTAAAAATAAATGTGCTCCAAAAAAAGTAAATTTGCCCTCAACAAAAGTATTTCTGCCCCGAAAAGAAGCATATTTGCCCCAAAAAAAGTAAATTTGCCCCTAAAAAAGTATATTTGCCTTAGAAAAAAGCATTACCCATTCAAAATGCATGGCCACGTGTTCTAGATTTTACCCCGCCAATTCAAAATTGCCTGACCATTAAACTTCTGTACGGATTTTTTAGCGTGGTTTCTAACAAATAAAGGCCTAGAATTTAATTTTAGGTATAGTTGTGTTAAAAAGCAAGTGCAAGAATCCGTACAGAAGTTTAATGATTCGGAAAAATTTTGAATTAGCGGGCGATGGCTTTTTAAGTGTTGTTAATATTCCAGTAGCGTCAATTTTTCACTGCACTTAAGCGATTTAGTTTTCTTCATGAGCGATTTAGTAAAAAACAGCTAAGAGGAGACAGTACTGCTATAAACCTCTCATTTTCGGAGAGTGTCTGAGGCCGAAATTTTTGCAAGGAATGTTTTTGCAAATGATTCTTGTAAGTGATGGCTGGACCCTGAGGCTAAGCCTGCTGACTCAAGCCCAGGTGAAAATTATTGGGAGGGCGGTATCTAGATTTTTCGTATCTAGATTTTTGCAAGCCATCCTTTGTATTTTAACGAATTATATAAGCAATGAATTATGAATTATGAAGCAATGTGGACTGACGATTTTTCGGCGCTGAAGAATATACAATCTCCATCGCCTCTCTCTCCAACAGAATGCCAAGTGCACCTCCCTCCAAAGAGTATTAAATCAAGGCGTATGAGTTAGGGGTGTTGAGCTTATTATTATAACTTCCGTTGATGATTTTGGGCATCCAAAAAATAAAGCCACCGGTGAATCTATTAGAGCAAATACGGCATCGGCCATCGAGGAAAATCACAACTTGTTGTTCAGCGATAAGGATCGAGGCCGAGATCGAAGCATAGTTTTAAAATTGCTTTTGTGGTAGATTGAGTCTGTGAGTAACAGACTCAAGTAACATCGCTAGCATTCTCGGCCTTGGTGGTATGTTTTTTGACCGCTTACACAGAAGTTACGAGAATAGGTTATTGGGGGGAGTTTCCAGGGCTCGGAAATCAAACGATATTTTTATGAGCATATCAACCTCGTGCAATTGAAAAATGACTTGAGGTTTCAAGAAAAAATGGCAGAAAAAAATTGTTTCACCAACGATAAAATGAAGAAGGCTGCATTGGTATCATATTTGCTTTATGCAAAAGAGCATTGACGCCAGCGCCGGACACTTTCCAAAAGCTGTCGCCAAGGCAAAAGTCGATGCAGATTTCCAGCGCAGAAATCGATCACATATAAAAAATGTTTAAACAGAAGCTTTATTCAAGTGACATGACAATAATAACTCAGTAAAACAAAGCACTCTTTTTAAAACATTTCAGAAACTTTCGTAGAAGGTTTGAGCATCACTGGCAGAGTCGAAATTAAGATGAGCTAGAGGTGAACTGTTAAACCAGGAAAATAAAATGACCAAGAAAAAACAGTTAAGGACAACCGTGTCATACACGTAAACCATTGTTCGAACGTCGGCATCACGTACCAGCTGAACTTTGAACCTTGAGAAGAAAGTCAGGAAAGCGTTATCTTTATCCAGCAGATCTTTTACGCTGTAGTTCACGACTTGCACAGCATGGGAAGTATTAGTAGACTAAATTTTTGTTTTTTAACCAAAGATACACCCATAAAAAGTAGTTTAACTTGATTAGTTATCTTAACCTCCTGAACTTCTTTCTCTATCACAGCATGAATATAGGTGAGACCAAGATCAATTGATGCTTTGGCATAGAAAAACATGACTCTAAAAATAACCTTGATTATTTGATGCAGAGAAAAATTTTGCAGCAATGAAATTTTGGGCAATGATAAGTTCCCCATAGTCAACTAGTAAAACCACAACCGGATACAAATTGTGACCAGATACCACGACCGGATACAAACACGACCGGATACAGTGCCAAATTTTACCTTGGTCCCCCTGTTGACTTTTTTCAACTTTTTTCGATTTTTCGAATTTTCACGCACTTAGGTTTAAGCTCAGGGTAGGCCAGCGCACGCTAGGAAGGACTCAAACGTGTGGTTTAAACACACTTATTTCAGCTTTTACAGAAAAACTGTATCCGGTCGTGGTATCCGGTCGTGATGTATCCGGTCGTGGTATCCGGTCGTGTTTGTATCCGGTCGTAGATCAGTCCAGTCAACTACCCTTCATTTTGTCTTGAAAGGAGTCCGCGCTGTTTTTTAGTTTTTCTTGAAAAAATTAATATTATATTTGATCCTTTTCAATAAGCTCATCTTTAGCATCCATTGCAGCAGTAGAAAGTTAAAAGTATATGGCGTTGCAACAACCGAAAGTGACTCACTTTCCACTTTCCCTTCACTTTTAATTATTTTGTCCTCAGCGACCACTGAGCTGAGGTCAGCGCCCATTGAGCCTATGCTTCACTATTTTAGACTTTTATTCACAAACCTTATTTTAAATATAAGTGTGCCTTATTGCTCCATGTAACACACCTATGACCACCCCAAAACACCTTCAACCACCTCAAATCACACCAAACCACCCAAACTATCCGAAGCCACTCCAAACTACCCTTAACCATCTCAACCACCCCAATCACCCCAAAATACCTTGAACCACCCGAACCACCCAAAACTACATTAACCCACCAGAACCGCCGCAAACTACCGCGAACCATCCTAATTAAATGACTCTGAAGCGTCTCAAACCACCCGAAACCACACCAAACCACCCAAACCACCTTAACCCATTCCAAACTACCCTAAACCATCTTAAACCACCATAACCACTCCAAACTGAAATTCCGCGCAAATTTAAAATTCGTAAATTGCTGCGCTTATGAAGTTTCGGAATGTTTCGGTTAAAATCCGGAATTTCCGGATTTTAGCTGCGGCGAAAATCTGTGGAAAAAATACGTAATTTTCGGATTCTAACCGCGGCGAAAATCCGGAATTCACGGATTATAACCGCGGCGAAAAACCGGAATTATTGGATTTTCGCCGCGAAATCATTTATTCAAAAAAGAATGTTTGATGTTTTATGTGTCTCTAGCTTATTTACTTTGCATTCCTGCTTTAGCATAAATGATAGTTGTCTTATTTGATTGCTTTGTTAGACAGCCTTGTTGTTTTATCCTGTCTTTATTCCAATATGTATATGAAAACTTTCGATATTTGAATTCGGGATTTTCGCCGCGGTTAGAATACAGAAATTCCGGATTCCCGCCTACCTCCGAAGTTTCATCGATGCTTTAAGCGTATTTAAGGTGGGGGCAAACTTTTTTTACTTTTTTGTCGCGAAAACTTTTGCTGTGTAAATGCTTTTTGCTGCCATGAAACGACCAATGCTTCCGAAAAGCAGAAGCAGAATTAAAGTCATAATTCTGATCAAATTCTGCTTCTGCTTGTGAAATTCTGCTTGTGCTATTCTGCTTCTGCTTTTTAGGAAATACTGAAAACGACTTTATTGTTTTTATTTTGATGATTGCAGAACAAAAATTCTAGCTTAAAGATCAGGATGCATATTCATCGATAGTCCATGCTCTCTCAGCTATATCTAATTATGCAGATTTTGTTTTTAAATTATTTTTTGTTAATCTTACATTTCCAGCTGTAGCCATGCAGCAATTGTCTGCAGTTTTATTCACATATCTGGGTCTAGACAATTCATATGCACGACTAATTGCTTCAAATGAGATCCCTGGAGTAAGATCTCCAGCATTTCATCGTCCATCTGTTCTGCTTCACAAGATCCGTTGAGTTGCATGGCCAGGAGAGGGAGCATGGCCTTTTGGAGGTCAATGCTGACCACATATTTGATGCATGCTCGCAAAAGCCACTTGCACTTGAAAATGGGCAATCCACAAAGTTTGTTCCTCACCCGGGTCCGACACTTTTTTACCCTGATTTTTTTAAACCGATCTGTTACCAGTTCTGTTTTAACTTTCTGGTCTCAAAATATTCCGAGAATTTCGATTTCACCGATCGTTTCTTAAAAATCTCAAAATTCTACCTTTCAAAAAACAAAACCTCGAGGGGCTACACTGTATCGAGGTTTTGTTTTTTGAAAAGCGAAATAATGAGAATTTTAAAATATCGACAAAATTTCAATCTTTAGAATATTTAAGACCAGAATGTGAAAACGAAAGTAATAAGTAGTATTTCAAACCAGGGTTCAAAAGTGTGGGACCCAAATAGGAAATGAGTTTTTTTTTGGATTTATTCGAAATATGATCGAAAAGGTAAAAGAATGACACTGAACTTGCATAGTGACACTTTTTTAAACTCATCAACACAACAGCCGACAAAAATAACAACAAATTTTAAGTCAGCCTGAAAGAACTGAAGCTGTGGATCCAACTTGCCTGTGCAAAACTTCCGCGAGAGATGTTGGATCAATCAATTCCATAGTCGAAATTTGTTGTTATTTTTGTTGGCTGTCTTGATGAGGTGTTGAATGAATTGTTGTTATGAGGGTGGTATCCTCAGCCGGATGAGTTTGAAATTAGCCATCAGCCGCTTGTGGCTAAAGGCTGAGATAAAATTTCTGACCCGGCTGACGACTGAGGCTGGGGAAAATTTTCCCAACTCACAAGGGGACCGTTTGAACTGTACGATTGGATTCGAAAAGTCTGACAAGGCCATCTTGTAGAGCATAATCAATTTAGTGTATGAAATTTCAACAGAAAAAACGAATATGGAGACTCGAGAAACATTGAGACACAAACTCCCTTGGTCCCCCTGTGGATTCTTAAAAGGTATTTATTTAAAATCTATTCTTGGTATGATGGGAGTGGCGAAAATACCTTTTTTCAGTTAGTGAAAGAGACAAATTTTCAAATAATTTTTCAAAAGTGGTGATACTATCAGGTAGCCCTAAGATCCTAGTTTCTTATAAGGTATTTTTTGTAAGAACATGCTCTCAAAATACGGCATAAAAACCAGAAGTATGAAAAACAAATCAGAAAAAAGTGATCATTTTCTGATTTGTTTCATACTTCTAGTTTTTTGTGCTATATTTTGAGAGCATGTTCTTAAAAATGATACCTTATAAGAGACCTACCTTAGAACTACCTGATAGTATCATCACTTTAAAATTTTTTAAAGGGAGGGTAAATCTCTTGTCCGTATTTGGTCCCGCATGGAAATCGTTTTAACTCAAACACATTTGAAGGTTGCTGATTTCAATCTCTCTGGCCGCACACTTTATTTTTTCTAACATTTTATTTTTGAGTATGGTATCAAAATTATCCTTAGGCTGTTGGGAGCACAACAAAGACTTAAGCGCAGAGATGCACGATTACTTGTCCTAAGTTACAGCCCAGACCTAGGTAAGGATTATTTATTTGAAAGGTGATATGCCGGCATTAGGTGAATTCATCTGCACCGAATTCATCTGCACCGAATTCATCTGCACCGAATTCATCTGCACCGAATTCATCTGCACTATGGAATTCTCTTTAAACCTTTTTCAAAAAGTTCCTTAACCTAAACAGTCATCTTGCATCTGCTTTCCTCTGCATATATTTTGCAACTTTTTTGTCTCATGTTGGCATAACTAGCCTTCTGAGAAAAGTTTTTCCACTATATATTTTTACCTGTTTTAAGGCAAAAATGAATAAAAGAGAGCAAGCATGTGGGCAAACCGAATCTGATTACCAGGTGGTGCTTTCCGAGGTGGGTACGAACTTTTGGAGTACACAGTATTTTTTCTGTAACCCCTCCATTTTTATGAAAATTTCAGAGTTAACCCGTATGGCGACAGAAGGGTCCGCGACAATTCGCCTCCCGGGACAATTCGCCTCCAGTACAAAAAAGTAGTAGAAGTAATCTTTGAAAAGCCACAGTCAACATACCACATTCAAACCCTTATTTTCGACGTGAAATTGTGTGGTAAATCCTCTTTGATAGGACCGAAACCGCGATTTCACCCATCCGAACCCCAAAACCCAGGGTAGGTACCTTCTGGTCAGGTGTATGTATGGCCTGAAAATTTGAAAAAAAAAATTAAATCGAAAACCAACCATGCTATCAAATGTAAAATCATGTGGTGAATCAGGTTTGATAATATCGAAATTTTGAGTTCACTGAACCGATCCCCACAATTAGAGGTAGGTATCCCTCGTCCAGGTTATTTACGGGCGTTAAGCGAATCGATCCACACCAAACTGATCCATACCGAATTGGTCCACACACAAATGGTCCACACTTTTCAAATTCGTACATTTTGAAAAATTTTGTAGTCTGAACCGACCAAACCAAGTGGTCGTCCACTTGGAGCTTATTTTTTTTACTTTTTTGGGTTTCAAAACCTATTTTCTGGACTAACTCGGGAATGCTGAAGATGGTTTGATAGTGGTGAAATGCCGTTTTGTAAGCTATTTTCTAGTTTTGGCAAACAATCTTCGATCTTCGATCGAACCATCTTCAGCATGCCCAAATTGGTCCAGAAAACAGGTTGCGGAATATGAAAAACGTAAAAAAAATTTGCACCAAATTGACGACCACTTGATTTTGTTGTACTCAGGTAGTGTAGTGGTACCCAGATAGTAATATTTTCGTCTTGTAAAGAACTTTTAAAGTTTATGATCCAACTTTAATTCTACTGGACAATCCATGCACTAACTAAACCATGTGGTCGTCCACTTGGATCAAAAGAAAGGCAGCTAAAGTTGGTTATAGCCTGACCTATTTTGAAGTCAAATAATTGTTGTCTCTATTATCTGAGCAGGGTAAGAATGCCTTATGAACAGGGAGCAATTGTTCATTTTATACAGGTTTCCGGTGAATACGTGGTATAAAATTCAATTTAAAAGAGAGATGCAACACCAACCACACCACGTGGATATCCAAAAAAGTTGTTTTCTAATACTTTTTTTTTCATTAAGACCAATTTTTCGAACAAATTTTTTTGACTAAAATTTGACTTTTTACCTTGGGGACTAAGGCATAAAATTCAATTTAAAAAGAGATCCACTTGGTTCATATGAGTGTCCACTTTGTCAAGTTTGTCAGTTTATCTAAACCACCTGAATATGAGATATTTTATGTATCTAGCAGTTTTAATGAACATATATAAAATTTGAGTAGTTTTAGTGGCTGAATTTTTTTTGACTAGCTAGAGACCTCCATGATTCAAGTGGACCACCTAAATTAACCAGGCGGACAACAACACGAGAAAATAAGGGCGATTAGGTGATAAATTGACAAAAATGTTATAAAAATTAATGCAATACAACTACAATATTACCCTTTCTGCAAAACTACGAACTAAGGATAAGCTTATTGTTCATGGAGTGAATGGACAGACTGAACAGGAAATAAAAAATGTAATTGGAGGCGAATTGTCCCGGGAGGCGAATTGTCCGTGTCCCGACAGAATGCCAAAATGCAGAAGAATTCGATGCAGATGAATTCGTCTGCGGATGAATTCGTTTGCAGATGAATTCGGTGCAGATGAATTCGGTGCAGATGAATTCGGTGCAGATAATTCGGTGCACATGAATTCACCGTTTCCCGATATGCCTTAAATCGTAAAATTGAGGCTGTTAATGACAACAAATCAATCCTAGAATTGACTCCATTTATGAACAGATTATTTTTAGCCTTGAAACACATGGTGTTTAACTCAATCACCAAAAAAAATATGAAAAAAATAAAGTGTGCGGTCAGAGGGATTCGAACCATCAACCAACAAATGTGTTTGAATTTGAATTAAAACAATTTCCATGGGCAAACCTTTTTCTTGCCGTAAAAATACTTTTTTTTGCCGCAAAAGGTTTTGCCGCAGAAATACTTTTTGTTGCCGTAAAAATACTTTTTTCTCCCGTAAAAAAGCTTCTTGTTGCCGCAGAAAAACTTTTTTCTGCCGCTAAAATACTTTTTTCTGCCGCAACGCATATTTTCTTTTGCCGTGGAAAGTCGTTTCACAGCGAGAAAAAATTTGCGGCAAAAAAAAGTTTTTTTACGGCAGAAAAAAGTATTTCTGAGGCAGAAAAAAGTCTTTTTGTGGCAAAAAGAAGTATTTTTACGGCAAGAAAAGGTTTGCCCATTTCCATGCGGGACTAGATACGGAAAAAATGTGTACCCTCCTTTAAATTCTAACATCTTTGACTAATTGAAAAGAGTTGGCGCGCAATTTTTGCCTCTCTGTATGGTGACACCGCCAAAAAAACGATTCTTAGCAGGGTCTGACACTATTTCAAACCCATATGTGGTAAAAAAGTGTCAGACTTAGTTAGGGATCGAACATTTTGTGGGTGGCAGGTATGGAGGCTTGACTGTATGCTCTACAAGATGGCCTTGTCAGACTTTTTTAATCCAATCGTACAGTTCAAACGGTTTCCTTGTCAGCCGGCTGAGGCTATTGACTGAGGTAATTTTTTTGACCTGGCTGAAGCTGAGGAAAATTTTTGGAAGTCGGCCGGCTGAGGAAAGTTTCTGTATCAAATTTTCGGCGTTTTTTGTCGATTTTTGACTGTTTTTCTGACAATTTTGAAGAGTTCAGTTAATAAAAAAAGTTCACTGACTAAATTCCCTTCCAGTCTGTTGCTAATTGTTTAATATAATTCACCAGTCTGAGCCTCAGCTGGCTAATGGCTGAGTTAAGCTCAGCCGGCTGATGGCTGAGATTGAGGAAAATTTTCAGACCTCAGCCGTCTGAGGCTGAAGGCTGAGGTAATCATTGAGTATACTACCCTGGTTGTTATGCAAGTTTGGTGTCAGTCTCTTGCCCATTTTGTTCTATTTTGAATATAAAAAAAATCACACATGAGTCTAAAATATGATTTAATAAGTCCTAACATGCACTGGCCTAAGCCTAAAAATTACAAAAAACCAACAGGGGCACCAGGCAAAAACCCTGATTTGGGAGTAGGGCCGATGCCACGGTGGCAGTCAAATTTGTTTAAAACAAACCTCAGTCAAATTGAGTTTTTTCGGTGGTCTGGCCAGTGGCTTGGAAAAATTGTTTTAGTAGAGAAGATTTTGACAGTGGAAAATCCCAGGCTTTCAATGACCTTCTTCCATTGTTTGCATACCCTTCTGCACTTTGATAGTTCAGCCATACAAGGAAGGCGGAGGAAAAACTCGAGCTGAAAGTTTTCAGTCAAGTAATTTCAAGTCCATCAAATCAATAAACTAACCAGAATGTCGTTTGGAATTTGCATGATTATTAGTAATACTAACAATGATTTCGGTAGTTTAATGCTACTGCAAACAATTCCAGCAGCTAAAAATATTTCCTTTAATATATTTCTTAATGGTGTACCCTTCTTTCGAAAGACTTAGCCAAATGAAAATTTGCTGTGTAACATATCGCCAACAAAAAAGATTTCGGCCTTTCATTTTTTAAAAACTTTTTTAACAAAAAATTCTTTAACCTATTTTTGCCGGAATTTTTTTCGGAAAATCGAAATTTTGTTTTTGTTTTCAATGGTCATTTTCAGGAGTAATTATAAAAATGGTTGTTACACTTTGCGACCCTGAAATATTGCTTTTTCTGCCGGAAACGGCACTTTTCCTGCCGGAAATTTTAAAAAACTTTTATTCTCAGAGGTTTCCTTATCATTTTTCAAATTTTTTTGACCAACGTGTAGCCCAAATCTCAGCATTCGAACAAGCTATTAACTGACTGAATGAAGTTTCAAAAAGTTGGAGAAAAAAGTTTTTTAATGAAGCAAATTTTTTCAAAATGTAGTCCATTCAAAAACCGATCTCTCCAACTTTTTGAAACTTCATTCAGTCAGTTAAAGGGCCGTTGCCACCTGTTTTGAATTGTTCCCCGCCAATTCAAATTTTTTTGCCTAATCATTCAACTTCTGGATGGATTTTTCAGCTTGGTTTCTAACAAAACAAGGCCTAGAATTTAATTTTAGGTATAGATTTGTTAGAAACCAAGTCGAAAAATCCGTACAGAAATTTAATGACTAGGATTTTTTTTGAATTGGCGGGGGACAACCGTTGTCGGAGACGGCGATGGCTTTTGATAGCTTGTTAGAAAGCTGAGATTCTAGGCTACACGTTGGTAAAAAAAAAAAAAATGATAAGGAAACCCATGAGAATGAAAGCTTTTTAAAATTTCCGACAGGAAAAGTGCCATTTCTGGCACAAAAAGCGCCATTTCAGGGTCGAAAAGTATTTCAACCTATAAAAATGCGGTCAAAAAAATGTTAGGATAATTGAAATTTCGATATTTTGATAATTTTCGGGACTTAAGTTTTCGCCCTGCGCTAGCCACAATCGATTTTTTTACCTAATTTTCGTTTATAATATATCTGACCAAGTCACAAATAAAATGAAGCCTATTCTCTCAGCTATCTTTCGAGTAAATTGAGATTGTTACAAAGGCAAGCAGGACACAGAACTTCTGTAAAAAAACCAAACAGAAAGAGGAGGTTCGCAAAATAAAATAGGACGGAGATCTCGCATCGCTTGCACCCCGCACCTGATAGTCAATCAACAGAGGGACCAAGGCGAAAATTTTTAAATTTCAAAGTTTAATATGCTTTTTCTTTTTTGTCGTTCAAACCTTCGTTGTCTTGAGAGAAATTTAAAATTTGACACTGAGGTTGACTTGAAAAAACATCTTTATAAGCAAATCGACCATGCTGAACCCGAACTCGTCATGAAAACTCGCCAAAAAGGCAAACCAGAACTTTTCTCAAGAGTATCATATTCTGAAAATCAGGGTTGTGCATGGTCAGTTCAATTTTCTGAGTGACTTGTATTCACGAGTTGTAAAACTGTGTTCACCATCTTTTAGTCCTCGGATTTTTCTGCACAGAGATGCCAAAATCCAATCTTATGCTAGGCGAATGTACATTTTTATTGCTTGAATCCGACTTTACAATTATAATAATATAATAATCTTGTAAACGTAGCAAAAAAGCCATTCCTTAACTAAACTTAAAAAAAGACTTAAATAAAGACTATTAGATAGAACAACGCTTTAGGAACGATCTAATTTAAAAATGATTTTAATGAGGATATTTTGACTAAAGGATCTTAAATAGGATACTTATAGGATTGTCGGATCGAATATCCGATGGAAAGATAACCAAAAAGTTTTCTTTTATCAAAACAGTTACATCGTGTATACTTATTATTTAGAACTTTTCAACCTTATCTCAGCTAGCCAGGGAAATCATCTCTATGCCGGCATCGAGTGCTCCAAGTGAGCGCATCTTTTCGACGTTGAGTACTATCGCAACAGACTCACGAAACAAGCTATCAGCTAACAAAACATCATCATTAATCACTTTACGCTCACTCATCAAGAACGATTTTTTCGTAACTTCCTTGTCTGCTAATATTACTCAATAAAAATGGCATTTATATATAAAAAGGCATAACAAGCACAATTTTCAAGAAGACAAAGACAGTGTTCCTAACAGGAGCAACACCTACATGAAAGAATGTTTCTAAAAAAGGAACAAAATAAAATAGGAATGTGCCTAAAAGAGGCACATACCTAAAAAAAACAGGACCTATATGAAGAAATATTCCTAAAAAGAGTACAAAATTAAATAGGTATGTGCCTAAAATAGGCACATTCCACCATGTTATCACATAGGCACATTTAGGCACAAATAGGTACATTTGTGTGCCTATTTTGACTACTTAGGGTACGAATGGCCATCCCTGTTGCAAGCTCAAAGTGGCTGCTTCAAGCCGCTCGTTAGACTCACGAACTTTGGTAGAAACTTTATTAAAAAAAACCTGAAAATTTTAGTTAAAAAACACCTCCTTTTCGATGTTCACCATGCTGATCTTCCCATTAGCCAACATTACTTTCTGCTCCTTTTCAGTCTCTTTGAGGTTCTCAGTTTTTTCTTCTCCCTTTCAATTTCTGCCTCTTTCTAAAAATGTAAAGTCCAAGTCGAGGATTTGAAGAAACGCAAGTCTCTTCAACCTAACCCCAATACTTCTAAAATACGGGGTGGGCCAAGAAATGTGCAAACTTTTAAAAGCCATAACTTCACCTATAGACCGTTTTTCAAACATCTGTTTGAAGCTCCCTTCTTCTCACCTAGCCTAAAAAGTGTAAAATAAATCAACAGGGGACCAAGGCGAAAAAGGTGTCCTATTGTCTTACAAGGCTGATTTGTTTTCTTCTTCAAAAAATCGACCTTTTAAAGGGGCATGCCGGTGCGTTAAGTCGCGAACCGGCATTTTTTTCGAATTTTTTCGAATCGTCCCATTTTTCACTCGTTCTGTGTCAAATCTGATATAGATAACCTTATACTGCTTTTAAAACTAGACAGAAAACTTAAAAAATCTAGACGAGAACGAATGTAAAATTTATCGAGAAAGAAAAGAACTGCTGGTTCGCGCCTTTTCTCCCCATTGGGCAAGATCATGCCCTTTAAGTGGTGAAATGTCAGAAAATGGGTGTCATGGCATTTCGTCCAAAAGTCAGTTCGTCCAAAGTCAATTCTCTCAAATACAATTCGTCCAAAATTCAATTCGTCCAAATTGCAATTCGTGCAACCTTTCGGCGCAATTCGCATTTGCGTAATCTGAATTTACGCAATTTGAAATTGCGCAATCGATCGCTGCCGCCCCGCGGCACAAAAATGGGTGTCCGCGAGTTTGTCCCGCATCTCAAAACTGTTGACCCCTGGACAACAAAATTTTGGAATGAAATTTGTACCGCAACTCATGTCCCGGGGGATAATTGTTGGCTGTATTGGTTTTTGGCATTATCTTTTTCAAAAAGCGCCAGTTTCAAAAATGTCCGTTTTCGTCATTAGCCGTTTTGAGTGATATAAATTTGATCTTTTACCGTTTTGGGACAAATGTTTCTGTTTTTATGTTTTTTTCGAATTTTTGTTTTCTAGAAAATAAAGTCGGAAATTTTCTATTAGTTTAAAGTTTGCTCACATCAAAGATTTCTGTCTGCAGTCTCTTCTTAGGATATCCTATTTAGATGTCACGCTGAAAATCAAAACAAAGCATTTTTTCTGATTCAAAATCGTGTGGTGAATCAAACTTAATAAGTCCAAAATTTCGATTTTACTTAATTAAACCCTGAAACCTGGTTTGGGTACCCAATGGTCAGGTGGATATCCACATGGCTGGCCTGAAAAATAAAATTTGGTCAACATCAAAACAAACCACTTATTCTGATGCTAAATCGTGTAGGGAATCGGGTTAATTAGAACCGAAATTGATATTTCCGTCGACCCGAATCAGAAAACCTGGGTGGATACCCTGGGGTAGGTAGATATCCACTTGACTGGTCTGATAAATTAAGGGCGGCCCCGAATTGATCCACACTTTTCAAATTCACGCATTTTGAAAAATTTGTAAAATTTGGGTAGCAAAATGGCAAGTAGCTAAATGGCATCAGTAATCGGATTTGGTAAGACCGAAATTGCGATTTCACCTACCCAAATGCAGAAACCCGGGATAGGTGGCCTAGAATCAGGTGGATATGCACCTGCATGGGCCGAAAAATCTTCAAAAAATTTAAAACAAATATAGCTTTTTTACTTAAAATTGCATATGGAACACGATTTGATAGGGATGAAAAATCATTTCACCAACTCCAACCCAACTACAAAACCCCAAGATCTTGGCCAAAAACCAAGATTCATAAAGGCAAATCTCGATTTAACGAACCCTTAGGTTCTTTAAACCAAGAGTTTGTTATATCAAGAGCAAATTTTAGTCATTTTATTTAATCACTGGCAGAATAGGCATTGAAAAAAGTTCGATAAATTAAGAGTTTCGTTAAATCGAGGGTTCTTTAAATCGAAAGTTGACTGTTTTTACAATTTAACAGTTTTTTTTAACAGGTGACAATTTTTATAGCAAAACTTGTGGCTAGTGTTTATAAATTTTACGCACTATGTTTTCCTGTTTTTGATCTTGTGATTTTCATATTGTTTGACGTTGTTAGATTAGAGATGCAAGTTCGACCATTTTGGGACGACACGGGACGAAATTTGAATAATTCTTTTCCAGACGAGACGCCGCGACAAAACATTGTTGAAAAATGTTCAGGCGTGATTTCGGGACGGCGAGCGGACGGAATTGTCCTGTCCCGCAATTTTTTAACCTTGTACAAAGCCCTAAAACAGAATTCAGGTATGCTATTGGCCCTAAATACGATAAAATGGGTTGTCGGGTGTTTTGTAAATTTTGCATACAAGATTGACCATAAAACCAAGTCCAAGACCAAGATTTCTAGAAATGTTCAAGCAAGATCCCAAGACAAGATTTTCAGTCAAAATTGGGGCAAGACAAGACAAAATCTTGGCCAAGATCTTGTCTTGTTTCTGTCTCTACTAAAACCATTTTTATATAATAATTTTGCCATATTACGACCAGAAAAGCAGTTTAAATGGGATTATGGGCTGTATTGGGAGGAGAAGGGATAATACAGAGCCGTATACAGGGCGCGAAATTGTAAAAATCGGTCCGATTTCGGAACCGATTCTGTTCTATTTTCGGGGCTGTTTTTGGAACAGATCGGTTCCAAAATCGGTCCGATTTTGGAACAGATTTTCGTACCGATCTCGTGCCGATTTTGTAACAGACTTTTGTACCACTTGTTTTATCATTTTTTATGCAGCTTGTTTTACCGGCTTTTATGGAGGAGATTACTTTTGGAGGAGATAGACATGGACTGCCGCAAGAATAAATAAAGTGTTGATCAATTGAACAAGTATATGTTTCGATTCGCTTATGTTTGCCTGTTTGTTGGTTATAAATTGAATGCATTGAATTAAGCATGGAATTCTGTACACTGAACGCGAATATCATATGACACCCAAATCTAGCATACCGTATTTCTTCTAAAAAGCCCATGGGCGTTTATTTTTCGACCTCCCTCCAGCATGGGCGCTTATTAGAACATGGCGCATATTACAGCATGGGCGCTTATATTTCAACCTATCGTAGCTGACAGCGCTGAGAAAAAACTATAACGACAATTGGCACCAAAAATAGACCTTTTTTGTTCAACGTTTATTATAGAAAAACACCTTAAAGGAGCATGCTTCCCTGTTGATAAGTCAATTGTTGAAATTTGAATTCCCGGGGACAAAATCCTACACTATGGTTTTGGCACGAATTGTTTTTTGAATGCAAGCATTTTTTTATTTCAAATATTCCTTTCGAATACTGTAATTAAGTCAAACCCACCAATTATGAGCACAGCAAAAAGTATGAGTACTCACTGAACCTGAGCCTTTGGTTTGACTTTAGAATTGTTTTTGGTCTGATTAGTGGGTAAGATCAATTTAAACGGACACAGATTTAGATAGAGATTTTGGTATTAGGGCAGAATTCTCTAATGGCTTGTTCACGTTGTTCGAGTTAGAGTTTGAGTTCGGGTAACAGGTGTTCATGCACTCAAAACCCGAACTCTAACTCGATGGTGTTCACGTACATCGAGTTAGAGTTCGAAGTCGAGCTTGAAATGTTCATGTATATAGCTTAGATAGCTCAGAATCTCACCCAAAGCCGTCTAAAGCACTGAAAGTTAGTTTTTGGGGAGTTCACTAAATAAAATTCAAGTTATATGCATGAACACCTTCAAATCCAACTCGAACTCGAACTCGAGGTACGTGAACACCCTCGAGTTAGAGTTCGAGTTAGAGTTAGAGTTCGGATCAGAGGTGTTCACGCAACCAAACCCGAACTCGAACTCTAACTCTAACTCGAACAACGGAACAAGCCATAAAACTCTCGCCTTAGCATTGACAAATCGTTACACTGGCGAAATCACCAAATTCCATAAAAAATACCGAGAAAATTCAATAAGACTCGGTATGAACAGTGGTATTTCACTTGCTCCGGCATTTGTGTTTGACACAGTAACACTCCCACAGATTGAAGGCCAAGCCAAAGGCTCAGCAAATCCAAAACTTGAAGTCCATGACACTCAGAAGAGGTCTGACTCATGCTCAGCCTCGGGATCCGATCCGGCTAAATGCTACAGGTTCAGTGAGTACTCATACTTTTTGCTGTGCTCATAATTGGTGGGTTTGACTTAATTACAGTATTCGAAAGGAATATTTGAAATAAAAAATGCTTGCATTCAAAAAACAATTCGTGCCAAAACCATAGTGTAGGATTTTGTCCCGGGAATTCAAATTTCAACAATTGACTTATCAACAGGAAAGCATGCTCCTTTAAGTCCAAAAAACAAAGGAGCGAACCCAAATAGAGTGTTAAGCCAAAAATAAATTGACCAAAATGGAGTAGGACGGGAGCTTATTGAAGCATAGGCGCTTATTAGAGCATGGACGCTTATTTTTCGACCTTCCTTCAGCATGGGAACTTATTAGAACATGTCGCTTAATGGAGCATGGGCTCTAATTAAAGGAAATACGGTATAGCCTCAAAATGCTTGGAGACTTGATAATGCACGGCTCTAGGTGAATTGAACCTCTACAAATTGAACCCCGGTAAATGTCAGTCAACTTCAGACTTAGTGTACACCCTGGGGACCGGCTCCAGGTGTACACTAAATCGAGTGTACACTGAATCGAGGGTCCATTCTAGTCATTTTAATTGATTGCCGGCCAAAATGATTTAATCTAGGTGTACACTAAACCGAGGTGTACACTAAATCCGGTGTACACTAAATCGAGAGCCGACTGTATCTGGAACAAGAACTTGTCTAAAAAAGTTTTTGACCGTCTTGTGGTTAAAAAAATAATTGGTTTCGTAGGTCAGGAGTAGTTGTAGAGGTGAAAAGCTGTTATAGACAAGTTTCGACGCTACTGTCATATACCCCCCCCCCAAAAACCGACTTTTTGGGAGTGTCTAAAAACCATTTTTATGCAATATGGGGGGTATATTTATGGGGGTATATTACAGTATTGCCAAGTTTCTGTTGCTGTTTCAAACAGGTTGTTTTCAAAGCTCTAGGTAAATTGAACCTCTACAAATTGAACCCCGGTAAATGATTTCCGGTAAATCGAACCTCCAAATATGTCTTAAGAGGATTGTTATCAAAACTAATTATATTTTTCGGTGTTGGTAAATCACGTTAGGAAGAGGAACCATCTCGGTGATAGGTAAGTCCCACGAAAGGTATTAGGTCGCCCATTATACGGGTTGAACTAAGATGTGATAGTAACTAGCTTGCGCCACCCAGATCTCATCTAGATGGTGTTACTCAGGTGTTAGTTTACCCAGACTACGCAAATATTCAGTTAGTGGTATGCAGCTGAAGTTATACATGACCACTTGTAACAAAAAAAAATTCACTTTTTCGGGCCTTAAACCTCTTTTCTGGACTAACTCGAACATGCTGAAGATGGTTGATAGTGCTAGAATACCGTTTTGTAGGGTATTTCTTGAGCTTTGGTAAAACCAGTTTTGCTAAAATCAATTATTGTCCAATACTCAAAAATACCGTTTCAGCATGCCCGAATTAATCCAGAAAACAGGTTTTGAAATCCGAGAAAAATTGAAAAAATTCACTGTTAGTCTGCCTCTCACTCTCACTGTATCGGCATTACCAATTTGGTAATAATAATTACCGTATAACCTCTTTTAATCTCGCAGGGGTTTATTTTCAACCACCGAAAAATTTTAAAAATTTAAATCAAAAATGGCCTTTACTCTGAAATCCTGGTCAAGAAAATAGGGGGGGGGTGGAGTCAGTGTTTTCAAAAGTCAAGGTCAAGTTCAAGGTCAAGGTAAAACTTGACTTTAAAACTTCAAGGTCGTTTTTCTCGATTTTAGTAAGGAAAATGGTCTGAATTTTTTTCCTATCCCCTAAAGTCAAGATTTTGCGCTGAACAAAACGTACTTTTCAGAATAACGATATAATTTTTGCACGATGATATAGCCTAAAGTCAAGGTAAAATCACCTTGATTTTAGCGAAAGTCAAGGTCAAGGTAAAATCAAGGTGATTTTACCTTGACTTTAGGCTATATCTCATCGTGCAAAAATTATATCGTTATTCTGAAGAGTACGTTTTGTTCAGCGCAAAATCTTGACTTTAGGGGATAGGAAAAAAAATTCAGACCATTTTCCTTACTAAAAATCGAGAAAAACGACCTTGAAGTTTTAAAGTCAAGTTTTACCTTGACCTTGACCTTGAACTTGACCTTGACTTTTGAAAACACTGGGTGGAGTGGATGATTGATAGAGGTTATACGGTAAAAGCCAAAAAATCACGTATATTACAGTAGTGCCGAATTTTTTATTATAAATTGTGGCTGCGCCTCGGTGGCCTAACCTGCACAAAACACGAAAAAATTGGACTGAATGCACTTTTTATAATAATGATACTTTTAATTTACAGTTGCTTAATTCGGACAATGGATCCTTTTAAGCAAAAGCTATTCATTGGAGAAGATGCTATTATTGAAGGGGAATACACGAAAGGTAAGACCAAATTTGCTATAAAAATATGTGGTCAATTTTTGACTTCAGGAATCGAAATTCTGGAAGATGCCTGAAGAGGCCAGAAATTGAGCTTTCGAACCGAGCTCCATACATTGTCTTTGTGGTCAAGCAAATTTTGAAATCAAAAACTTCGAGCGTGCTATATTTCATCACAAGAAAGATTTGGAAATTGCAGGTAACCAGCCATATGGCTGTTCCGGGTTCGGTTGTCCGGGCTCTACACATATTCTCCACTACAATTCTTCAACCGAACAATTCTTCAACCTTGCTAAGCTTGATCTTTTGGGCTTTTTTTCATCCTTTTTGTTCGACGTCAAGCAACTTATATGTCATTTGAAAGATATATTCAGAGTTTTTTCGCAAGCTTAGAGCTGCGGATTTGCAACTTTTTTATAAGACGGGTCGCGAAATCCCGTAAAAATGATCAAAACCACGCTTTTTACGAACTTTCGCGCCTGTCTTCGAAAAAAGTTGCAAATCTTTGGCTCGAAGCTTGCAAAAAGTTAGCTCGAAATGTTAGCTTACATATGACCGTCATAATGACGTATAATTTGCTTGAAGTCAATCGAAAAAAGATGTACAAAACCCCCCAAAGGTGAACCTTAGCCTAGTTGAAGAATTGTCCAGTTGAATAATTGGTAATTGAAGAATATGTGTAGAGCCGTTGTCCGATGTGAAACTTTTCTCTAGAAAGAAGAACATGAAGATGTTGATGCAGAAGCTAGAGCTCTGGGGAACATCGCAATGGTACACGTCATGCAGAATAACTTCTATGAGGCCTGTGCTGCAGTCAGTGAGCTTCAGGGAATTGCTGAAAATATAATGAGGATTACGAAAGACAAGTAAGGAATAGTTGTATTTTTCTTCATTCACGTTTGTCGTTTCCAGTTGATGAACTGCAAAGCTTATTATCTGCATGGCATGGCGCACATCGAAACACTCTATTCGTCCACTGCATACAGACTTCCAACTGCAGACCGATCCTGAAGATGGCTCAAGCAATTGGTTGAAGAGTCGAAAGTGAAGACCATGGAATACTATTTGCTGAGGCCGTGTCATTCTTTGGGTATGATTTTTCCTACTTTAAAGTTTAAACGGGCAGTAGGGATGTGTGACTCGCCATTTATTACGTTTTAATATGCTAAGTTATTGTTTTTTTTAGAAGACAGCGCGAAATCGCTATCGAAATTGTTCGCGCAAGTGGGAAAACTTGTATTGGAATATAGCGAATGCTTATTACTATCTACAGAATATGAGAAGGCGGTCAGTTACTACAAGCAGGTCTAAAGCTTAGTCTTCGGGACTTGTTACTTCTAGTCTTTTTAGCGCTTGCTATTGCATGCGATTACGAGGATTCTGCTTCACAATTACCACTCTTAAGAATCTAGCAAATGCGTATGTACAAAATGGGCAAACGGATGAGTCTTCAGATTGTTACCAAAGAGCGTTGACATTGCTGGAAAAAGAGCAGAGTCAAATCGAAAATGGATAAAGTTCATGGTCACTTTGTTAGAGACTGATTTAGTTATGTATCTTAAATTACAGATGAAGAATCAGATGGATATGATATGCCGTATCATGGTGGCGATACGTTGATCTCAGGACAGTCTTTTAGAGCAGCTTCACAGTCAAGCTTCGCGATGAGCAGTTCGAAGAGTACAAGAGTATGAGCGATCTACATCATGCCAGGAGTATAAAAAACGGTCGTCTTGGTTTGGAATCCACTTTTAGTCAAACACTCATGTTTACGGATACTTTTTAACAATCAGAAGCCGAAGATTGGTCTCTCACGGTCGAAAACTCTCAGCAAGATCAAAGAACGAGAAGTGAGTTGTGAAAATTTTGCCGATCCCAAATGTTCAAGCGCGAGAAGGAAAACGTATCCTTGGCCGACGTCAGACTTTCTGTCAGTTTCTTACATTTTTCTGTTAACGTTACAATTATTTTTTATAATTTTAGTTGGGGCGCCGCTCAATTTCATCAAAAACAAGATTCGTCGCCTTTCCATGAATATGAACTGAAGTCAGAATTCCCGGATGGAGCACGGAAGAGTATCTCGTTGTTTGAAATCTTGATGTTTTTTTTCGTTAATTGAGCCTACTCACATACTTATGATTGGAATTCAGTTGAGTAAAGTTTTTGTCAATTTCCTGTGGTCTTGCTTCGCTCAGTTTACGAACGTTTTTGGAGGCTGTTAATCTTTAGGGAAATATGGAAAATCACCAAGAAAACTTTGCACTTTTATGTGCAAGGGTTTTGTTTTTCGGTTTTTTTAAATTCTGCGGACTTCTGTAAGTGTACTTGACCAATCTTGGTGATGAAACCTTTCAGTGATTCATTTTTGCCATGTCACTATCCACGTTAAGGTATACAGAGTGTGTCAAAAAAAAACCTGACCACTTTAAAGAATTGGTGTACATAACACCTTGCTTTGGTGACAGTGAAGAAGTTCTGGAATTGATTCCAATCAATTCCTAGATAGTTTTGACCTAGAAGTCAGTGAACTGACTTAAAAATATAGAGTAAAAGAAGAGGTTATGCACCCACTGAGAGTCAAACCTGAGAGATCATCTATTCGCTATTGGATGTGTATAGAGGTGATGACGGGACGGGATCCCGTCGGGATCCGATCCCGCCCGACCTGATTTTGGTCTAAAATTGGGCAATACTTTTTTTGTCACAGATTTGATTTGTCACAGATTCACTTTTTTTTGTACCAGATTCATTTTTTTCTGTCACAGATTTCCTCATTTCTGTCACAGATTTGGTTCTCGACACGAAATCAACAATTTTAAAAAAAATTTTGTGTGAAATTCAGGGTGGGCAAAGACCAGATGGCTGGAGACCCACTCCGGAATTGCCAAAAGGCCAAAATTATTGTTTTTCGGGGTTTACTACAGGGGGAGTAAACTTATTGAGAAAAACCGATTGAGCGGATCAGATTTCGGGTCCGATCAGCTAAATCACTCACAAATCCACCTAAACCGCTCAAAACCAACATAAACCTGGAATTCTGAGCGATTTAGCTGATCGGACCCGAAATCTGATCCGCTCAATCGGTTTTTCTCAATAAGTTTACTCCCCCTTTAGTAAACCCCGAAAAACCAATAATTTTGGCCTTTTGGCCATTCCGGAGTGGGTCTCCAGCCATCTGGTCTTTGCCCACCCCTGAATTTCACACAAATTTTTTTTTAAAAATTGTTGATTTCGTGTCGAGAACCAAATCTGTGACAGAAATAAGGAAATTTGTGACAAAAAAAAGTGAATCTGGTACAAAAAAAGTGAATCTGGTACAAAAAAATTGAATCTGGTACAAAAAAAAGTGAATCTGGTACAAAAAAAGTGAATCTGTGACAAAAAAAAGTTTTGCCCTCTAAAATTCCGCCCCGAAATCCCGCCCGATCAGTCCCCAGAATCCCGATCCCGAATTGGTTAAATCCCGAGCTCCAATTTCGTTCCAAAGAACACCACTTTTTCTCTAAAAACCATCAACTTTTTTTTGTTTTGCTATTTTTTTGATTTTTTTTCCTAAAATCTGAATTTTGTATTTAATTTCTTTAATTATTAATGATTTTTTTAAAGGGAGAAAAGCCACCAATTCTTTTAAACGAAATAATTGTTTTTGATTAGCTCAGTCATACTCCCGCGGGTCACGGGTCACGGGTCAAAATTTACTTATAAATTTGAAATGACCCGCGGGTCACATTTTTGGAGTCGCGGGTCACAGGTCACGGTGCAAAAGTGGCGGGTCAAATGATGACCCGTGACCCGTGACCCGCGGGAGTATGACTGAGCCTATTACCGATTTATTTATTTAATTATTATAAAATTATTCACCACAGGGTACTTATCTAAAATTAGCATGTCAAAAAATTCTTTTTCGAATTGAACTGGTACCCGCCTTTCGAAATATTCCCATCGGACGTGAGCAAGCCCCTTCAATCTTTTTTTTCATTGAAAGTTCAGAAAAATAAATAAAACAGGTCAAAAAAATAGAAAGCAGCGAATTACACAGATTAGGCAGTACAGTCAAATCTCGTTCTAACGACCCCACCTCAAGTTTGTTCCCACCTAGGATCCGGCACTTTTTATCCCCATTTTTAAAATATTTTATCGATTTTATTTTGACAGTCTGGTCACATATCGTAAGAGTTCCGATTTGCCAATCGCTTTTCAACACCTAGAGTATTTGCTTTTAAAAGTCAAAACCTCGATTTAAGAACCACCTTTTTGATTTAAGGACCCCCTTTGAAAATTAGAGGGTCGTTAAATCGAGGTTTGACTGTACTTTTAAATAGATATCTGTTTACATTAGACATATTGGTGTTTAAAATACCCAATAGTTTCAAAAAATAGCAAAAATATGTGAATTTTTCCTGTTCTTCTCTTTACTTTAAAAATCCCGAAATTTGTTCGGATCCCGACGGGATCCCGAATTTTATTTTCCAAAATCCCGATCCCGAAATATTTTTGGCCAAATACCGTCCCGAAATCCCGCCCGAACCGGTTTCATCACTCTAGATGTACCACATTTAAAGAATTAAATGATTTAATTTAAATCGTATTTACACTTCTCACCGCTCATTTGCCAAAGAAATCAAGAGTATACGCGAAAAGAGTCTATTAGCGAAAAGATGCCATTGGCAAAAAGATGCATTGGCGAAAGTTTTATTGGCGAAATGATCACGCTGTCGCGAGCGGCCACGCCCACAGCTCGTGAATTGGAAAAAGGGTATGTGGGGGATATTTGATCCTACTCCCTTTGGATCCGCAGGGAAATGCATTAACCAGTAGGCCACCAAACCCCAGACTGGGAAACTGAAGAAATTTGTAGACATCACTTGCGTCGAAGACGCAACACTCCCCACCGAGGAGAAGTGGGTGCTTGGCTTACTTTAGCCAGCTAGAGTGTTTCCCAGGCTGTGATTTTATGTTGTTGTTTTGCCTGGTCTGTTCATCTGCAGTCAACAGTCCTTTTCTTTTTGCTTTTTGTAGACTGCTGACCGGGTTGTGGGTGAGTAAGCTGTTAGTTAGAGCTGTTCCCTTCTTTTTTTACTAGGCTTATTCCCTCTGTGCTTTTCTTTACGAGAATTTCAAATGTTTGAATTCGCGCGGACAGTTCTCTTTCGTCTCGCACTTTACTCTTTTGACTTGCTTCGAATGACTCAAAAGAGTAAATGAAAGACGAAAGAGAACTGTCCCGCGCAATTCAAACACTTGAAATACTCGTTGTCGGGGACGGCAATGGCCCTTTAAGCTGGAGGGCTCTTCGATGGGCAGACTGCTGTGTCCTTTTTTACAACTTATATTGCGAATGTTTGACTAGACCGATTTAATTGTTTAACACGAGAATTCCTCAGTGTAACGTTTGACTACCTGGCAGTTAAAAAGCCTGCTGAGCACGATGATTGCAAAATCGGACCTCCTCGCTAGAGTACAATGCCCTCAATTACAGTGACTCTTCGAAAAATGGGTATTTTTTCTCCAGGCTGGTGAGCAGTGAAATATTAAGCTCATCATTTTCTTTTATGCTCATTAGAAAGCCCTTTAAGGGGCATGCCACGCTAATGAGACGTGGTGCCGTGAATTCAAAATTTTTCCTAATCGTTGAACTTCTATACGTATTTTTCAGCTTAGTTTCTAACAAAACAAGAGCTAGAATTTAATTTTAGGTATGCTCTTGTTAGAAACCAAGTTGAAAAATCTGTACAGAAGTTCAATGTTAAAAAAAAAAAAATTAAATCCCCGGGCATCACCTCTTATTAGCGTGGGCATGCCCCTTTAATCTGGGCTTTCTAATGGTATATCGTTTGCTTTCATTCGAAAAGTTTATCATGGGTAAAAAATTAAAAGAATCCAATAAGACAGTTCTAAAATTTACAATTTTACTGAAAGCATGAGAAATTTGTGTACTCTAGCCATTTATCTGCTTGATGCCTGGTCAATACTTGTACAGGAATTCAAGAGCTACAAGATAGGAAAAAAGTCAGGACGAAAATTAAGCAAAAGTCACTCCAAAATTACAGGAGAAGAGTAGAATGAGCACACTCCTGTAGTCGAAATTTGAAGGATACCTGGTCTTAGCATATTCCTGGCTGACTTTCTCACGAAAATCGATAGTGCAATATAGAAAATGATCAGCGTGAAAAATTCGACATAACTAGCACAAAGACTCAAAGACAACAAGCAAATATCACAATGTTCAAGCTAAAACAATTTGACACCAAAACCATACCAAAAACCAGTGACTTTTGGACGAAAATTCAGGTGGTGGTAACTTTCTTTCGTAATTTTCTCAAAAATTTTCAGGACATTTTCAGAAAATAAATATTACGTGACGGAGCACGAAAATCTGCGTCAGATAAAACTATTAGATCACAAGTGTTCCTGTGCTTCCATATTTTTGAGAGGATTGAAGAAGTGGCCTGGCAGCCTGGTCATGCGTGGACGATTCTGGTTTGATTTCATTGAGTTTAGAATCAAGACATGTTTTTTCATCTCAGTACCATTAGCAGAAAAGTCTCGTGATAGTCTTAGCTATCTTTTGGTATACAATTCGCACGAATATTTGGTTCAAAAGTCTTTTTGACCCTCTACTAAAGTTGAAGTGTGTGTGTCTGTGTTTTTTCATTCAAAAATTCATTTCCTCTCGAGACCAAACATTATGTTTCTTAGGGATGTGCGGCGGTAGGAACTTTCGTAAGAAGACAATTTCGTACGAGCGAACTTTCGTAAGAACGAACTTTCGTAAGAAACATTTTCGTAAAAAACTTTTTCGTAACAGCGAATTTTCGTAACGAATTTCTTTCGTAAGAGAAATAATCGAATTTTTTTCACTTTTAATCAATTTTTCTAATTCAGGATTTCATCTGATTCATTTGTTTTGCCTTTCTGTCACTGTTTGACACTTCGAACAGTTAATTATATGACTATTAACTGTATTAATTTAGGTGTTCAATGTTAGCGTTCCGATCAATATGCGCATCTTTAGAATTGGCTGCTAAATTGTAAATTACTCTCGAGACATTAATGATTTATTTGTTGCATTGTCGCGCGACAAAAAACGTTTGTTTGTTATTTCGTCGCGCGACAAAATGACAAAAAAATTATTTTGTCGCGCGACAAATGTTTATTTAAAAATATTTTGTCGAGCGACAAAATAGTTTTGATGTTGCTTTGTCTGGTTGCCAATCATATTCAACCCCTACATTACAACTCTTCAATAATCATTAGGCGTTTCCAATCAGATTCATACAATCATCAGCCTCTCCAATACAAAAAGTTGGAGGCGGTAAAGGTAGAAGTTTGAAAAGCTCGAATAAGAAAGGAAGGGAATTATAGAGCACTGGCTGGCCCGCGTAGCGGGGCCCAAATATTAGAATAGTCTTTGCCCACTGGGTTCAGAGTCAGCTCCCACCTGTTCCCACTGGATTACCACTACTCTCATCTAATTACCACAAAACCCCAGTGGAATCCCACCGACTCCCATGTGGTATCATAATGAGGTCCCACTGGGGATTTGATGGGAATCCAGTGGGAGCTTCCGGGGAATTCACTGGAGTCCACTTGGATCCACTTGGGATCCCACTAAAAAAATTTTTCCGTGTCACTTTTTTCTACACGGGATTAACCACGAATTTCCCACTGGCGCACCACTACCTCCCAGTGGATTACCCCTACTTTTCCAGTGGTTTCCCACGTACCTCCCACTGGGTTACCACTAACCTACCAGTTTTTGGCAGTGGTAGCACCACTGGGATTTGATGTTAACCCAGTAGGATATTTGTGGTAAGGAAATTTGTGACAGAAAAAAGTGAATCTGGTACAAAAAAAGTGAATCTGGTACAAAAAAAAGTGAATCTGTGACAAATCAAATTTGTGACAGAAAAAAGTGAATCTGGTACAAAAAAAGTGAATCTGTGACAAAAAAAGTTTTGCCCTCTAAAATTATTATAAAATTATTCACCACAGGGTACTTATCTAAAATTAGCATGTCAAAAATTCTTTTTTCGAATTGAACTGGTACCCGCCTTTCGAAATATTCCCATCGGACGTGAGCAAGCCCCTTCAATCTTTTTTTCATTGAAAGTTCAGAAAAATAAATAAAACAGGTCAAAAAATAGAAAGCAGCGAATTACACAGATTAGGCAGTACAGTCAAATCTCGTTCTAACGACCCCCACCTCAAGTTTGTTCCCACCTAGGATCCGGCACTTTTTTATCCCCATTTTTAAAATATTTTATCGATTTTATTTTGACAGTCTGGTCACAAATATCGTAAGAGTTCCGATTTGCCAATCGCTTTTCAACAACCTAGAGTATTTGCTTTTAAAAAGTCAAACCTCGATTTAAGAACCACCTTTTTGATTTAAGGACCCCCTTTGAAAATTAGAGGGTCGTTAAATCGAGGTTTGACTGTACTTTTAAATAGATATCTGTTTACATTGGACATATTTGGTGTTTAAAATACCCAATAGTTTCAAAAATAGCAAAAATATGTGAATTTTTCCTGTTCTTCTCTTTACTTTAAAAATCCCGAAATTTGTTCGGGATCCCGACGGGATCCCGAATTTTATTTTCCAAAATCCCGATCCCGAAATATTTTTGGCCGAAATACCGTCCCGAAATCCCGCCCGAACCGGTTTCATCACTCTAGATGTACCACATTTAAAGAATTAAATGATTTAATTTAAATCGTATTTACACTTCTCACCGCTCATTTGCCAAAGAAATCAAGAGTATACGCGAAAAGAGTCTATTAGCGATAAGATGCCATTGGCAAAAAGATGCATTGGCGAAAGTTTTATTGGCGAAACGATCACGCTGTCGCGAGCGGCCACGGCCAGGGTTCGCAATTTTTTTCTAGAAGTCCGACTGAAAATGCTAGTAAGTCATTTTTGCCCTAACTTTATTTAGTCTACTAAACAAAATGCCACGCTAGCATTTGCAAAAGTTCAATTTTGCGGGAGATCTTTACTAGCATTTCTAAAGTCTAGTAAAAACAAAACGCCACACTAGCATTTACGAAATTCCGTTTTTGCCAACGATTTTCACTAGCATTTCTAAAGTCTAGTAAAATCAAAACGTCAAACTAGCATTTACGAAATTTCCTTTTTGCCATTGATTTCTACTAGCATTTGTAAAGTCTAGTAAAACAAAATGCCACGCTAGCATTCGTTAAAGTCTGCGTTTGTCGTCGATTTCTACTAGTATTTCTAAAGTCTAGTAAAAACAAAAATATCAGCTAGAATTTGTCAAAGTCTGTGTTTGTGGGCGATCTTTCCGAGCTTTTTCTATAATCTGCTATAATGAAACTGCCCAATAAGCAATGGAGTATCTTCCACTTTTTTTATTTACAATCTGTTTGAAACTTTTTCTCGATGTCTTGCCAGTTCTTTATCTCTTTTTTATTCAGAAATTTCGCTTCGCTCAACGATGCTCTCTTTTCGCTCAAACAACTGCGGCAAGGTGAATAGCGTGGTCAAAGTGATCAAGAAGGCCGTAAGAAAAAAGGTGGCTCCAATTCTCAATTCCGCTGCTTACTCAATCGATGATGAAGTGTTGGATCAAGTGGAGAACGAAGACGAATACGTGCAAGCGCAGCATCGATGTTTTCACCCTGTTTGGAAATGGTGAGATTTTTACGCCAGTGTTCTACTGAATCAATCTCTTACTCTTCAGGTTTAACATCCTCTCGGTACCGATCAAGAAACGGGACAAGAACGACAAAGAGTATGAGGTGGATGTCGAGCAAGCTCAGTGTCCTACATGCACGGTAACAGTGCTAGCAAAGACTACGTCAATGCTATCTCATCTTAAATCCGCTCACAAGCCTCTTGTAGTTGCATACTCGTCAAAGAAAGGTGCTAAATTGCCAAAAGAGTGGGTTTCTCATAATTGTATTAATTCAGCATAATTGTATTATTTGTCTTTATTATTCAGAGGAACCAGCTACATGAATTCCCTATATGGCCGGATGCTCTCTCTTCCTACTCTCAGTCTTAATGTAATGTCGCATCCATTCGTTCAGGAGTTCGTCAAAGGGTTGCAAACGTTCGGATGTAATTGGAGAATGCCTAAATCACCGCAGACGAACAAACGCAAACTGGAGAGTCAGGCAGAAATTGTACGAAAACATTTAAGAACAGTGGTGAGTCTACAGAGTTTTGCCCCTTTCGATTTAGACACTTCTTCTTAAATCGACCACTTATAGATCAAAGACAAAGGAGCCTTCAAGCCAAGCCTGACCGTAGACATTTGGTCGGACCAGTCGAACCGAAGCTACATTTGCGTCACCATGCACATTGTGGACCATCACGGTATAACTAAGCATTTTTCTTCCTATTGTCAGCATGAATAGAAAATTTTAGATTTTATGCTCAAAAACTACGTGCTTGGCATCAAGATGATTCGAGAGCGCAACCATACAGCAGAAGTGATACGGAATGAAGTAGAAGATCTCCTTGAGACATACGGTGCCAACTCTTCCATGTTCTACAAGATTGTTACAGACAATGCTTCTTCGATGATCAAGGCCTTTCGGTACCGTAGTGAAGGTGATTTTTTTAACAGATTTAAAAACTATAATATTTTTCTGACTTATTCAGATGTTTTTGAGGCAGAGTGATCCACCTATCGCCATCGAAGCTTCTGGTAACAAAGCCATTGTGCTCAAGTTGGTTGCTCAATTACAGAACGTTCCGGGATCTGCTGACAGGGAGTTGGACTCAATCACTATTTTAAACGCACTGAGCAGCAAGGTACACATTTTTCTTCTCGAACGACAAATTTTCAATGACGGCAGTAATAATTTCTAGGAAAACGAGGGGTCATTCGCTACTGCATGTCAATGTTTGCTGTGCCTGCTACCGGAAGTCCCGTGGAGCGAGTTTTCTCATCGGCTGGACTTATGACCAAAGGGGTGCGTACAAGAACAGAAGAGAAGCTGCTGAACTGTCAGATAATCGTCTACTGCAACCAGGGAATTCTCTTCGAGTCTCATTGATGTGTTGAATTTGTTCGTTTTGTTATACACGCTTTTTGTTATTTCTTGGTTGAATAAAGTGTTACGAATTTATAATCCTTGTCTTTGTCATTTTGGTATAAAATAATGTTGGATCAGACACAATGTAAGGACAACTACTAAATAGAACTCAAATATATCGATAAGTAGTTCGACAGTTTCATATTAGTAGAGTTTAGCCGATTCTAGTACAACTTAACCCACAAACGGGCATTCAAAAATGCTTACTCGAAATTTTTATTATGGTAGACTTTAGAAATGCTAGTAGAAATCGATGGCAAAAATTGAACTTTTGTGAATGCTAGCTTGGCGTTTTGTTTTTACTAGACTTTAGAAATGCTAGTAAAGATCTCCCGCAAAATTGAACTTTTGTAAATGCTAGCTTGGCGTTTTGTTTTTACTAGACTCTACAAATGCTAGTAAAGATCTCCCGCAAAATTGAACTTTTGTAAATGCTAGCTTGGCCTCTTTTTTTTACTAGACTTTAGAAATGCTAGTAAAGATCTCCCGCAAAATTGAACTTTTGTAAATGCTAGCTTGGCGTTTTGTTTTTACTAGACTTTACAAATGCTAGTGAAATTAATATGGTGAGCTAGACTTTGACTTATACAAGTGTTGGCGAATTGCCTTCTACTAGCATTCTCAAAAACAGGCCTTTTTTGCGAACCCTGGCCACGGCCCACAGCTCGTGAATTGGAAAAAGGGTATGTGGGGGATATTTGATCCTACTCCCTTTGGATCCGCAGGGAAATGCATTAACCAGTAGGCCACCAAACCCCAGACTGGGAAACTGAAGAAATTTGTAGACATCACTTGCGTCGAGGACGCAACACTCCCCACCGAGGAGAAGTGGGTGCTTGGCTTACTTTAGCCAGCTTGAGTGTTTCCCAGGCTGTGATTTTATGTTGTTGTTTTGCCTGGTCTGTTCATCTGCAGTCAACAGTCCTTTTCTTTTTGCTTTTTGTAGACTGCTGACCGGGTTGTGGGTGAGTAAGCTGTTAGTTAGAGCTGTTCCCTTCTTTTTTTACTAGCTTATTCCCTCTGTGCTTTTCTTTAAAGGGTCATTGCCGTCCCCGACAACGAGAATTTCAAATGTTTGAATTCGCGCGGGACAGTTCTCTTTCGTCTCGCACTTTACTCTTTTGACTTGCTTCGAATGACTCAAAAGAGTAAAATGAAAGACGAAAGAGAACTGTCCCGCGCCAATTCAAACACTTGAAATACTCGTTGTCGGGGACGGCAATGGCCCTTTAAGCTGGAGGGCTCTTCGATGGGCAGACTGCTGTGTCCTTTTTTACAACTTATATTGCGAATGGTTTGACTAGACCGATTTAATTGTTTAACACGAGAATTCCTCAGTGTAACGTTTGACTACCTGGCAGTTAAAAAGCCTGCTGAGCACGATGATTGCAAAATCGGACCTCCTCGCTAGAGTACAATGCCCTCAATTACAGTGACTCTTCGAAAAATGGGTATTTTTTCTCCAGGCTGGTGAGCAGTGAAATTATTAAGCTCATCATTTTCTTTTATGCTCATTAGAAAGCCCTTTAAGGGGCATGCCCACGCTAATGAGACGTGGTGCCCGTGAATTCAAAATTTTTTCCTAATCGTTGAACTTCTATACGTATTTTTCAGCTTAGTTTCTAACAAAACAAGAGCTAGAATTTAATTTTAGGTATGCTCTTGTTAGAAACCAAGTTGAAAAATCTGTACAGAAGTTCAATGTTTAAGAAAAAAAAATTAAATCCCCGGGCATCACCTCTTATTAGCGTGGGCATGCCCCTTTAATCTGGGCTTTCTAATGGTATATCGTTTGCTTTCATTCGAAAAGTTTATCATGGGTAAAAAATTAAAAGAATCCAATAAGACAGTTCTGAAAATTTACAATTTTACTGAAAGCATGAGAAATTTGTGTACTCTAGCCATTTATCTGCTTGATGCCTGGTCAATACTTGTACAGGAATTCAAGAGCTACAAGATAGGAAAAAAGTCAGGACGAAAATTAAGCAAAAGTCACTCCAAAATTACAGGAGAAGAGGTAGAATGAGCACACTCCCTGTAGTCGAAATTTGAAGGATACCTGGTCTTAGCATATTCCTGGCTGACTTTCTCACGAAAATCGATAGTGCAATATAGAAAAATGATCAGCGTGAAAAATTCGACATAACTAGCACAAAGACTCAAAGACAACAAGCAAATATCACAATGTTCAAGCTAAAACAATTTGACACCAAAACCATACCAAAAACCAGTGACTTTTGGACGAAAATTCAGGTGGTGGTAACTTTCTTTCGTAATTTTCTCAAAATTTTCAGGACATTTTCAGAAAATAAAATATTACGTGACGGAGCACGAAAATCTGCGTCAGATAAAACTATTAGATCACAAGTGTTCCTGTGCTTCCATATTTTTGAGAGGATTGAAGAAGTGGCCTGGCAGCCTGGTCATGCGTGGACGATTCTGGTTTGATTTCATTGAGTTTAGAATCAAGACATGTTTTTTCATCTCAGGTACCATTAGCAGAAAGTCTCGTGATAGTCTTAGCTATCTTTTGGTATACAATTCGCACGAATATTTGGTTCAAAAGTCTTTTTGACCCTCTACTAAAGTTGAAGTGTGTGGTGTCTGTGTTTTTTCATTCAAAAATTCATTTCCTCTCGAGACCAAACATTATGTTTCTTAGGGGATGTGCGGCGGTAGGAACTTTCGTAAGAAGACAATTTCGTACGAGCGAACTTTCGTAAGAACGAACTTTCGTAAGAAACATTTTCGTAAAAAACTTTTTCGTAACAGCGAATTTTCGTAACGAATTTCTTTCGTAAGAGGAAATAATCGAATTTTTTTCACTTTTAATCATTTTTCTAATTCAGGATTTCATCTGATTCATTTGTTTTGGCCTTTCTGTCACTGTTTGACACTTCGAACAGTTAATTATATGACTATTAACTGTATTAATTTAGGTGTTCAATGTTAGCGTTCCCGATCAATATGCGCATCTTTAGAATTGGCTGCTAAATTGTAAATTACTCTCGAGACATTAATGATTTATTTGTTGCATTGTCGCGCGACAAAAAACGTTTGTTTGTTATTTCGTCGCGCGACAAAATGACAAAAAAATTATTTTGTCGCGCGACAAATGTTTATTAAAAATATTTTGTCGAGCGACAAAATAGTTTTGATGTTGCTTTGTCTGGTTGCCAATCATATTCAACCCCTACATTACAACTCTTCAATAATCATTAGGCGTTTCCAATCAGATTCATACAATCATCAGGCCTCTCCAATACAAAAAGTTGGAGGCGGTAAAGGTAGAAGTTTGAAAAGCTCGAATAAGAAAGGAAGGGAATTATAGAGCACTGGCTGGCCCGCGGTAGCGGGGCCCAAATATTAGAATAGTCTTTGCCCACTGGGTTCAGAGTCAGCTCCCACCTGTTTCCCACTGGATTACCACTACTCTCATCTAATTACCCAAAAACCCCAGTGGAATCCCACCGACTCCCATGTGGTATCATAATGAGGGTCCCACTGGGGATTTGATGGGAATCCAGTGGGAGCTTCCGGGAATTCACTGGGAGTCCACTTGGATCCACTTGGGATCCCACTAAAAAAATTTTTCCGTGTCACTTTTTCTACACGGGATTAACCACGAATTTCCCACTGGCGCACCACTACCTCCCAGTGGATTACCCCCTACTTTTCCAGTGGTTTCCCACGTACCTCCCACTGGGTTACCACTAACCTACCAGTTTTGGGCAGTGGTAGCACCACTGGGGATTTGATGTTAACCCAGTAGGATATTTGTGGTATTCCACAGGGAAAGATTTACATGTGTAACCACTTTTTGTGTCTTTTTTCATTGTCTTTTAGTAAGTTGGTTATTTATTGGAACACACAATTACACACAATTATTTTACATTACAATTATTAGTGTCAGCATAATATAGTGCATCTTTTGCCAGTAAAGAAGCAGCCTAAGCAAGGGCAGTTCAAAGGGAGGAGGATTAATATCGGCAAACTAATTGATTAAATGAAAGCGATTGAGTAGTAGTGAAGAGGATAACGGAAGCTTTTGAGGAGGATAATATAATTTAACAACAATACAACTAAAACTGATTTATATACTAGGTCATATAGAGAAGATAAATGAGAAACATTCAATGTGTACAAATAACCTAGAGAAACTTTTGCAAAAAAAAATCGGTTGTTTGCTTCAAAACAATGGTCAATGGGTGGTCAATTTTTTGTTTTCAAACATCATAAATTTTTGATTTCAGCCCAATTTTTTGAAAAATCGTAGTTTGAAAAAGAAAAAGTAATGAAAATTTCGAAGCATCCCTAGCCCAACGCTTGAAATAAAGTTATTTGCAATCTCTCTTCACGCTTCATATCTTTAATTTCCATCATCAATAAAATTATTGCTGATGCCGTACTTGCGTGGCTGTTTTTCTTTCCCTCAGCGACTAACCAGGTAAGGTGGCACTGCATTCTAGCGCTCCTTGTGACACTTTCTTCAACAAAACTATCCCTAAAAAGTAAACTAACCTATCACTCCACAACGAGTTGCTATCATGCGTTTTATTGTAATACTAAACTTTTAATTTATGATAGATTACAATAAAGCTTGTCACACAACTTAGAAAACCAAAATCATACTTATTGTTAGAGACGATAGTGGGACTGAACGGGACTCCCGTCCGGAAGAGGTTTTATATGAAATTCCCGTCCTGGAACTTTTCTTGAAATTCTTTTCCAGCATTCCCGTCCCGGAGTGATTTTCCGCTTCCCGGAGTAATTGTCCCGTCCCGACTTTTGAAAATATGCCCCGTCTCAGAAATTCGAAAGTCCTAATGATTTTTAGTCTAGTTTATTATCATTTGAAACTCCCGCCAAATTTTGAATAAATATTAGGGTTGTTAATCGAGAATACTCTGGCTTGCGAAAATTCTTAGGATATATATGAAAGGTCAACCTAATGTGCAATATTTAAACAAAATTTACAATATAAAAAACGCAAATCACAAGTATCTACAGACAATCTAAACCATTCAAAATCTAAAGCAATCTTTTGCAAGGACTTGTAACCAGCGCTGAGTCTAGCAATATATTGTTGTGGATGGCTTCAGTGACTATATCATAGGAACAGGAGTTATATGCCAGAGGAGACATGCTTCTGTCCGTCCCTACCCCCCACTCCACTGGTTTGTTGTCCTGTTGGGTCTTCATCTGCATTTGACTAGAGGTTGGCTTTTGCCCTGCTGGTCTTTGAAGTATTGCCCTGGTGGTAGCTGGAGGTGGCTGCTGGTAGTTGTGGAAGTTGTGGCGAGAGTAGTAGTCTGTATGTGCACTGTTCTCCCTGCTGGCCACCACCTTTTTGGGCTCCAGTACATCATTTTGTCGGTTTATGTTAGGGAAGGCAGTGGGCTGACCACTGGTTTGTTGATGCTGGTTGTTGACGTTGGATTGTGACTGGATGATGGCTGCAATGGACTGCGCTGATGGCTTTTGCCCCCAGCGAATTCTGGAGAGCGAAGTTTTGACTGTCCATTGCTGTGATTGCTATTACTGCTCCTTCGGTTAGGAGTGGAGTTTTCTCCGAAGTCCGAGAAATCTTCGGTCTTCTGAAAATTTATTACGTTTTTTAAAGATTCTCGGTGCTAGTTGTAAATATAAATGAAGATATTTTTATAAAAAAATCTGCGAGTTATTTGCTTAAATTTGTATTTGAAAAAATCAGTTTTGGGGGTATTTTTCGCAAGAAAGTAGCAATTGTGATATTCATGGCCTTGATCTAATCAAACTTGTGATTCGCACAACACACGAAACAATTGATCACACAAACAAGCAATACCAAAGATATTTATATTTTTGCGAGGAGTTGCCCATTTCCTGGTTGGTAGACTTCTGGGTATTTCTGGCCTTTGCCGCCTATTTAAGTTTCTCGAAGATTGAGGTATGTGGTGACACGCTGTAGGTGTCCAGCGCTTTTCTATTACCCTTTTACAAAGCACCCTCAAAAGAGATGTGCGATTACGGTCCGAGTTCCCTCGACTACTGCAGCTCAACTACATATTGTCATTTAACTGAACATAAAGTTGTTTCCGCGTACTTATCAGGTCCGGTATCGTATAAAGCAAGTTTTCGGTTGATCTGACATATTAATAAAATTTATGATAGGAATCGCACCCTACATCGTAGACCTCGGTTGTGGTAGAGCTATGGAGCCCCAGCGATGTAGTCCATATGTTTCGCCGCGGCAAATATTTCTGTGCGGGCTTGAAAGCGGTTGTAGTTAGATACTGATATATATGGTAACCCATTTTTTAAAGTTAACTTTCAATACAATACAACACTCTTTTTTACGCCTGCATGTGCTATGAATTTTTTTCAGTAGGAAGCTTTACCGAAGAGTGAGAATTTCCACCAGAAGACCTCTTCTGAGTTGGAGGCGATGTCTTCAACAGCTCCTCGTCCATGTCTGGATTGTAAGCAATGGCTGACTTTGTTGCAGTAAGTAGTCCAGTTTACGAGCAGCAGCTTCTCTGGCCGATTCACCACTAGAAGTGCTCAGTTTGCTCTGGGCTGGCTGGTTGGATGCCTGAAATATTTGAAATTAAATTAATATTATATAAGTTTCACAAAAATCTTTTGAGCAGCTTACGTATGAGGTGGATGATCCAACTGGAAGACGTTGTTGTGAGGTGTTTGACTGGTTAGTAGAGTAAGGAGTTCTGCGAATAATTTTGGGTGGAGCTGACTTCATCACATACTAAAAAGTTGGATTAGATTGGATAATTAACATAAATAAAAATTACAGTAGTCTCTTCAATGGGCACAACTATTCGCCGGCGAACAGTTGAGGGCATGCCTGCAAATTAGGAATTAATCTGTAATTTTACCTGTGTTACACATTTCCGAATTTTCAAAATTTTAGTGTGTTGTGCATACTTGCGTGGCCGCCGGTGGAGCGCCGGCGGCCGCCTTCCGCCGGAGCCCCGCCATGTAAAATTGGCTTTTTTGAAGCGCCGGCGGTGACGAAATTTTCAAAATGGCGGCCCCGGCAGAGACGGCGGCGCTTATTTTTGAAAACTCTCAGCGGAGGCGGTGGAGCTTTTTTTTCCGAAGAACGCGCAAATAATGTGTTGTGAGAGATTGCGGTGTCCATCCAAAATATTGCCGATATTTTTTATTGGGTTGCGTACTATAGATTTGGTGCGTTGCTGGGCCTGTTGGGGCGTTTTGGCTGCTTGGATGTTTAGTTTGTGTCCGACTATAGGTCACATCTCTTGTTCTCGTCTTGCTTTCTAATTGTCTTGTTGCGTTTTTATTTCCCAGATTTTTAAGGGAGATAAAAATAAAAAACAATTTTTTTCAAACCCATACCTTTAGTTCCAGCTTGGATGGAGTCCAAATCTTCAGGGTTGGTCATCGCCTTGAGAATAAGAGGTTCATTTCGCTCCCTTGCCTTGCGCAGTTCATGGTCCATTTTAGTCTCACGGCTGTAAACAACTCAATCAAATTTATTCTTAGACACATAATACTAAGAAAAACTTACTGTGGGTTTAGTCGCCATAGACACGATTTACGACCTAAGAAAAGAGAAGTTAAACACAGGCAAGCGGGTTAACTGCTTTCGAAAAGAGAAGTTTTAAAAAGCAAAACATACCATGACATCCTGGAGTCTCAACCTCTATCTTCTGGAAACACTTGTTGAGCGAGAGGTTATGACGTACAGAGTTTTTCCATCCACTTGGAGCCGCTCGGAAGTAGGGGAAGTGCTCGCTGAAAATTCAGTCAAATTAGACTGGAAGTCGAAATTTCTACAAGCACTGTATGAGGTGGATTGCAAATATTTTTCGTACAAGGTGGATCGGCGCCTTACAGGCGCCTTGTTAAAAACGACAATTTTTGTAACTAAAAAACACTGGAACTTATCTAATCCGGGGCGCATTTTATAATTTTTCTCAGATCTTGTTTAAAGGACCATGGTTTTTGCGCGCAGTGGCATGTGCAAAATTTGAATTGGCGGGGACACTTCTCTTTGGTCTCAAACTATACTCTTTGCAGTTGTTCGAAATGACTCCAAAGAGTACAGTTTGAGACCAACGAGAAGTGTCCCCCACCAATTCAAATTTTGCACATGCCATTGCGCCCAAGTGCCGGTCCTTTAAACGTCACCCAAATAACTTTTCTTTTTCAAAAGCGATTTAAAATGGGTAATCCTTTTTTCTGGGGCAAATATACTTCTTTTTGGGGCAGAAATACTTTTTTTCGGGGCAGATAGGCTTGGGGCAGATATACTTTTTTGGGCAAATTTACTTTTTTTTTGGGCAAATTTACTTTTTTTTTGGAGCAAATTTATTTCTTTATGGGGCAAATTTTTCTCTTTTTGGGACAATTTTTTTTCTAAAAAGTTATTAAAAGAAGGGTAAATTTGCCCCGAAAAAGAGAAAAATTTGCCCATTAAAAAAATAAATGTGCTCGAAAAAAGTAAATTTGCCCTCAAAAAAGTATTTCTGCCCAAAAAGAAGCATATTTGCCCCAAAAAAAAGGATTACCCATTTAAAATGCCATGGCCACGTGTTCTGGATTTTACCCCCCCCCCCCCCAATTCAAATTTTTTGCCTGATCATTAAACTTCTGTACGGATTTTTCAACTTGCTTTCTAACACAACTATACCTAAAATTTAATTTTTATAAAATTTAATTTTAGGTATAATTGTGTTAGAAAGCAAGTTGAAAAATCCGTACAGAAGTTTAATGATTCGGAAAATTTTTGAATTAGCGGGCGATAGCTCTTTAAATGTCGTTAATATTCCAGTAGCGTCAATTTTTCACTGCACTTAAGCGATTTAGTTTTCTTCATGAGCGATTTAGTAAAAAGCAGCTAAGAGGAGACAGTATTGCTATAAACCTCTCATTTTCGAAGAGTGTCTGAGGCCAAAATTTTTGCAAGAAATGTTTTTGCAAATAATTCTTGTAAGTGATGGCCGGACCCTGAGGCTAAGCCCGCTGACTCAAGCCCAGGTGAAAATTATTGGAGGCGAAGTTAGGTGGGGTTATGAACGGTGTGTACGCTGCGTGAAAAACTCACCACAGGAATGCATAAATCTCAGATACAGTCAATTCCCCGGATGAGCTATTTTTCAGAGCCAAGCCAATCAAGCAGGAAAAGGAGTACATGGCTTGTAGAAGCCTCCGGCCATTTGCTGTTGCTCTGCATCACCCATTTTGTTACCGCCACCACCACTATGGCCTGTTTGCCCAGGTGGTCTGCGAGGAGGTCCACCACCATTTGATCTAGCACAAGCCGCCTGGCTTTTTTCCTGCTCAACTGGAGTGTTCTCATCAAACCCAAAGTCGTCTTCCTCCTCGTATTTGTACTCGGCATAGCCAGAACTGGAGTCACACCCCACAATTACCCTCCTGTAACCATCGGGATCGGTCAAACACTCCTGGACGAATCCAGATACATCAAATGAATCGTCCTCTTGGTTGTCATAGGATTGGTGTTGATGGTGATGGGTGGTGTAGTTGGACGGGCTGTGGATAGCATAGACATCTTGGTGTTGCTGAGCAGTGTTGTCCAAAGAGGCAAGCACGCCATGAGGAGTATTACTGGAGTGCTGAGAAGGAGGCAGACCATAGGAGAGCGGAGCAAGCAGGTCGTCAGTGGTGGTGCTGAGGGTGAGCTTAGCATCCAGAGGCTGAAAATTTGATGGTAAATTCGGTTAGACTAATGAAGGAGACACGGCAACAGGTGAAAATCCAACATTTAATTTGTTTCACTAATTTTAGCGATACATATTTGATACCAGTCAACACCCAGCTAAGATTATCTGATTCCTGGCAATAAAAATCCTGAGCCTAATAAAATATGACGAGATCCCTCAAAATACTCTTTGGAGGGGGAAGGGGGTTGCACTTGGGTTTTTACGGATTTGACAAACTGAAGTACCGTATTTCCTCTAATAGCCGACCGGGGCGCTTATTTTCCGATCGACTTCTAAGGTGGGGGGGCGGCAATTAGAAGGGGGCGCTTATTTTCCGATCATAAATTTGAAGTAATTTACCACTCCAACAATGAAAGTTTTATCCTATTTTAAAATTTTTTTATGATTTTTGGGCAGAAATTTTAAGTCAATTGTTTGTCCAGGGCAGCCAAATTAAAGGGAAAACTGCATATATAGGCAGTTCGTAGGTCACAGGTTTGACTACTACCGGCTGCACACCATATATTTTATTAATAATTTCGTGTAAAAGTCATCCTCGGGCTCTTGACTGTGCGACAAGACCATTAACGCATGTTTCACACCTAGTGTAGCTTATTCGTAAGCTAAAAAATAGGCTATAGCTACAACAATCATGGGTTTGAGGGTTTTTTTTCGACGAGTCACACGTTTCATACACAGTAATAAAGCCAAGATCATGAGATTTCATTTGAGCTATCATACAGGGTACAAGGTAATAATTTGTTAGAGCTAAGATTTTCAAAACTTTTACTGATGTCCAATTCAATGCCAGCCAGTCATATGCATTAAATCTCCAAATTACAGCATTTGCTGACAGTGAAGCTGAAAGTGGTCGCAATTGATTGGTTAATTGATAGTCCCATTGAGGATTTCATCGAATTGGACATGGTTCGTTTTCTTAAATTTTAGCTCTAACTTTATACAAACTTTTCATCTGTATGATAGCTCAAATGAAAGCTGATGATCTTAGCTATATTTTAACGCCAAACTTGTAAATAAAAGGAGAAAAAAATAAGGTTTGCAGCCAGTGGTAGTCGAACCTGTGACCTAAGGCGATGCGTATATAAATTCCACCGACCCGCCCCCCGTTTTGAGGTAGACTTGTTGTTGTAGATTTATTGTTTAAGTGAATATTTTTCGATCCTGCTTGACATATACCTCTTCAGCCAACAATGATCTTGGACATATCTTCTTATTGATAACTAACCGCCAAAAAATTTTGCAAAAAAAGGTTAAAACACGGTTTCAAAAAATAGGGGGGGTTGGTTTGCTTATTTTTCGATCGACTTTAGGGGGGCGGCAATTAGGGGGGCGGCAATTGGAGAAATACGGTATGTGAGCCAAATTAAGTCAACTTTTAAATCAGTAATTGTACCGAGCCATTCGTATATCAAGATTTTTTCTGGCCACCCTATTTACCGCCTGTAATAACCTCAAACTTGTCAAAAGACAAATAAATAAGTGCAGAGAAGAAGTCCTTACCTCATAAGCCTGGTTCTCCTGACTCCAATTGAAATCGTTGTCGTTGCAGGTATGCATCCTGGATATATGACTGCTGTAACCAGCCAAACTGTCCAAGTGGTAATCAAATGACGGACTGCTATATCTGTCGTCAAACTCCATCGAATTAGGCTCTTTTTGAAGAGGGCAGGGTCAGCTGAGCCAGATGAATTGGAAGATTCTTCGGCATATTCATACCTGCAAACCAAGCTTTATTTTCATAACTTTTTTTATTGCTTGTTTTTCAGGGTTGACGGCATGAATCCCGCAAATCCCAAATCTATTTTTGCACAAAAAATCTGGTTTCGGAATATTGAATGCGGAGTGTTCTATTCGGTTGTCGAAAAGGTTCAGCAACGACACTGATGTCATCAGGACTTTCTGGCCTGTTCTCATTGATTTTATTTATTGTTATTGCGACAAACTTCTCCCAGGCAATTCATAAAAAAATTAGATTACAATCAAATTGTCGATCAATTTCAAAATTTTGAATTTTTGTAGAAAATTTAGTGTTGGGTCGTATCAAAGAGTTGTTTATAAATGTTTAAATAATTAATGCTAACCCATCCGAAAAAACGCTTCTCACTTTGTTTTATATGCCAAACTTTTCTGTCCACTGAGGCAATCCAGCAGTGTCTCCCACCTCTGACTTACCGTATTTCTTCTAATAGAGACACCCCATCGACTTTAAGGTCTGTATCTTGTGGATCTTGCAAAGCTGTTTAATGCGTTTTCTTAACTCCCGGAATCTCTACCGATTTTGCTTTTTCGATTTTGGAATTTTACCCGTAAAACCTCGAGATCGGCTCTAAATTTTTCAGATTTCGGGCATCCAAAAAATAAAACCACCGGTGACTCTATTAGAGGAAATACGGTATTCCAAAAGTCAAATCCCACAGTTCCGCAACTTTTTATTCCATCAACCCTATCTGTTTTGCACAAAACCCTAATTTTTAAAGTTGCTACTCTAAGATTGTGATCACTAGAGAAACTGTACTCTTTCGTGTTACTCAACAAAGTGGCACAAAAAACTGAAATTAATTATAAACTTTTTAATTTCACACCTGATACCATCAAAATTTTTATTCAACCGTCTGAAGTTAATTTGTCAAACATGGAGTTTTTTTGTTCAAAAATCTCCAAAATTTGCTTAGATGCTTATCTTGAGGTGCAAAATAAATTTGTTTTTGTACCTGATGGTGTCCATAATAGAGGAGTGGAACATTGACCTCGAGCGCCAGCAACACACTATCTCTCTCCTTCTACTACTTTGATGTGCTTGTCGGCGTTTTACGCTCTCTCCTATGTTAACTAACTGACTACTACTGGCAGGCTGCTGGAGTTGAAAACCGGCAGACAAGATTGACACCGATAGGATTTATTGCATAATCTAGTGATTGGCTCGAGACTGAAATGTCACCAACTTAATGAGATTAGATGAGTGAAAATTAGTGGGCATAACATTGATTGATATTTGGATATTTGTGAAAGTGGATCGGTGACTACATTTTAGACAAATAAAATTAACATACGAATAATTTAATGAAATAATAAATACAGTTGTTTGAAATCTATAATAACTTCTTTGTAATTTTGTTTGCTCAAAATTGTGTTTCAGCCAATTTGTAACACATGCTTTTAGGCAAGTTATACTGTAAATATAACTAGAAAAAACCGGAATTGAAAAGCTATCTTGAGAATTTTCTGTTAAAGCTGGTCTCAAACAATACTTTAAGAACAATGGTCAGTTAAGTTGTTTGCGGTATCGTTTTTGCGTGCAAGTTACTGCTCAAAATGAATCTGAGGATTTTGGCTATACAGTCGAGTCCCGATATAACGGCACCCCAATATAACGGCACCCCCACTATAACGGCACCTTGAGGCTGATTTGGTTGGTTTTCAAAGAAATAAGGCAAAGTTGACCCCCAATATAACGGCACCCGATATAACGCACCCCGCTATAACGGCACCTTGGGCTCGGTCCCGACTAATAAAGTAACCCCCGATATAACGGCACTTTGGATTTTGATGCAAATTTTTCTAGAAATTGAATTTTAAAATCAAACTTTTGCGGAAATCCTGGCACGAAAATTTGAATTAAGTTACAGTGTAGTGCTGTAAATTGCTTTTCACTCATTTCTTATTTTGAGCAGTTTGCATTTTACGCTTTTTGCGAATTGTGTTGATTGAATTGTATTTGTTTGGAATAAATCTTTACATGTACATTGTTAACCTGACATGTCTAGGTGTTGACATTTGATGCAAAAAAACCATATCCCAATATACTGGCACCTCCAGTGATTTTTAGCTGAAAAATCCCGATATAACGGCACTCCCAATATAACGGCACCCCCGATATAACGGCACCTTTAGCCGCTCCCCAGGGGTGCCGTTATATCGGGACTCGACTGTATTTTGAGGTGGGGGAGTCAATGAACAGTAAAATATTGGACCCTTGTTTTTTAAAAGTCTCGAAAACTTATTCTAAATAACTCATAATAAAAATAGATAAAAGTGAACTAAATTAAAGTTTGCTACTACAAAAACGTAACACCGTATTTCCTCTAATAACTCACCCGGGTGAGTTATTTTTTGGATCACCAAAAATCGGAAAATTTATTAGAGCAGGGTGAGTTATTAGAGGAAATACGGTATCCACAAAAAATCAACAAGAACGTTGAATTATAAGAAAAAGGTCTAAAATTCAATCTTTTTTGAATAGTCCAATTAAAATAAAATATTTATTATTCAAACCGACTTAAATGGTCATGTTCTACAAAATTATTGTTTTTTTTCGAAAAAATAGCTTCTCCACAAATATGAGTCACTAAACTACACTTGAACCAGATATACCAAGTAGAAACCTATCCCACGCTCAAATTTGCATATTTTTAGCACCTCTTTGTGGTTGGAAATCAGCCAAAACAAGTAAAAGGAAAGATAGCAAGCAACCTATAAATGGGATATTTTTACACATTTATTTGTCAAAAAGCCGAAAGAAAGTTCATTCAAACAGCATTTTTCTCACCCGAAAAAGTGATCAAGTATGCGATCCATTCAAACACAAATGACCAGACCAGTCATAAAATAGGAGGGAATGTAAGGGTGGACATATGAAGAGCAGACATTCACATCATCCACAAAATGTCTGAGAGTGAGTGCCAATCCATGGAAAGGCAATTGCCCTCCTACTCAAATAAGTCCCAAAAGGTGTATGTGAAGGGAATTAGAAGAACGAGGGGAATGAGCTGAGAGAGGTTGGACTGAGGACCCCCCAACTGTCCAGCACCACACACACATCACTGGCGACTGCACCAACTGTACAGGGTGAACATACAGAAAACCAGTACTAGTAAAAATAGGTGCTCTCTACTCGATTTTTTTTGGTTTTGCCCATTGACGTTACCATTGGAAATTGAAAAACAAATTTCAAACCTTTTTATCGATGTTTTCGTATGCACCCATATCAGGTTCGTTCCGCCTGGAGTCCAACAGCTTTTTAATATGATTTTTGAAGTCTTTTGCCAGTTCTCTTCGTTCAGTCTAGTCCGGAATATTACACGGATTCCGATTTCGCAGATCGTCTTTCAAAAACAAAAATTTTCGGCTCTGAAAAAGCAAACAGCCTTAATATAGTGCTGTTAAAGGGAGAGGGATGATTGGTATTCGCAAAATTCGTATTCGCTTTTTTCGTATTCGGCCAGATACGTATTCGGATTACCGATAATAGCTTATAACTGAAAGTAGCGGATAATAACCTAATTTAGTTAGAATAACTCGTATTCTAACTAAATTAGGTTATTATCCGTCATTATCGGTTATAAGCTATTATCGTAACCCGAATACGAAAAAAGCCGAATACGAATTTTGCGAATACCAATCGTCCCTCTCCCCTGTTAAATTGGTGTTTTACTATTTTATAGGCAAAAATTATGGGATTTTAAAAAGCGATTACCAAAATAGGAATTCTTGCGATATTTGGCAATCACTTTATAAATCATTGTAAAAATTTGTCAGACTCAAGGTGGTAACGGTCTTGAGCGGAGCCGTTAAATCGATGTTTGATTTACAAAAAACAAGAGGTCACTTTGGCCCACCCTGTAGTTTTATTTTGACAATCCAGTCCGAAAATGGTGCAACAGTTTTGTCAGACACAAAACCTCTGAAAATATCACAAATTTGACGTTTTAGTTCCAGTAGTTGTTAAAAAAATGGTTAAGCTATTTGCTCTAATAGAGCGACCATATCAACTTCAAAAGTTGTATATTTGGCACAAAAATTTTTCCTTAATTATAACAATCTCTGCTGATTCCACTGTTTCGATTATGATTAGGCACTCTAAAATCATGAGAAAAATCGAAATTCCGAGACGTAAAAATTAACTCTACATTATAGGGTCTATGGTTAAACACAATCTCAAAAAGTGAAAAAAAAAGTTGATACTGTACTCTTGACTGATTGGCACCGCCTTCTCTGTTCCTTTCCCATTTATTATACACTAGTCCATTTTAATTTAATTTACGACGTCTTTTGTCCTTAGAATATATGCGACTGCTATTTTTTAGGACCGGAAGTGTTTTTAAAGCTGGTGGAGGCGATCTCAGCAATTCGACAGGCAGTGTCAGTATGACGAAAATTTATATTTAGGACTCAGTTTGTATTTTGGACTCACTGTCAAACTTTAAATATTATTTTTGACGTGAAATTTCAAAAATTAAATACCACTTTCTACCAATTCCGCTGTTTCGAATTTGGTTGGGCCCTCAAAAAAATATCGAGAAAGTCGAGAGATTAATATAGAGATTAAGAGGTTTTGTAAAAATGACGAGCTTTTTAAAACCTCTTGATTTCTACATTTTGCGAATCATTTCATGAACTTTGAAAGCACACAAGAAAGCCAAGATCCAGGACTACATTCTAGTGCAAACAAATTAAAAATCAAATAAAGTTCAAAGAAAAAGTGAAAATAAAATTACTGGGGAAATTTTATGATTTACTGGTAAAATTCAGTAATTTACTGTGAAATTAAGACTCCTGAATGGGCGATTCAATTGGAGTCAGTAAAAATTAATTAGAGTTTTTAAAAACTACAAATATTTTTAAAAATTACAGATATCGCCTCTGAACTAACACCAACAAAATAAGCGAAATTAATATGACATGCAAGCAGCAGGAACCGAACTTGCAACACTCAGATCACATCAACTGTCATTTTGAACAAAAGTGGCATGCCAACCTACCCTGTAAAACTAAGAAAACGGCAAGATGAGGGCAAACAGATTAGAAGAGACAGAGGTAACACAGGCCCTGCCCTCCTATTCCAAAAGGCACAAGGACGACGACCATCCATCCATCCAGCCCTCCAACAAAAACCGATAAAATTCTCCGCCAAAAACAATTTTTTGAGCCAGCAGCGAGCCAGTACTCTCCCTGCGCCCGCCCGCCTGACTGTTGTTGATGATGGAGAGAGGAAAGGGAAATGGTCTGCTGCTGCTGCCCATCCTGATGGTCATTCACCCGAAAGGGCAAAACAGTTCCACTGGCCTCTATTCCCTCAATAGAGGAGGGACTCAACAACTTTCCTGTTTCATAATAGCATCTGTCCACCTCCCCCCACTACCCTTTTTTGCATACAGGCAGATGGAGAAGAAGGCGACCTTAGAGTGGTTCAGGACGGCACTGTTGGAGCTAGGGCTTAGAAAAGGGGCAGGCGAGGGGGCTGCCAACCCGCCACAAATAACAGGTTCTTTGGCTTAGGGACAGTAATTAGCGAGTGGACAACTACTTCTGTTCTGTCTTTTGCTTTTTATTGCTTAGAAGGGCGGAAAAGGTTTGAAAATAGACATTTTATTGTAGCAAGTGATGGTTTTGCAGGAGAATGAGAATACAAGGAAGAGAATCGCTATTGTAAAAGTTTAATTTAAAAAAAATCTTTTTGCAAAAAAGAAATAAAAATCAGTTTATACACCATTGTTTTCAAAAAGTTGACTTCTGGAAGAAAAAACGTTGGCACCCTGCTGACACTTCGCCCTGGGCAATGAAGATAAACTTTTGTATGTTTATGCGGGTCTAGGGCATGAGCAGATAAGGTGCAGATTATCCATTCGTACTAATTTTTATGAGAAAAGCTGAAGAAAAAGCATGTTATGTCTGTTTTAAAACTTGGATCTGTTTAATTGTAGCATGCTTATCATTACTTTTTAATTATAACAGTCGACGCTCTCCATTGCGTACGCCCCCCCCCCCCAAAATTCGTTCCCACCTCGGATCCGACACTTTTGGGGGGACGCAATGGAGAGCGTCGACTGCACTATGAATCCTAGTAATAATCTTGACCAATATGCGTTATATTAGAATTGAGATCTCAACATTTTGAAAATAAGAAAATGCAGTGTATTTTGGCGAAATATGCTATTTTTCCAGTGCTTATTGCTCTTTTTGTGCTAAAAATGAGATTTTGACAAAAAAAACTTTTAAAAAAATAAGTTTTGAAGTATCAAAATAAGTACAAATTTACTAAAAAAGACAGATCCCATCCCCTGTTTAGATACTCTTTGACAAGCTCCAGTATTTATTTTTTAGCTCATAATAATTTTTGACAATTTCGAAAATCCAAAAAATTATATAAGAATACTTTCAGCAACTCTGTACCATTTTTATTAGGTAAAAAATAATTTTGAAGGAGAATAACAAGAATCATCTTATAGACTATATTTACGTAGTTCTACTAAGCGTTTGATTCTATCTCTTCGCCTTTTCTCGTTTTTGAGAATGGTTCTGATGGGCATCTGAAATAGAAAGCAGCTTCTGTTTGACAAAGTCAGTTTTTTCAGTTTCTGAGTCAATATCAGCAAAGTCATAATCAGAGAAGACAACAGGGTGAAGACCGGCCAGCTTAACAAAAATTGAGCTAAGAAAAAAATATGTGCTTTTAAAATTACCTTCAAATTTGAAAACTGCATGGGGAATTGTCGGACTGGTCTGGGTTTGTAACCGTCCTGCAAATCAAAAGATGTCGGTGAAAGTCAAAATATTGGAATCTGACCTCTGGAATAGTTAAGTGTTTTTTCGTGAGATAGATAACAGCCACTTGTTTCACTTTAGAATTGTCCGTTGAACCGATTTCTTGCAACGGCACAAATTTGTTCTGATCCACATCTACATGTACCAAGCCATCAAGAAGAACCCCTTGAAAAATAAAAAATTGTTAAAATAATTCCTGAAAAAAACTTTCATTTATGTCTCCATTTATCGCGCCCTAATTTCATGGTACTCACTATTTTTGGTGCGCGATGAAATTTTAAAAGAAGGCTTCAAATAATTGAAAAACAAAGTCTCACCAGTCTCATGCAGAAATGGAGCTTTGGAAATTTCATCAACAGGAGCCACTTTATGAAATATAGAGCGAAAAGCGTCTACTAGGTCAGCTGTATCCTTGGAATTTTTCACCTCCCAGTACAACTCATCCTAATTTATTTGTGTATGTTCAAAAAGGCAGCAGAAATTTGCATTGTGTTTATGACCTTCTTTTTGAAAATGACTATTAGTCAAATACCGTATTCACTCTACTAACTCCCCATGGGGAGTTATTTTTCAACCTCTAAAAAATCTTGAAATTGTCAATCTAAAATGGCCCTAACTCTGAAATCCTAGTCAAATAAACCGGGGGGTGGGGAGTTAATAGAGTGAATACGGTAAGCATCAAAATTATGGCCACAGAAATGAGCTTCAAAATGGTGGTAACTATCTCGGGAGCGATTTAAAAAAATACTGTATTTATTCTAATAGAAGGCCAGGCTAGGGGAGACTTGGCGAAAATGAGATTTGGCAAAAACGAAATTTTCCAAAAACGAGATTTGCCAAAACGATTTTCGGCAAGCCGATATTTGTCGCTAAACAAAGTAGCTAAGCAGATTCTGAGCATGTTTCAGCAGCCGGAAAGTTGGAAAAAATGCTTTCGGCCGTTTTTGAACTAGGAAGTGTGCTGCAAAGGGTTCACAGATGTCCTGCTTTAGCGGGAATTTCCTGCTTTTTATTTTAAAATCTGCTTTTTGTCCGCGGAAAAGCAGGAATTTGCGATCATCTCACAGCATTTTATAGCAGCTTATTCCTGATTTTTGTAGATTTTTTGGTTAAAGTTCCTGCTTTTTGGAAACAAAATCCTGCTTTTGCGATTTTCGATCTGTGAACCCTGGTGCTGCACTCATGCCCTCAACACTCATGCCCGCCAAATATCGTTTTGCCAAAACATACGTTTGCCAAATCTCGTTTTTCCCAAATATCCCTTAGCCGAAGCCATAGCCTTTCTTTTTTAAACCTTCTTCAGGGAGTGGATTTCTATTGGAGACTGGCTTTCTAATAGAGACTGGCCTTCTATTTTTCAACTCCCTTTAGGGAGACTATAGGTAGAGAGAATACGGTGCTTTTATAAGTTAAAGTAAACAAATGAAACATACTTCAGTGCCAATTGAAGGCACATGCTGGAAAACCTGGTCAGGAACTTTTTCATGCTGTATTAGCACAAGCAGCAATATTGAGCAGGCGGTTTTTGTCAAAGACAGAAGTACTCTGCAATCTGAAACTCAAATTTTGAACGAATTGACTTTGGGCAGAATGCCGTTGTTCCACAAGCTCTACCGATTCTGCTTTTTTGAGGCACCCAAAATCCCAGATCCTATCTTATAAAGCGCGGGTAATCCTTTTTTCTGTGGCAAATATACTTTTTTGGGCAGATTTACTTTTTATTTATATAAACGCTCAAAGTAGAGAGGGGCAGAATCAGAGACGGGCGAAATTAGAAATAACGGTATTAAGAGCAAAAAAGTCATTGGGTGAAATTGGGCTACTCTTTAGCTGGATAAAACCAGGGATGGGATCTGTTTTTATTACTGAGATTTATCCTTATTTTGAGACTGCAAATCTTATTTTTGGCACAAAGGGCAATAAGCACTGGATGAAATAGCGTGTTTGGTCAAAAATACCCTAAAATGTCTTTATCTCGAGCAAATGTCCTTATTATAAAAATTTTGTAAAATATACTTCAGCCGGATAACACAATGGTTTTTATTTCTAATGTATAAGCGTTATGCGCACACAATAATAACTCACAAGTTGTTTTTGAGTTGTGAAATTCCAACTTCTTTTGGAATTCTGGGTTGAGCACGGACTCCACCAGCGGAACCGTTAGTTTGCCTACCATAGCCAAGGCATGCACAGTGGTCAACCAGGCTCTAAAAATGCTCAGTCTCTTTGTTAGTAAATAAATATTAGTAGATATAACCTAGGATTGTAGGCATTACGTTTTCTAAGTTGGTGAACACTTTGTCCACACACTTTTCCATCAGCTTAAAGTCTAGATTAGACACTGCCAGAGAAATCATGCATCTTTGCAAACTAGCAGGGCGTGCTGTTCTTTAAATAAGGTAAATTAGGGGCACTAATAAGGCTAGAAGAGCTCAACCGCAAAAAAAAAATTTCAAAAAAATATTCGACTACTTACTCCAAATGTTGTTCCATCCATTGAGATGCTGTTCCCAAAGCTTCACATCACCAACTAAACATCATAGATTAGTGATAAAGGCTCCGTTTTGTAGGTTTTTGTCTGCTTTAGGCGTCTATTTTTTCAAACCTTAGCCGTTTAGCCGTGAAATAAAAAAGAAACAGAAATCGATTTTTATTAGTGACGGAAAGAGTCCTTCAGGCGGGATTTCGGGACGGCATTTTTAGCCGAAAAATATCGGGATCCCGTCCCGTTATCGCAACTACTTTTTATACCTATTTGAAGGACCATGGTTTTTAAAGCAGCGGCATTTCCGAAATTTGGATTAACGGGGGCACTTTGGCTAGAGTGCATTATATCGCCTCCTCCCAAAACAGCCCAAAAGCATTTTTTTCAACGTATTAGCACCTGAAACGTGTAGAAAACATGTTTTTAGGGCGTGGCTGACAATTTTTCAAAAAAAAACAAATTCAACAAAAATTTCACTTTTCCCCTCCGAAAATAATTTTGAATTGTTTTTAATTTTCATTTAAATTTCATGTATATTCGAGGAATATCTTCGACAGATATCACTAAGTTGTAGTGCAATGAAAGTCGGCTAAGTCGTCCGACCTGGCAATGTCGACTAGTCGATTATTTGAAATTTTGAAAAATGTAAAAACAAAAAGCTCACCTTGCAGTCGTGCGAGGCTTGCAGCAATCAGCGTGAATTGGTCCCACTCCATCGGGTGAATCAGATGTTCCACAAACTCAGACTTGATTTTGGAGATAACCTCAAGGTCCAAAACTGTCAAATCTGCGAGGGCGTTGGCCAGACCAGCCAGTTGGTTGACATTTAGGGAGCGTGATGAACTAAAAACATCAGTGGTATAAAAAGCGTAAAAAATTATGCAGTCATAGACCAAAGTTGTCGACAGATCAAGTTAAGAGTGTCCATATCACGGATATTGTAGTGACCAGCCATTGAAATTATCGTGTTCACAAGCTCTTCTGCATCCATTTCAGGAACTGCTTTTCTGAATCAAAATAAGTTAGCAGAGTAAGTTAGCAAGGACGGCAAAATTTGGCTTTTCAGAAGACAATGAGTATTTTAGTTCTTTCCATTTTCAGACGCTACCTTGAAGTAGCTTTGGAAGCTCCGCGGTGTTTTTTTGGCTGTACCTCATTTCGTAACGCGCCATTTCGTAACAGGTTAATTTCGTAATGAGCTAATTTCGTAACAAATGGTTTTGTAACGCGAGATTTCATAACAAATTTTTCGTAATGCGAGATTTCGTAACAAACATTTCGTAACAATGATACTAAGACTTTACCTAATTGATTTAATCTAATTCACAACTTTTTTCAAACAACAGGGGGGACCAAGCCAGTTTTTTTAGTTTTTTTTTCGAAATTTTTCAGATTGTGTCCGAACCATCCCAAATTAATTAAGCCATCCGTAATTTACTCCAAAACATCCCAAATTGCTGAAACCACCCCAAATCATCCCAAAGCATCTAAAAGCACCTCACGCTCTCCGAACCCCGTTAAGCACCTAGTGACCAGCACCCACTGATTGCATCCAGAGGGTTCGAACCAGCAACCTTGGTGGTGAGTATATGGACCTCTACACCACTCAAACACTCAAAATTATAATAAAATCAAAAGTATGCGCCCAGGTGGATTCGAACCAGCAAGCTCTACATCACCACTTATAATCGATCAGAACTCCATCCGAGGGACATCCAGAGGACGAACCAAACCAAGTGGTCGTCCACTTGGATCAAATTTTTTTCATGTTTTCGGTTCCAAAACAATTTTTCTGCACTGATTCGAGTATGCTGAAGATGGTTTGACAGTGGTAAATCACGTTTTACCAAGAAATTTTTAAGTTATTGCTAATTGTTGATTTATCAAAATCAATCGTTAGCAATAACTCAAAAATTCTCGGTAAAACGTGATTTTACCACTGTCAAACCATCTTCAGGATGCTCGAATTAGTGCAGAAAATTTGTTTGGAACCCGAAAACGTGAAAAAAGAATTTTTGATTTAAGTGGACGACCACTTGGTTGGTCACACTGCATGATGGGGTTGTTAGTAATTGTAAGGTTGATTTAGGTTGCTGGTTCGAATCCACCTGGGCGCATTCCTTATTTTAATATAATTTCAGATATAAAAGCAAGCATTTGATTTTTCAGGTCATTTGGGTGAATGTAGCCCTACTCTGGAGTTACCTGGATATCAACCTGTCCAGGTGGTAGCCGCCCAAGTTTGGGTTGGTAGGTGAAATCGCACTTTGGTCCTAACAAGCCCAATTCCTCCCAAATTTTTTAGTTTGGAAAAATGGATTTTAAATTACTTTTATTTTTAGGCCATCCAGGTGGATATCCACCTGACCAGGATTGTTCAAGCGCCGGCGGAGCGCCGGCGCTCCGCGGGTTCGAAGTTAGCGCCGGCGCTTATACCGGCGCTTAAGTAGTGGTTATCTCGAATACCGTCAATAATCATTCTTTTTTACTGTTTTTTAACTTCACTGCTTGGAAAATAAAAGTGAAGACTTTATTAAATATAAACGCAGAGTATAATAATTTCACGATATTCAAGATATTCCACTTTTAGCCACGGAAGTTGTTACTACTATTGTTACTACGGCCCAGAAGCCAAAAATATTTGAACAAGAATGCAGGCGATGGCCAAAAAAATGATCTCGTAAGATATTGTATGATTCTGTTAACCAAATTGAATTTGACAATACGTAAAAATGCCAATTTTTGGCAAAAAAGTGCCAATTTTTTTTTGTTAAAGTCAAAAAGGCGAAAATCTGCCAAGTGTGTGAAAATGTGCCACGTTTTAGTAAAATGTGCTCATTTCTGCATATACCCTTTCATATTTATTATAAAGCGTACTTTCAAGCTGAAACAGCAACAAATGGATGCTCTATCATTCAGTCGCTGACCTAGTCAAAAAATAAAAAATTATCCGAAAATTTTGACAAAATTCGAAATTTCAAGTTTTCGTACGATATGTATATGCGGATAGTATATGATAGTATGCGCAAATCGTGTATCGTACGGAAAAATAAAAAAATTCACTTTTTCACTTTATGCCTTGGTCCCCCGTCTGGACCATTTGGTAACAAAATACCGAAAAATACCGGTTTCGGTAGTAATATCGGAAAACGAAATACCAAAATTTTGCTCAATTCTACTTTTTTCACAAAAACTTGTAAGATTTTCACCTTTTTGATTGAAACAAAAAAAACTTGGCACTTTTTTACGAAAAACTCTGCACTTTTTTGCCATAACTTGGCATTTTACGTTTTGTCCATTAATTTTTACAGGCAGGCCAAAGATTGGGCCATTTTAATTGGGCCAAAATCAAGTTGGGCCAAGTTAAATTGGTCTTTTCTGACTAAAGTTTGACCCTCTATGCACTTTAATACCACCTTTGACATACTTTTATTTTCGGTCACGACATAATGGCTTTATTGCGTATCTGAAGTTCATGGTATTCATGAGAGAAAAGTATTCTTTTCCGCAGTCAAAGTGTGAACTCTTTGAGTTGGCCCAATTTGAACGGGCCAATTTGAATTGGCCCAGTTTGAAATGGCGCAATCTTTGGCGTGCCAATTTACATCAGATCACTCAGGGTGCACATATCGTTTTTGGGAAAAGGGGGCGTACAATCATAAAATGGGGGCGTTTATAAGAAAAAATTTGCCAAAAAGGGGGCGTCAAACTAATCAAGACAAAAATGAACAAAAATTATATTTTATGACACTTTATTCAGCCAGAAAACAATCGAGCCATTCAACAACAACACAAACTCATTTAAAACCAATCATATTTCTCACTGGACCTGGCTTTCTTCATTAAATTTTTCTTGAAAGGAAGTAGTCGTAAACATCGATGCAATCGAAATCAGTGTTGATCTTGACATAGATGAGAGCATTCAGCGTCTCGAGATTCATCCGGTTCCTTTCGGATAGACACTAGTAAAATAAGAAAACAATAAAAAGTGGCATAAAACCTTTTAAAAGTGGAAACTTTAAGGAAAAACGTTTAATGTTCGCCCTTTTTTCAAATAAAAAGGGGCGAAATATCCAAAAGGGGGCGAACGCCCCCAAAAGGGGGCGATATGGGCACCCTGGATTCACTTGAAATTTTTCGAAAAACTTTAAAACGTTTTAGGCAAAAAATTCATAATTTTAATTTTTTAGATCAGTCACGCAGATAATTACATTAACTTACTTGATTTCGCACACCAAGACTTTGAATCGAGATGCATTGGCCTGGTTATATGGCCCTTCCTCCTCCACAATTTGAGCAATCATTTTTAAATCTTGAATTGAACGTGTTTCTTGCTCTGAAAATTCAAAAACAGTGATAGCCAAGTTTTTTCTCTCCAAAAAGGTTACCCTCGAGGGATATACCCTGCTGATCGGTATTTATTCGGCCGAGCTACTGGTTCTTGATTAACATTATCATCCTGACTTACACGGATAGATGGCGTCGGAATAGGAATTTTTAGAACGGTCTGAGCACACACCTCATCCACAAATTTAACGAAGGGATCAGTAGACTTGGTTGGCGTGTTCGGCTCTGCTCCTCCTGGACTTGAAATTGTGCAATACTCATATGAATTAGGTCTACTAGCGTCAGCACAGAAATTGACGACAGCAGCGGACCATTGGAACAGCATTGTCTGCCGTTTCTCGCCAAATGAGAAAAAATGAAGTGTGAACTACGCAGCATGTTGTAAGCTGAAATTATTGTATTAATGTAAGTTAATAACTAAAAGTGCGATGTTAACATTCTCACAGCCATAAATTCCGATCGTCATTTACATAATCCGCAAAAAATTTACTTTCCGCTGTTGTTTTAGAAGCTGGAAGATGACAGAGAATGTGGGATACCTCAACACGGATCGCTAATTTATGTGAAAAAAGACTATGTGTGTATGGTAGTGACGGTGTACGGCCAGTTAGCGAGACGGCCAGTTAGCGATGGCCAGTTAGCGAGACGTTTTTTCAAAATTTTTGATATTTTTTGCCATAAAAGTACTCTTTTTGTGGAAAACAGTTTTTCTGAGGCCACCCAGTATCTGAAATTTCCTCAGGAATCCGAATCAAAAAACATAATTTTAAAATAACGCGTGGTCGCTGAGATATGACCTAAAGTTGCGTGCTTGTCATTTTTAAATGATGACCATCCAACTTTAAGTCATATCTCAGCGACCACGCGTTATTTTAAAATTCTGTTTTTTGATTCGGATTCCTGAGGAAATTTCAGATACTGGGTGGCCCCAGAAAAACTGTTTTCCACAAAAAGAGTACTTTTATGGCAAAAAATATCAAAAATTTTGAAAAAACGTCTCGCTAACTGGCCATCGCTAACTGGCCGTCTCGCTAACTGGCCGGTCCCCGGTAGTGACACCATAAATCGCATAAATTTAAAAGCATCGTTTCAGCGTACTTTGAGTTCCAAAGCGTTTTTGCAAATGCTTGAAACCCATTAGAGAGAATTAGAATTGAACAAGTGAGCATTCCATTTGATTGGAGTGTCGTCCACTATGCTAGCCGAACGAAGTGAAAAGTAAATATCTGTAAGTATCACAACACCGAACAGATAAAAATCACGCTTATATCCATCATTTCAGAACTTTTTATTTAATCAAAGTAACAACAACGAACAAAATTAAGACAACAATTTCAGATCTGCTTTGGAATGATAGTTTCCTGATTTTTGACATTGTATGCGTTCTTGATATGACCCAGGATGGCTGTTTCGAGGCAGGCATGGACCTGAGCGCAGGCTATAACAATATAATTTAAAAATACAATTTGGCTGAAAATCAATCCATGTTCGCTGACAATAAAATACCTACCGGTCACTCCCATTTCCAGTAGATCAGGTAGACGCCCTTCATTCACAACGTTTTTCATGTCCAGTAAAACGATCTGGTTTGTGCCACCTGAAAGTCAAGTACCAAATTTTACAAGATGGTGGTTTTACAAGATTAATAAATTATTTATACCTATGGTTCCTAGAGTAACACGAGGGACGACCTGGAAACTTCGAATTAATATAGGAAATAGGAAGAATCAATACTCTTACGTCATTATTTTCACGTGAGGACATATCTGCACAAGGGACACCATTCACGCTCCCGCACTCGACTGCGGAAATAAGACCACGAATACTAGAAAGTAATAATATTCAATTTGACGGTTATTGCAATTATTTCTTCCAATTAGGTATTTTCATGGGACTTTATAAGGCGCACCGACTTTGCAAATACGAGAGTGAAAATTACCTTATGCCGGCATCGGCCAAAGCGAGACTCGCTGCATTGACACAAGCAGCCAGATTGCCCCCGTCAGCCTAAAAACTATTATTTCAATACGACAATTTATACAGGAAGAAAACGCTAATCCTACCTCTAAGATCTCGCAAAAAATGTCAATCTGACTTCGTGGATACAAGCCTGTCAAGATAACTGATTCAAACGCTCTTTCCAGCAGTCTTCTGGAAGAAATTGTTACCGTCTTTTATACTCCCATGCTCATTCAAACAACTACCCATGGTTATTTCCACGTTTGTCTCCTCTGGGTCTGTTCCTTCTGTCGGGCACAGCGAAAGTAGCCATGCTGTATTGAGCGTTGATGATGCAAACCTCTTCATTGAGTTCTGATCTTTTCTGCACTCGTGAGGGCCGTACACTGTGCAGGAAACCTGGAAGTAAAATTTGTTGTTTGAAAGAAAATAGGAAGCAAGTCAAAAAAACCTTTGTTCCGCCCTGCTCCTGAATCACAAAAAGACTTAATCCTTAATCGAAAAAAGGCAAAGCTTTACCAAATATGCAGAACCATCAGCCTGTGGATAAGATCCCATTTTGTACGATATGTTCCTGAACAATATCCTCACTCTCTTCTACCCGAAGTAAAAATAAACTCCTACCTTATTTGATTTGACTTTCGACCATCCTGTCGATATCCAAATTCATTAATCACATTCATTGCGGATATTCTTGCTCACTAAAGCATCAGAAATTAGGCGATGAATGTAAAGTGACTGAATGTTGAGAAGAAACGTGAAATATTTTATCCTCAAAAATGGCCAATTTCACTTGATTTAAATCCGTTTCTGTGATTCAAAGTTTGGCCAAACGTTGATATTTAGAAAATTATATTTTGTAAAAATTGAAAATTTCGAAGCAATTATTTCCCAATTCGCACTTTTTAGATGACATTAGCGATAAAGGGTTTGGCCACCTGTAGTAAAGATGGAGCTGCGTCTCTTAATCCAATGTCTTTTGTGGACAGATCCACAGATGCGATCATGGAACGGCTTCGTAAACAATTTTTTTCGACGGGTGTTTCGTCTATATTATCATTTTTGTCTTGCAGGTTACCAAAGGTCAACTGGCAGATTTTGTGATGTTAGTTTTTCAGTTGATATTCTGTGAATTTAGTGAACTTGAAGTTTTCAGGTCCTTATTGTGGTGAAGGACAGAAACTTCAATGCCCATAGAATAGTGTTAGCTGCCTGTAGCCCTTACTTTGACTCTATTCTCAAGTCTAATAAGATAGTCAAAGAAAAGGTATTGGTTGTTTTGGATCTTCATTGATTCATCTTCATTTGAACTACAGTCAAACCTCGATACAGTGGCCCCACCTCAAGTTCGTTCCTACCTAGGGTCCGACACTTTTTGTAACCCCATTTTTGAAATAATTTATCGATTCTGTTTTGGCAGTCTGGTTGCAAATATCGTAAGGATTCCGATTTTGCCGATCGTTTCTTAATAACTAAAAAGTTTTTGCATTTAAAAAGCAAACCTCGATATAGTGGCCCCCTTAAAAAATTAGAGGGGCACTATATCGAGGTTTTGCTTTTTAAATGCAAAAACTATTTAGTTATTAAAAATCGATCGGCAAAATCGGAATCCTTAGGATATTTGCGACCAGGCTGTCAAAACAGAATCGATAAATTATTTCAAAAATGGGGTTTAAAAAAGTGTCGGACCCTAGGTGGGAACGAACTTGAGGTGGGGCCACTGTATCGAGGTTTGACTGTAGATATTTGCATTTAGGTCATTGTCAACTGTCCCAATCCCACAGTTTTCGAACTCATTCTCAATTACATGTACAGTGGTAGTGTTGTGATTGATCGCAGCATTGTCACCGAATTGCTGAAGATGGCTAACAATCTCTTGGTTAGTTCTTCTCTTGTTGGTTTCATTGAAGTATTTTTGACTAGCATATTTGAGATTGTCAAACTCAAAAACTATTGTGCTGAATATTTGGAGAGATACATCGATGCCGCCAACTGCCTTTCAGTCAAAGAACTAGCGGTAATTACGATTTTTTATTTGTGCTAGATTTGAAGACTTATGGGAAAAATTGGTTTCTCTACGTGTATTGAATGTTGGAGTGAGAAGAGGAAAACGAATTGAGAGGGAGTGAAAAAAGTCACCGGAAACACTAAAAAGAGTGAAAGGAAAATCCGCTAATTGGATACGGGGCTTTAGGCGTACCAATAACGTTGTCTGCAATCGGAAAAAAGTTAATGGCATTTTTCAAAAATTAGCGGGCAAAATTAAATACAACCCGTATTTTATTCCCAAACTCAGTTTCTGTTATTTTGCTGGCTAGCTATTCAGTTATTCGAAAAATTCGGCAAGCATCCGAAAGTAATTAGCATTTTCTGATGGGTTGCAAATAATTTTTTCTCTCATAAAAATTACGATCCTTTTAGTGAGATTTCCAAATTAAGTTTGGTCATAGTACTACGCAAAAATGAAAAAGTGCAAAGTTTTCTTGGCATTCTTGGCAGAAATTCTTGGAAGCATTCATGGCAGAGGCTTAAATCTGTTAACATTTTTTTCAAAGTGATATCACCATCAGGTTCTGACTTTCTTTATACTGTTACTTTTTTGTGCTATATTTTGCGAGGAGGATGCAACGACTGATACCATGTTAAAAACTAGAGGCGCACGGCTACCTGATGGTGTGAAATTTAAAAAAATTGTTAACAGAGTTGGGCAGGAGAAGAGTGCGCCAAATCACTTTGCGACAATTCAATTTGGGGCAAAATTCTTCGCTATATTCGGCAAATATCTGCTGAATATAGCGAAGAATTTTGGCCCAAATTGAATTGTCGCAAAGTGATTTGGCGCACTCTTCTCCTGCCCACAGATTTAAGCTTCTGCCAAGAATGCCAAGAAAACTTGGCACTTTTTCACATTTTCTTGGCTCTTTTTCGTAATGACCATTAAGTCTTTTAAACAAGAATAAAATTCGACACTATATAAAAATTTTTTTTTCAAATTTTTAAAATCAGATTTTAAACCTGCAAAAATCGGAAAAATCCGGAGAAGACTTGAAACTTTTCAGGTCCGATATAACTTGCCGGAATTGCTCAAAAGAACCCAAGAATTTTTGACAGCAATGTCAACGGATGTCTTTTGGAAAGTGTAGACATTCTTAACTTTTCTCTAAATCAGTTAAGAGCACTGCTCAACGATCCAAAACACCAGAAACAATAAGGCCTGATGTCCACTTGAAGCATGTTTTTCACTTATCAAACCTCTTCTATTCTAACTAACTTTATCATTTAAGTTTGATTGTTCGCTGGGTCGGCCACAATCTCCCAGTCCGTGAACAACACTTTAGAGAAATGTTACAAGAGTGTCCATTCCAGCAGGTTACTCAGATGAGACTTGAACGCATGCTTGATTAGTAGGTGTTTTCCTAGTGGTGAAAATGGTGAAAATTTATTGACTAAAAAATAATTCACAGGGTGGAATGTCCGTAAAAAGTTTTCATTGAAACTTGCCTCGTGGTTAAAATTTAAACTTCGAATACCATACACGGTGTTTAAAGAAATTTTAAGCTTTTTAAATGGCCATAATTTGTTTCTAAGTAATTTTTTCAAATTTTGTTTTTACAGATTATTTTAGTCGCCGACAATATTTTTTGGTATAAAATGTCGAAAACACGACCGGATTGAATTTGGTTGGTCTCCCTGTGGTTCACACCTTACCCCCTTTTTATCAAGGCTAACATGCAGCCATCTTTTTGCGCTATAAATTTGAAAACAATTACCTTTAAATTTTCAGCAATCCCTTCTTTGCCCAATCGGAAAGCTCGCTCCACATCATTCTTCAAGCCATGTAACAATCAAAATTTCCCTTTGCAATAAATCAGACCAATTGCCTTGCAGGCACGACGTCGGCATGGCCATGGAAAAATACGAGCTCAAGTACAGGAGCTTGGTCCAGAAAAACAATATTGAAAAAGGTATTGCCAATCCCAACTACTACAATCCAAATGATATGGGTGATGAGAATGGCATGTCGCTGGAAGATCCTGAACTTATGGCCGAAATGCATCAACATTCTTTACAATCTGATGCTCTGATGGATGTAAATGGCCAAAGAGGGTCCCGGTCGGACCAGTTAGCTGCTATGAAGAGCAACGCCGCGGCTCAAGAGCATAGACCAGCTCTCAAACTGAAGATCAACTTGGGAGCTTCCACTGAACAGGTCCATAAGAGCTCCCATAAAAGACGGCTACTCGGTATTTTTTCATCAAAATTTTGAACCTGGTAATGATATTTGTCTTCAGGAATGAAACTTTACCGCAAATCAGTAGCCTCAGCAGGCCAACACTTGATCAAAAGGAGGGGAAGACCTCCGAAAGTGAAACTTCCTAGAATGCCAGTTGATTTTGGAGCTATAGATGAAGAGCCGGAGTCTTGTTTCTATGATTTCAATGAAGATGTGCACACTATTGAGGTAGTGCTTTTTTTGGGAAAATGGGTCCAGATAACTTAATTTGTGATTACTCAACTAAAGTTAATGAGAATGGTTTTAGAAAAAAAACTACAGTCGATCCTCGGTAGCACGATCACCCCAAAATTTGGTTCCCGCCTAGGAACGGTCACTTTTTAGCGCATATTTTTAAATGTTTTACCAGTAGTCTTCGGTCAGTCTAATCCGGAAAATCGCAAGAATTCCAAGTTTGCCGGTCTTTCATGTAAATGGCAACAGTTTTGCCAAAAAGAAAACACGAACTTTTGGGTTATCGTTTTTTTGCGTCATGTCGAGAGCAGTATTGTAAAAAATCTCGGCACCAGCTAAACTTCAGGTCAAAACTCTAGGTCAATTCGTCCACGGTCAATTCGTCCACATATTATTTTAAACTAGCTTTTATTAATTTAAAATGTGTTTGTGGACGTTGTATGTACGTTTATCAACACTTTTACAAATTTGTTACTGAAGGCACCTAACTAACCTTAACTCGGCAAAAAAGATCAAAACCACTGTATTGAAGGGTATTCTACCCCGTTTCGGTCACTAGAGCTGGGCACAAAAAGGCTTCTTTATGTATTTTTCCTCACGAGTCTTGCTCGGAGCCATGTCTAAGGTAAGTTAGTGCGCGCATCTCTAATTCCTTTCGGACGCAGGGGGCTTGGAGTTGAGATGTGCACACCCACATACCTTAGACGCAAATCACTCGAAAGTGACTCTGGATGCATGAAAAAACATGCATACCAGAGTAATTTATGCGTTAGGCTCCAGTATTCAAAACTATGTTCAAATTCCATTTTTTTATGGTCTTTAGGTTTCAAATGTAGAAAACGACTCCAAATTTACTGCCGAGCAATATGTTCTCGGATGCCAACACCGATTTATGCTGAAAATTTTGAGTTATGGCTTTTTTTTACAGAGAACTGGTTTTTTTTTCAACCACCTTAATTGACCTCTTTCCTTAACTTTAACACTTAAAAGCCGGTTTGTGCTAATACAAGCGTTTTGTTCATAATTTCGTGCTGAACAAGATAGGCGAAAGAAAGTTTCAAAAAAAGTTTTTTTTTCGACTTTTTTTAGAAATTCCTTGATAGACACTCTCATTTTGGGGTGTTTTAATTATCTGAGTGTAATCTTTTATCTGAAAACAATTTTGTGTAGCTAAAGTGCTTACCTGGTGCAGAATTCGACAGGCTTTCAAATAAATACAAACTTAGTCGGGTAAGTTGCCGTATTACATGCAAAAGATTAGCATTTTTCGAAAATCCCATAAAATACAGAATTTAGTTCTTTTCTATAAACACTAAAAATCACTGGTATCACCGTTTATATTTCAGTACTTTTGCTGTAGCAGAAAGCGCAGATTCTGCGAATAATTTTGATACCAAAGAAGACTGAAAATCATAGAAAAAAGCAGTATCAGGATCAACAAATTGGTTGGCGACCAGGCTTTTTTCGGGTTAATTCAAATTCGCGCCTTTCGTGGCATTCTGTATTTTCACGTTTTTTGAGAGAAAATTTTCTTTTTTTTTGAAATTTGGGGTAGTTTATATTGAGAAAAGCTCAAACATGCGTCTGCAACTGTAAAAAACTTGAAAACACAGAACGCCAAGAAAGGCGCGAATTCGAATTAACCCGGAAAAGGCCTGGTCATCAACCAACTTCTTGATCGTGGTACTTCTTTATGTTATGATTTTCTGTCGTCTTTGGTATCAAAACAATGCGCAGAATCTGCGCTTTCTGCTGCAGTATAAGTACTGAAATATAAACGGTGATACCAATGACTTTTTAGTGTTTATAGGATGGAATTGAAATGTGTATTTCACGGGATTTTTGAAAAATGCAAATATTTTGCATGCAATACGGCAACTTACCCGACTCAGTTTGTATTTATTTTAAAACCTGTCGAATTCTGCACCAAATAAGGATTTCAGCCACACAATTTTGTTCGCAGGTGAAAAGTTACACTCAAATAACTAAAATACCCAAAACGGAGAGTGTCCGTCAAGGAATTTCTGAAAAAAAAGTCGAAAAAAAAGAACTTTTTTTGAAACTTTCTTTCGCCTATCTTGTTCAGCACGAAATTTTGAACAAAACGCTCCCATTAGCACAAACCGGCTTTTAAGTGTTAAAATAGACAGAAGTGGTCTGTTTCTATATGCTCATCTGCATGTTTGGGCTCATTTCACTCGGCTTGAGCAGCTCTACAAGATGGCTGTAAAAATTCACATGCTGAACACGAATCCGTGCCACATTTTCAAGTGTTATAGTGAATTTTTTTCGAAAAATTTGCCTAATTAATAACTGCTAAAAAAAAGTTGTCTGAAGGTTAGTCGCTGCCGAGATTCGCAGCACTGATCGAGAGTCGACTGCAACCGAAAATTGCACAAAAGGCCAATTTACTGACTTAAATGAATATTTTGATGAAGTAAATCAGTATTAAATGGGATAAAGAGGCAAGTGTTCGCTATGGGTTGGCCTGACTTGCGGACAACATTTTGCGGACGCAACGCTTGCGGACAAAAATTTTGCGGACGCAAGTTTTGCGCACGAAATTGCGCGGATGCAACATTTGCAGACGAACATTTGCGGACTGACTTTTGCGGATAAACCGAAGTTTGGCAGAAAAGGAGCAGAAAAAAGAAGGTATCTCAAGCCGAAGTGAATGATGACAGCATTAAAACTAAGTTAGTCGAACCTGTGACTTAGGCGATGCTTATATGAAGTTCGCAAATTCTCGTCCGCAAATCTTCGTCCGCAAATCTGGCGTCCGCAAGATTTGATCCGCAAAAGTTGAGGCGCAAAACCTCATCCGCAAAGCTTTGTCCGCAATAATCACGTCCGGAAACACGCATCCGCAAGATATTGTCCGCAAGTCTGGCCAACCCTTTGCTATGGCTTCTACGTTTTACGGCTCACTATCCCTCACAAAAGCATGTTTCTACCACTTTTTTACCACCATTTAGCGTTTTTAATAAAAACTGGAATCAAGACCTAAAAATTTCAACGATAAATCTCACATTTTTATTTACTTCGAAAATTCCAGATTTTCGACGAGCCTGAAGATTTGAATCCCAATGACTTAGGAGAGTTGGATTCTCAGAGCTACTTAGAAAATAGTAACATGGCTGGGTTGGAGATGGTATTTTACAAACTTCGATATATAAATTTTTCACTATATAGTTTATAATTCAGACTGAATTATGTTGTGAGCACTGTATTTACAAGGCAAATACTGTCAGACAATTGCGCAAACACAATGCTGTGGCTCATTCCGACAATGTTTTGTATGTTTGCAATCTATGCCAGTTTGAATGTCAATGGAATCGCTTTTTCTATGACCACATGCGACAACATTTCCCTGTGAGTTTTTAGTAATTCACTGAATATAAACTGAACATCTAATGTAGAGCACGTAGGTTGGGAGAATGGATTATAACTATTTACGATTTGGCTAGATTATTTGATTTGAAAGCTGACACACTGGACAACCGAACAACACCAAATTCCATTACTTTTTCAACTGAAACGCTGATACAGTGCCAGCGCGTAAGAGCTCTTCACGGAATCACTTTACAAATCGACAAAAGTGAATAAAGGTTTCTCGATATCTTGAGACGAGTGAATCTCAATTTAAGTTAGAATTTCTAGAATGTGGTTAGAAAAATGAGAATGAAATAGTTTGATGAGATTCAAATTATAGTCTAAGTGTTTAAATTTTGATCTCGAAACCCATCAAACGATTCCATTCTCAATCTTCTAATACAATGCTAATAATGCAATCCATCGATCCGTTGTGTGTTAGGTTGTACTTGGGTGCCCAACCTGCCTTTTTTTCGACGTCTGGTTTTTTTTCTTGAGCTGAAAATGAAGACAGTATACTCCGATTTTTTTTACTTTCATATTCTTTGAAAACTGAAAGTGCCTTTTTCCTTCAATTTTTTTTAAATTTTTGAGCAAAAGCCTTTTTTGAAGGGCGCTGCCTTTTTTTTTAATTTTGGCTGGATCCCTGGTTGTACTACAGTCGAACCTGTCTATAACATAACTCTATATAACATAAAACTCTATATAACATAACTCAGAAATCAGTTTGGTTGTTTGATTGAAATAAAGCCAAAGTGAACCTCTATATAGCATAACTTTCACCTCTATATAACATAAAACTCCCTATAACATAAATTTTTTTTGGCTCTAGCCGAATAAACGCCCCTCTATATAACATAAGGTTTTTGGTAGTCTCTTAAATTATGTTATATAGAGGTTCGACTGTACTGAAAAGGATGAAACCTATGTAAAAACAATATGTTTTATTCAATAATCCCCGCGAACCTATAATCACCGCGAACTTGTTCAGGGTCCCATTTTTCAATGTGACAGTTGTGCCTACACTGCCGACAGGATCAATGTCTTGCTATCCCATCGTCTGACACACAGTAAGCAATGCAATTGTGCAGTGTTAAATTTAAAAAAATCTGCAATTTCCAGCTGATGAAAAGCCCTACAAGTGTGGTCAGTGTGATTTTAGATGTCGCAACAAAGCTAATCTGGTACTATTTTACGAAAAGAACTTTTTTTTGAAAAATTTTCCGGTAATAGGGATAGTCTGGCTAAGAAAAATGTATATTTTGTGAGAAAGTTTTGTACTTTGTGATGGCCAAAAACTTGAACACGACCTTTTTATATTTCGAATAAAGTCTTCCTGAAAGCATATTTTAGGTCACTCACTGCCGTGTTCACAGCGGGGAGAAACCATTCAAGTGTTCAGAATGTAATAAGGGATTCTCTACCAGGCCTGCTTTTCAGCAACACATGAATGCACATTCCGAGGATAGGTTAGTGAACTGATGCTGTGGTTTTTTTCACTTATAAATATTTAATTTGCAGGCCTTTTGTCTGTGACCAATGTGATTTTGCCACAAAGGTAAAATTTAGTGTTTAGGAAACCTTTATAAATCGATCTAAAGCGAAATCAGACTTTACGATGGTCAAAAATCAAGGCTATACCTGAAAAAATTATTTTGACCCACGTGACCTTTTAGGTTGGTTTCCTATCAACGAGTAGCGTCCAAATTTCGGTCGAAAAATGTTTTCTTCAAAAAACCGACTTTTATGTAGAAAAAATTTAGAAAATGGCTTTTTTATCGTTTGAAGCATACAAAAATTACTCAAAGGAGCATGGTCACCTGTTTTTGAATTTGAAAAATTTCCGAATTATTGAACTTCTGTAAAAATTTTTCAGCTTGGTTTCTAACAAAAGTATCTCTAAAATTAAACTTTAGGCCTTGTTTTGTTAGAAACCAAGTTGGAAAATCCCTACAGAAGTACAATGATTCAGAAAAAATGTTTGAATTAGCGGGGAAATTTTTTTGTAGCAGGTGACCATGCCCCTTTAACCAGGGAACTTTCAGAAGTGTTTTTTCAACGACTTCATTGACAGATTTTTTTGAATATTATTGTAGAGCACACCGAAATTATATAACAAAGTGTTGCTGATACCTCCAAGTCTTTTGTAAAATTGCGGAGAACGGGGTACCCAAATTTGCCGAAAAACCATGATACGGAAAACCATGATACATATCATGGCTTTTAGCCCACTTTTGAATCTGTCTAGTTTTATGAGTATTTTGAATATGCAACTTGTATGGGGAATTTTTATGCGAATTATACTGTTAGGAGCCAGTACTTTGAAAAGCCAGTCATTCAAAAGTGGGCTAAAAGCCATGATACCCGTGTCATGGTTTTTTCGGCAACTTGGGTACCCGTTCTCCGCAATTTTACACAAGACTTGGAGTATCAGCAACACTTTGTTATATAATTTCGGTGTGCTCTACAAGAATATTCAAAAAAAATCTATCAATGAAGTCTTTGAAAAAAAACACTTCTGAAAGTTCCCTGGTAAGAGTCATTTAACTATCATTCACGAAATAATGCGAAATGTGCCCTTCTCCCCCAAGTAAGCAAGTACCGATTTTTTTTCTGGAGTAATGAGAGTCATTTATTGTCTTTTTCAAAGAAAATTCTAATTATTTAGTACCAAAGTCATTTGATTTCACACCGCAGAATTCACACTGGTGATCTGTTTCGTTGTGAAGTGGAGGCTGTGACTACTCCTCACCCAAGAAAGGTAAATTTTCCCAGCTCAATCTGTTTTTAAACGATTTATTTCAGCCAACTAGCTGCCCATTTGCGAACGCATCTGGCTGTGCGCTCCATCAATGCCGTACATGTCATCGCTCGTTTATTGAGAAGTCCCACTTGGTGAGGCATGAGAGGATACATTTAGTGGTTTGTCAACTAGAAATATTTGCTTATAATTTTATAGTCTAACAGGTTGACTACTATTCAGGACAAACCATTCAAGTGTGACAGCTGTGACTATGCCTCATCCAGAAGAGACAAGCTTAAGGAACATATCCTAAAACACCACGATGTATCTGCCAACAGCAAACAACACAGGAGGAGGCATCGTAGGGCTCGCCAATTGGCTCAGTTGGCTGCGCAGGCTAAAGTAAGTGAATTTTTCTTCCGAATACACGTACAAGTCGCGTAGAAATTTATATCACTCGACCAATAGATTTTTGGTAGCCCTGAATCTGAGATACATAATGGCACCAAAAGAATAATTTTTGGAAAATTTAATAGAAAAGTTATGGCCATTTCCGAGTGAGGTTTGTTGAATTTACAGTCCACCACTGTGTGCGAGGCTTAAAGGGGAAATTTTTTACTGGCTGAATATTTTGACTGTAAGGTCCGAATTAGCGCTCCAATAAAATAATTTGTTCATTTATTTTTTACGTGCTTTCATCATCTCTAAACCTAATTTGTCACGAGGAATATACAAATACTTACCTTTTTATATCGCCGATTTTAAATTGGTTTTCTTTAAAAAGTCAATTCTTCAGTCTGCACGATTTTACAGTAGTTCTCTGTAGGTTTTTGCTGAAAATTACCCAAGAGATAATCCCACTTTGAAATCAAACTTAAATTATTATATTTAAAAATTAAAAAAAAACACAAAAACCTACTGATCTAAAATTTATCTAGAATCAGATCTGATAATGAAAAAACTTTTTATCTATATTTTGCAAAAAACTAACTCACAATGTGAAATTGAAAAAAATAACAGCATTTTCATGTTCCTCGTAAAAAGGTGGTCTAGAGGTTATGAATGTTCATGAAAATAAATTAAAAAGTTATTCTTGTCGAATGCGGATTCTAACCTTACAGTCAAAATTTTTGCTCAATAAAGAATCTCTCCTTTGGTAGAAGCTGACAAAACCTTCGTAAAAGTTGCGCTTTTACCAATGTCTGCTATTGGCACGACAACGAATATCGGAAAATTTACTATATATTTTGCAACAAATCTTCTTTTCAGCTTCTACCACCAGATCCATCTAACTTTTTTCGGCCAATTTCGACCAAGAGTTTAACAAGGAGAAACAAGCACTTTCTCAACATTTACCAGAAGACAATTCCAGTCCCAGCAGCAGCAAAATATGCATATACAGCTATTCTCCCAGCAGCATCCAGCAGTGTCTCACGCCAACTTTGGTGGTTTCCCCTCTTCTTCACACCAGCAAGCCCCACCCTCCATGGGTATTGTCAACCATCCCAACCGGCCTTGTTCAGCTTCTTTGCCCACAACAATCCAGCAGAGACTTCTTTGAGTCCCTCCTGCTTTAGTTTGCACGATTTCCACCACAACGCTGGTGATTTCAACTTCAACCACACATCTACTCCGGACACAGATCTGAGCACTCCAGGACCCCAATTAGACAGGAATCCACACTCAGTCAGCAACATTTACAGTGGAGGAGGCGGTAGACACCCCCACTTTGGCCACCAAATGGTGGACTCCAGCCAAACCAACGATCCACAGATGCAAGACCCTCAAAGACCAATGAGTTTGCCCAACTATGGAAACGTGCTTCAGCAGCAACAGACTCTGCCCCCTCAAATGTTTTTGGATGGGTCAACGGCGGGAGTGCCTGCTGCACATCCACAAACCAGCTCTCAACATCAACACCAGACTGCTTGGACCATTCACGGCTCACAGATGTTTCCATGAGGGTATAGAATTTATTTGAGTGTAGATGTTTAATTGTGATTTATCTTGTATTGTTACTTGGATTAGCTTCTTTATGTATAACAAATGTTAATAAAGTTTGCTGTTTTTAAAAGTAAAAAAGTCATTCGAAGCAAAGAATATGAACAACTAGTGCAGACTCATCAACAAGAAACAACCTAAAATCAGGACCAGTAACCGACTGCCATTGGATTGGATACAAATGTGATTGGATACCGCAGTTGGATACAGTTGCAGTTGGATACCGCAGTTGGATACATTTTCGAATTTGATAGAATTCATTAGTGACAGAAACATTGCAAGGTCCTGATCAGTGCCCTGACCCGCCTGACTGCTTTTTGGCCAAAAACCCTGACCCGAAACACGCTGTGGTCGATTACGTGTTAAAAATGGTAAAGTGTCAAAGAGCAGTATAAAAGCTCTTTTAGAAACAGTCACGAGATACTAGCCAACTAGCTAAAAACTATCGGACAATAGGAACTCCCTGACGAGCTTGCATTGATTCGGACTTTTTTTTAACAAGTATTATTTTTTAAACTTCATATAAATTCGATCAAATTCAAAACTGTGGTAATAAATTACCGTATTTCTTCTAATATACCGACATGTCGGTTTATTTTTCAACCCTTCAAAAATTGTGAAAATGTTGGGTCAATCTCGACCTTTTCGGGTGAAGATCCAAAATCGAAAAAACGGGATCGGCAGAGCTCGTGGGAGCTTAGAAAACGCAATAAACAGCGATGTAATTTTTTTTGGACTGAGATACGGACCCTCAAAGTAGGGGGTGTCGGTTTATTAGAGGGTGTCGGTATGTTAGAAGAAATACGGTATTAATTTATCAAATCAAAATTTAGTTCTAATTCAAAACCAACCTTTTTTGTGACTTAAAATCATGTAGGATTTCTGTTTGTTTGTACCAAAATTGATATCTCCCCTAAGCGGGCCGAAAAACCTGAGCAATTATCCCTCGGCTAGGTGGATATCCACATGGCTTCTCAATGAAGATAAAAATTAGCCAAATTTAAAAACTAACCACTTTTTCTACTCTAAAATTGCCTGACGAAACCAGTTTGTAAAGACCAAAATTGCGATTTTTCCCATCTGGGCCCCAAAATCTAGAGTGGTACTAGCTGATCAAGTGGATATCCAAGCAAATGGCATGAAATAAAAAAAACACTAAAATAATCTCGATTACTATTTTTCTATATTTAGCCTCAGTTTTACTGAATAGTCCAAGTTCTTATTGCCGCATTAAATTTCGACCAAATTAATTGTTTAAAAAAGGAATTTTCAGGACGCTTATATAGGGTAAAATTATTGGTTTTATCCAGGGATGGCAATGAGAATATTTTGAAAAAATACATTTGGCCAAAAAATACAATTCGGAAAATTTTCGCCAAAAAGTGCCATTTTATCCAGTGCTTATTGCCATTTTGAAGCGAAAAAATTTTTTTTTACGTAAAACTTTAAAAATTAAAAGATTTGGGTCTAAAAAAAGTACAAATCTTTTTAAAAAGTACGATTCCAATCCTGGTTCTATTGTAAAAATGTATAATGTAAATATTAGAGTTGTCGACTCGACGCGTCGAATTCGACTTTTCATATCGAAAAGTCGAAAATTTTCGACTTTCGACGTTCTTCTCGACTCGACGCGTCGAAAATTTCGACTTTCGACCTTCGACTTTGATGCGTCGATTCGAAGATTTCGACACGTTGCCTTTCGTCTCTACACGTAAAATTTTCTCCGCTGCAGCCGAATAATGACCACTAGCTCGGAGGGCCGACTGTCGGCGGACCACCCTTGCCTTGGTCAAGCTGCTAATTAAATGTTTATAAATTCTCTTCTCACCTACTAACTTTCCTGGCACACTACCTACACTCTTTACCGACCTTTCTAAACTCCTGGCTCACCTACATACTATTCTGAACGATCTATTCACATAGCTAATTTTAATCCAGTGGTACGGCACAAAGTGCCACTGGATGGCCACTAATAACCACTGAATTGCCACCAAAGTTGTCAAATCCAGTGGTAATCCACTGGATTAGACGGAATAAACTGGAAATCCAGTGGATTACCACTGAACTTAGCTAGAATCCAGTGGCATTACCACTGGATCAAATAACTAAGTGGCATTCCAGTGGCACTTGGTGGCATTCCACTGGATTTTTATAATTGGAAAGGCATGCTGCGGTTTTTAAACTGGGATTTTCTTAAATATATAATTACGGTTGACCAATCAGTCTTTATTAAATTTGTTGAAATCTTGCATACCGTATTTTCTTTAATAAGTTGGCACCTAAATTTCATTTTTTGCGGTGCTTGTAGACTTTTTTTATTCAAACAATTTATTCCTTATTTGCCATCCTTTTTGGAACGCGACATCTCATGTAAAATTATGTAAAGGTGACATATCATTAAAAAACAGGGTGATAACTTTATCATTTTTTGTGGTTCTTAAGGCTTGCGAATCTTTACTTTTAGTCACATTTAGGGTCACAAAAAATTTGGCACAGGTTTCGTGAACTTTCCTGTTTAGAGACAGAAAAAAGCCTTCGGGCGGGATTCAGGGAAAAAATTTTGGAAAAAGAAATATTCGGAATTTGTTAACCAAGACAAAAACTGAAAAAATTCACATTCGTGTCAAATTTGCTAATTTTTGACGATTTTAAACACCATACAAGTCCGAAAAAACCGCTGTAACTGAAGTGGCCTTTTAAGTACAGTCGACTCTCGTTATAACGACGCTCGATATAACGATCCGCTCGATATAACGACCCGAAAAAATCACCAATTTGGTCAGCTTTGACTAAAATTCAGTCAAATGAACGCTCGATGTAACGACTCTCGTTATAACGACCCATTTTTAGCCGGTCCCTTGCGGGTCGTTATAACGAGAGTCGACTGTATAAATTTTACCATATAATTACAAACTCGTGTTTCAAGGGGCAGCGAAAGATTGCGCAAATTCAGATTGCGAAAAATGCTGGTTAGGCTAAAATTGTACTTGAGGGTTCTTATGAGTTTTAAGTATTTGTCTGTGAGATATCTAACATGGATTTGCTGAACGTGACCGGTAACCAGGCTTGAACACAAAATCCAGCGTAAATCCGAGCCAAAATCCACCATCTACAATTTGTCTCGAACACAAAAGTGGCGACCCACACACCCACACATGCCAAATACCATATAGAGATACAAGTGACCGATTAAGCTGGGGCAAATTCGGTTCTTATTTTTCTCACGATTCTTTTTTGAACAACAGAGTGACACACAACGCTAAGCATGACGCTTTTTTAGCAAAAACAACCGTTTTAGTGTAAAGACAATGTGTTAAACACTAAACTTCATACACTGTAACAACATTATAAAAATCGGCTCTGCCGAGAATCCGGTCCCTTTTTTGCCTTGGTCCCCCTACACAACTTATTATAACCTTTACAATAATCTTATATGAATAATAGAACTAGATCATCTTATAATAAAACGAGATTTATGTTTTTGAGTGGTAAAAATGTGGTTATTTGTCCACTTTGTGATAAGTCACATGTACCGTTAGAGGTGGTTAAAGCTCAGCAAGTAACTTATTACTATCCACACTCACTAACCATTCGTATCGGTAGTTCTCTCTACATCAACTACGGAGACTTAATGAAAGAATGTCGCTTAATAGGGGGGGGTACTTTTAAATGGTATTCAAATAGTACACATCTTAACACTGTTGTAAAACCGCTTTCGGTACTTTTATAGAAAGCGGTTTTACAACTGTGTTAAGATATGTACTATTGAATGCCCAACGTTCTACTTATTTGAATACCGATTTCTTAATAACTAGTATTCAATCGGTCTGAATAATCATGTTCACACCGTCAAACGTAAAACTGCTGATATCATATACTATCGTGATATCATCATAATATGATATCATATCACGTCACTGATGTCATATCGAAATCATAGCAAACACATTTATTAAATTCGACATCATATCAGATGATATGACACGAAATTTTAGATAAAAGCATATCAGCTGAGGTGATATCATGCCAACCCTATGTCATATCATTATCATATCAGGGCTCCAAAATACATATCACGAAAACCCTGATACTTACAAAAAAGGTTGTCTCTGTGCAGGCAGGACTCAGGTCAGCCTATGACCGAGTTCAAAAATTCTCAAGATGCTAAAATTGAAAATTGGGGCGCGTGGACAGATCTGATCATCACTCAAAATAACTAGCTCAGAATCAAATAAAATAATACATGCCGGAATACAATGACTAAAATAAAAACGTAGGCTCTAATGGAGAATCCGGTCCCTTTTTTGCCTTGGTCCCCTGTTATTTTTTATTGAAAAATGCTTTGGTCCCCCTGTCAATTATAGTCATGATAATATTGTGATTACAGTGATCATGATGGTTATAGTTAACATGACCACCTTAACCATGATCACTTTCAAAACAACAGGGGGACCAAGGCAAAAAAAGGGACCGGATTCTCCGGCAGAGCCGATTTTTTATAATGTTGTTACAGTGTATGAAGTTTAGTGTTTAACACACATTGTCTTTACACTAAAACGGTTGTTTTTGCTAAAAAAGCGTCATGCTTAGCGTTGTGTGTCACTCTGTTGTTCAAAAAAAGAATCGTGAGAAAAATAAGAAACCGAATTTGCCCCAGCTTAATCGGTCACTTGTATCTCTATATGGTATTTGGCATGTGTGGGTGTGTGGGTCGCCACTTTTGTGTTCGAGACAAATTGTAGATGGTGGATTTTGGCTCGATTTACGCTGGATTTTTGTGTTCAAGCCTGGTTACCGGTCACGTTCAGCAAATCCATGTTAGATATCTCACAGACAGATACTTAAAACTCATAAGAACCCTCAAGTACAATTTTAGCCTAACCAGCATTTTTCGCAATTTGCATTTGCGCAATCTGCCTTTGCACAATTTGATTTTGGCGTAATCCGTATTAGCACAATCTGTATTAGCGCGATTCGAACATTGCGCAATCTGAATTTGCGCAATCTTTCGCTGCCCCTTGAAACTCGAGTTTGTAATTATATGGTAAAATTTAGATTTTAAAAGGCCACTTCAGTTACAGCGGTTTTTTCGGACTTGTATGGTGTTGCCCTGTTCTTTTAAAAGTGATCAAATTAAAAAACAGGGGGGACCAAGCAACTTTTCATAACAAAAATCAACAGGGGGGACCAAGGCAAAATTTGCACCGGATTCTCCATTAGAGCCTACGTTTTTATTTCAGTCATTGTATTCCAGAATGAAAGGTCTTTGTTTGTTGACTTTTTTGGGATAAATGGGGTTAAATCAGGAAACCTAACTCTACTTTTTTAGAAGATTTGTACTTTTTTGGGACCGAGAATCTTTTTTATTTTTAAAGTTAATAAATCTTTTTTCGGTGCTTAAAAAAACATTGCCACTTGTTTTGAATTGTCCCCCGCCAATTTAAATTTTTTTCCTAATCATTCGACTTCTGTACGGATTTTTGAGCTTGTTTTCTAACAACATGAGGCCTAGAATTTAATTTAGGAATAGTTTTGTCAGAAACCGATTTGAAAAATTCGTACGTAAATCCTACGATAAAGAAAAAAATTTGAATTTGCGGTGGACAACCGTTGTCGGAGACGGTAATGGCTTTTTAAAAATCAATAAGCACTGGATAAAATGGCACTTTTTTGACAAAAATGACCAAATTGTAATTTTTTTTGGCCAAGTGTACTTTTTTCAAAACTTTGAGTCACGTGCCTGGGCAGGGTTCGACAAATGTGCCTTTCCGGGCACAATGTGCCCTTTTTTCATCATTTTCACAGTTGACAAAAAAATGTGCCCTAGAAAAGGCAAAATGTGCCCTTTTAAGGGCACATTTTTTTCGTGCCAAATTTATGTGCCCTTTTAGGGCACATTATCCGAAAAATGTGCCCTTTTCAAAGCAAAATGTGCCCTTTTGTTTTTAAAAGTTTTCGTTACTTTTTTTAAGTTTTTTCAATTTTTATGTTTTTTACAGATTTTATTCATATTTCGGCCTATACATGTTTATTATAGATCACATGAGAAAACTTTGAATAATCACAGTAAATATCAGTGTTTTGCATGCAAATTGAGCATTCTCATTTCTAGGTCGATATTTCTCTGCTTTAAGGCGGCTCTTTTCTTAACATCCATAAAGCAATCAACAAGACCTTGAGAAAAATCATGCCACCTAAACCAGAGGTCAGCCTACCAATAAGTGTTGCATTTGAGTTTAGCCATGCTTGTAGTGGAAAGCCACTCCACAACGCCCATTTCGCGATACCAGTGCCAATCGAGGATACTCCACCAGATATGAAAGCCTTGACAGTTCCTTTGTTTTGCTGTCAGGCTTGCTGCCTTTACTGGCAGAATTACCAGTTATTGATCGCCCATCATTTGAGTTTCCATCACTGAAAAAGCTGCCTCTTTTGTTACTACGACCACCACCTCTACCTGCTATGCGTTTTTCTCTAACCTGAGCATTATTTTCTGACGAAACATTACTATTTTCACTTGATTTATTAAGGTCAAAACTGAAAAAGTCGTCCTATAGCTGAAAAGTGCCATCTTTTTCAATTAAGAGAAAAGAGTTAAACATTTCAAGATATTTAAACGGAATTTTCCATAGTGAGTACACTATCTGGTAGTTTCTAACAGCGTATCATTTGTTGCGACATTTATGAAAAATGTAGCGCAAAAACAATGAAGTATGAAGCAAGTCGAATAGTGATTCAATTTATACTTTTAACTTTTTGTGCTATACCTTCAGAAAATATTGCAACAGATGACATGCTGTTAGAAACTAGAATAGCAGAGCTACTTGAAAGCTTTATATTTTTGAAAACAAACTTTTAAGAATTTTCAACAGGGCTCGCAGATGTGCTTATTTTTTTAATACGCGACTTGAAAACTAGCTGAACTAGAAAACTAGCAAAAGATGATAAAGTTTCTATGAAATATCAGAAATTTCGAAGGCGCACATTTAAAAATAATCATATTAGCGAGCCATGTATTCAGTCCTTTGACTTGAAAAAACGACATTTTAAGGATATTGATTTTTTGGTGCGAAAAAGGATCCTTTCTGGTGCAAATTAACTTTTGGAACTTAGGAGAGGTGAAAAAGCAGATTAAACGAGAATTCTAATTTATTTTACAGTAGCGGCCAAAAAAATGCACCAAGGGTGTAATTTTTAAAAATTGTATGTCTTGCAGTGATTTTTTTCACATTATCGAAAACGAGTAGAGCCATTTTGTAGCATTTTTAATGCTCTTCCAAATGCGCTAGAGATTCCTGCGCAAATATAATTCGATAAACTCTAAAAAGTTGTTTTTATGCCATGACTTCGATTTTCAGCGGCCAAAAAAAATGCACCAAATGACATTATATCTGTTTTCTTCCTTGTTTTTCTTTACTTCGTTTCTATTTTTGTGGAAAATATTATTTTTGGTTAAATTATAGATATGGCAAAGAAACAGTTATCTCTTGATGCGAAGAAAGCGATTATACAAGCGAAGAAGCGAGGAGACAGTGATCGTATGGTTGCTTCACAATTTGGCGTTGATCATGGAACAATTTCGCGAATCTATGGTAAAAGCAAAGCAAGCAAGGGCGTGAAAAGAATCTCTGGCAGTGGTCGACCTCGAAAAACATCTGAAAGACAAGACCGGACAATGGTAAAGAAGGCAAAGAAGGATCCGAAGAAGACTGCTGTGGATGTTATGAGGGAGGTCAATGAAGAAATTGGGTTAGATATCAGCAAAAGAACTGCTCGTCGTCGATTGAATGAAGCTGGCTTGTTCGGAAGACGTCCATCAAGGAAGCCGCTCATCTCTGAAGCTAATCGGAAGGCCAGGGCGGCGTTTGCAAAGGATCATCTACACTGGACAAAGGAAGAATGGGCAAAGGTTCTCTGGAGTGATGAAAGTAAATTCAATCTCTTCACTTCTGATGGCGTGAAATATGTTCGAAGACCAGTTGGCAAGCGTTATGACGTCCGTTACCAAGTTTCGACAGTCAAACATGGAGGTGGTTCATTAATGGTTTGGGGTAAATCGGTATTTTCATGCAGCCCAAAAATTTCAAATATTCAGGTTGTTTTTCTCGTGATTGCATCGGTCCGGTAATTCGTGTGGAAGGCATAATGAAAGCAGTCGATTACAGAGCAATCCTCGAAGAACACATGTTGCCTCAGCAAGATAATGATCCGAAACATGCTTCAGTGCTGCTTATGGGAAATGAAATGAGGAAGGCCAGGGCGGTGAAAAAGGGAAAGAAAGTGAAGCAGGCCAGGGCGCCGAAGCAAATAGTGGCTGGATGGTTCAAGGATAATGATGTTACCGTTTTGCAATGGCCGTCTCAGTCTCCGGATCTCAACCCGATCGAACATCTATGGGAGGAATTGGACCGTCGGTTGCGCAAAAAGACTTACAAGAAATTGGACAAGCTGATGGAAGCAATCAAGGAAGAATGGCAGAAAATCCCTTTGGAAAGAATTATAAAACTTGTTGATTCTATGCCTAAACGTTGTCAAGCTGTTATTGATGCAAAAGGTTACAGTACAAAGTACTAGTTATTTAATAAAATATTTGGTGCATTTTTTTCGGCCGCTGAAAATCGAAGTCATGGCATAAAAACGACTTTTTAGAGTTTTTCGAATTATATTTGCGCAGGAATCTCTAGCGCATTTGAAAGAGCATTAAAAATGCTACAAAATGGCTCTACTCGTTTTTTGATAATGTGAAAAAATCACTGCAAGACATACAATTTTTAAAAATTACACCCTTGGTGCATTTTTTTGGCCGCTACTGTAGATAGTAAACGCTGTCCAAGCTGAAGCTTTACTGCTAGGATATGGTTTAAAGGGCGATGTGTTTCCTAATTCACAGCAAAATAGTGGGTCACGCATGTACTTTGAAGCTGAACCTGCAACTGCGAAAATGGCTGCCGAAATTTCTATCTATGATAATCTCGCGGCAAGTAATTTTCTTAATTCCTTGGAACTCAGTAAGAGGTTTGAAAAAAGACTTCCTATGCTAGCTCGATTTGCTGAAAAATATCCACCCATACAGGCTTCAAGCACGCCGAGCAAAAGAGCCTTTTCGCTACCACGCCTTAACGCAACAGAACTGCGCAATCATCACTATTTCTTAATAATATGTTGCCAGCAATAGATGAATCATATAATGCTGAAATTTTAATAAACTTGTAACACAATTGTATACTTTAATTGCTGCACATCAACAAAAAAATTCAATGTTTGTTATTTTCACAATGTTTAGGCCGAAATATGAATGAAATTTAAAAAACATAAAAATTTTGACAAAAAACTTTTAAAAACAAAAGGGCACATTTTGCTTTGAAAAGGGCACATTTTTCGGATAATGTGCCCTAAAAAGGGCACATAAAATTGGACCAAAAATATGTGCCCTAAAAAAGCAGATTGTGCCCTAAAAAGGGCACATATTTTTCAAAAATACGATGTGCCCTGAAATGTGCCCTTTAGGGCACATTTGTCGAACCCTGGCCCTCGGTTGAGTAATTTTAGCCCCCCCCCAAAGACGGGGTTGAAAATTTTAACCCCGGGGCTTAAAGGGGCATGCTCGCCACGATGGAAATATTTTGAAAGGTGGTACCAGGTCAATTCAAACGAGAATTATTGTAAAATAAATTTTAGTTGAGTACCCTGCGGTGAACAAGTAATCAAAAACATTTCCTTGTTTAATAGCATCGGTGGCCTAGTGGGATAGCAGAGGCGTACTGCAAAGGGACAGTATACCAAGTGGCTCCATCCTCCGGGCAAATCTTTTTTGTCTCCATCCTTCGGTTCCAGTCTTCACTGGAACCGGAGGATGGAGCCGGAGGATCCCCTTTGGAGGAATCCTCCGGAGTAGTGCCCATCCCTGCTGGATAGTATCCAAACCATCTGATTATTGCTCAAATCATCCGGGGAGGGGGTGTTAAAACCGAGTAGCATCCAATTATCTTTATTCGATGTAAATCCGATCTGACTTTAAAATATTACTTTGTTAAATCATCCGACTTTTTAAAGTTACTCTGCTACGTCAAGTGTAGTAGTAGTAAAAATTTTCATTTTTAAATTTTTTCTTTTGAATATGCAGTTGTTGAATTTTCTGGTTTTTTAATTTTCTTACTTTTTTAGAAAACCCGAGCCAAGAAATTTTTTTATTCAATAATATTCAATATCGAATTCATACAGTATTTACGTATGTAACGGCACTTTTTATGTTTGGTTGATTCAGCAAAGAAATAAGACAAAGTTGACCCCCGACATGATGTTGTTACAATATCGACCTCTCTGTTAGATGTCAATAAAAGATGATTTACGATGACATTCCACTCTTAATATAAGACCAATCGTTAAAACAGATCTAAGTGGTGCGATTATCAAGAGTGAATTTATAAAAAAAGCCTCATCCAAAATTGCAGACAACGATTTACAACGTGGTCTTGTATCGAGATTACCGTAATTCCTCTAATTAGCCACCCCTAAATTCAAAAAACGGCTTTCTGGCATTGTGTTTTTGACCTATGTTTTGAAAACCACTGTTAGGCAAGTCACCATCTATTTTGTAGCTCATCTCACTGGCTACAAATTGAGGGGTAACTTGCCAAAGAGGAGTTTTCAAAAAATGGGTCAAAAACACAATGCCAAGAACACGATTTTGAATCAGAGGGGGCGGCTTATTAGAGGAATTACGGTAGTCTTATATCAGTGTGGATTCTTATTAATTCATCGCTTATGAACATGTTTTCAAGACTCTAAAGTTCCCTCCTGTACTTTTTTCGACTATATTTCAGTAAGGATTTGCTATAAATTTTACAGCATTATAATTTTCAAAGTTTTTACCTGGTAGAATAGCAAATTACCGGCTCCCTGATATGTCTCTGGTAACGGTGTAATATAAAATATGTGAGTTACGAAAAGAATCGGATGTTTTGACGATCAGAAGATATCCTAAGCACTGATTTAGGGTACTTAGATACTGGTTTGGAGCAGTTCAGGGTGATTTCAGATTGTTGAGATTGATTCAGGGTGGAATTGTGAGCGATTTAGCCCATCTGACTGGAAATCTCATCCACACGATCGAATTTTAGCGAAAAGTTTATAGTTTTACAGAATGATTTGGCGGGGTGAAAGAATTGTAGCCATTCAAATTTCTCCACTACAAATTGCGCCAAAATAAAATTTCGCCAAATGGGAATTGCGTCATTTTTTAGTTGAATTATTTGGTTTTTTTTACTTTTACGGTTGTCGAATAAACCCCCCGCCAAAACATCGGTGGCCCACCTCAACCGAATAAGGTCCACTTCTGATAAAAAAATATATACAACATTGAGAAAAAAAGTTTTCACAATGTCCTTCCAAACATTAACGTGTCGCGTTTTATCAAAATTCGTTGGGTTCCGAATGATTGCAGTGAGATGGGATAAAGAAATATTTCAATCTCTAATGTATCAGTGATCAGAGATGTAGGCAAAAAATTCAGGCGAAAGTGTAAAGGACACCAAAAAGGACACCAATGGACACCAGGACACACTGTAAAGGACGCCAAAGGGTGAGGGTTGAGGGTGAATCAAGACTACTGAGGATGAATCTAAGGCAACCGGACATTCGTCTCTTTTTGAAAATTTTGTCGCGCGACATTCGTCTTTTTTTCAGAATTTTGTCGCGCGACATTCGTCTTTTTTTGTAAACTTTGCCGAACGACATTTATTATTCTTGATATTCTTTCTATTCTATTCTTTTGTTGTCTTGTCTTTTGTTGTCTTTTGTTTCGATTCTTTATTATTCTTTTCCATTTTTGATGACATGACCCCTCAAATAACCCCACCAAAAATCCCCCCCCCCCTCAAATAACCCCCTGAAATAACCTAACCTTAACCAACCAAACCAAAAAATTTTACTTTCAGTCTGCATGATAGCTACACATAGCGTACCCAGGGGGGGGAGATCTAGCCGGGCTATAGCCTCCCACCGTCAGGTTTTTTTAGCCTTTTTCTTGTTTTTTAGCCTTATTTAGCTTTTTTTGCCTTTTTAAGGGCAAGGCAATCCAACCTGAAAGGGTACCTGGATACCACAAAAAGATGGAATTTGAACATAGTTTCTTGACTGGGGCCTACCGCATAAAGAAACTCATACATTTTTCATGCATCCAGAGTCCCTTTAGAGTGATTTGCGTCTAAGTATGTGGGTGTGCGCATCTCAACCCCAAGCAACCAAGCCCGAAGGGGCGCGGGGGGCTTGGTTGGTTAGAGATTCGCACACCCACATACCTTAGACATAATTCCGAGCAAGACTCTTGATCAAAAATGCATTAAGCGACTCTTTTGCCCAGCTCCAGTGACCAAAAACGCGGTAGAATCCCTTAATACAAGGTGTTTTGCCTTGGTCCCCAAGGCAATAAGTCTTATTTTGGCCAAAGAATTTTTTTTCAAAAAATCTATTTTTACGTGGAAAAGTGTCAGAAAACAACTTTTAATCGTTTTAAGCATATAAAAATTACTTAGAAGTCGTTTAAACATGATTTACAAATTAGTAAAAAATGCGCCACCGCCCCCCCCCCCCCCCAAGTAAATAAGTTCCGAAGTCCATCCAAAAGACATATTTGGAACCCAAAAAACATTAATAATTGCACAAATGGACGACCACTTGTTTGGTTGTCGCATAGATTATCCAGACGAACTGAAGTTGGATTTAGAAAAAGATTTTAAATAATGAGAGCTCTTCATAAGACAACAAAGCTTAATTTAATTTTTTTTCCATTATCTGTCAGAGTATTTTTTATGGTTAACACTTATTTCCGCCAAAATCATTTCCGCTAAACTCATTCCGCCAACCTTATTTCCGCCAATTTCATTTCCGCCAAACTTATTTCCGCCAACCTCATTTCCGCCATTTTTTAAGGAAGCCCTAAGAAAACAATTTTGGATTACCGAATTTCTCGTTTTTTTTTTTTTCATTTGTGTACTTTATTGTATGCGTTGCTGCTTTTCCTAGCTTGTATGTAAATTATTGGTATGTGAATTGTTTATTGTAGAGAATGGCATCGATCAGCAAAACGAGTAAGAGAAAGCTGCTTTTGATTTGGAACGGTCATGAAATGCGTAAGGGCTATGCAAATTCGGCTTTTCGGCAAGGGCTATGCAAATTTAATAAAATTTATTTTTATTTTATTTTTTGAAACCTCTAAAAGTCTACCTTTCTAAAATCCTTCAATGAAGTTTATAGCTTGTTGAAAAGCTGAGATCCTGGGCTACACGACAATACTAAAACTTTTAAAAAATTAGCACAAAAATTAAGAGAAAAATGCCAAAATAAAAACAAAGTTAAAATTAGTCGGAAAAAAAGTGTTTTAGTCGGAGAAAAAAGTATTGTCCATAAGAAAAAATTTGTCTTGGCACGAATTGTTTTATCAATAACGTTTTGGCATTTAAATGCTTTTAGAAATAACTGTTTTTGGAATAACGAAGCGAAACAAATTGATTCAAGACCTTTACTGCTCGCTATATGCTCTACGCTTTTTGAGCTGAAAATACCTCCAAAACCTGACAATTATATTGCACTAAAGATAAAAACGAACCATGGTATGCTACCCGAAATCGTGCGTTGAACACGGCTTGATAATACCAAAATGACGAATTAACTACTCAAAACCTCACTACCAGAGTAGTGAGCGTTAAGACGGAATGCTCACACGTTTTAAATGGTCCGCCGCCAATTCAAAAAATTTTCCTAATCATTGCAATTCTGTACGGATTTTGTGGCTTGATTTCTAACGAAACTAAACCTAAAATTTGAATTTAGACCTTGTTTTGTTAGAAACCAAGTTAAAACCTCGTACAGAAGTTGAATGATTAGGGAAAATTTTCGAATTGGCGGGGACAAATTTTGAACAGGTGAGCATGGACCTTTAATTTTCGCACTATACAACAAAATAATCGTCATAAATTTTTTTAAATTTGAATTCGAGCTATAATTTGGCAAATTTAATTTTTGAAGTTGCGGCTCATCGAATTTTAAATTCTTCGGCTGTTTAGAATACACATTTGTGTCTGTACCATTAGTTATGTTTAACCTCTTGAAATCAAAAAATAAATAAACACCCTACACATTATATCACCAGGGTAAAAATGTTTAAAAAATTATATTAAGCAGTGAAAAGTAGTTTTAGGAGGTGGTTCGGTAATTTTTCAAAAATCAGAGCGCGACGTAGACTAAGGAATTGCCCCCATGCTCAGCAGATATCCACTGGTATATTGACACACTGGTATATTATTTACCGGTCCTGAAAATAGGTATTCAGTCAGGTCACTAAGCTACAGTCAAGTCTCGATATAAGATACCCCCGATACAAGATACACCTCGATATAAGATACACCTGGCACACATTTGGTTGGTCTTAGAGAAATTATTTTTTTTTTTTTTGCATATTCTTGTAGATCACGTATGATTTCTAAGTGAAACTGAGCCATTGAGCCGGTATTACCGGAAAAAGTGGTACAAGAATCAAATCGAAGTTATGAAATGACCATGATACAGGTATCATGGTGTTTGTTAGACATTTGTGTTCAATGTCTTTTGTTTACAAAATTTTATTTTCGAGTTGTGTGCCTTTAGTATTCAAAATGACCGCTAGAATCTAGCAAACATTTTGGTAGTAAAAAACCTCTAAGTTTGTATTTTAAAAATTTCAGAAAATAGCAAAATCAGGTCAAGTAACAGAGTCTCACAGAAATTAGGTCACGTAAAACGCTTTATGTGACTTGGTTTTGCTGGTCTAGATTTTTTTTTCACATAAACTTATTGATTTTTTATCACTAAAATGCTTGCTAAATTCTAGTGTTATTCTGGCGAAAAAGAACTACAAGTTCATATAAAAAAAGTAAAGACGGCTAAAGTGCCTTATACCAACTGTTCCGAAAGTTGTTTTTGACCACTTTTTTGAACTTATCACGTCGTAATTAGTCGAAAAAACATGTTTTTTGGTGTGGGACGACATTTTTTGAAAAACAAAATTTTTGACCAAAATTGACCATTTTTCATTTATTTGCTCATAAATCATTATTTCAATCTTCACGTTTCTCTTGTACGCTCTGGCCGTGTGGGCTAAACTCATTGCCATTTTTACATACAGCAGCCATGTGAATTGGTGGATGTGTAACTATATTTATGGGGTATAGACGTTTGACTACAAATGTAACATTTGTTACATTTTGTACCATGTACTTTGTACATGTACCGGACCATGTACCCCAAAGGGTCAGCCCTTATCCCGGACCATGTACCCCCAAAGGGGCTTCCTATTGAATTAGGGTGCCTGCCGAAGGCAGTCAGGTGTGTATATTAGGGTCAGCCCTTGGCCCGAACAATGTACCCCCAAATGTAAGAAATGTTACATTTGTAGTAAAACGTCTACTCACCATATTTATGATCATTTATCATCATTTTTGGTCATTTTTTGGTCAAAAAAATTTTTCAAAAACTTGTGGTCCCACACTTAAAAACATGTTTTTTCGACTAATTACGACGTGATAAGTTCAAAAAAGTGCTCAAAAATGACTTTCGGGAACAGTTGGTATAAGGCACTCCGGCCGTAAAGACCAGCAAAACCAAGTCACATAACAGCGTTTTACGTAAACTAATCTGTGTAATGTATGTTTAACACGAAAAACTCGATTTAAGATACACATGGTCCGGTCCCGAGGGTGTATCTTATATCAAGACTCGACTGTACTCCGATACTGAAGTTTTGAGTAGTGCATTCGCCACTTTGGTATTATCAAACCGTGTTCAGCGCACGATTTCAGATAGCATACCATGGTCTGATTTAGGTCTGACGCCGTTGACCCATGAAAGAGTTGTAAGGTATAAATAATAGTGGAGTTTAATGATGTTCAGATTACGTTGTAAAGCAATAGGAAATCGCCTCGGTAGGCTTCTCGCAACTTGATGAAAAAATGACACATCGACGGATTCGATTTCATGTGTTTCTGGATTTTGTTATTGTTGCTTTTGCTTGGATTGTTGCCACCTGGACTTTGTAAATGGTAGATAGATAGCAGATCGACTACGCTAAACACGAATCCGGTATTCACGCTATAATACACAGGGATAATTTTTATTGGATACCCTGTACACAGGTATGGATTATCTAGGGTGGGGCAACGGGCTTCAGAAATTAATTTTTCGGAAAAAATTGCAGATTAAAAACAGTGTAAAGTCGAAAATAGATGATGACAATGAAGCAATGCTGAAAATAGTCGCAGTCATTTGCTCGATGGCTTTTGACCTAGTAGTCAGTAAAATTAATGAAAAATAAATGAAGTAAACAGAGTGTGCCTTTACGGGGATTTGAAGCATATGCCTAAGCCAGGGATCCCATACATTTTTTTTAAAAATAAGTAGATTCGATTGGAATTCGACTTTTCATATCGAAGCGTCGAAAATTTCGACTTTCGACCTTCGACTTTGATGCGTCGATTCGAAGATTTCGACACGTTGCCTTTCGTCTCTACACGTAAAATTATCTCCGCTGCAGCCGAATAATGACCACTAGCTCGAGGGCCGACTGTCGGCGGACCACCCTTGCCTTGGTCAAGCTGCTAATTAAATGTTTATAAATTCTCTTCTCACCTACTAACTTTCCTGGCACACTACCTACACTCTTTACCGACCTTTCTAAACTCCTGGCTCACCTACATACTATTCTGAACGATCTATACACATAGCTAATTTTAATCCAGTGGTACGGCACAAAGTGCCACTGGATGGCACTAATAACCACTGAATTGCCACCAAAGTTGTCAAATCCAGTGGTAATCCACTGGATTAGACGGAATAAACTGGAAATCCAGTGGATTACCACTGAACTTAGCTAGAATCCAGTGGCATTACACTGGATCAAATAACTAAGTGGCATTCCAGTGCACTTGGTGCATTCCACTGGATTTTTATAATTGGAAGGCATGCTGCGGTTTTTAAACTGGGATTTTCTTAAATATATAATTACGGTTGACCAATCAGTCTTTATTAAATTTGTTGAAATCTTGCATACCGTATTTCTTTAATAAGTTGGCACCTAAATTTCATTTTTTTCGGTGCTTGTAGACTTTTTTTTATTCAAACAATTTATTCCTTATTTGGCCATCCTTTTTTGGAACGCGACATCTCATGTAAAATTATGTAAAGGTGACATATCATTAAAAAACAGGGTGATAACTTTATCATTTTTTGTGGTTCTTAAGGCTTGCGAATCTTTACTTTTAGTCACATTTAAGGTCACAAAACATTTGCACAGGTTTCGTGAACTTTCCTATTTAGAGACAGAAAAAGGCTTCGGCGGATTCCGGGAAGGATTTTGGAAAAAGAAATATTCGGAATTTGTTAACCAAGACAAAAACTGAAAAAATTCACATTTTCGTGTCAAATTTGCTAATTTTTGACGACTTTAAACACCATATAAGTCCGAAAAAAGCGCTGTAACTGAAGTGCCTTTTAAAGTCTAATTTTACCATATAATTACAAACTCGAGTTTCAAGGGGCAGCGAAAGATTGCGCAAATTCAGATTGCGCAATGTTCGAATCGCGCTAATGCAGATCGCGCTAATGCGGATGACGCCAAAATCAAATTGCGCAAAGGCAGATTGCGCAAATGCAAATTGCGAAAAATGCTGGTTAGGCTAAAATTGTACTTGAGTTCTTATGAGTTTTAAGTATCTGTCTGTGAGATATCTAACATGGATTTGCTGAACGTGACCGGAAATCAGGCTTGAACAAAAATCCAGCGTAAATCCGAGCCAAAATCCACCATCTACAATTTGTCTCGAACACAAAAGTGGCGACCCACACACCAACATGCCAAATACCATATAGAGATACAAGTGACCGATTAAGCTGAGGCAAATTCGGTTTCTTATTCTTCTCACGATTCTTTTTTGAACAACAGAGTGACACACAACGCTAAGCATGACGCTTTTTAGCAAAACAACCGTTCTGGTGTAAAGACAAGTGTGTTAAACACTAACTTCATACACTGTAACAACATCATAAAAAACCTTGTAGAAGCTATACAGCTAATAGCTCTGCAGACACACACAAAAAGGAATTCTCAGTCAATTTTTAGAAAACGAACACCGTACTCGCTGACAAATTATTTATTCTCTAAACAACCAGAAACATCAGATGTACAAAAAGGAGCGAACATATAAATGGTCCGCGAAATAATGACGCGCGAAATAATGTCGGCGAAATATTTGTCGGCGAAATAATGTCGGCGAAATAATTGTCGGCGAAATATGTCCGGTACCGGATGGAATAGGACTAAAGAAAAAAGAAATCAATTATTGCCCAATACTCAAAAATACCCGAGAAAACGGCATTCCACCATTATCAAACCATCTTTAGCATGCTCGAATCAGTTCAGAAAACAGCTTTTGGAACCCAAAAGTGAAAAAAATTGATCAAGTGGACGACCATTGGTTTTGTAGGTTCAGACTAAATTTAAATTCCGTAAAATTTTTGTTTGGAGTGGCGACTCCGACTCCAAAATATATAACCGTGAGCTATTATAATAACACCCTACCCCAAAATTGGCAAACATGGAAATTATAGCTGAAAGCAGCCGAAAGGCAGGTGGTGAAGTAAAGATAGGTGAGATTCCCAATCCAGCTTGAGAATAATTGGTACCTGGCTTTCTAGCCGGCTTCGTCAAAGGTCTTTATGACCAAAACAGTGATTTGACCAAATGTTCTTTGATAAAATAAGTAACAGACCAATATACGATTGGCCAAACAATTTAAATTCAAACAAGTGATTGTTGAAATACGCAATTTTGATGAAACCCTTATTTGATGAATGTCTTTTTGTTCAAATAGTTGATTGTTGAGTTCTCTAATTGATGAGTTACAGGCAAGCCCAATTTGCCGGGGTTCTATTTGTAGAGGTTCAATTTGAAGAGGATCAATTCACCGCCGCCGCCCGCTTCACTTAAACAGTAGGTACTACCACCTCAATCAGAAAACTTGAGAACCTGGTGCTAACATCTGAATATAGTTGTCTGGGTACCTGAGTAAATGGTAGCACCATTTGGATTAGACCAGATACCCCTTGAATCGGTAAATTTCTTGTCTGCACTGTGAACTAACATCTCGAATAGTTTTCTTCGTGTGAAACTGTGCTTAAAACATGCTTCCGGTCACTTTTACGTTACAAAAAGATGGTGGGCGGACAAAAACCCTCCAATATAGTAGTAGGATACGGTAGGTACGAAAAAAACCTGCGACCATCAACTGTCGAGCATTTATTAAATGTAAACTCAGTAAAACTTTTTGTCGTAAAAAGCAGGCTGGATTCGGTCAGTAACTGAGCGTCAGTTAATCGAAACCGTGTTTTTCGGCAATAAACCGAAACCGGAAACCAAGTTCAGAAAAGTCGGGAAAACCGGAACCGAAAACCGGCTTGAAAAATACCGAAAAATAAAAAGCGACCGATCTCAAAACAACCAACCGAAACAAACCCTAGTAAAAGTAAAATTGTTTATGTACCAAGTTAATCCAACCTTAATCAGTATGTGGATATGTTCAAAGGGAAAGGGGAGACATTCATATACGCATCACCTAGATCACAGATTAGAATCTCACTGGTGGGTAAGAGAAGAGTGGAGAAATTCACATCAGGGAAAACAGGTAGGGAAAATTCTTGACGTTATTTGGCAAATATTAATAATGAATTTATCAATTCACCTTGAATGTCAAACATTCAATTTCTATGTCATCTAGTATAACATCGGTAAAGGAACGTAACAAAAATTGATTAAAATTAGAAAAACACGATGTGCGTTTCTGGGCGCTAGTAGCGAATAACGGGTCCGTTTTGGGTAATGGTAACTTCAATAGGTTATTTCTTAGAATTCTTTAATATGATGCGAAGTCGGGGTAACCACTACAGGTGCTTTACAAGAATAGACGATGCAAAATGAGTCATCTTCCGCCCTCAAGATAATACCTGGGTTACTTTCAGTGTTTTGCTGAGAAGACTTTTTGACCTGTGAGTGAGATGAATTTTCCTGGAGAGGACGATTCGTATTCGCAGAATTCGTATTCGGCTTTTTCGTATTCGGCCAGATTCGTATTCGGGTTACCGATAATAGCTTATAACTGAAAGTAGCGGATAATAACCTAATTTAGTTAGAATACGAGTTATTCTAACTAAATTAGGTCATTATCCGCTACTTTCAGTTATAAGCTATTATCGGTAACCGAATACGAATCTGGCCGAATACGAAAAAAGCCGAATACGAATCTGGCCGAATACGAAAAAAGCCGAATACGAAAAAGCCGAATACGAATTCTGTGAATACGAATCGTCCCCCTCCCATTTTCCTCACGGCTCTACCTTGTTCTGCAACAACAGTTCTCGACCAGTGAATTATCGACCGACTTATTAGACCGACCGTTAAATTCTTTAACCGGTAAGTTCTTTAACCAGGTTATTCTTCAACTGGTTGTTCTCTATATATGAAAAATCGGGTAATTCTCGACCAATATATTCTTCAACCGGGTGTTCTTCGACTTCATCGAGATACAAGTTAAACAAAGTTTCGAATTATGCATACTAGAACTAGGATCTGAACGGGCTGCAAAAAAGTTAAAATAATTTAAGCAGAATTACCATAGATCTCGTCAAAATACCCTTAACATCCAATTAAATGATTAAATTTCGTATTTCTTCGACAAAAATATATAGGTAATTGACTTTTGATCAAGCTCAGTAAACAGTACCGAAAAATTTCTTAAAAGCTACAAAAGCATGGCATAACAACCCAGTTGAAGAACAGTTGGTTAAAAAACTAACCGGTTAAGAATTCACGGTTGAAGAACTCACCGGTTTAAGAATTTACGGTCGAGAACACGCAGTTAAAGAACAATGACAAAGCCGTCCTCACAGGATCTGAGTGATAGTGAGGAAAACAATTTTCGTCTTCACAGGCTGTAAGTAAGAATGGAATATTTTTATACTCTCAGTGAGAATCTTACTAAGAATGAGAATCACACTGAAAATGAGAATCTCAGGGATAATTAGGCCAAAATCGATGCATTTTTAAGGATGAGGACGTTTTTTTTTGCATGTGAGGAGAGTGAGAATAGAATTTGTTGTCGTCACAGTCAGTGAGAACAGAAAAAAGTGTGAATCAGAGTGAGCGAGATCTAGTTTTAACAGTCGACACAAATATATCTCCAGATCGAATTTTAGCACGAAATAAAATCAGATTCTAACTCTACATAAAAAAGTGCCAAAAAACCTACATACGAGAAAAAGTTCCAGAACATTCTTTATTGGAAATCAACTGAACAACATACACTGGAGAAGGAACAAACACAAATTACTGAATCTCTTGAAGACTGATTTGCGGCTCTACCTTCCTGAAAAAAATCATTTTAGAATGACAGCGCTCTTAATATTCTTTGCGCCCACCTCAATACAACGGAGGTTTGTGCTTATCACAGATATGCTTCTCAAGGAAGAAATCTGTGGCATAGCTCATTTCACATTCTGGGCACGGGGTACTTCTAAACACAACGCAATCAGTTATAGGATTCGCAAAAAGCTAGAAAGCACCTTCTTGCCAGCATTCACTTTCGAACCGCCCTTGAAAATGAAATATAAATTAAGCAGCGCAAATCATACAGAAAACATGTGAGCGAAATTTACATTGTTTTTCTTCTTGTCGATGTCAGCCTTATTGAAGTCGCGATCTTTGCAGGTACCCTAAACAACATTGAGTAAAGACATGTAAAGTAAAAGTTGCAAATATACCACTGATCCAAGCATGGCCTGAATATCATCAGCCTTTCCCTTGTCGATTTGCTCGAACAGCAATTGAGCGTATTGGATAACACTCGTCTGAATATGGGTCACCAAGCATTTCAGGTCCGGATTATGTTTGTCGATGGCATCTAGGATTTCGCAGACTTTGTCCATGTTTGTCCCACTATCCTGAAAGTATTTTGGTTCACGGATAATTTACATAAGCCGAAAAACGCGAAAACCTGAGCATTCAAGCTGCTGATATCTACCACAGAAGGGCCTTGCGTATGATGAGCCTAAAGAGCAACGAGGATAAAAATAGCAAAAAGCCGAATTAACCTTTACCTTGTAGCCTTCAACAGAGTCATGCCCAAGAAGATTTAACAAATCCAACGCACGGACAAGGGCAGCGTTGGTCTCGTTCTCAGCCAAAGTGCACGTCTGAGGATCAGCACGCAATTCTCCAATCGCTTTTTTAAGCACATCAGATAGCTTCATATTGACAGTTCTAAAATTATTTTCAGATAAAAATTTTATCATAAAATTCAGACATTATTTTTAAAAATTCTGATGCTCAAAATATGTAAGTCAGAGTTTGACTGTCAAACTTTTGGTTACGTTTTGTGGCGCTATTTTGAATACCACATTTTCACAGCGACTTCACGACTTTTTCAAAGGGGGGGGGGAGAAGGTACACGGACAAAACGGAAAAATGCCTTTTTTTGGCGAAAAATTGTCTGCTTTTTGTGAAAAATATGCCCGCTTTTTTTCGTTTTTGCCAAAAGGCAAAAAAAGTTCCCACTTTCTGTGAAAAAATGCCTTTTTTGTGCAATAAATTGCCACCTTTTGTAGGAATTCTCCTGTTCCCGTTTCATATACCAAAACGTAGCTAAGATTCTGAACTTTCATTTGAGCTGTCAAACAAAGAAAAAGCATAGACTTAGTTATAGCTTGATTTTAAAAAACATTCAACGATGTATAATTCCATGCATTCCATCCCAGTGATGTCAATAAGTGCATAAAAGTGCATGTGCACTTTCAAAAGTGCACATGCACTTATGAATTGCACATGCACTTTTGAAAATGCATGTGCATTTTCATACCATTTTTTACTGCCATACATAATTTCATATAATTTGGGCTAGAATGAACACTAGAACTGATATGTATCAGAAATACATGGAGATAATAATGCCAACTTAAATGAAAATAAAAGTTTTAAATTTTTTTATTTAAGATATATCTATGGTTTACTACAGTAATCAGGCATGTATTATTTTATTTGATTCTGAGCTAGTTATTTTGAGTGATGATCAGATCTGTCCACGCGCCCCAATTTTCAATTTCAGCATCTTGAGAATTTTTGAACTCGGTCATAGGCTGACCTGAGTCCTGCCTGCACAGAGACAACCTTTTTTTGTAAGTATCAGGGTTTTCGTGATATGTATTTTGGAGCCCTGATATGATAATGATATGACATAGGGTTGGCATGATATCACCTCAGCTGATATGCTTTTATCTAAAATTTCGTGTCATATCATCTGATATGATGTCGAATTTAATAAATGTGTTTGCTATGATTTCGATATGACATCAGTGACGTGATATGATATCATATTATGATGATATCACGATAGTATATGATATCAGCAGTTTTACGTTTGACGGTGTGAACATGATTATTCAGACCGATTGAATACTAGTTATTAAGAAATCGGGTATTCAAATAAGTAGAACGTTGGGCATTCAAATAGTACATATCTTAACACAGTTGTAAAACCGCTTTCTATAAAAGTACCGAAAGCGGTTTTACAACAGTGTTAAGATGTGTACTATTTGAATACCATTTAAAAGTACCCCGCTTTCTGTCTCCAAAACTTTGGTGTGAAGTTTATTGACTTTAGCCAAATTCGAAAGAAGTCTTTTTAGAGAGGTGCCTGACGAAATTCCGGTGGCAAAAGACGAAATAACAGTACATGGTGTCCTCAATTTAACGCCCTTTTTGGTGTGGTGATTTTTTTTTAATTTTCAACCCATTTTGCAAGATTTTTTGTACATTAGACATAAGACCTTCTAAGCTTTTGTTCAACGTCTCATTTTTGTCTTTCGTAAAAGAATTTTTTGGTAGTTTCGAAAAACACCGCTCTCATCTAACAAATATTTTTGAATTAGGGCTTGTCGCTAAAATATCCATTTGATAGTATCCAAACTGCGATATACAATACCCAAGCCACAAAACCTGGGATGGGTACGCTCAGGTGAGCACATTCAGGTGAGCACACCTTGAAACATCGAAAAAAAATATTCAGATTTTGAAATTTTTAGGTACTCAACCAAAGTCTAAAAAATAAAATCAACTAAGATCGCGGTGATTAAGGAAACGCAAAAAACAGATCTGCACAACAATTTTCCTGGGCTGAGATATAGGTCCTTCAGGGTGCCCGTCTATTGGAGGTGCCCGTCTAATAGAGGTTAGACGGTGACCGATTTCTTCCATGTAGTCTGATGTTTTCGAATGTTATGTGCTTGCTGAATAAAATTAATCTACACCTCCGGCTAAAAAAGGAAAAATTAGGGTAGAATAGCTTACCCTCGATATAGTGCGACTTGTACCCGGCCGCCTGCGACCGCACTATATTGAGACTCGACTGTACTTCATGCGCGTGGAAATTTGGTAAAAGTGACCTCCAAAAACATTACATCCATCTCCAGATACAATTGTCGTATTTGGCCAAAAGTAATTAAAAACCATTTTTTTCTTTCCAGAATCGACTCCTGGAGACGTAAAAACTTGAAGATTAAACAATAAGCCATCAAATCGCGCAGTGAATACCGTATTTCCTGTAATAAGGCGGCACCCTCTAATAAGGCGGCACCCCAACTTCGAGGATCTATATCTCGGAGCAGAGTAAATATTTTGCTTATCTGTTTGTTGCGTTTTCTTAACTCCCATGAGTTCTACCGATTCCAATTTTTAGATTTTGGCTGAGTACCCAAAAATCTCGAGATTGAATTTGAATTTTTCGGATTTTCAGGGGTTTGAAAAATAAGGCGGCATGCCGCCTTATTACAGGAAATACGGTAATCAAAAATGCGTGTTCACTTTCAAAAATGCACATGCAACTCTGAAAATGCACTTGCACTTTTGAAAGTGCATACGTACTTTAAAAATGCACATGCATTTTCAAAAGTGCATGTGCAATTCAAAAGTGCATGTGCACTTTTGAAAGTGCACATGCACTTTTATGCACTTACTGACATCACTGGGATGGAATGCATGGAATTATACATCGTTGAATGTTTTTTAAAATCAAGCTATAACTAAGTCTATGCTTTTTCTTTGTTTGACAGCTCAAATGAAAGTTCAGAATCTTAGCTACGTTTTGGTATATGAAACGGGAACAGGAGAAATTCCTACAAAAGGTGGCAATTTATTGCAAAAAGGCATTTTTTCACAGAAAGTGGGAACTTTTTTGCCTTTTTGACAAAAACGAAAAAAAGCGGGCATATTTTCACAAAAAGCAGACAATTTTTCGCCAAAAAAAAGGCATTTTTCCGTTTTGTCCGTGTACCTTCTCCCCCCCCCCCTTTGAAAAAGTCGTGAAGTCGCTGTGAAAATGTGGTATTCAAAATAGCGCCACAAAACGTAACCAAAAAGTTTGACAGTCAAACTCTGACCTATTTTTTTGAGCATCGGAATTTTTAAAAACAATGTCTGAATTTTATGATAAAATTTTTATCTGAAAATAATTTTAGAACTGTCAATATGAAGCTATCTGATGTGTTCAAAAAAGCGATTGGAGAATTGCGTGCTGATCCTCAGACGTGCACTTTGGCTGAGAACGAGACCAACGCTGCCCTTGTCCGTGCGTTGGATTTGTTAAATCTTCTTGGGCATGACTCTGTTGAAGGCTACAAGGTAAAGGTTAATTCGGCTTTTTGCTATTTTTATCCTCGTTGCTCTTTAGGCTCATCATACGCAAGGCCCTTCTGTGGTAGATACCAGCAGCTTGAATGCTCAGGTTTTCGCGTTTTTCGGCTTATGTAAATTATCCGTGAACCAAAAATACTTTCAGGATAGTGGGACAAACATGGACAAAGTCTGCGAAATCCTAGATGCCATCGACAAACATAATCCGGACCTGAAATGCTTGGTGACCCATATTCAGACGAGTGTTATCCAATACGCTCAATTGCTGTTCGAGCAAATCGACAAGGGAAAGGCTGATGATATTCAGGCCATGCTTGGATCAGTGGTATATTTGCAACTTTTACTTTACATGTCTTTACTCAATGTTGTTTAGGGTACCTGCAAAGATCGCGACTTCAATAAGGCTGACATCGACAAGAAGAAAAACAATGTAAATTTTCGCTCACATGTTTTCTGTATGATTTGCGCTGCTTAATTTATATTTCATTTTCAAGGGCGGTTCGAAAGTGAATGCTGGCAAGAAGGTGCTTTCTAGCTTTTTGCGAATCCTATAACTGATTGCGTTGTGTTTAGAAGTACCCGTGCCCAGAATGTGAAATGAGCTATGCCACAGATTTCTTCCTTGAGAAGCATATCTGTGATAAGCACAAACCTCCGTTGTATTGAGGTGGGCGCAAAGAATATTAAGAGCGCTGTCATTCTAAAATGATTTTTTTTCAGGAAGGTAGAGCCGCAAATCAGTCTTCAAGAGATTCAGTAATTTGTGTTTGTTCCTTCTCCAGTGTATGTTGTTCAGTTGATTTTCAATAAAGAATGTTCTGGAACTTTTTCTCGTATGTAGGTTTTTTGGCACTTTTTTATGTAGAGTTAGAAATCTGATTTTATTTCGTGCTAAAATTCGATCTGGAGATATATTTTGTCGACTGTTAAAACTAGATCTCGCTCACTCTGATTCACACTTTTTTCTGTTCTCACTGACTGTGACGACAACAAATTTCTATTCTCACTCTCCTCACATGCAAAAAAAAAACGTCCTCATCCTTAAAAATGCATCGATTTTGGCGTAATTATCCCTGAGATTCTCATTTTCAGTGTGATTCTCATTCTTAGTAAGATTCTCACTGAGAGTATAAAAATATTCCATTCTTACTTACAGCCTGTGAAGACGAAAATTGTTTTCCTCACTATCACTCAGATCCTGTGAGGACGGCTTTGTCATTGTTCTTTAACTGCGTGTTCTCGACCGGTAAATTCTTAAACCGGTGAGAACTTCAACCGGTGAATTCTTTAACCGGTTAGTTTTTAACCAACTGTTCTTCGACTGGGTTGTTATGCCATGCTTTTGTAGCTTTTAAGAAATTTTTCGGTACTGTTTTACTGAGCTTGATCAAAAGTCAATTACCTATATATTTTTGTCGAAGAAATACGAAATTTAATCATTTAATTGGATGTTAAGGGTATTTTGACGAGATCTATGGTAATTCTGCTTAAATTATTTTAACTTTTTTGCAGCCCGTTCAGATCCTAGTTCTAGTATGCATAATTCGAAACTTTGTTTAACTTGTATCTCGATGAAGTCGAAGAACAACCCGGTTGAAGAATATATTGGTCGAGAATTACCCGATTTTTCAATATATAGAGAACAACCCAGTTGAAGAATAACCTGGTTAAAGAACTTACCGGTTAAAGAATTTAACGGTCGGTCTAATAAGTCGGTCGATAATTCACTGGTCGAGAACTGTTGGTTGCAGAACAAGGGTAGAGCCGTGAGGAAAATGGGAGGGGGACGATTCGTATTCACAGAATTCGTATTCGGCTTTTTTCGTATTCGGCTTTTTTCGTATTCGGCCAGATTCGTATTCGGCTTTTTTCGTATTCGGCCAGATTCGTATTCGGGTTACCGATAATAGCTTATAACTGAAAGTAGCGGATAATGACCTAATTTAGTTAGAATAACTCGTATTCTAACTAAATTAGGTTATTATCCGCTACTTTCAGTTATAAGCTATTATCGGTAACCCGAATACGAATCTGGCCGAATACGAAAAAAGCCGAATACGAATTCTGCGAATACGAATCGTCCCTCTCCCAGGAAAATGTCATTCTCACTCACAGGTCCAAAAAGTCTTCTCAGCAAAACACTGAAAGTAACCCAGGTATTATCTTGAGGGCGGAAGATGACTCATTTTGCATCGTCTATTCTTGTAAAGCACCTGTAGTGGTTACCCCGACTTCGCATCATATTAAAGAATTCTAGAAATAACCTATTGAAGTTACCATCTACCCAGAAACGGACCCGTTTATTCGCTACTAGCGCCCAGAAACGCACATCGTGTTTTTCTAATTTTAATCAATTTTTGTTACGTTCCTTTACCGATGTTATACTAGATGACATAGAAATTGAATGTTTGACATTCAAGGTGACATTGATAAATTCATTATTAATATTTGCCAAATAACGTCAAGAATTTTCCCCTACCTGTTTTTCCCTGATGTGAATTTCTCCACTCTTCTCTTACCCACCCAGTGAGATTCTAATCTGTGATCTAGGTGATGCGTATATGAATGTCTCCCCCTTTCCCTTTGAACATATCCACATACTGATTAAGGTTGGATTAACTTGGTACATAAACAATTTTACTTTTACTAGGGTTTGTTTCGGTTGGTTGTTTTGAGATCGGTCGCTTTTTATTTTTCGGTATTTTTCAAAGCCGGTTTTCGGTTCCGGTTTTCCCGACTTTTCTGAACTTGGTTTCCGGTTTCGGTTTATTGGCCGAAAAAACACGGTTTTCGATTAACTGACCGGCTCAGTTAACTGACCGAATCCAGCCCTGCTTTTTACGACAAAAAGTTTTAACTGAGTTTACATGTAATAAATGCTCGACAGTTGATGGTCGCCAGGTTTTTTTCGTACCTACCGTATCCTACTACTATATTGGAGGGTTTTTGTCCGCCCACCATCTTTTGTAACGGAAAAGTGACCGGAAAGCATGTTTTAAGCACAGTTTCGCACGAAGAAAACTATTCGAGATGTTAGTTCACAGTGCAGACAAGAAATTTACCGATTCAAGGGAGCTATAGCACGGCTAGCCATCCCTCCCTCTATATACTCTTATGAATAAGACCGCGAAAAGCTTTAAAAAATCTGTGTAGCTATATTTACCTGTATGGTCACCAGGCCGTGCACCTCGAAGTGGTTCAAGACAACACCGCCTTCATGCTCCTCCACACACTGCAGTGATTCATCGACCGCCAAGGAGTCCCCTAGACCATCACATCCGACAACGTCATAAGCTTCACGGTCGCTGCCGGAGCCATGACTCATCGCAAGGACGTCTAGCCAGGATCCAGCACGGAGCTAAGGTCGAGAAAAAGATGGCTAGAGACCTTCCAAATTAAAGAAATCCAGGACTGCTCTCTCAACCAGGAGACCCACTGGCGATTCATCCCTGAAAGAGCCGCCTGGATGAGAGGCTTCTATGAAGTCATAATGGTCAAAATCGTCAAGACCTTCATGAAAAAGACAGTCAAGCAGGCAATATTCTCCCAAAAGACCCTCCTAACACTACTGCTCGAAATCGAAGAAGTCGTCAACTCAAGGTCTCTGACAGCAGTGCTGCATGGGGAGTTCTGTCAAATACTTCGACAAGTGGACTTCATAATCCCTTCACCAAAGATCCAGCCTCTCTGGACCTCCCCTTCACCGACGACGGCGAGGCCGAAGACCAATGGAGGTCCAGCGTCATACTCAAAGACGAGCTCCAAGACATGCTGAAGGAGGCAGCCAACATAATCGACGAGCTATGGCAAATTTGTGTCGATGAAACGGCCTGCACCCCCCCCCCTTTCCCCGTTTTATAAGATTTTATAAGAAGCCAGTCGCGTGTTCAAAACTCAAGGAATCGTCAGATTCTAGTCTTTCTTCTTGATGTGATCATTCATCTGAATTCTTTCTCCATCCAAAGTTATGACTATTTAAGTATAGAATTTCTGGTTTTCTGAAAATTGTTTTTGTGAGCAGAAATCAAAAATTCTCTGTAAAACTGCGGTCACTCAGAAACAATTTTATGCATAATTGATAGCCCTGGTCACGCTCTGTATGTTAAATGTCACTCACCTAGGTGGCGCATTAATTTGAGCGAGTAACACCAATATTCTGCTCCAGTTCCAAGTGGTTAGGAATAGGTGAAAAAACAACTATTTTTGCAAGCTATTTTACCCGTTCCAATCCCTCCTTTTTCCGAAAATTTCTTACACTATCGTGTTCAGCGTGAAATTTTGCACAAGAGTTTTCCGTGTCAACAATAATTTTCAAAAGCGCGTGTATCATAATATATAAAAAATATTTTGCAACAACTATACAGAAAAGTATTTATTTACACTTATTTAAACAAATTTTCAATCGTGAAACAAATAAGTAGACTTTTGTAAAAGAAACTTCAAGAAACTTGTGACATCTCACACTATATCATACCATTTTTCACTGCCATACATAATTTTCATATAATTTGGTCTAGAATGAGCACTAGAACTGATATGTATCAGAAATACATGAAGAACACAATGCCAACTTAAACAAAGAATAAATTTTTAGATAATTTTTGAAGAATTTTTTAACTGAAAAATATTCTAATAATGATCAGACCTGTCCACGAGCTATAATTTTTTATTTTAGCCCCCTGAGAGTTTTAAAGTCTAGTCTGTAGAGTCCTGCCTTCACATAGACAACCTATTTTTTTTAGTGTTGCACACAATCCAGTGAGCACTGGTCCCTTCAAACTCATTAATTTAATTTCGGACCATTTCCCTATCATATAGATGGCTCAAATAAAAGCCTAGAGTCTTAGCTACATTACATTTTAATGTATGAAGCATGTGACTTGTAAAAAAGTCAGAAAATATCAATTAAACCAGTCAAATAAAAGCCCGAAACCATCGATTTTCAGAAACTAAGCTTTTTTTAGCGTGTAAATAAGCTCCAGTAGGTGTGAAACCCTGCGCTGATAAATTCGTTGGAAAGGCAAAAATCTAAAGATTATTTTGACACCGAACTTGTAAATAATAGAAAGGTAAAAATACGGTTTGCCCCAGTGCTAGTCGAACTTTCGACTCTGGGCGATACGCATATAAAGTTTCGTTTCCTTTAAAGGACCATGAAAACTTGATAAGCACAGCAATTTTACTGATTACTGATTTTTTAGTTTTTTGTAGAAAAATTGTCGACCTGTCGACCAATTGACCGCCGCCATTATAAATACCTGTGAATTCGCCTCACGCCTCTAATTGAAATTTTAGTTTTAGATGGTCATAAAAATAATCCGCGAAAACATTTTGTGCATTTCCGGCTGCCCCGCCAACTGAAAAACTCGAAATCGCCATTGTCATCAACGGCGATGGTCCTTTAAAATAATACTTTTAATGAAAAGTCAATAAAGCAAAAGTTTTGCGGTATTTAAGAAAAATAAAAATCTTTATAACGAAGACCTGAGCAAGGTCCTTGAAATCCATTTATAAACATTATTCTGTCAATTTTGAAATAAAACGCTTTTAACATACTTAAACATGTCGTCTATGCAAAACGTGTCACATCGACTGCATTGAGAATAAAGCTAAAACAAATGAATAAACGAAAAATTTGTTCAAATAGTATTACCTTTTTTCTATTCCGTCTCATTTTTTTTGCTAGCATATCTAGGCAGAAACTGGGAAGCTGGATCTTAAAGGCTTATATTCAGTATGGTTAATAAAAAAGTTATATCAAACCATGGAGTTGAGCTTTTGACCAATCACTGAAAAGTGATGAGGATCTTTGTTTCTAAGAATAGCCATTCCAGCTCCAAGTATATCCGTTTTGAAATATTTATCATAAAATTCAGTAGGATAACCATGGATGATCATGATCATTTGATAAAGTATTTCAAAATGTCCATTTTCCTAAAACTTGTAAAATAGCGCAGTTGTTATCTTGGAAAATAAACATTTCACATCTAAATTCAGCTGGGGTGCATTATCTTCATCAAGTATTTCAGCAAGTAAAGTGTGCTTAAAATAAATGTTTAACACTTGTATTTGTATTAATTAAATACTCTACCTGGTCTATTAACTTTTGCTTGAATAACAATGCTGCCACATGGTCAACTTTTCTAATTTTTCGTAAACAAACAACGCAACCATACTTGTAAATGAAATGTATTATTTGGTTGAGACCAGCAGCCTGCAGCTCTCGCAATAGTTCTTGCAGAATAATAAAAGGTAACATTATCTATAAATAGAAACAAAGTGAAGTTCTGTAATAAGAGAACCACTAATATAACGATGCTTAAAAAATCGATAAGGTATAATCATGATTTTAGGTAAAATCCTCTATTTGGTGTCCGAAAAAATGCCATACTAGGATTTTCGAATGACACCGAAATAAAGTGAAATTGAAAATTGCGAAAAATACTTGGGGACACCATCAGTGATGTGCGCAGCTCTGCTCCTGGCTCCGAGCCAAGAGCCAGAGCAGTAGCGAAAATTTTCGGGGCAGGAGCCAAGAACCAGAGAAGGATCCCAAACTTTTGGTAGCATATCACTGGCCACCATGTAAGTTAGCTGATCAAAAACTATGCGAATTAAGACAAGCTTTTTAGTCAAGATAAAGGTGGGACACGGTCGTCGGTTTTCAGGTTGATGTAGTAGATGGAATAACTCTTCATCTGATTTATTTACAGATACTTGTAGTAGAGTTTTAGGAAGAAAGAAGGGCCACAGTTGGTCAAAAAATTTGAATTTAAAAAAGGTGACCAATTCATTTCACCTCCGACATTTGAAAAAAAAGATTAAAAAAGCAACGTTACATTGTTTTTACGGTGGGTCGATATTTCATTCCTTTTCTTTAATTTTTTTAGAACTTTTTGAAAAAAATTTTCACCGTCGGATAGCTAAGATTTCAGGCTACAAAATAGTATATTTCGGACTGGGGTTTGAAAAAATGTTGGCCTATGGGTTGGCTTTTTGTTAAAAAAAACCTGTTTCTATCTCATTTGGGGTGAGGTGGTATATTCCGTTAGGGTCAAATTTTTTTTATCATATGATCAATTATTTTCCTCGGATACTCAAACTCATTGGAGCGACTGAAGAAGATTGGAAGCCCTGACTTTTTTGTAATTTGAATATCCTAAAACATACCTCGCAATGTTCATTATAAATATGAAATCCAATACGTGGTAGAAATATAGTAGACATTTGACTTGACAACAACCATAATTTTCTGCAGCCAGAGAAGCGTACAAACTTAGAAATTTCATAATACGTCTCAATAGGAAGCATTCTAAAGCCAGTGCATTAATGTTTTGAAATTCAGTGCAGGAGCTTTCCTACCAAATTGGGCACTTTCTTTTTCGTCTTAGTTTATGCGCCAATTTAAATAGAATCTTATTATATTTTTTAGCTCTTGGCTTGGGTTTATAGTGCATCATAAAGCTGAGTGATATTGGGAATATTCCCGGAAACATTCGCGGGTTATGCCCGATCCGAATCTTAGATTCGGACTAGAGTTGCTGAAATGACCGGTCATTTTTTAAAGCGGTCACAGGACCGGTCATATGACCGGTCATTTTCTAAAATGACGTCATTTTCTGTCATTTTCCTAATTTTACATGCCTCTTGCAAATAGTGCTAAATGTTGTTCAAATACGGCTTATTGATCGAAACAAATACATTCGTACACATCACTTTCAACTAAAATCATCCATAAACAATTCATGCATTTCGCTCGAGAGATATTCTTCTTCATTTTCATTTGCTTCCTCCGACATCTCCGAATTCACTGCTTTCTTAAAGAGATCCCTGTTCACCAGCAGTGGATTGTGCTTGATGAAGGCGACTTGGCTGGTGGTGTCGACCTTAATTCTGGAGAAACCACACATAATCATTAACAATATCAAGGCAAAAGTATGAAAATAAAAACCTGTTCAGGAGCTTCGTATGGATTCCATCGGTCAGAGATCAGTCCCTTTGAGTAAGGGCAGCAGAAAGGTGAGCGCCTGGAAACGAAAAAATAACAATCATGCAATAAGTATTAAAGACCAACCCTAGTAAGGAGAATGTCTGCTTCTTCGTCATCTTTTTTGCTCAGGCGGGCACGGCTAGGATCAAAGAAACCTTTGATCCTAGCCGTGCCTGTCCGCGAGCTGTTGTCCTCTGACTCCTTGACGATATTCTTCAGAGGCTCTCTACTCGATTCTTTTGACAAGCGATTGATCTCTTTCTTAGCCTCAGCCCCAACTTTTTGCAGTCCTGAAACCGTCAAAATGAATTCCTACTAATAAACTTTGGCGGATACAAACCTTTAAGTGATTCTCCATACGATCAGGGTGGACTGAGTAGCGGTCCTGACAGAATTTTCAGTATCCAACGAATGTTTCCTTTCCTTTGCTGTTCGTCTCTTTCTTCCGCTCGTATAGTTTCAGCACCAGGCAAGTGGCTTTTTCATCGATGTGGCAATCTGAAATCAAGGCAATGAGGGAAATACAGTGATGAAGCAATAATATTCAGCAAACGACACATGGGAACTATCCTAACGTCGACCGGTTCAAAAGAAAAGAGAACTAGAAAATGACCAAAATCTATATGACCAGTCATTTTGTATTAAATGACCGGTCATATGACGTCATATGACCGGTCATATGACCGTTCAGCAACTCTAATTCGGACCGACAATGTGGACAGGTCCACTCTTGCGCCAGCGCCTCTCGCAATATGAAACATAATTAGGCAATTTTTAGTGAAGTAGATAGCCCTTGAAAAATGGTATCGAATGGTGGGCGGCACACGATTTTTCGTCGTGTCTATAGGCCGCCACAAGCAAAAATCGCCGAAAATTGCCATTTTTTGGTCAATTTTAGCAGTTTTTTTACAAAAAAAATTGCGCAGTAGATATAATTCAAAACCCTTTTACAGTCGATTCAAAACAAAAAATTTTCGAACTTGGGAAAGTTTCAGCCATATGTGAGGCTTGAGCAATTTTTTTTTTCAACTAAAAGCATAACAAATCCCCCTTATTTTATATTAACTGGAACACTGGTGCCTACCGCATAAACAAACTCTGGTACGCATACATTTTTATGCATCCAGAGCACTTTCGAGTGATTTGCGTCTAAGGTATCTGGGTGTTGTATCTCAACCCCAAGCCCCAAGATTCCCTCTTTTTGCCAAGTCCCATGTTGAAAAACATGGTAAAACAGTCAAATGGAAAAGGTGTAACGAGTCGGCTGTAACTAGTTGGTGGGCAGTCACGCAAGCTCACTACCCACTGCACCACTAAGTGACATATTCCCCTGTGTTATAACTCAACATATATTACTTCTACTTTACTTTGAAATTAATTTTTGGCCTCTCAAAAACAACCCAGGGCAAAACGGATCTCAATGTCAAATTATGATTTTTGAAGATCTATCGAAAAGAATATAACGTTTTTCAGAAGCTCGCGGACACTATGTGAGGTTCCCTTGTTACACAATGGTTGGCCAGCGACTTGAAACAAATGGCCCTATTGATTTTTAGGGGAAACATTTTTGCATTGGTTCCCCTGTTGATTTTTTATGAACAATGCCTTGGTCTCCCCTGTTGTTGGAAAGGTGATCATGGTCAAGATGATTATGTTAATCATAATCAGTAAGAGCTCCGCTCTTGGCTCCGAGCGACCCTGCTCCGAGCCAAGAGCCAGAGCAGGAGCCAAAATTTTGTGGCAGGAGCCAGAGCATGGGCCAAATTTTTGTAGCAGTAGCCAAGAGCCAGAGCAGAAGCCAGAATTTTCGGCAGCACATCACTGATCATAGTCACCATGATCACCATAACCACAATACAGTCGACTCTCGATTTAGTGTACACCTCGGTTTAGTGTACACCTAAATTAAATACTTTTGGCCGGCAATCAATTAAAATGACTAGAATGAACCCTCGATTTAGTATACACTCGACTTAGTGTACACCTGAAGCCGGTCCACAGGGTGTACACTAAATCGGGAGTTGACTATATTACCATAATCAAAATAGAGAGAAATAGGGGACCAAGCTATTTTTCATAAAAAATCAACAGGGGGACCAAGTCAAAATGTTGTCCCCTAAAGATGAATAGAGACGGGTTGGCCAGTGTGTTTTGTTTAATCCTGGCACCAAATCCGTGCTTCGCCCCTTACGCAATTTACTACCGTATTTTCTCTAATTATAGACCGCCTCGGGGGTAGGTAAAAAATTATAGACTCGGGTCTATAATTAGAGAAAATAAGTATTTGTGATTACAAGCTATAAATTTTTATTCGGCTCAACAATCTTTGAAACCAATAACAACGATTCTGCTATCAACTGATCATCCAGATACTTGGCAAACTTCCTTTTGCTTGGTTTCCAATTGGCTAGCAGATAAGTTGCAGTAAGTTTTGTGTTGGTTAACAAATACTTGGTCCACTGGACAATGGTGTTGTAAGGGTCCATGGGAAAGAGAGCACACTGGCCTTCTTCAAACAATCTTGTGCATTGGGCTGTGATCAGGCGGATCTCCTCCACTTCATCAGTCACTAGATGGCACACACACCAGTGCATTTGTATAAGTAGTTGAGGGTTGGAATAGGCTGTCAGGCATTGCGCTATTCTGACCAAATTTCTCGCCGCTCCCATTCTTTTCATCACATTTTGCAGTTTATGCTTGATCGGATGTTTTCTAAGTAGGAGGGAAGTCGGTTCACAAGAAGAGGTATTGGAGTCGCCACTGATTTATAAATTAAACATGGTATAGATGTGGAATAACTGAAAAAATTTATAAAAATAACTATGAAATCTGCACCATTCACCATATTTTAAAAACCGTATTCTCTCTATTAAGCCGGCACCCTCTAAAAACCCGGCACCCAAAAAGTCAATTCAACCTACACCATAATGAAATTTTTGACGAAAATTGCAAAAGTCACTTTATAATTGATGGCAGCGTGGATTTCGCTGTCTGAATTAATGTTATTCTCACCGCCTATTCATGTTATTCTAAATGAAAAAGTGTTTTTCGTTGTTTGTTGCTATCTTATAAAAAAAAGTTTTTGATTAAAAATACAAGGTGGCGCAATTTTCGCCGGGATTTGTGTTGCTCATATCTTTTTAAATCAGTTGCGTATCGACGAGACCTTTTTTTGTTTGAAAGTGGACGTTCCGGACAATCGAATGACACCGAGAATGTATAAAAGCATTTATGAAAAAAATATCAACAAAAACGTCAATAAATTTTAATGAAAAACAACAAATTCGTTCAAAATTGCCAAACTTTTGCTCAACCCTTCCTCATTGGACATCAATGCATAGCTAGTGTAGCCGAGCGTAGCTGTTAATTGCTCCATGTGCCACTTTTAGCGGAATTTTGCAAAAGGCTAGAAAAATTATTTGCTGTAGTTTATTGAGACAGACTGATTACCTTCGGTAAACTTGGTCTTTCATCCACTTCCAGAGAAATTAATCGCACGGATTCAATTCAGGCAAAAGTTTAACAGGTAAGCAAACATGATTAACAAATGGCAAATGAGGTGTCATTCGATTGCCCGAAGCGTCCTCTTTCAAATAAAAAAAAAGACCTCATCGAGACACTTTTCATTAAAAAATATATAAGAAACAAAACCCGGCGAAAATTTGCGCCACGCTGTATATGAGTTATTGCATAATTTTATTAAATTCTCTTCCTTTTTCGAATTGATAAACGCCATTATGTAGACCTATGACTCTCATTTCTAATGTGGTATTGTTTATTACAACACCTATGCAAAATAAAGCACAATAAAGTGAAGGTATGAAGGCAACCGGACATTTATCACTTTTTGAAATATTTGTCGTGCGACATTTGTCATTTTTTGTCATTTTTGTCGCGCTACATTTAACACTTTTTGAAAAAAATTCTCGTCACTTTTTAAAAATTTGTAGCCCGACGTTTGTCTATTTTTCGTACATTTATTGATTTCACTCACCGCTTTAGGTCAAAGCATCTCAGATATCCAAAATATAGGTCAATTCTAGGTCTTATTATTATTATCACATAACTAGTTTTTGGGCTCTTACTCTACTATCAAGAAGAAATAGCAAAAAGTGACAAATGTCGCGCAACATTTGTCAGCCGACATTTGTCACTATAGTAACAAATGTCGCGCGACAAATATTTCAAAAAGTGACAAATGTTCGGTTGCCGGTATGAATCAAATAATTTTTCTCACTTGCTTCATATTTTTAATTTTTTGTGCTAAATTTAGCCACGATGCTATGAATAAACGATAATTCTCTAGAAACTAGAGTCGTAGGGTGACATAATGGTATTATCACTTCAAAAAAATATAAGAAAATCAAATAAAATTTTCTCCACAAAAAAATATATTTGCCTCAAAAGTAGGTAGCCCACAAATAACCCGGCACTCTCTAATAAGTCGGCACTCTAGAGGCTGATCGAAAAACATAAACGGAAAAATGCCAATTTTCGACACTTTTTTTGTTCAGTAAAATCTGTCCATTTTCAAAGTGGTAACACCATCAGGTGGTCTTGTGGTTCTAGTATCTAACGAAGCCTCATTTAGTGCGGCATCTTTGGTAAATGTAGCGAAAAAAGTATGAATCAACTTATTTTTGAAGAATGTTGCAATAAATGATACCTCTTCAGGAACTAGAATCAATAGTGTAATCAGTTTGAAAAAAGAAGGTGAGCATAGACTTGCTATTTTAAATAAGCGAAAAAAAAGGTGGCAATTTTTTACAAAAAAAACATAGCAATTTTTCGTCAAAAAATGTAGTTAATACTTAAACGAGATTCAAAAATGTATCCAACCTTAGAATGTATCTGTCAATAGTGTAGAGTATGTCTGTAGTAAATGCATCTTCTGTGCCACACAATTGCTCTGCCAATATTTTCACTTGTTCATACTTTTGACAGGGGACCATGTTGAGAATCACCTCAAGTATTTGGCGTCTTATCACCAGAGCTGGCTCGGCCAACAACAGGGCTTGAAGGGGGCCAAACAGACTTTTGGCATATCTGGCAATACAACAAATAATTTAAAAATAATATAAATTAGCGGCAAGAACCCAACCTATAACCTTGTTGGCTGGAGAAGGGGAAGTGAACCACCACCAACCTTTCCAATCCTGCAATCAGCAGGGGCAAAAATTTTTGAGAACACCTTGTGGTTGTGGATTGCACACTTAATTGAACTAGTTTATCGTAAATTAGTTGCATGACTGCGCAGTTGGTGTTGAGAAAGCAGGCAAGTGGCACTTTCTCAGGCATTCCACTGAACAGGCACTCAATAAAAGCGGCTGAAATTGAGGCAATGTAAGTTTGTTGCTATATACAATTAAATACCGAAAGCTGAGCAAATAAGCGAAAACAATTTCCAGTCTGTGGTAGAGCTGTCCGCAGTAAGAAGTCACAAATAGAAGCATGTATTGCGGACAGATCTGTAAAAATATTATACAAATAAGGATCATGGTCATTTTCGCTTCAAGGAAAAATTTAAGAAATGTTTCAAAACAACTGGGATACCAAGTCTTTTTAACCCGACCAGAATAGCAGTCGAATTCTATTGGCAAAAAATGATTCGCCAGTCTGTAGCCTTTTTTCTGCCCGAAACCTTGTAATTGAAACTTTTAAGTTGAGCTGACGATTTGGCCTTTTGCGATTATGGGATTGCGATTATTTTGGGAATACCACCGACTGGATACACTGACGACTGGATACACCGACTAGATACACTTAATTACTGAATTTTAACTAAGTGGTGAGATTGGATATGATAAAACATCTCTTCAGCCTTATTAAACCATGTAATTCATACTATTCCCTTTGAGAATATCTGTAGCACATATTTTTAGCCATACTGTGGTGTTTTTGGCTTCATATTTTGTGATAACAACTTCGGCAAAGCCTCAGGCTCAGGGTAGTCCAGCGTAAGTTAGGACAGGCTCAAACGTGTTTTTCGAACTATGAAAAAGTTCGTGAAACATGTTTAAATAGAGTTGCCTATCCCGCGCCTAGACTTGAATCATAAATATGTAGAATATCATGAATGGGGATTGTATCCAGTCGTCAATGTATCCAGTCAGTTTTATTTTTGCTTTCAGCTCCTACAAACCAAAAATTTTATTTTATTCATTTAAAGTAAACGTGGACATTTGCGACAACTATTAACAACAAACAGATACTTGTAGTTAAGTAGCTTTTAAGCAGCGGCAGATTCTTGTTTAGCAAATCAAGAATTTTTAGTCAAGATTTGCGGGAATTTGAATTTTCAGTCAGAAAATAACTTGGATTGCTCAGGATCCCACCGAGAGTGGCCAGAAGCACATGAAAATCGGTTTGGGGGGGGGGTTCACTGGGAGTAGACATATTGCGAAAATTCGATCGCGCGCATCAGAAACCCATTTTAGCCATCTCGGTTGCTCAGAATCTGACCCTTAACCGCTCTAAACCACTTTTTAGACTTGTCAGAATACTTAAATTCTGATGTGTAGCAGTTTAGGATGCTTTTAAGTGGTTCAGAACGGTTCAGAGTGAGATTCTCAGCGGCTGAGCCGATTAAAGTGGGATTCTGATGTGTGAAATCGAGTTTTCACGAAAATTTCACTCCCCTTTAGTAAATCCTGGAACACCATCTTTCAAGTACTTCAGAATCCCACTCTGGGTGGGATTCTTAGCTATATAAGTTATTTTTTGACTAAAAAAATTTGCAGTGATACCGATTGTGGATTGTAAATTGATGGAAAGACCGAATGCTTTGGTGTTAATTGTGAATGAACCGATGCTTCAAAAGTTAGTGATGATAGTACCGACGCCTCTTGATGCCGAAGTGGCGAAGCACTCTAATGGTGGTACCGCTTCCGAATGCAGCTTGGATGGTGGTTCTATGGTAAAGCCGAAGAAGAACTATCTCCCTGCCCATACCTGGATCCCCGCAACTCATGGAGTAGGTCCACCGATCTCTGAGGGCTCAGCCGAAGCAAAGAAGTGGTATCCGATCTCCCGGAATGCTCAAGGGGAAAGAAACCAGTGGAATCTCATTGTGTTTTGTCATGTGATAGTACCGCTTCCTCAAATAAACTCTCTGATTATGTCCGTGGGGTAAGTGGCCCGGTAGAAAATAGGTTGAAAGACTCATAAACTTTACTCATGCTATTATGCGATGCGATAATTTTTGCTAAATTTGGTGCAATTTGCGATTAATCGCAAGTGTGATTTATCGATCGTCGTCAGCGCTAATTGAAAGTGCACTGTAACACTTTACCACTACACTCTCAATCCGAACAAAATTAGGTACTTCGGAAAGCCGTGGGATCAAGGTATATTTTTTCGAAATTATTTGGAGTTCTTTTTCGAACTTCGGCAAACTTGCAAAACTCCATTCTTGAGTGCGCTAGCTTATTCTGCAAATAGGAACAAATCCTAAAATTATCTAAAAATTAGCCTTAAATGTGCCTTAAAGGCACGTTCACAATGAGTGTCGACCTGAGTGTGAGATTTGGGGTGTTTTTAACGCGGGAAGAGCTGTACTTTTTTTCTTGACCAAAACTTTTTTTCTGTTGGTATCATTTTGTAGCTAAGATTCAGGGCTTCAAAATGAAGTATTGACAAGCCACATCTGAAATGAAAAATTGGGGTAAAAATGCTTAGGTCCGCACTCAGGTCGACACTCGGGTCGACACTAACAGAGTGTGGGCCTGAGTGTCGACCTGAGTGCGGACCTAAGCATTTTTACCCCAATTTTTCATTTCAGATGTGGCATGTCAATAGCTCATTTTGAAGCCCTGAATCTTAGCTACAAAATGATACCAACAGAAAAAAGTTTTGGTCAAGAAAAAAAGTACAGCTCTTCCCGCGTTAATAACACCCCAAATCTCACACTCAGGTCGACACTCAGGTCGACACTAACAGAGTGTGGGCCTGAGTGTCGACCTGAGTGCGGACCTAAGCATTTTTACCCCAATTTTTCATTTCAGATGTGGCTTGTCAATAGCTCATTTTGAAGCCCTGAATCTTAGCTACAAAATGATACCAACAAAAAAAATTTTTGGTCAAGAAAAAAAGTACAGCTCTTGCCGCGTTAAAAGAACGCTTGGGTCGGCACTTTTATGTGAACGTACCTTTAGTCTCCTCCAGGTTGTTTTGAAAATTTTTCGAAAAATTCCACGAGTGAATTTTATGTGAAATTTCTGTGAAGAGTTCATTGTAACAGTCTAGGACTAAAGTTTTTTATATCGCCTGTTCCCAAAAGTGTGTTCTGACCACTTTTTTGAGCTTCTCGGGTCTTTATTTTTGGTTAGAAAAATGTTTTTTTAGGAAAAAAAATAAAAAAAAATTTGACCAAAATTTGAATTTTTGACTTGGTCCTCCTAGGTAAACCAACCTAAATAGGTACTTATATACTTCAGAAAGATGGAATTTGAACAAAGTTTTGTTGACTAGGGATTACCGTATAAAGAAACTCTGGTATGCATGCTTTTCATGCATCCAGAATCACTTGTTTGCGTCTAAGGTATGTGGGTGTGCGCATCTTAACCCCAAGCAACCAAGCCTCTCCCCCCCCTCTTCGCGGGCGCAGGGCGCTCGGTTGGTTAGAGATGCGCGCACTCACTTACCTTAGACATGATTCCGAGCAAGACTCTTGATCAAAAATGCATTTAGAGGCTCCTTTTGCCCAGCTCCAGTGACCAAAACATAGTAGAATACCATAAACTAACCATTTTCTAGTTATCCACATACCCTTCTTGTGTGAATTACCTTCGGGGAACCAAGGAATTACCTTGGTGGACCAAGGCAAAATGTCAAATTTTGGTCAAAATCTTTTTTTTTCAAAATGGTCGGCTGCGCCTTGAAAAACATGTTTTCTACCCTAATAAAGACTAGAGAAGCTCAAAAAAGTGGTCAAAACACACTTTTGGGAACACGCGATATAAAGAACTTCTGCCCAGTCTAGTCACCCCCTTCCGAAGATCAGCTTACCAAAAGCAGCAGCTAGTAAAAACTTTTGCAAAACATGGAGCACCCTCAACTTCACATGCCTGTCTTGCTGCTTCTTGTCATACAGGTTAATTAATCCAAGGATAACTCTGTTACACTCTGCAGGAAAATGACTGCAAATGCACGTTAACATTTTGGAAAAGGCAATATCTCTGCTCTGGCACTCATTTTGACCTAATAGCTCCAATGTCTGCAATAAAATCAGGTTTTTCGTTTATGGAAACCTAGTTTGGAAATTACATTTTCAAGAATATGCAAGGTAAATGCTTGGTGTGTTGCTTTTGAGCCAACAGCTTGACAAATCCTTCAAACACACCCGAGCAATGCTCTAGCACTCCCTATGGTGGGAGCGCAGCATGACTTGCCACACTGAATCAACACATTTTGTAATGTAGCACAAATCCAGATTAATAGAGTGTGTCAGAAGGGCACAACAGCTGTGCTGAAAAATAATTTTTGAAATAATAACAGAATCAGTCAAAGCATCTTGTTACAATTAGTCCATCCCCATATTTGGGCAACACATTTCTGGGTTTTCAGACCACTCGAGAACTGCATGGTCTTCATCTGCTTCTGCCACCATTTCTGGTGCTGCTGCTGCTGCTAAATCAGTATTCATGAAATGGTTGAGCTGATAGGCGGGTTGGCAAACACCTGAAGCACAAACGAATAAAATAATAACGGAACTTCAAAATTGTTTTCATGGTTGTTTACCTATGGACGAACTTCCACCCAACTGCAGCAATTGTTGGTTGACAGCCAAACAGTCGGCAATCAAAGCAGATTTCTGTTGAAAACCATATTTGACCCTAAGACTGGCCATTTCAATTCGGATAGCTGAAACATAATAAGACAACTATCTTTATATGAAAAAAGTTAAACTTTTTTTGTCAAAGATTCAGCTAAAACCACAGGGGATTAAGCACCTTCCAAAAAAAAATCCAATAACGGAATCCAAATCCAATAACCAACAAAATTTTCCATGATGTTTTCACTGTGTTTTAAGCATTTTCGCCCAAAATAATTTTTTCGAAAAACATTTTTCTTTGAGGGACCAAGGTAGCACAAAAATTTTGGAACCTAAAATGTGATCTTGGTCCACCAAGTCGAAATTTTTTGCGAAAAAAAAATTATTTTTAGCGAAATGATCGCGAAACATGGTGCATAACGGTGCATAGACGTTTCGCCCATATTTGGACATTTGTCCAAATATGGACGAAACGCTAATTTTGCCTTGGTCCCCCCTGTTGATTTTTTTACAAATTTTCATTTTCTCTAATTGCGTCAAAAACCGTTCCATAACACATTTTCCATCGCTTTTTTAGCTTTTTTTTATCTAAAACCTCGTACCATTTTGTGAATTTTACAACCATATGCTTATGTCATGTTTTGTTTATGATTTTTAGATTTATAATTATTTGTCTGTTTTAGCTGCCCAAAATGAAAGTATTCGATTGGTCCAGTAGTGATGATTTCTCTTGGCTTCATCAAGTTCGTAATCGATTTAACTGTTTGAATGTTATGATCGTTGTAAAAAAATTTAGTGCGCCATTTTTGAAAAACTATAGATTAATTTCAGTGAAGATGGTGAATCCTGAAAAAACACAAAAAATGCCAGCAGCACTTTGTTAAGCACTCTAAAAGTAGCTCTTTCAGCAAAAAAACAGACAAATAATTATCAATCCAAAAATCTAAACAAACATGACATCAGCATATGGTCGGAAAAGTCACAAAATGGTACGAGGTATGAGATACAATCTCTTTTTTCGTTAAAAAAAGCGAGGGAAAATGTGTTATGGAACGGTTTTTGACGCAATTAGAGAAAATGAAAATTCGTAAAAAAATCAACAGGGGGACCAAGGCAAAATTAGCGTTTCGCCCATTTTTGGACAAATGTCGAAATATGGGCGAAACGTCCCTTACCGGTAAAACATCAAAAGACATTAGGTTATTATTGGAATTTTTTTAGGTACCTGTGCCTTGCTGTGGTTTTAGAAAAAAGACATACGGCTAGCTTATTCGAGAAAATTTAGTACAGTGGAACCTCGTTATAACATACCCCCGATATAACATACCCATATGGTCGGTCCTTTCAATAGTAAACTCCAATAAATTACCGCCGATATAACATACCCTTACGGTCGGTCCCAAGGGGGTATGTTATAACGAGGTTTGACTTTACCTATGTCCCGGTCTTTTTCGAACAACATATTACGGTCAAATCTCGGTATAGTGACACCCCTCGGGACCGGCTCTAGGTGTCACTGTATCGAGCGTATTACTATATCCAGGGTGCTGATTTAGTCATTTTCTTTTAGCCGACCCCAAGGGCCACTATATCGAGACTTGACTGTAATACGAATTCCTTAAAAATAATCATTTGGAGTCTAGGCTTATTTATTCGCCTAAAAGCCAGGTTCATTTACCTCAAGTAATCAAAATTATAAAAAAATTAATTATAAAAAATTTTAAAAAATCCAACCTTCATCACAATCTAACGAAGAAATGTCCACATCCTTGCCCAACTTCAAAAGCAGCTCAAAAAATTAAGGGAGACCAATTTCAGGCCGGAATCGGCTTGCAAACGGAACAACTGTTGCACTTGAACACACAGTTCCTCTTGCTCGACTTGGTCGTAGCACTCCTCAATTAATTTTGAAAAGATTTGCAGGCAAGTTGTGCGGACTGATTGCTCTTCTTCATCGCTCAACCACTGAAGCAGGTATGGCACCAGTTGGGTAGTAGCCGAATGGATGTCAATGAGCATAATCTTGAGGGTAGTCAGCACACGCTCAATGTTGACGCACTCTTTTGGTTTTATCCAATTAAGGAAGTGCTGCATGAGAGACTGTTTGTTAGCTTGTGAAAGACAAACAAACAGGTCCACACACACTTTCTCACATCAACGTCATCCGTACCAAAGTTGGCAAGCACAAACTGGTGGGCTTCTGGGTGCACTTGGAAACAGCTCTAAATGAAAATTGTAAAGATTTAGCATACAGTCACGAACAATTCCGATACAGTGTAGCGGCAGGCCGCAACTTTAACTTTTTCAAAGGGGGGGGGAGTGGATGTTAATTTGCCTAATTTTTTCGGTAAGGGGGTTAACATATTTGTAAAGGGGGGGGTAGGTAATTACCCCGATGACCACCCCCCCCACCCCCCCCCCCCCCGAATTGCGGCCCTGATAGGAAGGCTTTGGTCTCAAAACTTTGAAAATAAGTACATTTAGGGTCATTTTACAAAAATATGCTAGTTTTTAGTGCTTATTGCTCTTTGGTGCTAAAAATCAGATTTTACGCAAATTACTAAAAAAATAAGATTTTGAGCCCCGAAATAAGTACAAATATCTTTGATAAGTATAGATGGAAGCCCTGTCTAAAAGGGATTTATTCCGTCGAAAAGTTCAAAAATCCTGTCAAAAAGTTCTCTACTCCGCCATATTCAAATTTTCCGTGAAAATTTCAAATCTGCTGTCATATTTTGATTTGTCAAAGTATTTGGCGCTGCGAAATATATGTTTTTGCAAAAAAATTGTATGAAGAAATCAAAAAATAAACAATGGATTTCAACCACGGCCAATCGAAATGTAGCGATACCGCAAAAATTTTCAAATGTTTTTCTCGTTGCTGCCTCACTTTTTTTTCCAAAATGGTGATTAAAAGACCATGCTCGTCTACGTCTACAAGTTTCTCACGTTTAAATCGGCGGGGACAGCTAGTTTACTCCGAAAATGCAGGAAAGAAATAATTTATCACTATCTTCAATCACTTTATGGTTCAAAAAAATAATTTTGTGTATTTTCGGGTAAAAAATGCCCCTGCCAATTAACATACGAAAATCGTGGACGTAGACGGCTATCGTATTTTAACCAGGCCTAGTTATAACAGCCTAGTGACGCAAATCTCAAAGATTCCAATTTTACGCGCCGTTTTTTCGAAACATTAACCTCATAAACACAAACCAATTTCGATGAATCCCAGTAAAGTATTTGTTGCAGTATTTCCACAGCAATCAACTTAATGGAGTTTTGACGAGAGCGAAGACAAACTTTCAGGTAGTCAATCTCGGCTTCCCTCAATAGAATATTTTTGCGTCGGATGCAGTATTTGTAGGTATTGACCCAGGCCCAGAGGAATGTTTCTTGCATCCACCACACTGGTTCACTTGAATCAGAGTCGTCAGCTGCCTTGAACTGCTGGATATGAGTGAGTAGGTCTATGTTCAGTTGACCGAATATTTCAGCTGATAGTTTATGGTCGCTGTATATTTTGGCTAGCCAATGCCGACAGCAATTGATTCTTACAACTCTGAAAATAGCAAGTTCAGAAACAACGGGTAACATGATCAACTAATGCACTTTTCGGAAATATTTAAACAAAGGGTATGGCCCCCTCCCCTCTGCCTGTGGTTCGGATCCTGGTCTATAAATGACCTCTGGATGGGCAAGCACCGGACCACGGGAGACCTGGATTTATAAGATTGTATAGCAATCGAAATCTGTGCACGGGGCAACTCAATAAAAGATGTAGCCCCACACGTTAAAATGTGACTTTTAAAAATCGTCAGAAATTTGGTGACTATGCGTTTTGGCCCCTTTTGTGACATTTATGAATTCGCGACTTTTTTAATTTTCTTATTTTAAATGTCATTTTGTTATTGGAATACATGTTTGATGCGCCACCCTAATCTGAGTCTAAGTCTTTGCCTAAGTAACGAAAAAACTCAAAAAATTGGCTTAAAATTCTGAAAGTTGAAAGGCCCGAATTAAAAAAAATGTCACAAAAGTGCCAATGTACCAATGCCAGACATTCTTGGAGCACCCTGAAGTTTAAGGAATAATGTTTACACAAGACTGCTGTGATGAAAATGTTTTTTTTTTGTCAAACATTCAAAAAATCAAGCTTTTTGGAATTTGGTTATAAGGATTATATTTATAAGAAAAGTCTTACTTGACAGAGCAGGTAAGTGTTCTCTTTAAAAGCCCAACGAAATCTTCTAAAGTGCCATTTTCGAGAAATCTCAAACCAAGGGAGACCACTGAATTCGGGGTGACGGAAGCCAAATGTTGACATTTCAAACACTGCTCCAGTTGTTTGTAACACTCCAACATAATTGGTTCACTCAACTAAAAGTAATATTATAATAAATATGCCATAATTACTAAAAAAACGAAAAACTAAACCTCGGACTTGTGGACATTATCTAGTAAATGGGAGAGAAAGAAATATTTGAACTTTAGAAGTGGGGCATTTGCATGACATACACTTGGAGCAGCTGAAATTTCGCCTTATATTGACAGTTGATTATTTCTATAGTGATCCCCGCCATAATTGCCACCTCTCTACAGTGGCCAGTAGAATTTATTTTTGTCGGTTTCATAGGGTTTTTAGTGTTCTAAATTTTGTACTTGTCCTAAATTTTGTGTACTTTTCTATAAAATTAGCAATTTTTTAGCCAAAAATAATATTCCAAGGCACTCGACTATGCAAAATTTGCTCATAACTCTGAATCACAAAGCAGAATTTTGAAAAAATGGCTGCTATGATAAACAAACTTCTGCCTTGTTATTAAGATTTTTGAGTAACTTTTGCTTCATAGGGTGCCTCAGAATCAAATTTTTGGCTAAAAATGGGTACTTTATATCAAAAAAATCGCCATGAACTATCCAGCCTGAAAAAGATTAATTGTAAGCGATTCCTCGCCACAGTAGCAAGCTTCACCTGTCCCTAGGATAAACACTATGGAAAGACTCGACTGCGCAATGAAAACGATTGGAAAAATTACCTCCTTGAAAATGGACCTTCCAAAGCTGCTATACAGTCCTACAACTCCATTAGCTATAGCTCTGGTGATTCTGCGAGAATGTGACATTTCACAGTGCATGCCCAAATGCCACAGTTGAAGCACTCTATCAACTATTCTTCTCAAGTCCACTTGGTTCAGAGATCGCTCAAGTCTTGTCCAGTTGGCTTTTAGGGAAGAGACCACTTCTTGGATTTTCAGGGATCCAACTGGTCGATAACAAATATGCTGGTTGAAAAGAATCCAACAAATGAGTCCCAGTTTACATCGGCGGAATTGAGAAATGCAGCCAGTAAAGGTAAACGTTTAGAATCTTCTATGGCATTGAATTCCCATTCTCCAAGACGATAAAGTATTTGAGCAGCCACTGAAGTCATCGGATTGTTTGAATCTGGATTCTGTAAAAAAGGATTTGTAAACTCCTCTTTTGCAAAAAAAAGTGTACTTGTAGCATATATTCTTTAGCCTTCGTAACAATTTCAGACCTTTCGCTCAGCCATTCTTCTTTTTTCGAATCAGAAGATTGCTTAACTTGTTGCAGCAAAGTCCTCCACTGCATGCAATCTTCTGTGCTCATCAACTCCATTTTGGAATTGTTTTATCACCGGAAATCAAGTTTGCCCGGGTGCATGATCCGGAATCTTATCACTGATTGTTTCAAAAAATATATAGAGTTCTCGTAGCCTTTATTTATTTCGAAGACTAACCACAAATTTATTGTAGGGTCTCCGTAATTTCGAAGGATCTTTAAAAAAGTTTTACTGGTATTGGCAGTTTCAAAAGTTCGAAAACTAAAAATTTGAGATTAAAATAAAAAACATTTTTGGATTTTTTAGACAAAACGAATGCCAAACAAAGTGGCAACATCCAAATTACAGGTCTTTGTAGTTTCCTCAGTTTCTCTTGCCTAAATTCTTTATAGTATAAAATTGTAGAAAAGAGGTGCTGAGGAAAATATAAATTCCTTAAATCATAAAACAGACTTTGGATTAAAGATGGAGAAAGGAGCTATTTTTTTCAATTTTTCACTATTTACTCTCACGCATTACACAAGCGATAAAAACTGATTTTACATTATAACCCCCTTCACTATTTATCTATTACAGTCGACGCTCTAGTGCGTCGCTCTCGGGACCGGTCTAGCGGGCGCAATAAAGACCTTTTTCAAATACAGCAGATCCAACCCGTACTCAATAAAAGGGTCAAGTGACTGTTTCAAGGCAAAACCGAACTAGCCCTACTTAGCCTGAATGCAATGAAGAGGGTTGCTATGTAGACAGTCCACTGTAACATCATAAATTTAAAAAAAATCCATCATTATACGAATTGCTTATGTTCGCATTAATATTATCGCAGCTTTGGCTTTGGCAAAACCCAAATCGTGAATAGGAAATTGATAAGGAAAAAATTGAAATCGGTATCAGGATTGTTTAATTTGGTTATGCGTAATTAGTAGCGCCGTAATTAATGCGCCGATAATTAGTGCGCCAGCAATTAGTGCGCCGGTAATTAGTGCACCAGAATGCCCTAGACAATCAATGAGATTTATTTACTCATTTTCAGATTTTCTTGGAAATTCCACATCCGATCACCTACACCAAAAAGGTCGTTCTGGATGAAAAGTACGTATAGAACAAGATGGACGCGAACTCAAAGCTGGGCTGATCCATTGATTTATGTGGTCGCAGACACCTATAGATAATTAATCTCTTAAATTACGATAAGACCTGAAAATGAGTGAAGTAAATCTTAGAAAAGCCTTACTCTCGCTAGCAGCCTCTGAAGTTAACGTGCCCCGACAGTTATGTTACAACGACCTAGCCATATTGTCGTTATCAAATTTTGACTGTAAGATTCCAACTGAACACTTAACTATCCTATCTGGCTACCTACCCTCTCTAACTGGCCATTTACCCACTCTACCTGCGCAGAAAAGTGCGCTTGAACACAAAATCCACCTTAAATCCAGGCTAAAATCCACCATCACCAAATTGGAGGGCAAGGAAAACATTTTTTAGAAGCAACTTGAGTTCAATAAACATCAACACAGAGTTTATAAAGTTTGAAGTGATATGGTTTGTTTTGGAAGTGTACCTCGGGATAAAAGAAAAATAATGACTGCGGAAAAATAGGAAAAGTTATGATTGAAAACTCTTGGTGACCAAGCTTGGCCATATGGTGACCAAGGTTGTCTTGGCCAATCTTGGCCAAGGCAGTATAGATTCTCCCAATCTTTTACCCATAGCCCTAAAAAGATAGACCAAAGTAAAGGCATCTGGTAACTGTAAAATCTATATTTCGGCAGAAAAAAATATATTTGCGGCAAAAAGCAGGTTTGCGGTAAAAAAAAAAGTAATTTGCAGCAGAAAAAAGTGGCTGTATTGATTTTCGGCGTTTCCCGTTTCAAAAAGCGCCAGTTTCAAAAATGTCCGTTTCGTCATTAGCCGTTTTGAAAGATATAAATTTGATCTTTTACCGTTTTAGGACAAATTTTTTGAACATTTTTGGGTCCGATAATATTGTTTTCGAAATTTTTCTGTTCTCGAAAAAAAAAATGGCTGTAACTAATTACCCCGCCAAATTACTGATTTACCCCGCCAAATTATTTTTTACCCCGCCAAAATTGAATTTTGAGCAAAATACTCGTTTACCCCGCCAAATTTGAATTTACCCGCCAAATTTAATTTTCGGTGAAATACTGCAGTAAATTTTGCGAATTCAGATTTATAGTCAAAAATAAACTTGTATCGCTCAAAATCCCACCCCCGAGTGGCCAGAAGCCCCTGAAAGTTGGGTTTTTGGGGGTTACTAAGGGGGGGGTAAACTTTTGCGAAAAATCGATTGAGCGGATCAGATTTCGGGTCCGATGGGCTCAATCGCTCAGGATTCCACCCTTAACCATTCCCAACCATCTTAAACCACCCTAAACCATCCCAAACTGCTCCAGACCAGTATCTAACTACCCTAAATCAGTGCTTAGGTTGGTTTAAGATAGTTGAGAATGGTTAAGGTGAATCCTGAGCGATTGAGCCCATCGGACCCGAAATCTGATCCGCTCAATCGATTTTTCGCAAAAAGTTTACCCCCCCCCCTTTAGTAAACCCCCAAAAAACAACTTTCAGGGCTTCTGGCCACTCGGGGTGGGATTTTGAGCGATACAAGTCATTTTTGAATTAAAATCTGAATTCCCGCAAAATTTACTGCAGTATTTCACCGAAAATTCAAATTTGGCGGGGTAAATCAGTAATTTGGCGGGTGTGAACGAGTATTTTGCTCAAATTCAAATTTGGCGGGGTAAATCAGCAATTTGGCGGGGAAACAATTGAGCCAAAAGTAATTTGGATATTTCGTTGTCGAAAATATTAATTCGGAAATTCGCTAATATCGGGGACTTCTGTCTGCAGTCTCTTTTTAGGATATCCTTTTTCGATGTCACGCTGAAAATCAAAACAAAGCATTTTTTCTGATTCAAAATCGTGTGGTGAACCATTTTTAATAGAGACCAAAATTTCGATTTTACTTAACCAAACCCTGAAACCTGGTTTGGGTACCTATGGTCAGGTGGATATTTACATGGCTGGCCTGAAAAAATGAAAATTTTTAAAATTCAAAAACAAACCATGCTCTCATACTCAAAATTGCGTGGTGAATCCTGTTGACAGGACCAAAACTTCATTTTCACCCACCTAAATCCCAAAACCTGGGGTAGGTACCACCTGGCCAGTGGATATCCACCTGGCTGGCCTGAAAAAATAAAATTGGTCAATATCAAAAACAAACTACTTATTATGACGTTAAATCGTGTAGGGAATCGAGTTAATTAGGACTGAAATTGATATTACGCCCCCCCCCCCAAATCAGAAAACCCTTGGTGGGTACGCTGGGGTAGGTAGATATCCATTGGCTGTTCTGATAAATTAAGGCGGCACCGAATTGATCCACAAAGAATTGATCTACACCAAATTGATCTGCATCGAATTGGTCCACACACGAATTGATCTACTCTTTCCAAATTCCTCTATTTTGAGAAATTTTGCGGGAATTTGAATTTAAGTCTGAACCAACTAAACCAAGTGGTCGTCCACTTGGATCAAAAATTTAAACGAGCACGCTGAAGATGGTTTGATAGAGGTAAAATGCCGTTTTCTCAGTATTTTTGAGTTTTGGGCAATAATTGATTTTGGGAAAATACTAGATTAAACAGCATTTTACCACTGTCAAACCATCTTCAGCATGCCTGAATTAGTCCAGGAAACAGGTTTTGAAACATGAAAAACGTAAGAAAAATTTGATACAGGTGGACGACCACTTGGTTTAGTTGGTTCAGACTTAAATTCAAATTCCCGCAAAATTTAGGTATAATCTTTAATAAACCACTATTTCCAACTTTAAATGGCATCAGAAATCGGATTTGTTAAGACCGAATTTCGATTTCGCCTACCTAAATGCAGAAACCCGGGATAGGTAGCCTAGAGAGGTAGGTAGCTGTAAATCTAAAAGGCTGTAAAACTAAATTTTAGAATCAGTGGATATACACCTGGATGTCCCAAAAAATCTTCAAAAAATTAAAACAAATCTAGCTTTCATACTTAAAACTTCATACAAAACACGATTTGATTAGGGCCAAAAAAATCACACCAACTCCAACCCCAACTACTCAGTTGGGTACTTGTAGGTAAATAGATATCAATCTATGCCGGTAGGGTGGATAGTAGGCCTGTATGGTAGGGGTATATCAGAATAGTGGGTATAAGCACCAGTAGGTGGTTATGTAGACCTGGGAGAGGATCGGTGAAAAATTGGAGTCTTCGATGATTTCTATGCAAATATACATGAGCAAAGAACAAGCACAGAACTGACCTATAACGAAGCTTTCCAAGAAAGAGTGTGCAAACTCAGATGCCTCCGAAAACCAAATTCTCCCAAACTCATTTCTTCAAAAAACTCAATTTCCCAAACTCATCTTGTCGAAAACGAAATATTTTGAAAAAAGCTCCTGAAAACTAGAAGACAGAAACGGGACGGGATCCCGTCGGATCCCGATCCCGCCCGAGCCGATTTCGGGCCAAAATCCCGTCCCGAAATCCCGCCCGATCATTTCTAAAAATCCCGATCCCGATCCCGAAATTCGGTTAATCCCGAGCGACAATTTCCGCCTTTTTTTGTTCGAAAAATCACCAATTTTCCACTTTTTCACTAAAAAATTCATCCAAATTAAAAAATTTTATAATTTTTCTTTTATATGATTTTTTTGCAGAATTTTCGGGTTGTTTTTCAAAACATGTTGAAAGCACAAGATCCATTAAATAAGTTCAATAGACGCATTCAATCACAATTTTGTGAAAAAATATCTCGAAAAAATAAGCTTGGGGGACCAAGGCAAATGACTGAGGAGTACACTTTGCTTGAGTGAGTGGCTATGCACACCAAACTCTACTCTTCCTAAAGTCACCTTTAATACCGAATTAGAACAGATTTGTTAAAATTAGTCTGCAAAATGCATTTGCCTATTTGTGATATACACCAAATAAAGGCGCAATTTGCAGTGGCGCAATTTGAATATGGCGCAGTTCGCAGTGGCGCAATCTGCATTGGCGCAATCGGAAATTGCGCTGTCTCTCGCTGCCCAAAATATCCCTGGATCTGTAGTTCCTAACAAGCTATAAACTGATCCACTGTGGTTAAAAAAATTATTTTTAATAACAACTGAATGTTTTCAAGTCATAATATGTTAATCGAATAGCATGTAAAAAATGAAGCGATAAATGATAATCTAAAATAATTATGATCAGAAAAATCACTAAAAAAAAATTAGATCGTATTATTCAAAGTAAGTTATTATTAAAATAAAGTAAACTATGAGTAGCAAACCATTTGAGTCGTTAAAAATAACCAAAATTAGAAAAATTTAGCACATAGATGCGAATTTTTTTCTGAGTTTACGTTATTTTTAAAATCCCGAAATTTTTTCGGGATCCCGACGGGATCCCGAACTTTATTTTCCAAAATCCCGATCCCGATCCAGAATTTTTTTCGGCCGAAAATCCCGTCCCGAAATCCCGCCCGAAGCCTTTTCTGTCTCTACTGAAAACGACAAATGCCAAAAACGGCTAATGACGAAAACGGACATTTTGAAACTGGGGCGCTTTGAAACGCGGAAACGCCGAAAATCAATTACAGCCGAAAAAAGTATATTTACGACAAAAAAGTATATTTGCGGCAAAAAAAAGTATTGCCTAGAATAAATACCGTACACTGAACCACCAGTGGCGTACACGATACACTGAACCGCCAGTGGCGGTTCAGTGTATCGATTTGTTTTTGGACACGTAAGGACCGAGATTCCATTATATACAGTAGAACCTCGTTATAAGATACACCCAATATAAGATACACCTCGTTATAAGATACACCTGGTCCAGTCCCAAGTTAAATAACTCCCGTCAATTACCCCCCTATATAGATACACCTCGTTATAAGATACAGCTGGTCGGTCCCGGTGCATCTTATAACGAGGTCGACTGTATAGGGAATTTTCAGTACCGCGGCGGCTTCGCCATTATTTGAATTTTGCGTATTTGAGACCGTTTTTGAATATAAATTTTTGAAATTTTCATCTATTTGTCCGTTTCCGTGTTTTCTCCAGTATACCGACACCGTCTAATAAACCGACACCCCCATTTTGAGGGTCCGATCTCAGTCCAGAGAAAAAATTACATCGCTGTTTAATGCGTTTTCTTAGCTCCCACGAGTAAACCGTTCCGTTTTTCATTTTGGTCTCAGCTAATTTTCTCAAGTTTCGAAAAAAATTTTCCGATTTTAGAAGGTTTTTAAAGCATGTGGTTTTATTAGTGAAATTACGGAAATTACACGTTTGGTTTTACACACCGAAAATATAAGCGCCAATTTGGTAGAGGTAATGCTAATAAAAACGTTTAGAAAAAATTTTGCACCAGAGCTAGACCAAGAATTACTCACCGAAAACCGCGTATTCAAAAAGTCGATTACCAAAAATACAAAGCTTTTAGCTGCCGTCAAAACTACAAAAAAGATTTGAACTAAAGGATTCTTACAACATTCTTACTTAAAACGACCTCTTATCAAATTGGTTTAGGTTTCGTGTCAGGATAGGTTTATAATTTTGTCTGTACAAATTGTACCTTTTGACAACGCTGCGACTGACAAAACCGGCAAAGTCAAATAAATGTAGCATCCAACTCATGGTGTAGCCGGACACGCTGGAAACTCTGGACTTTGTTGGCTATATGTGGTCAGAGTGTCCCTTTCTATGTGCCTTCGTGCTCCTGCCCATGACAGTATGGCTAGGCCTTCGTACATAACTGTCGGAGCACGTTAACTTCATGCAAGAGGCTGCCTAGCGAAAGTGGTTATAAGCCGCATACTATTTACTGTAAACATCTGCCGGACTTATATCATTTTTTTTCAGGTACAACGGGTCATTTAGGTATCTTATTCTCATTAAGGTATTTACCAATTGTTGTTTTTTATCGATCAGTATTTCAGGCCTTGAACGACCGTTCGATCTTCTATCTGAATCACTTAAGTTTTTCTATGTGATATTTAAGCATTAGTCGCTGTATTAGGTGACCTAATTTAGGTCATTAATCAGGTCAGTTCCCGTATATTCTCTATTAGAAGCCTTCCTCGAAATCCGGAATTTACTTGACTTATTCTTTGCTTTTTGTATCACTTTTCGGTTTCAACCTTTAAACATGTTATATGCCGAAACTTAGCAGTGAACCTGGGCTGCCTTTCAGTGAGTTATACGTAAAAAGTCTTATCAAAAATAGGTCAAAAAACAAGAATAAGTCAAAGAAATTCCGGATTTCGAGGAAGGCTTCTAATAGAGAAGATACGGGAACTGACCTGATTAATGACCTAAATTAGGTCACCTAATACAGCGACTAATGCTTAAATATCACATAGAAAACTTAAGTGATTCAGATAGAAGATCGAACGGTCGTTCAAGGCCTGAAATACTGATCGATAAAAACAACAATTGGTAAATACCTTAATGAGAATAAGATACCTAAATGACCCGTTGTACCTGAAAAAAAATGATATAAGTCCGGCAGATGTTTACAGTAAATAGTATGCGGCTTATAACCACTTTCGCTAGGCAGCCTCTTGCATGAAGTTAACGTGCTCCGACAGTTATGTTACGAAGGCCTAGCCATACTGTCATGGGCAGGAGCACGAAGGCACATAGAAAGGACACTCTGACCACATATAGCCCAACAAAGTCCAGAGTTTGCTCTAAATGTACGCGTGTGGCTACATCATGAATTAGATGATACATTTACTGGTGACTTTGTCAGATAGTATGCGGTCACAATGCGAACTGCTCACAAAAGTAAAAAAGCTACCTGAATGGAGAACCTAGAACACAAGTAATTGATATTGTCCTCAAGTTATAAAGCTATATAAGGGAAGACAGGTTAGAGCCTACCAACATTCGCTTGTCCAACTAGCTGATTCATGTCCTTCGCAGGCTTACTGGTTCAGCTAAAGCTCTTTCCAACTTGAAAATTGAAATTTACCTGAAAATAAATATGCGTGAATATGCATATTCATTAAACGTAAAAAACATGAAGCCAGTAAAAATCATGTGCCCATAGTTTTAATGGTTTTTATTAGCATCATTTTTCAACCTAACGGCTTGAATACTTCTGATTATGCTATTGATTAGTGTGTACAAAATCTAAACGTGTTAATTCTCCATGAATATGGGTCAGAGGTAGTGAAAACCAGCAAAACATAAGCGATTGATGCCGAAACTTGGAAAACGGCAAAAAAACGGCAAAATGAATTAAAAAACGGCAAAATGTTCTCTCGATAAATTTTGCCGTTCTTTGCCGTTCTGAAAAAATCGAAACGCCAAGGAAATTTTGCCGTTCTCTTGTCGTTTTGCCGCTTTTGCGTTCCATGCTTTTTTTGCTGCAAAAAGACTTTTTTGCTGCAAAAATTAGTTGATGCAAAAAGTCTTTTTTTTGCTGCAAAAAGTCTTTTTTTCGCTGCAAAAAGACTTTTTGCTGCAAATATTTTTGCTGCAAAAAAACTTTTTTTTGCTAAAATTACATGTATCAATTGTAATTGTAAGTCTGGTGCGTTATCATTTCAGCACTTTTTTTTCAAATGAAAAAAAGGACGAAACGTTTCGTCCTTTTTTTTGGACAAAGCTTTTTTTGCTGCAAAAAGACCTTTTTTTGATATTTTTGCTGCAAAAAAACTTTTTTTTTGCTGCAAATCGGCTTTTTTTTGCTGCAAATCGGCTTTTTTTTTTGCTGCAAATCGGCTTTTTTTGCTGCAAATCGGCTTTTTCTGGTCCAAACTATTTTAGCTATAATTTTGGCGTGCGGTAAATTGCTCCACGGTCAATTGATCCACGGTCAATTGGTCCACAGGTCAATTGGTCCACAGGTCAATTGGTCCACAAAATTATTTTCAAATTAATCTTTTTTGTCTTGTGAAGAACTTCTGTTATTTTAACAGTTTTTCGATAATTCAGCCTTAACCCTACTGGTTAATCCACGCACCAACCAAACCAGGTGGTCGTCCACCTGGGGCAAAATTTTTTTACGTTTTTCATGTTCCAAAACCCGTTTCCTGGACTGATTCGGACATGCTGAAGATGGTTTGATAGTGGTAAAATCCCGTGTTCTCGAGTATTTTTTGAGTTTTGGTGAAATAGAGTTTTGGTAAAATCAATTATTCCCCAATACTCAAAAAACATCCCAGAACCCATATTTCACTATTATCAAACCATTTTGAGCTTGCCCGTATTAGTCCAGAAAAACAATTTTGCAACATTAAACGTGAAAAAAAATCGATCCAAGTGGACGACCACTTGGTTTAGTCGGTGCATAGATTATCCATGAAAACTGAGGTTGTATTATAGAAAACATTGTAAATTTTGAAAGTTCTTTACCAGTCGATAATATTACTACCCGGGTACCAGTACACTATCTGAGTTCCCCAACCTGGGTACGACCACCTGGGCACAGCAAAACCAAGTGGTCGTCCACTTGGATCGATTTTTTTTTCATTTGAAAAAAAGCACGAAACGTTTCGTCCTTTTTTTCATTTGAAAAAAGTGCTGAAACGTCCCTTTACCGTAAGTCTGAATGAGAATTTAATTTGTTTGTTTACTTAAACTATTTTTAAAAATATCTATGGTTCCTGATGATATCGAATTATTTGAGAGTTTGTAATACAATTTAGAATCACGAACAGGAAAAAATTGAATATAATATTGGCTTTACAATTTGGTATATGAAGGTTAAGATATTGTCCTCTGGTTTAGGATGAAAGTAAATCTAGTATTTAAATCAATGTGAACAGTTTCAAGGATAATCTTGTGCAAGAAAATGAGATCTGAGCACAGTGTCCTGTATAACAAAGATTTTAGCCATTGAAAGCAATTGCTCATAGGATGCCTGTATGGGGTATTTGTTCTGGAGTGATTTATAATAAATTTATAACTTCTCTGATTTGTTGTTATGAATCTTGAGTCGATAAAAATTTGTTTTGGATTTGCTTGAAAAATGTCTAGCATCTAATCAACAAAATTACAGTCGAGTCTCGATTTAACGTACCCCAATTTAACGTACCTTTCGATTTAACGTACCCCTAGGGCCGGTCCCTCAATAATAAACTCCGTCAAATTTACCCCCGATATAACGTACCCCTAGGGCCGGTCCCCAGGGGTACGTTAAATCAAGACTCGACTGTAGTAGAAATAAGTAATAGCGGCGAATTTTGTCGCGGAAATAATCTCGCGTGAAATAATTGTTGGCGAAATAATTGTCAGCGAAATAGTGTCGGCGAAATAATGTCGGCGAAATAATTGTCGGCGAAATATTGTCATGTACCCTTCCAGGCTCTGAGATGTTCTTATTTTTTAAAGGATAATATTTGAAATTGGCCGTAAAATACTGAAAAATGGCCGTAAAATATTTAATTTTGGCCGTAAACTCGGGCTGGCCGTAAAATACTGAATTTTGGCCGTAAAATACTGAATTTTGGCCGTAAACTTTTGAATTTTGGCCGTAAACTTTTGAATTTTGGACATAAACTCGAATTTGGCCATAAACTCAAATATGGCCATGAATTTTGCCCATTGAAACTCATAATGTCTGTTGTGTTGTCTCTTTGATCTTCCTTTTGTATGATATTTTGTATGCACGCTCGAGGTCGGTGCATCAAATTAATTTCCATCAATTTGCAGATATTACTGCAGACAAGGAAGGGGAGCTACGCGCCAGTTTCGTCCTTATTCGTCATCGAGGTCCTGGGTTCGTGCAAATCGGCAGCTATTTGGAGTGGCAAGTCAAGCGGTCAGCAATGTGGTTCGTCAATTCAAGGGAACTGGCGCTTACAAGAATTAATTATAGTTATCTTTTTCTGCTGTCATGTTTGCTGTTATTATTTTTGCCTGCGTTCGAGAGATGTGTTTAGTAGTGAATAAAGATTGCTGTCCCCGTCTTATAATGGCTTTTTGTGGGCGTTTCTGAAGATTGACACCCACAAATTCGGAAACGGGCCGCTAGAGTGTCATGCTGCCCGATTTTTTCTTAAATGTTAAAGTAATTTTAACACGGGTCCGCCTCGTTTCCCCTCAAAGTGCGTTTCCCCTCAAGCTCGTTTCCCCTCAAAGTTCGTTTCCCCTCAAAGTTCGTTTCCCCTCAAAGTTCGTTTCCCCTCAAAGGTCGTTTCCCCTCAAAATAAGTTCCCTTCAAAATAAGTTCCCTTCAAAATAAGTAAATAAATAAGTAAAGTTTACCCCGTGGTATCTACCCGAGGGGGTATCCACATCCAGAATCCTAAATTTTAGATTCAGCTCAAAGTAATTGAAACCCAAACGATTTAATTCAAAATTGTGTTCTGAAAACGGTTAAATTTGAAATGGGGGTCCTCTACTCGAGACTGATTGCACCCAGATGGGGTCGAACCAGTAACCTTGGGAATGAGTATATCAACTTTTACACCACTTAAACACTCAAAATAATGATAAATAAAGGTATGCACCCAGCTGGATTTGAACCATCATCCTAGGCGATGTCTATCCAAGTGGTCGTCCACTTGGATCAAAAAACTTTTTTACATTTTCGGGTTTCAAAACCATTTTTCTGAACTGATTCGAGCATGCTGAAGATGGTTTACAGTGGTAAAATCACGTTTTATCGAAAAATTTTTGAGTTATTGTGAACTCTTAATTTATCAAAATCAAGAATTTACTATAACTCAAAAATTTCTTCACAAACGTGATTTTACCACTGTCAAACCATCTTCAGTGTGCTATACTTAGTGCAGAAAAAGTATTTTGGAAGCCGAAAACGTGAGCAAAAAATTTTCGATCCAAGTGGACGACCACTTGGATATTGTGGCCGGGGGATATTGTGGCCCAGGGATATTGTGGCCCGGGGATATTGTGGCCCAGGGATATTGTGTCCGTGTCCGAAAAATATATATAGACGATTGAAAATTTTCTATAACACAATAAGAGTGAATATTTTATTTTTGACGTACAAGTGGTTACAAAAACAATATTCGAAAAGTTTTTGGAACTAAAATAAAACCAACGATATTTCATGCTTTTTGTGTTACATTAGTTTATTTTGACCGAATTTTTTTTAGAAAATTTTTTTTTAAGGAATCGACACTTGAGGGGAAACGACCTTTGAGGGGAAATGAACTTTGAGGGGAAACGAACTTTGAGGGGAAACGAGCTTGAGGGGAAACGCACTTTGAGGGGAACACCCGTGTCCCTTTAACACACCCTGTAGTTCAATTGGGATGTGGGAATATAGTTCAAGTGCTCCGTGTTAGGAAAAGAAGGAGACCATTACAACGATGACTGTTTAATTCTCTGCCTGTTGTTAACTATCTTTACTTGTTGTTGTCGTTGTTCGAAAATAAATGAATGTAGCCGATTTTAAGGTGTATATGTTAATAGGTGCGATAAGAGACGAAGATCAAGATGTAGTTCAGGAGGAACAGAATGTTTGGATTAAAACATTGGACACATAAGTAAAATGTAGATATATGTATAAGCGGTCATTTGTGTATCTGTTGTTTATAGGGCGGAATAATGGAGTCTATGAATGCATAGTCTATATATAGACATGTTGAATTTATGGCAAGAATTTGGTATCAACCACCTCGGAATGGGTGCCTACCAGGTACTAATTGCAAATTGAGATTCTAGATAAACAGCATTTTGGCCCCAACACACCGTGCTCAGCACACGATTTTGGGTTGAATAATGGAGTTTGTTCGGCATTAGGATAGATAAAAAAATTTCAGGCCAATTGACATGTAGACCAATTGTGCTAGAACCAGCCTGAGTTTATGGCTAAAATCTAATAGTTTATGGCCAAAATTCAGTATTTTTTGGCCTAATCTGAGTTTACGGCCAGAATTTAAAAGTTTACGGCCAAAATTAAAAAGTTTACGGCCAAAATTCAAAATTTACGGCCAAAATTCAGTATTTTACGGCCAGCTCGAGTTTACGGCCATAATTAAATATTTTACGGCCATTTTTCACAATTTTACGGCCAAAATTAAATACCACCCTTTTTTAAACAGGCGCCACCTAATTTTGAAGGCGGTTATTCAAAAATAAGCACATTTGAGAGCCCTGAATTTTCGTAATATCTTTCTTGTATGTTGGATTAAATACTACTGAAGAAAATTCAATAGAGGGTCTTACATAGGGTTGTCGGTTCGGGTACCCGTTTTCGGGTAATTGGAACCGAAACCCCATTTTTTCGGGTAGCGGTTCGGTTCAGGTACCCGAAAATTTCGGGTTTCGGGTAGTGTTTGCAATTGGGGTTGCGTTCGAGATTGCGAGACGAGATTTCGAAAATTTGCGAGATTGCGAGATCTCGCATTTTATAATTGCGAGAAAATCGCGATTTTGCGAGAAAATTTTACACAGACGTTTAAACGATCCATACGCGGGCTAAAAACTACCTCTTTCAAAACCTCGATCGAAAAGTGACGTAACACCCAGATTTATTTATTTTTACATATCACAAACAATTCAAACAAAAATTCCACCATTAATTATTCAGTAGAAAAAATTAACATCATGAAGAGCACGATTGAGAAATATCAATTGCTCTGCATTGTAACGGTGATCTAAAAGTTCCCGTGAAAATTTTATCGCTATTTTTTTGTATTATTTCAAAACCATAAATTTCTGTGTAATGTTATAAAATGTTGCTCATTTTCTCCTCTTTCAAATGGCATATTGCTTTCAGCTTGACTATTTTGGATAAGTCACCATTTGGCTCCAAACACTTGTATGGTCATTTTGAGAAGGTTACCAACGTTTTCATCACTTTAACTGGTCAAATGTTTCATTGAATTTTGAGCGTCACTACAAAATTTTATCACCTTGTTGTAGCGCAGCTCAAGAGCTACAAAACACATATTGCAGAATGATTTTGAAAATCTGAGTGTTGAGATATGGCCTTTTGGAAAAAATCAATTTCTTGAAAAAATGACTAAAATGAAAGTTTTTACCCATTTTTCGGATTTTGGTCATTTTTTCAAGAAATTGATTTTTCCAAAAGGTCATATCTCAACACTCAGATTTTCAAAAATCATTCTGTAATATGTGTTTTGTAGCTCTTGAGCTGCGCTACAATAAGGTGATAAAATTTTGTAGTGACGCTCAAATTCAATGAAACATTTGACCAGTTAAAGTGATAAAATTGTTGGTAACCTTCTCAAAATGACCAGTCAAGTGTTTGAGCCAATGGTGACTTATCCAAAATAGTCAAGCTGAAAGCAATATGCCATTTGAAAGACGAGAAAATGAGCAACATTTTATAACATTACACAGAAATTTATGGTTTTGAAATAATACAAAAAAAAATAGCGATAAAATTCTCACGGGAACTTTTGAATCACCCTTTATGGATCCATAGACATCTTTTGTGATGAAATAAATCTCTGGCATGGCTGAATAGCTGCTCGCTAGGCTGAGAAGTCGACGGCGGAGAAAGGAATCTAATAGAAGCTTTGGAGAATATTGAAAAACGCAAAATGTTTACTTCTTGTACTCCAACAGCCCAAATCTTGATTTGATTTTCGTAATAAGCAAACTCTTTTCAGTCTGCAGAGCAGACACCATCGCTTTACAAAAATACATTGAAAACATAACAGGACGAATATGAAAAATGGATGATGAGGTATGACGGAAATTGAAGAAGTTATAGAGTTAACAATTTGAGAGCTTGCGAGATTTAAAAAGAACGCATGCGAGTCTCGCTATTTTTTAAATTCCCGCGTTCGAGATTGCAATGCGAGATTTTAAAAATTTGCGAGGCGAGATTGCGAGAAAAATCGCGATTTTTCTCGCACGCATGCAAACACTAGATTCGGTTATCAGTTCGGATACACGATTTCAAATGGAGGGATCGAACAGTTACAACAAATTTGTTTTTTTTGTGTCAGGCTTAAAACGTTTTATACATTTCCATGTTTATTTACATTTACTGTCACTGGTTTACTGCTTTTTCAAATACCGCTTTTGTACTTCATGTTCGTCCGCAAATGTTGCATCCGCGAAATTTGGTCCGCAAAGTCTCGTCTGCAAATCTTTATCCGCAAATTTTCGTCCGCAAATGTCGCGTCCGTAAAATTTGGTCCGCAAGTGTTGCGTCCGCAAAGTGTTGTCCGCAAGTCTGGCCAACCCAAAAAATCCCCACAGAAGTTTAATCATTTAGAAATTTTTTTGAACTGGCGGGGGAAAACCGTTGTCGGAGACAATAATGGCCCCTTAAAGGGAAGTCAAATTCCAGCCATTTTCAAAAATCGATTTACAGTCAAACCCTGGATTAACGTAGCGCTAAAAATGACTAACTCGAGCCTGGTCCGACATTTTTTTGGCCCAATTTTCGTGGCTTTTTACCAATTTGGTCTTGACACTGTCAAGTTGACAACCTGGTCGGGGAAATTTCAAGGGTTCTGATTTTGAAAATTGATTTAGCAAAAAAAATGTTTGGCCTTTAAAAGGCAAAAGCACTCATAAAGGTACAGTCAATTCCCGATTTAGTGTACACCCTGGGGACCGGTTCCAGCTGTACACTAAATCGAATGTACACTAAATCGAGGGTTCATTCTAGTCATTTTAATTAATCACCGGCCAAAATGATTCAATCCAGGTGTACACTAAACCGAGGTGTACACTAAATCCGGTGTACACTAAATCGGGAGTTGACTGTAACCATATTTTTGGGTAACAGGCCGTCTAAAGCCACTAAGAGTTAGTTTTTGGAGGATTTGCTACAAGGGAATCCAAGTTATATGCATCAACACCTTCAAATTTAACCATGAACTCTAACTCTGACTCGAGGGACATGAACACCCTCGAGTTAGAGTTAGGATCAGAGGTGTTCACGTAACCGAAATCCCGAACTCTACCCTAACAACGTGAACAAGCCGTTAGTGAAAATTAAGAGGTGGTTTCAAAGACAATTCCGCAAATTTAGGGTCTCTTACCTTGGGATGGATAACCCAGGGTATTGAATTCCTGACTGTGGACAAATTGACCTAGAACTATTAAATTTAAACGATGGTCAAATTTAAATGACGACCAAAATGACGAAGGTCAAATTTTTATGACGGTCAATTTACACGACAGTCAAATATAAGCGACAGTCGAAATCGCTAACGGTCAAATTTGTGCTGGTCAATATTGTTACTGTACCCTATTTTCGAAAAGCTTTACTTTAAAGAGAAGCATTGCTTGTTAGAGGCCCCTAATTATCAGCCTTTGAATTTTTCTAGTGTTAGCTAGGCAGTGACATCTAGGTACCTGTCACCCGCTTTGCCTACCATAACATTCTTATACTGCTGAATTTGGGTCGGGCCGACATTTTCATGCAATCAAGTCTGAAATTAAATAAGCAAGATTTCGGTTTCAGAGTGAGTTAGTTACGAAAAAGCTACATGACTGTCGATAAGACTACGAAAGGTGGTGGATTCAATGAGAAGCCGACAGCTGCTGCAGCAGAGGATAGTACAATTTCTAAGCTTGAGAACAATGACAAGATGTGCAGGAAGCAAGATGTCAGGGCAATGATTATCAGCCAGAAGGATAAGAAAGACAGTGCAACTCAGACATTCGGTATGGATACACGTGTTGACGGCATTGCTCTCTCTATCAAGGAGTAAGTAAAACCTTCGATTCTTATAAGTGGTCCGGTGGGATTTTTAGATCATATAGATTTCCTGGTACTAATAAAAATTGACCAGATAACCCATAAATACCTGAGGAAAAGGGGTTTCTTTCAGCAATTATTTTCTTTTTCAGTGCTTTCCCAATGAAAAGTGGCCTTTTCGCTCCGAAGTCAGCTCCTCGTGATCACGTTTCATTGATTGGTGTATGATTTTCTCTTCACCATTCTCGGATCCACTTTTTCATTATAGCTTCGTGAGATGAAGGCAATTTTCGGATTGGTTGCTGTTAGTATCCACGGGACATTTGAAATCATCAAACGAATTGCAGTCTCTGCGATATGGATCTTGCTTGAACACCCTCGTTACTTGACAATTTTGTTTGGGATTACGCACATGTTGTTCGGTTAGTCTTTTGGTTTCGTCTAGGTGCTCTAACAGCCAAACTTTCAGGGGCTGGATCCGTGCTGGGCTTTTCTTCAACAGATTTGGGAAAGGTGCGAGCCACTTTCATTTTCAATTTGTAAATTTGTGCTTTTTTCTCAACGAATAACTTTAAGATGGACAAGTCTGAGCTTTCGCGGTCTTTACCGGCTATGATTCCGTTCTCCGGTGTTTTATTGATACTTGTTGGAGTAATCTGCGGTCTCTATGCTCGGCAGAATTCTACTGCTTCATTCTTTCATAAAGTGCTCCTATGGTACGGACTGCTAGCTATCGGATTTTCTCTTATTGCCGGTTATTTCCTACTCAATACCTACCAGTAAGTTCTATATTAACTTTTTCGTGTCAATTTTGCCTCGATTCTTCAGAAGTCTCACAACGTTTGTTGCCAATAACGCACTGCTGGTGCTTATGTTGCTTTCGTCTATTGTCCGACCAGATAACATGGATGAGTTCCGCAGACAACAGCTGATACTGGTTCTACGAACTTGTGGTTTTCTGGCGTTTGGTTTATTGGTCGGGCTGATGAGCTGGTTCTCCGAAAACTATCGTTACACGCTCATTGAAGGAATACCAGTAGTCTATGCATGGCTAACTGCTGGGGTGGAATACATGAATGGAACTAAGGTACATAATTCTTTTCGCTCTCGAAGTTCATGTTCATCGAAATTGTTGTTAAGCATGTTGCACATCTTGCTCTTGTCCCAGTCCCAGTAAGACTTTTACATTGAAATTTTGTTTTAATAAAATTGACGTTTCAGTTGCCTGACGATGATGCAGAAGTAAGTTGTCCCTTTTTCAATATACATGGTGTCCCAAGATTTTTGTCCTTTTCTGAATCAAGAAAAAATCGGGCTCATATGCCAGCTGAGTCGACCTGCGTTGACAGAATTCCAAATTTAGAAAAAAGGCCACAAAACTTGAGACACCCTGTACTGTCACTGATTATCTGTCCTCTCATTGACTGACACTTAAACATTATAGATAAATATTTCATATTTCTCTATTCTATTATTTAATTGGTGAACGAGGCCCTATTATTTGTGCTACAACATATTTTCAATGGCCAATAAAAATGCAACTAGCCAACTGCCAATAGAAATCTTGGACGAGATGTTTCAATTCGCTGAATTAAAACAGTCTCTCAAACTACAAGAGGTTTGCCGTAGCTTCTACTGCATTTCTCAATCACTGCGTCACTTTCGCCGTGTTCTTTCACACAAAGTATGAATTGGAAAGCCAGTAACATGTAGCTTGAAAATCGTCAATTTGCAAATTTATATAAATTCCTTTACCCATTTTCGCTAAGCTTAACGCTGAGACCTATTGAGATCATCAGTCTTTTTCTGCCTGATTTTTTTGTTAAGGTTTTTGATCTCCAATGGCTCGTTTACGTGCTCTCTGCTCGTAATCAGATTGAAAGTTTCCATCTAGCCAAACATCTGAACACGAATTCGAAGTACGTGAAGGAGCCATAACGTTTTCAAGCATCACATGCAGAGTACTTTATATAAATTTTGACTAGAATTGACGATTAAAAATAATATTTTACTTTTTATGGCAGGTATGGAAATGAGAACAGGTTTTTTTTCAGTTTTCTTGTTTTTCAGGTTCCCGTATATTCGATTTCAAAGAAGAAGGTCTGGATAGGTCTACTGTCTTGCATTCTATTGATTTCTGTGTGTGTCCTCATCTATTCTTTAAAACCAAGCAATATTGACACGAAGTTCTTCGACTTAGTGATGGGCGAGTATAATGGTTTCGATCTTCACAAGAAACAGGAGTTTAAGAAGCACATCTACGATTTTTCTTCGAAGCCAAGCAATATGGACACGAAGTTCTTCGACTTAGTGGTGGCCAAGTATAATGATTTCGCTCCTCACGAGAAAAGGAGTTCGAGAAGTCAGTGATGGATTTGATTTATCGCTAGTAAAAGTGGTTAGAGTTCATATTGTATTGCATTTTTTTGACAACATGTTGCTTTTATCTAGTAGTTCTTGACAATATGAGTAAAATTATTTACTTGCTACTGATAGTTCTGTGAATTGTTCTGGATACTACTGTGACATCTTACCCTTAAAAGGTACCGTAATATACTCCCCGCCAATCCCTTTAATAATACACTCTGTCAAATTAATCCCCGATATAACGTACACCTGACCTGGTCCCCATGGCGTACGTTATATCAAAGTCTGACTGTACTTTTTTTTGAAAAGTTCTAAAATTAGTATGGATTTTCCTGAGCCTAGTGCTAGAGCTCAAAGCTTCAGCCTAAGAGCTAAGCCTAAAAATTATTGGAGGGGAGATAGGGTTGAGGTGAGGTCTATATTACAATAGCTGTTTTAAAGGGGGGGGGGTTCATTACAGTAGCACCGTGTTTTGACATACAAGGAAAATTTCAGGAGTGTCTTTTTCGAAAAGTTCATTCAGATCTTTGTTTTGCAGATTCGTGTGAAGCACCCGGGAGTACTTTAATAAAATGCTTCCTTTTTTTCGAGATCACTCTAAGAATCGAGGAGACAGAGCCCACCGCAGTTCGCCTTTTAAAGTATGAATAACAATAAGTATGGTAGGTACAAAAATGTCACATGCAATTTAGGAATTCAAAAAATAAACAAATCAATTGCAGTTCAAATGTAAGTTAAAAACCATTATACCCACATCATGGTTTCCGACGAACTTCGGGGCGCTCTGCCTCACTAATTCTGACGGTGATCTTGAAAAAAGGGCAGCAATTTATTGTAGTACTCTCGGTAAATAAATATCTCAATGAACTGTTTGAAAAAAGACACTCTTGAAGAGGTATACCACCGATTCCATACAGATACTCACCGGATTCACCGACCGGATACAGTTTTTTGTAAATTTGGATAGAATTTGGTCAAATCGATTACAAAACACATACCAAACTCATTTTTTTAGCTCAACACGATAAAAAAACATTCCCCAACACAACTTTGTCAACTTGCCTACCAACCCTAATAGTAAAATGGTCTTTTTAGGTTGTTTTACGGACATTTTTTATAACCTCTATCAATCCCCACCCTCTAATAATCCTCCACCCCTGACTTTGAGGACCTATATCTCAGTCCAGAGCAAATATTTTGCAAATCTGTTTTTGGAACTTATTTACTTGGGGGAGGCGCATTTTTTTGCACATTTGTAAATCATGTTTAAGCGACTTCTAAGTAATTTTTATATGCTTAAAACGATTAAAAAGTTGTTTTCTGACACTTTTCCACGTAAAAAATAGATTTTTTGAAAAAAATTCTTTGGCCAAAATAAGACTTATTGCCTTGGGGACCAAGGCAAAACACCTTGTATTAAAGGGCCTGACCTCTTCCTACTCAGTGGTCCCCCGCCAATTCAAAATTTTCCCTCGATCATTGGACTTCTGTACGGATTTTTCCGCCACGTTTCTAACAAAACTAGGCCTGAAATCAAATTTTAGGCTTAGTTTTGTTAGAAACCTAGCGGAAAAATCCGTACAGAAGTCCAATGATCAAGGGAAAATTTTTGAATTGGCGGGGGACCACCGAGTAGGAAGAGGTCAAGCCCTTTAAGGAATTCTACCGCGTTTTGGTCACTGGAGCTGGGCAAAAAGAGTCACTTAATACATTTTTGATCAAGAGTCTTGCGCGGAATTATGTCTAAGGTAAGTGCGCGCGCGCATCTCTAACCAACCAAGCCCCTGCGCCCCCTTCGGGGGCGCAGGGGGCTTGGTTGCTTGGCTTTTAGATGCGCACACCCACATACCTTAGACACAAATCACTCGAAAGTGACTCTGGATGCATGAAAAAGCATGCATACCAGAGTTTCTTTATGCGGTAGGCCCCAGTCAACAAAACTATGTTCAAATTCGATCTTTTTGTGGTATCCAGGTACCCTTTCAGGTTGGATTGCCTTGGGGACCAAGGCAAAAAGTCAAATTTTAGTCAAAAAATTTTTTTTTCAAAAAAACGATTTTTGTGTGGAAAAGTGTCAGAAAATGACTTTCTTATCGTTTTAAGCACATAAAAGTTACTTAGGAGTCGTTTAAACATGATTTACAAATTAGTAAAAAATGCGCTGGCTTACCCTTTCGTGTGGCTTACCTATAACTGAGATGGCTCCTCTTCCTAACGTGATTTACCAACACCGAAACAAATAATTAGTTTTGATAAGAATCCACTCAAGAAAAATTTGGAGGTTCAATTTACCGGAATGTCAATTCAGGTTGGCGAGTCGGGATGGGTGCGAGTTGGTTTTTACACGAAATCTATCATTTTTAGCCTTTTTCGATTTTAAAAAAGACAAAAAGCGACCGTAAACCAACCTAAAAAGACCATCTTACTATTAGGGTTGGTAGGCAAATTGACAAAGTTGTGTTGGGGAATGTTTTTTTATCGTGTTAAGCTGAAAAACACAAGAAACAGGAGTTTGAGAAGCACATCTACGATTTTTCTTCGAAGCCAAGCAATATGGACACGAAGTTCTTCGACTTAGTGATGGGCGAGTATAATGGTTTCGATCCTCACAAGAAACAGGAGTTTAAGAAGTCAGTGATGGATTTGATTTATCGCTAGTTAAAGTGGTTAGAGTTCATATTGTATTGCATTTTTTGACAACATGTTGCTTTTATCGAGTGGTTCTTGACTATAAGAATAAAACTACCTACTTGCTACTGATAGTTCTGTGAATGTGTTTTGGACACTACTGTCATATACCCCGATAAAATTCAAATTGTTTTTATTTGCCAGATAAAATTCGAGTTTTAAATAAAAATCAATACAAAATTGAAAAATGGGCTCCACACTTGCAAATCTAAAGAAATTTTGAACAATATTAATGACTTAAAGGGGCATAAGAGGTGGTGCCCGGGAACTCAAATTTTTTCCTAATCATCGAACTTGTGTACTGATTTTTCAACTTGGTTTCTAACAAAACAATACCTAAATTTAATTCTAGGCCTTGTATTGTTAGAAACCAAGTTGAAAATTCCGTACAGAAGTTCAATGATTAGAAAAAAAATTGAATTCCCGGGCACCACCTCTTATTAGCGTGGGCATGGCCCTTTAAAAGCTACTGTAATATACTCCCTGCCAATCATTTTTCATTTACCTTAAACCATACAGTCGAACTTCTATATAACGTACACCCAAAAGTGCTATGAAGTGCAAGAAGATAGCACAGAAAAAGGATGATGGAAGAGCGACTACGTAGTGTGTGCCAGCTTCTTCGATCGGATTCAAAATATAATAAGGGTGACTTGAATATAATTGATAAGTTACAGCAGCACTGTCTCATGCTCAGACCACAAAAGATTCTTCGCAGACAAATCTCCTAAAATCATACAATTTAATTTCCATAATAGTTAATAACCTGCAACCTGTCTGCGCAGTGTCTGTTTCTTGGCTAAACAGGTTTTTCTGGCAAGAAAAACAGAGATCTAGATAAAGTAAAGGATATGTCTCTAAACGATAAGCACAGCGAATTTGTCAAATTCTTACCTTTTCGAAAACAGTTTGAATAAGGATGCGCACATAACAGGGCTCTCAGATTTTTTCTTGAAAAAAACATTTGGGTGAAAAAGGGCATTTCGACCATTTTCGAAGAAAAAGGGTCATTTTGTCTCATGTTTATTACGATATTGTAATAACGTGAAAAGTGGGAAGCTAACGCACTAGGCTAGTTCACCTTGGCTATTAGAATTCAGAGATAATACCGTATAAGATAAATCTCTCGTGCAAGTTAGTTAATTAGCATTAGCACGGCCATAAAATATATTTATTGTTTAAGTGCCACAACCCGTTTTCGCACCTACTTCCTCGATCCCTATTAGTACAGGATTAGGTGACTGATGGATGTTAGACCCCATGGGCACACCTCGTATTAGCAGTTAGCACCTTGGTGCAGGGGAACGCCCCGAGGATATAATAGTAAGAAATAGTAGTAAGGAGGATTCTAAACGTAAAAGTTGAAGTGCACCCCCCCCCCTTGGGAGGGGGTGCACTTAGGGGGGGGCGTGCACTTCAATCATTTTTCATATAGTTGTAGGTATTTTGTCTTGAGCGGAAAGCGAAAACGTTTTTGGTTCAAGTTCGTGCTATTCACCACACGTAATTCTAAGAATCGTATGGTCTTTAAGAAAAGAGCTACATTAATCTACCATTGACTCTACCAACTTTTAGAGACTACTAAAAATGTGCTGGAATGCATCTGCAAGCACGTCTCTGCCACAGTGTGTTGTCATGTGAAAACATTACGCCTTGTTTTTAAGTTAGAAATTTAAATTTTTATTAGAAATTTCAGATATGACCATAAGTTGGATTACCAACATCTTAAAAAATGACTGCTTCACTATGGTCATATTTTGGTGTTTGCGAATAAAAATTTATAGTTTATAGTTCTAATATTGTTCTATATAGCTCTAATAGTCCCTTTTTCAAATTTTATTTAACGCTGATGACAATGGCTGTAAGTATAGTCGAGTTGACCCCTCAACTTTTTAGGGGTCAACTTTTGTCAAAATTACCAAAATATCAATTTTTTGAAGGGAAAGTGCCAAATCTAATATTTTTCACCCCCCCCTCAACTTTTTGAGCTCTACAAGATGGCCTTCACAGAAGTTCAAAATCCTATCTTTACAAAATTTTAGCAAAAGTTGACCCTAAGTTGACCCCAGTTGACCCCTCAACTTTTTTTACTCACCAATTTTTCTGCGTCTAATTTTATAAATTAGTCGGAATAACTGCCTATATTTTTGTGTAGAGCTTAAAAAGTTGCCCTAGGGTCATAAATATCAAAATAAAAAAATATAAAGATAAATATTGACATTTTTTGAATTTAAGAAAAAGTGGACCCTAAAAGTTGACCCCGACTATACTTACAGCCGATAACAATTTAATAACGATAATAAACAATTGACTTTTAGATTATTTTGACACCAAACTGAGCTACGTCGAAATGCTCATCAGCCAACGAGAAACGTATCCATCCAATATGTGCTGCAGGTGCGTTTGGAGTCTTAAATTTGTTCAAAATTCAATGGTTTTTTAGTGTTCAAGTTAGCTAACCTGATTAATGTAGTACGGGACAAATTTTGGAATGTTTTCAGGTTGGTAAAGGACGAAATTGTAGTTATATAGATTAGCTGCTAGCAATAGTTGCGCACTGCTTCCCCACTCTCCCAGCTTTGAGTAGACCTTTGCGTATTTCTCCACACCATCTGAGCCACCAAAATATTTTATCCAAGAATGTTCTTTGTTATCCAATAGAAATTCCATCATCTCTTTTCGAACTTTGGGAACGCTCTACAAGAATTCCGAGAAAGAGAATTGTCGTCAAAGTTCCCCCAGGTCACGGTCTAAGTCCCTTCCTCGCTAGTTAGAAATGAAAACAGCGGTGGATTGAATATGGTAGATAAAGCTGACGAGATAAAATTTCGGCGTGCCTATAAAAATAAATTAGAGAAATGCTAAATGAAGTATTTGATATAAAAGACATTTTTCTCAAATAACATACTGGCTCAATCACTTGTTTGACTTTATAATTGTTTGGCCAATCGTTTATTTGATCTCTTTACTTGTTTTGTAAAATTACATTTGGTCAATTTTTTTTTTGGTCTAGAACAGACCTGTGCAAGGGCCGGCTTGGAAAGCCTATCACTTCTTCTGCAGCTGGGATAGGAATCTCAGATACTGTATTTCCTCTAATAAGCTTTTCAAACCCCGAAAATCTGAAAAATTATAGGTCAATCTCGAAAATTTCGGGTGCTCAACCAAAATCTAAGAAGTGGAATCGATAGAGCTCGTGAGAGTTAAGAGAATGCATTAAACAAATTTGGAGAAAAATTTCTCTTAGCTGAGATATGGGCCCTCAAAGTAGGGGGTGCGCGCTTATTAGAGGAAATGGTATACCAACGACCGGGTACAGCGCCAAATTTTGCCTTGGTCCCCCTGTTAATTCTTTAAAATTTTTATCGATTTTTAATTTTTTTGCGCACTTAGACTTCGGCTTAGGCAAGGGTAGGCCAGCGCCGTTAGGACGGACTCAAACGTGTGATTTAAGCATACTTTTTTAACTTTTACAAAAAAGTGTACCCGGTCGTTGTACCCGGTCATAATGTGTACCCGGTCGTAGAGCAGTCGAGGAAATACGGTATCCTTTACTTCACTACCCTGAAATTATGCTGTTTTCTAGCAAAGATTTTTATGCAAATTCAACACTGCATCTGCTACGCGAAAGAATAGTTTGCATCGTTGTTTGAGGTGACAGTGACCCATTTAAATACTCATTTCATTTAAATACTTTTTAAAGCTTCGAAGAACATTCTCGAGATTTTTTTAACGTTCGCTGGTCTACCATTGCTGAGCCTAGTCTAAATTTATACATTTCTCATATTTAGGGAGAAAATCAGCTTAGGGTACCAAGGGAATTTTTTACCATTTTATAGCAAAAATGGTAAAAAAAAATTCTTCAAATGGTATTACGTGGAAGGTGAATTAGGTGAAAAAGCATTAAAAAAGCATACACAGTATTTTTATTTCATCTTACATATCAGGGGTGCGTCGGAATTACGAAATCCGAATTCCGAATTCCGAAATCCGATACTTTTTGAGTTCCGAAATCCGAATTCCGAAAAAAATGTCAAGTTCCGAATTCCGAAATCCGAAAACCAAAAAATGAAATCAAATTCAGCTTTTTCTCGGTATTTGTTAACCCAAATTCTAGTTTTTTTTTCTATGTTTTCTTCTATGTTTTCTATGTTCCCGTCATACATCTGCCACGTTTGCTGGCGCCGACAATGATCTGGTCCGAGCCTCGTTCCGGTGGTTTGAATGTAGCCAGTGGTTCGGGCTCCATCCTGGTGGTTCAGCGTATCTTAGGACGGACTCAAACATATCTTAGACTCATGTTCAAGTCCATCCCAGCATACGCTGGCCTACCCTTGCCTAAGCTTGAGCCTAAAAACCACAAAAAATAACAACAGGGGGAGGGGACCAAGGCAAAACCCCCATCCTCGCATTGTAATAAAGGGCCCTGTTTTGTGTGTTATCAAAAATAAGAATAAAAAAAATTGGAAATTTGATTCTTATTTTTGGAGCTCAAAATTTTCCGAAATCCAAAATCCGAATTCCAAAAAAATAGGCCAAGTTCCGAAATCCGAATTCCGATTCCGAAAATTCTTGAGTTCCGATTCCGAAATCCGTTCCGATTTTTTTCCGGTTCCGACGCAGCCCTGTACAGGATGATATATCATGTTCAAAAATTAAAAATTTAAAGTGGTCCTAGGTGCTCTTGAAGTGTAGGGTTTTTTGGGACACCCTGTATTGGAAAGAATTTTAAATTGAATGGCTGTCCATAAGCAACTAATTATTGTTTGAACTAGCAGTCTTTCAGTGCCAATTTAAAAATTGCGTGATTTTTTTCAAATCACATTAATACTTTAAGACACGAAGAAGATTTATCTTATCTGGACTTTTCAATTTTTTTTGCGTAATTAATAGTCTCACTAAATTGGAAATTTTAAACGAACACAGTTTTTTGCAGCAGTTACAGAAAAGATTTCTTTGCCACGAATTTAAAGTGGGGATTTTGAGAAAGGATGTAGGTGATAACAACCATCAACATTTTTGAATCTCCTGTATGATGGGAATTTCGCTGGAGTTAAAAAAATATAATTGAGTCTTGATTGAAGATACACCTCTCAAGTTAGTTCCGGTCTAGGGTATGACACTTTGCCGATAATTTCTGAGGCACGCGATAAGTCAAGTCACGATTTTACAGCACCCCCTCAAGTTCGTTTCCGCCTCGGGTCTGACTTTTTTTCACCTCGATTTTTTTATCTTTTGCCAAATGTAATTTGCCAGTCTGGTCCAAAATTGCAAGGATTGTGATTATGCCGGTCGCTTCGGAAAGACTAATTTTTTTGGCATTAAGAGCCGCGGTCTCGGTTTCTACGGCAATTTTTTTTTGAAAAAGAGGTGCCGTAAAATCATGACTCGCGGGTCTCAATGGCAAAAAATTAATCTTGGAATTACATTTGGCAAAGTATTTAGTAGATCGGGGTAGGAGGAACTTGAGGTGGTGCCGTGAAATAAAATGGGTTGGTTTTACTTTTTTTTCGAGATTTGACTGTACCTTAGCCATTTAGACCCGCAACTTTTGATTAAACATACACTTATATCCAAAAAGAGTGTACTTTTTTCGAGTTTCGGCCTAACTTATCTTATTTTCTACTTACCTTCTTATTTTTTCCTTTAGAAATATGTCGGAAGATAAAATTCTCTGCGTCATTTGCAAAAATAAATGCGGCAATCGCATGATGCTGGACATATAGCAGCTCATTTGGCATATTTCCCACATTATTGTGTTGATTGCAAGTTTAAAAGTTCGGACGTTCATTCATTAGTCGAACATGAGGTGGGTATTTATGACTTTAAAGTAATTTTTTCTATTTTTAAACTTTTTCAGTTTTCAACGGGTCACAGCACCAGACAGAATGTTGGGGCTTTTTTATTATGTCTAAAAGTGACTTGTTGACAAGCCTTTTTCAGGAAAGTAATCGTTATTTGGAAAAAGTTTGTTCTAATATCTACAAAGATTGCCTTATCGCAACAAAAGATGGATATGAGGCAGTTTTCGTGCCAATCACAGGGTTATTTCAATTGCAAACGGTGTTCAAGGATTTATTTATTTTTCAGAGGAAAGAACCAGGCGGCAGTTACTCAAAATACTCCAGCGTCTGTTTCGAAAAAGGCTGTGCCATCCCGAAAAGACACTTCAGAGAGTGATTCGGAATCAGATGATGACGTTAAATTGTTACCGCAACCTAAATGCTCAATTTCTAAAAAGAACGCGGTCCAAGAAAAGAAGCAAATTTCCTCTGTTTCTTTTGGTAAAAATGCAGAAATTACTCAAAACAAGGTGGTTGCCCAAGCGGACTCTTCTAATATCAGCTCAAGTGGTCCAAGTCGTAGCGCTGAAGATGAAAACTTTATGACGGTAGATTTTTTCAATGTTGAGAATAAAATTTCTTGACTGTGTGTGTAATGTTTAAATAATCAGGTGGCAGAGCTGGATCGGCAAATAAATCGTGGACATTTGACTCAAAAGTGCAATCAGTGTAAGCAAGACATTACGAATAACTACAAGTCTCAGAAGGAGCACGTATTGGTATGATCTTCAAAGCCTTCTGTTTCATTTTTGCTGTAATTCTCACGTTAATTTCCAGCGCGATCACCGCTCTAAGCAAATCAATGAAGACAAGGACAGTTTTATCTCCCGCTTTATCAAAATTTGCTTCCGGGGGCCATAGCCGTCAATGATTACCAATGGCAAGTTTAGCCCTGTCTAAGTCGATCAAATCAATCATTTGATCACATCCTAATTTTAGTGGGATTTGCGGATGTGAAGTTAAAGGTGGTAGCAGAAAGACTCATATCAACAAGGAACATTTGTTCTGCTACCTGGAGTGCCCAGTAAAGGATTGCATTTATAACAATCTTTGCGAAAGTGCGATCACCACTCATATTAAGGTAGTATTACTTTATTTAATAAAATTATGTCCCATTGTCGCCGTGTTTTCAACGTTCAGAATGCGCACAAAATATCAGCTCAGGAATTGAAAAACGATGAAAAAAAAGCTTTTGTGGATGGGCGGAGTGAGTACAATGCGAAAATGAAGCTGTACCTCAGCCGGTAATTAATTTTTCTGCCGTCAGTTGCAAAGTTGTAGTGACGGTTCATTTGTAGGTGTTTCCCATGCCCAGTCTCGAGCAAGGGGTCAGACAAACAAGAGAAAGAAGCTCTGGCTGAATTTCAGCGAGAAATGAATAACCGGCCTGCAATTGAAGATGCTTCTCTTGAAATAATCAGTCCTAGGTGAGTTTTATTTTATGAAACGTGTTTTATTAATGTTTTGTGAAATTGTAGGCATGATGTCAATACGGCTGATAAACCTACTGTTGATTATACAAAACGATCCGAAGATGGTAAAAGGGCTTCTTTTGAGAGCGCTGATCATACCACAGTGCATAGAGGGACGTTGGAAGGTACGAAACACCATGACAATCCAGTTGGTGAGTGCTTTTTTCTTAAAGGGAGGAAAATCGATCGAGAATTGGAATTTTCACCACCGACAAAAGTCATTATTGTTTCCGGACCTATATCAAATTAAATACCGAAATTTTTCAAATAGAGCGCTCTAATGCTGTATTGTTGAATTTTCAAAAACTTGTGTTTTGGGTTTATCGCCTTAGTTTTGATCTGAATGGGAAGTGCTCTAATGTGTTCAGACGGGGATCTGTTAGAATAAATAATGCATACGAAAATATATGTACACCTGAAAACTTTTTTTTTGAATAAGTTGGTTTATCTGTCGAATTTTTTCGCACAAGGCTTAACCACGGCCCCAAAATGTCTCCCAGTTAATTTCCTTATGGGGTTATGAATTTTAAACGTCTAATAATGATAGATTTAAGCTTCCAACTTGAGTAAGAATCGTGCTTCACCTCATGAAAATTTTCATGCTAAGACGTCTACTTTTGTGAGTCATACGAACGAACAGCCAGATGCTAATCTATCAAGGACTCCACAGTCGTCATTTTCTGACAGGACAAAGACAGGACAAACCTCTTCTGGTCAAGATCAAAGGTCGTCCTACAATCGAGGCTTTCGCGGTGAAATCTCTCCTAAAAGAACTGGATCAAAAAGAATTTCTCCATCTGTTGTCTCAATGGAAAGTCCCCAGTCTCATCATTTTGTATCTGCCAAAGTTCATTCTAAATTTGGTGGTGGTCAACGCCAGTTCGGAAACAAAGACCACAGAGCTCGTGCATCTCCTCCAAAAAAGGTCAGAAGTCGTTCTTCAAATCGCGAGCCAGTTTGCACACCTTCTAATAGATACTCATCAGGGTGGTCATCTGTTCAGGTAATATCTCAACTTATAATATTGTAACCTAACCTCTGCTCATCATTTTTAATATGCTCTGGTTTTTGCTCTTGATTCTAAAACTATGCTCTGCCTTAAAAATTTTCTTTAATAGGGGCATGCCAACGCTTTTATAATTGGTGCCCACCGATTTAAATTTTTTTCACAACATATTGAACTTCAGTACCACTTTTTAAAAATATCTTCTAACAAAACTATACCAAAAATAAAATTGTAGGTCTTAATTCTTTAGAAGCCAAGTTGAAAACTTCTTACAGAAATTCAATAATAAAAGAAAATTGTTTGAAAGCTGGGCGTGCCCCTTATAGCATATCTAAGTTCGGAGTAAAGAGTGGGGTTTCAGGCAACTGATTATATTCACAACCTGTAATATAATTCAAATTCTAGAGAAATCAAAGGCAGCAGTTCAGTTCATTCTCGTCCGGATTTGATAATACAGGATTCTTTGTTGCTGGCCAGGCGCCAACCAATGCTGCTTATGGCATTCCGCAACCATCATTATCCAATCAGTCTAGTAGAGTGACTTACGGAAGTATGCCAATGCCAACAAATAATTTTGGAACCAAGGTAGTGGTTTTGACATACTTTTACTTTAATTATCTTTGATTTTCAGAATTATTACCAAGGGGGGACCTATGAAAGTACTATCAAGAAGGAAAACAATTGATATCCTTTTAAGATCCACAGTTGTTTCACTAATTGTCACGATATGATGCCTATTTTCACTTTTGTTTTGAATAAAGATATGGTGCGCGTGAAAATTGGCTTATACTGATCAGGTTTGCGAAAAAAAAGCTGAAAATGCCGCAAAAAAGTTAAATATGCTACGAAAAAGCGAAATTTTCATTAGATAGATTTTTCTCTAAATTTTTGTGTCAAGTTTTCCAATTTTTTTTGTATCGCATAGCCCACAATCTTCCAATCGATTCATTGGATGAATTTTCAGAAATTTGAAGGAAAAGTATTCAAACGGACCAAATTTTCGAAAAAATTCGCTCTACTCAGGGAGGTACACAGACAATTCGCCTCCAGGACAATTCACTTCCGGGACAATTCGCCTCCCGGGACAATTTGCCTCTAATAATATTTTTTATTTCCTCTTCAGTCTGTCCCTTCACTCCATGAACAATGAGCTTATTCTTAGTTTGGTTTTTTGCGGTTGCGGTAATATTGTAGTTGTATTCCAAAAATTTTTTAACTTTTTTTTGTCAATCCAACACCGGATCGCCCTCTCATGTTGTTATCCACATGGTTCATTTGGATGGTCCACTTGGATCATGGAGGTCTGCAGCTAGTCAAAAAACATTTCAAAGAAAACTTTATTTTACCAAAATTCGAAAATACCTTACAAAACGGCATTTCACCACTATCATAAAATCTTCAGCATGCCCGAATTAGTCCAGAAAATAGGTTTTGGAACCCGAAAAGTAAAAAAAATTGCTCCAAGTGGACGACCACTTGGTTTGGTTGGTTCAGACTAGAAAATTTAAATTCCCTCAAAATTTTTCAAAATGCACAAACTTGAAAAGTGTGGATCATTTCGTGTGTGGACCAATTCCGTATGGATCAGTTCGTTGTGGAACAATTTGCCTAACGCCCGTAAATGAATATACACCTGGACGAGGGATACTTACCTCTGATTGTGGGGATCGGTTGAGTGAACTAAAAGTTTTGATATTATCAAACCTAATTCATCACAAGATTTCACATTTGATGGCATGGTGTGTTTTTGACTTGAAATTTTTTTAAAATTTTCAGGCCATCCAGGTCAATATACACCTGACCAGAAGTACCTACTCTGGATTTCGGGGTTCGGATGGGTGAAATCGGAGTTTTGGTCCTATCCGACAGTATTTACCACACAACGTCGAGAATAAGGGACGAAAATAATTTCACGTTGAAAATAAGGGTTTGAATGTGGTATATTGACTGTGACTTTTCAAAGATCTTTGATCTTAATCTTTCATCTTAAAATGACTTCTACTACCTTTTTGTAACGGAGGCGGATTGTCCCGGAGGCGAATCGGTCCGGAGGCGTATTGTCCCGGGAGGCGAATTGTCGCGGACCCACTCAGAGACCGTTTTGTCCAACTTTTTGAAACATCATTTGGTGATTTAATAGCTTGTGGGAAAGCTGAGATTCTTGGCTTTTACTAATTTTATCGATATTTTCAGAATTCCATGCTAAACCAAATAAAAGAAAAGAATCTCGAAAAGCTTCTTTAACGTTTCGTTTATGATCTTAACTGTTTGACATCGCAGTTAGGGAATGGTTTAGTTATTTGGTGGTAGCTTTATATACATGTAATTTTTTGTTAAAAAGGTATCTGGTGCAGAATTAAAAGAATGTCAAAATGAATATAACATCGCTCGGGTAAGTTACTAAAATTTTCAGCTGAGATCTACTAGTCAATTTTGGTGTTTCGTGCAATTTAAAGGGAAGGGGACATTCATATACGCATCACCCAGGTTTGACAGATTGACACAGATTTGACTGCCACTGGTTGCACACCTCATTTTTTATCTCTATTTATTTACAAGTTTAGTGTCAAAATTATCCGCACACTTTTGGCTATCCAATAAATATAGAGCCGATTTACAAGCAAAAAGGACTGAATTTCCGAAAAGCGATGGTTTTATGGTTTTTCGACTGCTTTGATTAGTATTTTCTGACTTTTTTTACAAGTCACATGTTTAACATCCTTGAATGTAGCCAAGTTTCTGGGCTTTCACTTTAGCTATCATACAGAGAAAAACTTAATATTTTGTACAGTTAAAATTTAAAAAACATTCAACGATGTCCAATTCCATGCAATCCAAATTTCAGTCAGAAATACATTCCAATGTCCAATCATAAGGTTCTAAATTTAAAATAAGAGAAGGCGCGAGTTAAAAAGAACGTAGGTTCATACGCTTTCGTATTGTTTTTTTCGATTTTAATTTCCACGCTATTTCAAAAACATAGATCTTTTGGTTCTAACTGGTGTACCAAAAGTTCGGAACCGACTTTAGAGCTCGTTATTGAAAGTAAAAAAATATTATAAGAAAAATTAAAAACGCAGGTTTTGTAGCTCTGTCCATCCTCTTTCGAATACTGTATCAAGTTTTAATGGAATATTTTTGAAAAGTGATAATTTGGCTCCAAACACACGTGAGGTCATTTTAAGAAGTTGACAGGCGTTTTCATCATTTTAAGTGATCAAATTTTTATTCTCAAGTTCAAGCTCTCTCATCTCAGTTCAAGAGCTACGAAAATCATGTTAGAGAATTTTTTTAGAAAAATTGAGTGTTGAGATATGACCTTTTAAAAATAATCGATTTCTTGAAAAAATGACCAAAAACCACAAAGATTCGAAAAACTTGGTTTTTGGTCATTTTTTCAAGAAATCGATTATTTTTAAAAGGTCATATCTCAACACTCAATTTTTCTAAAAAAATTCTCTAGCATGATTTTCGTAGCTCTTGAGCTGCGCTACAACATGAAGTTAAGATTTTGCCGTAACGTTTGAAATCCAATAAAAAATTTGATCACTTAAAATGATGAAAACGCTTGAATGAAAACGCTGGAGCCAAATTATCACTTTTCAAAAATATTCCATTAAAACTTGATACAGTATTCGAAAGAGGATGGACAGAGCTACAAAACCTGCGTTTTTAATTTTTCTTATAATATTTTTTTCACTTTCAATAACGAGCTCCAAAGTCGGTTCCGAACTTTTGGTACACCAGTTATATGTGTTCGAGGGACCCCGAAAACATATGCCTTGGTCCCTCTGTTGTTGTTTTTTTCGAGATATTTTAGGCCTAGGTAAGGGTTGGCCAGCGTATCTCTATATAGTATTTGGGATGGGTGTGTGGTTAACGCATTTGATTGAATGTTTGGTCACAAGGAAAATTTTTTGGTTCTATATGTGTTCATGCCGACGCCGAAAAAAATGCCCTGGTCTCCCTGTTTTTTTTTGCGCAATTTTTTTTCTTCTGATTGCCTCAAAAAACAACAAATTTTCAGAAATATAAGTCCGCCTGCTCAAATTTTATAATTTTTTATATCAACCTACAACTGCATCAATCCTTTACTATAAAAAAATATGCTGGTCTTGGTCGTGCAGCGGCCAACCCATGGCCGACATAATGATCTATACAATCTTAGGGTGGTCTCGTAAATGTGTATTTTAGACACAAAAAGTATATTTAAATGATTTTCGAGCCAATTTAGAAACAAAAAATTTTTACGGAAATTATCAGCTTGGGGACCAAGGCAAAAATTGGATTTTTTGCAAAAAAACACAATAGGGGGACCAAGGCAACTTTTTTTGCCGTCGGCATGAACACATATAGAGCCAAAATTTTTTAGTGAAATTTTTTAATAGGCAAGTTCATACTCATTCGAAAGCTCTTTTAATGTAGATTTAACGTTTATTGTTATTTTGGGTATTCATTATTAAAATTTCGAAATTTTGATGATTGAAGTCAAAGTTGGGGTGTTGGCGGGAAATTAATTAAATTAAGACTTATGTTTGAGTCCATCCTAACAATAGCTGGGCAACCTCGGCCTAAAGCCTAAAAAATCCCGAAAAAACAACAGGCGGACCAAGGCATATTTTTTCGAGGGTCCCTCGAACACATATAGAGCCGATCTTTTCGTTCAGCTATTCCATTAAATATCGGTTTGTTTGAATAGCATAGCTAGTTTCTACAACACAGACCCCTTTTCATCCCATCTCACTACTGCTCAACTTTAATTGCTTTTGTGCTCACAGAGAACTGTGTGGGGGGTGATAGTGTAGGGGCGCTGCTATATGCCTGCTTTCACTTATTCCCCTCTTTTTTTACTTATCATTGTCGATGATCTTGTGGGGCTGGAGACTGTCTATTTTTTAATGGCCATTTTTGTGTTGCTTCTTTGAACGGGAAAAAAGCAAACAGTTTTTCCTTCACCTTTTTTGTGAAAGAAAGATGGTTTTTGTACGATCAAAGAGACCAAAGTGCTGTTTTGATATGGATGTCTTACATTTAGTTTTTTGATTTCATCTAGATTTTCTCTGAAAATTAGAATTTCTCGCCTCCATCAGAATTGAGTAGGGTTAAGGGGTCTCGACTGTAGCTTTTTTGCTCTAAAGTTTTTCCTGATGCACTTATTTTTATGATGCCTGTGTATTTGATGCTGGTCTCAGGCTCAATTTCTATGGTCTTGATTTTTTATTATAGCAAGTGTTGGTCAATTCTAAAAAGTTTCCGTCTGTAAATAAGCATTTCTACCAGGCTTGCTGAAATGGTCAGCTATAATTTTTTGGGAATATTCGTCGGCATAATTCTTTGTAATTAAATGGATAAAGTTTATTTAAAAATTGCAAAAAGTTATAAACGAATATGACCATTTCGATCTGACTGGACCATATTACGAAAAATTGTCGCCCATATTGCCGGCCATTGACCAAAAAAGCCAAATTTTGTAACAGCTCGTGCTATATTATGGATATTTTTTTAAATTATCACTTAAGTCGGTATATCATATTTTATATAATAAGCGCTAATACCATAATGCCATATGGTATAAATAATGAAAAATGGCTTGTAAGATGGCCTGAAAAACGCTAGTCCCCCAATTTCGTGCTCAAAAAAGGAACAAACCGGAACGCCAATCTCTAGAAAATTGTTTAAATCAATTAAATATTTCCTTGTAACATCCAAATAAAAGGCTTTCCTCCCTATATATTGCCCTAAAAGCGATCATTTTGACCTAAAATGTCCCTGTTGGCTATCTCCAAGAAATATGGTTGTAAACGTATAGTTAATTATGGGCTTTTTGAAGTTTGTCTTTTGTTTTTTTGTCACTGTGTCTTTTGTTTTTTTGATACCTTTTATGAAATTGTACCATGTTGCTGCAAAATGGCATATCAAGCGTTTAATTAAGTACAGACGGTATACCGACGACCGGGTACATTGCGGGTACAGTGCCAAATTTTGCCTTGGTCCCCTACGCACCCCTGTTAATTTTTTAACCTTTTTTCGATTTTTTAGGCAAGGGTAAGTCAGCAGCCGTTAGGACTGACTCAAACGTGTGGTTTAAACATAATTTGCAAGATTTCACAAAAACTGTAACCAGTCGTTGTACTGGGTCGTAGGTCAGTCATTCAGACATGCTCAGGCTTTGTCATTACAATTTGACTTTTGACATCGCTCCACGTTGAAATCAAACGTTATGAATCTGAGAACCTCGGAACCAGTTTTAACGCTTGTTTACCATGTTGTAGCAAACATCAATACATTTTTTATAAAATATCAGGGAGAGAAAGAAATGAAGCGCTGTTAAAGCTCTCGTTTAAACCATGTCTAATAAATTCAGCGTCGACTTTTCTCGCTAAATTCCTACAACTTCGCACTTTGTCTGTTTTCAAGTCAGGTCGAAAAACATTGCTCAAACCTCGCTCCCCAGATTTAATATTTTTAATTTATTAGTTAGTCAGACAAAGAGGCTGGTGCAAAAAAATATATATTAACAAGAGGCAGGATTTGTAAAGTGGTTGCTATGGAACAGATTTGTGTCTTCTTTCTTTTGCATAGTTTTATACCCCTTTTGCATTGCTTTATTCGTGCATGCCAATTAGCTTGAATTTGTCTGAACCTTTTCTTAAAATTTGTTTCCCAACTTCAGTTGGCTATCCATCGCAAAGCTTTCAGGTTAAATGACTCAGAACGGCAAGGTGGAAGCAGACCAGATGGAGGAAGATTCGGCTGATGGTCAGTCGCTCAGTGAACTTTTCTCTTGTGGTATGGGACTCACTTACAAGTTGGTTTTATTAATTTTGTAGTACTTCTACTGGCCTTAGTTTAACGTATTCCAAATGGGGCTAGCACAAAACTTATTATAATTTTTTGTTAGGGTATAAGTGAAGCAATTTATTCGATCTAGCAGAGTCGACAGGCAACATTTTCCAACAATGATTCAAATTTTTACCAATCACCCGGTAGTAATGATACATGCTGGTTAAATTTAATTAACTATCATAAATTACTTAAAATTAATCATTTTTAAACGAAAAAAGATGGGTAGAAATTTTTTTATTTAGTGGGCAAATTTCATTCGAGCCAATCGGTAAGAAAGTTGTTTTGGCGACATTTATTAATTTTGGGAGGATGATTTTTTTAAATAGTGGGGTTTTTTGTATTTAAAAGTTAAGATGACTGTAGCAAGTGTGATCAGTGGAATTGTCAATTCTCTTCATTATTAATGAAAAATTGCAGTGACTTTAACATCTTCCCGGATTCATCGATTTTGCTGTGACTGATGTGGACTTGTCCACTAAATTGACCAAAAAGATTACTCTGAGTGCGCCTCTGATCTCTTCACCAATGGACACCGTTACTGAAAGTGAGATGGCAATCGCGATGGCCTTGAATGGAGGTGGCTTCAGATTTTAGACCTTTTAATTCAAATAGTCTAATTTTAGGCATTGGCATTATCCATGCCAATTTCAAACCATTCAGGATCAGGTGGCAGAGGTGCTCAAAGTGAAGCGATACAAGCAAGGTTTCATCTCCAATCCACAGTGCATCAAACCGGAGAGCACAGTCAATGATCTAATGGCCATCAAACGGGAATATGGATTTACAGGTGAACAGCAAAAAAATTATGACGATTTAATAAATTCCGAAAATTAAACCCTCTACAACCCCTTTAGACTTAAGACTTAAGCTGACGGAAGCTGAACTCTGTTGTATCGAAGTAGCACCAAGATTGGGATTCATAAAAGGACAAAAATTAGGGTGACCGCTCCCCAACTGCGATTCTAAGTGGCCATAAATTTTTTTTCTGACAAGATTTTTAAACAGTCTATGATTATAAAATAAATTTAAGAAAATATACACCTTTTAAATAAGAAATTTAAAAAAATTTAAAGAAAATCATGTTTTTACACTATACAGGTATATCAAAAAAAATTCTCGGTGAAAATCGATAAGAAAATTTGCATGTTAAAATCGAGTTTCTGTAAAAATTTACCGAGATTGAATAGAAATTTTGAATAATTTAAAAAAGACAGCTGCATTTTTAAGTCGTCCGGGCCGGGCCGTGGTTGAAAACAGAGGCGTAGGCAGGGGCACTGAGGGGGCTATAACCCACCCCCCATCAAATTTTTCGGAAAACATGGTATATTAAAAATATTACAAAACTCGAAAACAGTGTAGGTAAAATGACCTCTTAGGGGGTTTGCCCCCCCCCCCTGTCAGATTTTTCTGGCTACGCCTCTCATTGAAAAAATTAAATTGTTTTTTTTTAATCCAAAACTACAATATTTATGTTACTATTTGTTAAAAAATACTTTTTAGGCACACCTGTCACCTCTACCGGAAAAGTTGGAGGCAAATTGTTGGGTATCTTTTTTGTTGTGTTGTGCTCTATGCTCTCTCATAGTTCTTTTTTGTTATTTACACATTATTGTTTCTTCATATCAAAACACTTTTTATGTTGCAGCACTTGTGAAAACTGATCTTTAGACTGATTGTAACAATTTTTAGGCTTAGTCACTTCCAGAGATGTGGACTTCCTGTTCAAAAAGGAGTCGTACGGAGAGACCAAAATAGAGGATGTTATGGTGCCTAGGGACCGCTTGATTGTGGGTGGCAAGAATTTGACTCTCAAGGAGGCCTACACCATACTAGAGAATGAGAAAAAAGGTCAGTTTTCAGTCAACTAATGGAGAGATAAGTGAAAAAGTAACTAATGTTTGTCAAAAGGTCATATGTACCCACAAAAAGTTATTCACCGTATGTCTTCTATTATTTTTCTTCCCTAAAATGGGTGAAAATGGACTCTTTTAACAATCCCTATTGTATAATGCCTCGAAAGCAAATAAAAAGTGCCAAGCGAAATATAAAGAAAATGGCGACCTAGAAATTGTAAAACCAAGGATCTTTCCAAGAACACATGCAATCAATGAAGAAGTTAGTAGAGCAAGGCAATTTTATGGCCACTGTGACCTGCCATCCCTCAAACTGGAAGGGTACCGCTTTGATTAGATAGACGACCGGCCGATAGGACGGGATGGCAGGTGACCTGCACCATTAAAAAAACGTACAGACGAAGGGTGGAGTCTTGTAAAATTTTTAAAAGGGAGGTGACTATGCCATCGACACGCAGGTACACCAGCAGCGCCGCAGAAAGTAAATCTAATTCAGACAAAAAATTGAATAAAATGTTGTAAGCAAAATTGCGAATTTTTTTGTGGGTAGATTTCGTCACTTTAGGGAGGGGCTTTATAAAGTGGCGCTTTATTAGAACATCCCATTTTGTTAAAGTAAATAAGGCAATCTGACAATTGATATTGCAGGCAAAGTTCCCATTGTCAACGAGAAAGATGAACTAATTGCACTGATTGCCCGTACTGATTTGAAAAAAGCCAGGGAATTCCCACTCAGTTCCTATGACTGTAAAAATCAACTTATGGTGGGAGCTGCAATCAACACTCGTGAGACCGCTAAGAAAGCCGTGGACGAATTGGTGGCTGCAGGTGTAGATGTGCTGGTCATTGTGAGCATAGATGCTTGGATAAATCGGTAACATTTAATTATGGTTGTTACAGGACTCCTCCAACGGTGCCAGCAAATACCAAGTGGACCTTCTCAAATGGATCAAGCAGAAATACCCTGAGTCTCCACAAGTTATTGCTGGAAATGGTAGAGACCTTGTGATTTTGTTGTAATTTTCATCCAAAATCATCTTAAAACGCCGTTTACCCGGGGTTCTTAGAACTTTTTCTTGGAAAAATTACATTTTTACTACGTTTGAAGTAATTTTATTCATTGCTTATTGCCATTTTCTTTGACGAAAAACCTCAAAAAAATATTTGAGGCATCAAAAACAATTTTTTTAAAAGGACCCATAGAAACCCTGCGTTTACCGTATTCTCTCTACTAAGCCTCCTCTTTCAAAATATGTTCTTGTCATTGCTGTTATACCCACTTTTTAAAGGCTGCTCTCAAACAAGCTACTACTCAATTAGTAGCCAGTGAATTAACTATTACTACAAAATGGAAGGTTAGTTTCCTAAGAGTGGTACGCAAAAGATGGGTCAAAACCATAGTTGGATCGCCCCACCGCCGGCGGCGGTGGTGATGGTGACGGCGATGTCGCAGTGGCAACAGTGGGGGTTTTTTTGAAGGTGCCCAACTATGGTCAAAAAAAATGCCAAAAAACCCGATTTCGAACTATGGGGTGGGCTACTATTAAGGCGAAAACACAATGTGGAGGCTGTTTGTGTATGCTAAATCAGATTTGTCACACGGAAACGGCCATAACTTTTTTTATTCTTTCAAAAACTATTCTGTTAATGCCATCTTGCAGCTAAGATTCAGGGCTACCGCATGAGCTATTTATAAATTAGATGTTGTTGAAAAAATTGAGTTAAAAAAGAAATAATCCGCCCAAGCATCCGCACTTAAATTTGAGTTAAGATTTTTGGGCGGATTCTTAAAATTATATCTGAGTTTTCAAAGCAATATTTACTCAATCAATAGCTCATTTGGTAGCCCTAAACCTCAACTATATGATGTGAGAAGATACATAAGCAACTGGAAAATAAAAAAAACCACACCAACTGAATATTTTTGGGAAAACAGTAAAAAAGCGAGAATTCTGTTTCGCAGATTCTTAGTGAATAGTCTGTTTTATCATCCGCAAACAGAATCCTCATTGTGAATGTGCCTTTAGAGAGAAAACAATTATTTGTTTCTGGGCAAAACTCATTCTGAGCCTTACCAGGATTCCTATCCCGTCTTCATCTATATCTGAAACACTTAAAAAATTCAACCAGCCACTCTTAAGCCCATTTACCATTCAGTTGTGACTGTTGAACAAGCCAAGCTGTTGATTGAAAGTGGTGCTGATGCTTTGCGGATCGGTATGGGCAGTGGGTCTATTTGCACCACTCAAGAAGGTAAACTATATTTTAACCTAAATCAAATACCTAAAAATCACTAAAAAATTTTTATAATTCAGTTATGGCAGTAGGTAGAGCCCAAGGCTCAGCTGTCTACAATGTGGCTCGATATGCTAACAGAAGAGGAGTGCCAGTGATAGCTGATGGAGGCATCAAGGACATTGGCTATGTCACCAAAGCTCTGGCTCTAGGCGCCTCCACTGCTATGATGGGTGGTCTTCTGGCTGGAACTAATGAGGCGCCTGGAGAATACTTCTGGGTAGCGCTTGACTATAGGATTCTTGCAGTTTTTTATCAGTAGGATTTAGGGCTCTAATGGTGTTCGGCTCAAGAAATACAGAGGTATGGGATCGATAGATGCCATGGAAGCGCATGCGGCTAGTCAGGATAGGTACTTCACCAAGTGGGTGATTGGCTGAGTAAAATTTGAAAAACCTGATACAATAAAAGTTTTATGCCCTATTTTTAAAATTAGTCTAAACGCGAAACTTGGACGCTTAAAAAAATTCTGGTCCTTGCCTCGCAAGCCCCTTTAATGCTTAATCTTGTACGAAGTTCTCCCTGGACGTTTCGTGTCAAGAATTGCAAAACATTGATATAATTGATATAATCAATAATTTCCTATTTCCACATTTTCAACCGTTCTGGTTCCATACTCTCGACATAGTAGGTATATATTTTTGACGGAACCGAATAAGACATAAATATATTGACAGTAGCACTGAATTGGTAGTGCCACAGTCAACCCTCGATATAGTCTTACTCCACGCCGAAAACTCGGATGGGTTGGCCAGCAAAAGAAACAAGAAAAATGGGCCTACCATTGCTATAAAGCCAAGATCTTATCGATAGTTGACTGAAAAACAACTGAAAATATTCAAAACAAAACTTTAATGTAATAATGATATTCTTTCCATGTTTACAGTCACATTTTTGCAGTGACTCAGTAGACTCTATAAAAATAGCCAGGGTGTGTCAGCAACCATTAGAGCTAGAGGCAGTGTGTTCACCTTCGTGCCCCACGTGATCAGAGGCGTCCAGCATGGCTTGCAGGACATTGGAGTGCGCAGTATCACAGAGCTGCGTCAGGGCGTCAATGCTGGACAAATTCGGTTTGAGCGTCGCAGTCAGAATGCTGTCCAGGAGGGCGGTGTCCATTCCTTCCACTCGTTGGTTTTATTACTACTTTAGAAAAAGCTTCTAAAAACTAATCAACTTTTATTTCAGCTACGAGAAGCAGACTTTCTAAAATCTTCCTAACCAAAAAAAACTAACTTTTTTGGAAAAACACTCTTTTCTAGGCATATCTTTTTCTTTTGACTTATTATTCTATCGTTTTTGGTTTGAATTTTAAATAGTTCTAAAATACTAATATTTTTGTGCAGATGTACCATTTTACTGAAAAAATCTAGTATCCTATTCGGAACAATTATTGGGTGGAACTAAAACCTGCAAACTAAATATTTTCAGTGGCCGTATTTTCTCTAATTATAACCCTTCCTAAAAGGACAAAATGTATCTAATGTGAACTTTTGAAATGTGATTTTGGAGCCGTATTTTCATGATAGCTCGGTGTAGCAATGTAAGAAAACTGTGCATAATTAAAAGTTGGATTAGCTATGTCAATATCAGAGTTGCACAGTTTTTTCAAAAATAAACTCAAAATTGAGATGCAATAGAAAACACGTCAATATTTTTAGCGAGTGTCTTGATTTTAGGGCATTTTTAATGCCATTTAATTTAAAGATATGTCGCGATTCTGTCCCTAGTCAAACTTTTTTGGTTGCTGGCTACAAAATATGGCTGCAAAACGGGTGTGGGGGGTCAACAATCAGAGAAAATGTGGTGTTTGTTATGCTTCTTATCAAAAATCAGTTCAATTTTTATTGTTATTGTTTGTTGTAACAGGTGTTTCATAAATTTCATTCCTTTTCCAAAGTTATATAATCCATACCACCTGATCTAAATGCCATTCTGAAGTATTGTTGTTGTTTTTGAGATGTTGCTCATTACTGTGTTCTTGTTTTTGTTGGATCATTTAACCCAATTCGTGCAAACTGCATTTATTGTTTTGAAGCAAAGTTATATAAAATTTTATATTTATGAATGTGTTTGCAACTGACAAAATTGAAGGAGTATTAATAGAATTTGATAACTATTGCACTTGGTAACACCCCAAAAGGCCAAGAAATTTGAACATTTTTAATTTGATAAGGATTAATTTTTCACTGATAATAAATGTTATAAAATTTATTTTTGATTGACAATAAATTTTTTCCATTGTATATTTGACCTCAAGGTTTTTACAATATTAAAAATTACAATACTAAACATAAAATTGAATCATTTTAAAAAACCTATATACACTCTTTCACTTTTGGCCCAGGTTTCATTGTTGTAATTGTGCATCTGATTGTGCAGAGGAATTTTTTGAAAGAGACATAAAAAAGTTATTCTGCATGAATTTTGGCATTTTTTCATTTTTACAATTTTTTTACTTTTTGGGTGGTTTCAAGTGCAATAGTTCCAAAATTTGTTTGATTCTCGGTGAATGGATCAAATATCATCTTGTCTAGCAAAGACGGATTTATGGATACTACCGTGTTCCTCTAATGTAGCCCTACTTCTAATAGTGCCCCTCCCTAGGAGGGGGTCGAACAATAGTAGTCCCCTTCCTTCAATAGTAGCCCTACCCCACTATTAGTAGCTACCTAATTATATAATACTAGCCGAACAGGCGCCTATACAGGCGCCTTCATAAACATCCACCTATCCGCAATTAATTTTTAATTTTTTGCGATATCGTGTCTTGAAATAAGAAATGAAAATTGACTGAGTATGAATGAACACATTATATTTTCACAGTTTAAAGAATAGCGCGAATTTGAAATAATTTATTCGCGTTTTTTTGAAAATTTACAGGGAAAGGTTCAAATTCTGCCTGAATTTCGCCTTATAAAAATCAATCTTTTATATTTTTACCTATTATTTTGTAATTCGTTCGGGCTGAATTTTTATTAGCTTCTTCTACGCGAAAAACTGAGTCGATTGCAAAAAAAATTAGCCGAAATGGTTAATGCTATGTGGGTTAATTTCCGTTACGAACATTTAGCGTTACGGAGAAACCGATGAAAATACTATATGTAGATACAGGTGTAAAACAATGATGCCAAGTAAAAACTTTGGGTTCTTATCTTTTATCGGCACCATCTTATAAAACACAGTCTTGAGCAAATACTTTACTTGTCCCACCTATTCTATCTTCACAAATATTTTTAACGTCAGCAATCTTAACTCTGAGAAAATGCCTTTAGAAGCTGTTCGAACGATTCTACGAACAAAAAACCATCTTTTAAAAGGTGGTTACGATAAAGTATAAGAACCAAACCTTGTTGGGGTCAATGAGGTTGAACAATAGTAGCCCCCCCCCCTTTTTGATAGTAGATCTCCCTCTAATAGTGCCCCCTAAGCAAGAGGGTTGAAAAATAGTAGCCGATGTGCTACTACTAGAAGAAATATGAACCGGCACTTACTGGGTTGGGGTGCGGGTTTTTCAATTATTAGAAAATAGTGTTTAAACATCTTTTAAGTAATTTTTATATGCTAAAAACAATAAAAAAGGTGTTTTTAGTCATTTTCTGAATAAAAAGTTGATTTTTTGAAAAAATTTTGACCGAAATTAGGCTTTTTACCTTGGGAGGTCAAAGTAAACCAGCGGAAAGGGGTACATGGATGCCTGCGAAACCCCGTAAAAGATAGAATTTGAGCATATTTCTGTTAACTGAGGCCTACCGTATAAAAAACTGTGGTATGCATACATTTTTATGCATCCAGAGTCACTTTCGAGTGATTTGTGTCTAAGGTATGTGGGTGTGCGCATCTCAACTCCAAGCCCTCAAGCCCTCTTTTATCAAAATTCAACTTTTTAGGTCAGAAAATGCCTAAAAACAACTTTTTATTGTTTTAAGCATATAAAGATTACTTGAAAAACGTTCAAACACTATTTTCTAACAAGTGAAAAGCCCGCATCCCAACCCAATGAGTTCTGAAATACGGTAGATTTCCTCTAATAAGCCACCCGGGGTTAATTCAAACCCATGTGAAATCGAAAATTTTGAGTTCGATCTTGAGATTTTTGTGTGCTTAACCCAAATCTTAAAGATGGAATCGGCAGTTTGTAGTAGTAAAAACAAGAAAAAAGCTCTTCCAAATATTTGATTTGCAGCAAGATATACACGGTGGTCCGAGAATTTCGCCGATTTTCAAACGGCTGTCATTTTTGCACGTTTCTATGAGTTATTCTTTTATCTGATAGAAGAAGATAGGAAATTTTATTTGGTACCTCGAATTCCACATTATCGAAACAAACTTTTATTCAACAACTGCTTTAACATTCATCCTTGATCTTGAAATGGTAAGAAGTGATATTCAGCTAGCAAAAAAACAGAGTTCTGTGCGGTAAAATTTGCGGAATTTGGTTGTTCGCTGACTGTTTTAAAAAAGTTTTGTAAAAGGTGTAGAAAATAAAAAAGACTTTTCCGAGCTCTAGTGCCAGATCCAAAGCTAATCAAGCAGTGGTTCAAAAGTTTATCGATTTGGGGAGTGTCAACAAAAAAAGACAAACACACGGTATGTTTTGGTATATCATTCAAGCTTGCGTATGTGTGAGTTTTTGAGTGAATGCAGACCTAATTAAAAGTGGCTAAAGTGCTGACAGTTTCACTGCTGACCCTATATGCTTTAGCTCCGTCACGGCCTTGAAATCTTTCTTGGCCGCCTTATACCCCGATTGACGACTCGGGACTTGACACCTGACTTGGACTTGACTTGTCAAGAATTGATTTCACCGGACCGACATTGATGGAATGCTTATTAGGGAAATTTGTTTGACTTTTGGAGAGCTTCTTCGAAAAATAGCGCTGTGTATGTATAAAACAAGATTTCACCGGCGCGAAAGAAGCGCTGAACAAAGTTTTTGAAATTTATATCATTTTGTCCAGTAATTTTTATGGCATGTTTTATGGAATGTTAAAGCAGTTGTTGAATAAAATTTTGTTTCGATAATGTGGAATTCAAGCTACCGAATAAAATTTCCGACCTTCTTCTATCAGATAAAAAAAAGAACCCGTAGAACTGTGCAAAAATGAAAAAGTTACAGCCGTTTCAAAATCGGCGGAATTCTCGGACCACCCTGTATATCGCTCAAGTTGGAAGCGTGACTGAATACAGCAGGCTGTTCTCAGGCTTCGCCTATTTGAATAATATTTTTGCACTTTCACACGTAAGTCAAGGAAGAAATGGGGATACGCAATCTTTTTTGGTTCATAGAACAAACAATTTTCCCCTTTTATGATAGCCCCAACAATAATTTTTTTAGAAAATTTTGGTTTAGAGCATGATATCAAGGTTTCTGTTATCATCAGGGGCGTAGCCTGAAATTTCTGACAGGGGGGGGGGTTCACCAAAAAATTTTTAGGCCATTTTACCTACACCGTTTTTGAAAAAAATCTGACGGGGGGGGCACCTGCCCCCCCCCCCCTGGCTACGCCACTGGTTATCATGGATTTAAACAATTTAAATCCTGCGTCTTTTGACTGAAAATTTGCTTCCGTAAAATTTCGGATTTTTAGTTTACCTAAAAAGCAGGCTGGCTCTCTCTTATGCAGAAAACAGAATGTTCATATAATGAAAAGGTTTTTAAATGTCTTTAAAAACATGGCCGAAATTCGACCAATCGGCAACATTTATTAGGGAAAAAATTGGCAATCAGCCTTTAAATGTTTTGAAATTTAGCTCATTGATGTAGACATTTTGTTGTTGGTGTAGCTATTTTGATTTTATTCTTATTTAATGCAACCATATTTATTGTCCAAAGCCAATTAATATAAAAATTTATATTTTGCGAATTTTTTAGAATACTATTTTGCGTAGCAGAGGTTAATAAGTTTGCGATCATGACGGCAAAAGAAACAAATTTAAAAAAAGATGGCAAAGATCAGGAAAAAATGTTAAGTACAATTAAAATTAGCGAGAGACCTTTAGCAAAAACCATTTCCCATTGTTTACCGTATATCCTCTAATAAGCGCACCGGTGCGCTTATTTTTCAATCTCCCGAAAATTGGAAAATTTGGAATTCGATCTCGGGATTTTTTGGCGAAAATAAAAATCTGAAAAGTGGAATCGGTAGAGCTCGTGGGAGTTAAAAAAACGCAATAAACAGCTTTGCAAAATAATGACTCTGCACCGAGATCCAGACCCTCAAAGTTGAGGGGTGCGCTTATATATATATAGCGGGTGCTCCTATTAGAGAAATACGGTAGTAATATACAATTCAAGCATGAAAAAAATTAAGACAGCCCTATAAGACAGGTTCGATCCTCAGCCTTAGACAATTGTTTTTCGTCCAAATCTAAAGCTTTGAAAAAATCAGACTGAAAAACAAAACTGCAAATAAAAAGTCTTTAAAAAACTGGATTACAAAAATAAAAAACAAATAAATTAATTAATTAATTACTGTAGTCAACCATTGACATAGAAAGCACTCTAAATGAGTTTTATCTAGATTTTTAATTATAATGCTGCCGATTTTAAGACAGTAAAATGACAAGAACGATATTGACAGAGATGTCTAATTTGGAAACAAAAAATTTGGCAAAGCCTAAGCCAGCGGTAATATATTTCTGCATTTTGCTTAAATATCTATTTGAATAAAAACATTCACTGGAAGTCAATTTTGAAATGTTGCGTTTCAAATTTGCTATGGCATAAAATATTGATTTGCACAGTGGCATAACCAAAAGGAGGGGTAGGGGGCACGTGACCCCAACCCCTGCCCCGTCAGATTTTTTTAAACGGTGTAAAATGGCCGAAAATGGTCTGGTTCCCCCCCCCCCTGTCAGAAATTTCTGGCTACGCCTCTGGATTTGCAACATTGCAAACATGCAACTTTTGAGCTATAAAATGTAGGGTCTGAAATAAAGTGAAAAATCTTTAATAAAGAACAGAAAACCCGTTACTCTAAACAAATCAAACTTGTAAAGTATTTTTATGCCGCTGGTTGACTGCACTATCATAGCACTTTGAAAACAATAATAAAAAATTTTTAATGTTCTATTAAAACTGTATTAATTTTCTTCCGAAAAGTGACAAAAACAGTACCTCTTTTAGAATGACTCAAAAGCTAATGAAAAAAGTCAAGAACAAGAGAAAGAAAGAAAGCCGGTCGCGAAATTCAAGAAGCCGATAATTGCCGAAGAGCATCATAAAATCAGTAGTTGAAAGTATCTATTGAATTGTTGGGTCGTCAAAATGATATTAGAAGAAAATGGAATCCTTCCAAGACTGTCTATAAAAACACCGAGAAGCTTGAAAAACTGAATGTGCAGTTCAGCAAGCCCATCCAGCTAGAACCAATTCTGGAGGCATGCAAGCACGGCAAATTTAGGCGAAAATTTAATGTAATCGTCCGCGCGACATCTCCGACTTTTATCCGGAAATGTCCGGATGCTGGATAAACAAAATTGGTGATAATTTTAAGTATATTTTTGCGTTTTTGCGGAGGGGAATAAATAGAGCTTATACAGTATTTAGACTTCATACAAACAAAGAAATCCACAAGCCAAATCAAGCTTGAGAGCCAAATTCCAATTAGAAACAATTCATTGTCAAAGTCACTGTTCCATTTGTTCCTCAGCAATAATTTTCTGGTGCGGTTGCAGTTTGCTTGTAGAAGAAAATGTGTCCGAAGATCCATTGACATTGCTGTTCTGTCTGAACTGAAATTGTCCCCCGAAGGATGGCCTCCATATCCGCTGTCTACAGTCTGGTGGTGACGCATAGCTACCAGGGAGTTTTTCTTAGAGCTCAAGCTAGAGATGTCTGCTTGTGAGGTGGCACCCAACTTTTCACTCAAAATGTGGACGTAGGCGGTATATCTCTCTCGCTAAAATATTAGGATTGAAATTTTGGCTGTTTTTTTTTCTTTTGGTTCTACTACCTCCTTATCCAAGTAGCGTTCCCTGTAGAAGTAGTCGTAGACAGCCTTGCCCTTAGCTTTGATTGAAGGCGCCTCTTCTCGCAGCTTGTCCAACTTCTCACTCATCTCTTCCAGGCGTTCCTGGTGGGCATGCAATTGCTCGGACTAAAATTAGGAAAATGAGTGCAACGCTTTTTTAGTTCTAAATTTTTAAATTTTAATTGACCAAAATAAGTCGATTCGCGATAAATGGACGTTTTCGCAGCTCTAGCGGCCACATTAAACTTAACCGGATGTACTAAAAAACATTTTTAAGTAGGGTTGTCGGGGCGCCGAAATTTTCGGCTCGGCGCGCCGAAATTCGGTATACTCCGGTAGGGTCGCATTTTTATGCCGTGAAACGGGTAGAAAACACTTTCTTAGGTTATGTCAATTTTTCGAAAAAAAAAAAGTTTTTTCGTTTATCTTGGTTCCTTGTGGTTCATGGTTATTTTTGCCTTGGTCTTCTTATGGGTTTTTGGTCATTTTTTGGTATTTTACCCCACCCACAAATCTCCCACTTTTCAATATTGTATTCAGACAGTTGATAACTCATTCGAAACTAGAGATTCAGGGCTACATGCTGGTACCAAAATAGCGTTAGTTGAAATAAAGTCCAAATCTTGTTTATTTTTTTCATTTCTTCCATTTTTTGACTGATTTTTTTTTTCAAACATTAAGCTAGTAATACTCTATTTGTTTTTCCTTGTCTTTATAAATGAATCGACGTTCAAAACTCACATAAAAGCGCGAGCCGAACCATTGGTTTTGTTTGCGAGCCACATGGTTCGCGATACAAATGGCTCGTATGGTTTTGGCTCGCGTTCGGCTCGCTTAAAAAAACAAGTACACGAGCCAATTGGCTCGCATATATAAATAAAGGCAAGCCATATGGCTCGAACCCATAAGGCTCGCTAGGACATGCGATTTTATGTCTTGCGTTTGCTCGCGCGAGCCAAATGGACAACACTGGTAGTGAGTTAATGCCATGGTAATGCTTTCGAGTTCGACTCCCACCCTCTGCTTTTTGTTTTTTTTCATTTTTTTCGATTTGTTTTGTTTTCATATTGTACAAGCTTCGAATACTTTTTTTTCATGAAATTCAGTGGGGTTTGGTTAGAAATGAAAAAATGCGAAATTTGAATTACACAATTATCTAATTTAAACCGCATGCTGAATTTTTTATTTTTAACCAAAACACCACCACAGCAATTAAATGTAATGCAAAAAAGTATTCGATGGTGATCTTGGGGATTTACGGACACATACCTATATGGGTCTTCAATAAAACTATATTTTTTCAATGAGACTATATACTTTCAAACGCGTTTTTAACCCATTAAAATCAGCTCAGGGAAAAAACGGATATCTAAGTCAAATAAGGATTTTCGAAGAGCTATCGAACGGTATATAAGGTTTTTCAATAACTCACGGACACTATGTGAGGTTCCCTTGTGAGGTAAGTAAGTGTGCACATCTCTAACTCACAGGTTCAACAGAAGTGTCCTAGTTTAAAATGATCAAAAGTGGCAACCGGACAAAACAGATTTTAAAAAGTATTTGCCACGCGACAAAAAGAATTTTCTCTTTTTTATCGTTTGTGTTTTTTCGCGCGCCAAATACCGTATTTCCTCTAATATAACCACCCCTTTGATTCAAAATCGTGTTCTTGGCATTGCGTTTTCGACCCACTTTTTCGTCACTTCTCTCAGGCAAGTTATGACCCATTTTGTAGCCAGTGAGATGAGCTACAGAAGGAGTGGTAACTTGCTTGGGAGAAGTGATCGAAAAGTGGGTCAAAAACACAACGCCACAAACACGTTTTTTGAATTTAGGGGGTGGTTATATTAGAGGAAATACGGTACTTTTAAAAATCTGTTTCGTCCGGTTACAATCAACTCCCGATTTAGTGTACACATCGTTTAGTGTACACCTCGATTAAATCATTTTGGCCAGCGGTTAATTAAAATGACTAGAATAAACCTTCGATTTAGTGTACACTTGATTTAGTGTACACTTGATTTAGTGTACGCCTGGAGCCGGTCCCAGGGTGTACACTAAATCGGGAGTTGACTGTACTTTAAAAACCATAGGCCATCAGTGAAAACACTCGTCAAAATAATTAAATATCCCGTCAAAATCATTAAATATCCCGTCTAAATCATTAAATCTTCCGTCAAATTTTAAAACTTCTTGTTCTCGGTATTTACTTTTCAATTTTTTTTGCACCAGCATGTAGCCCTGAATCTCTAGTTTCGAATGAGTTACCGTATTTCCTCTAATAAGCGGCCCGGGGCGCTTATTTTTCAAACCCTCGAAAATAGGAAAATTTGGAATTCGATTTCGAGATTTTCGGGTGCTCAACCAAAAGCTAAAAAGTGGAATCGGTAGAGCTCGTGGAGTTAAGAAAACGTATGAAACAGCTTTGCAAAATATTGCTTCTACACTGAGATCCAGATCCTCAAAGTCGAGGGGCGCTTATCAGAGCGGGGCGCTTATTAGAGGAAATACGGTATCAACTGGCTGAATACAATAATGAAAAGTGGGAGAACAATTCATTTAAAAAAAATTTTGTAGTTTTAAAAAATATAATTTTTCTCCTAATTTTTCATATTTTATTTAGCCAGTTGATAGCTCATTAGAAACTAGAGATTCAGAGCTACATGCATCCCGCACCCCAAAAATGGAGAAAGGGAAGAGGCCAACCCTACTTAAAACCGTGTTTTCGGATTTCCGGTAAAGTGTAGTTTAGCCGCTCTAGCACCGACTGGGCGAGAAAGATGCCGATTTCGAACGTTCTTAAAGGGGTAACACTTTACTTGACCCCCCCCCCCCACGGCTGACCCACTTTTGATGACAATTTTGAAAAACCGATTGCATATTCGTGTTTCTCGACCCCGATTTAGGCGCGAATTTACCAATCGTTTCGGTAAAGTGAAAAAAATTTTTTTTCAAACCACAGGGGGGGTATCATGGGTTTTAGTCAAAATTTGAAAAATTTGAATTCGCGCCTTTTGAATTTTGAAGGGATTAAGGGCTGTATAGGGAGGGGAAGGGAATAAAAGGGGCCACTTTTATGGCAGAACGTTAGAAAAAACATATATTGGTATATTATGGCTGTCTTACCATGTTTTTTAACTGAGCCGTGGCAAAAGAGCCTCTATATGCATTTTATGATCAAGAGTGCTTCTCGGAATCATGTCTAAGGTAAGTGAGTGCGCGCATCTCTAACTCTCAAGCCCCCTTCGAGGGCGCAGGGGGCTTGGGGGCTTGGAGTTGAGATGCGCACACCCACATACCTTAGACACAAATCACTCGAAAAAGACTCTGAATGCATGAAAAAGCATGCATACCAGAGTTTATTTATGCGGTAGCCCCAGTATTCAAAACTATGTTCAACATCTTCTTGTTAGTGGCCCTCGTGTGATTAGTGGCCCCCTTTTATTCCCTTCCCCTCCCTATACAGCCCTTAATCCCTTCAAAATTCAAAAGGCGCGAATTCAAATTTTTCAAATTTTGACTAAAATCCATGATACCCCCCTGTGGTTTGAAAAAATTTTTTTTCACTTTACCGGAAACGATTGGTAATTCGCGCCTAAATCGGGGTCGAGAAACACGAATATGCAATCGGTTTTTCAAAATTGTCATCAAAAGTGGGTCAGCCGTGGGGGGGGGGGTCAAGTAAAGTCAAGCCCTTAAAGGACCATTGCCGTCTACGGCCATGGAAATTTGGACTTTTTGAATTATCGGGGTCAGCTAAATTACTGCGAAAATATTTTTTTGAAATATTTTTAGATTGCAAATTAAATTTATCCAAAATTTTGAACGATCTACTAGTCGTGCCCAACGTTGCTTGACATTACCAGATTGGACAAGATCTAACACAGCCACTGCACTACAACTTACTTGTATTCCGGAATACTCGCTTCGACCAATACACATAAATTATAATTTAAAATGAAAAATAAATAAATAATTCAAAAAATATTTTCGCAGTAATTTAGCTGTCCCCGCCAATTCAAAAAGTCCAAATTTCCGTGGCCGTAGACGGAAATGGTCCTTTAACACTCGGATGCATGATTGTGGTAACTGTTTATATAGACCCAGTTTTCTTTGCTGATTCCGAATTTGCCCTCTATTTTGAATTTGGTGTACTTTTGACCTCCTAAACGCCCCTTTTAAAAAAGTTACTCGGATTTTGAAGAGGTTGAGCTTTGAGAAGATAAATCTCACAACAGAGATAGTGTTATAGGGCTATCTTCAATTTATCAGAAAGCGCAGAAATTTAGCTTTGAAATGAGGTATCATGCATTTGAATAGGGTCATAAAAAATTGTCTATTTACATAAAAGTAAAAAGACTCCAAAATTGTAACAATTTGACATTTTCATAAAAAAAATTCTAAACTTTTTCTAGGTAAGCGATATCAAAAAGGATATGGATTTTTTTGGTGCAAAAAATTTCTTTTTGGTGCAAAAAGATTTTTTTTGGTGCAAAAAAAATTTGGTGCAAAAAACTCTTTTTGGTGCAAATTGAATCTTTTTTGGTGCAAATAATTTTCTTTTGGTGCAAATCGTATTCTTTCTGGATAATATTTTTTTGTCCGTATAATACTCGTTTTCGCCCATCGCGTGCACTTTATATACGCATCGCCCTAAAGCGACAGTTTTCATCCCGCTAGGCGCACATCTTTCTTTTTTATATTAAGTTTACTGACTTCTAGGGTCAAAAACTGTCGAGAAATGGATTGCGATCATTAACAGCACTGCTTGCTGTCAGAAACTGCCTCGATTTCGAAAAACGTCAGTTCCAGAACAAATTTCGGGGAATTTTGGGTAACAACAAATTTCGGAGAAGTTAGACTTAGGCACTGCGTGTATGAAGTATACCTCACCCTTTAAAACCATTACCAACTAGTATTTAGGTACCCTGAACCAATAATAAAGTTGGTTCTAAATGGCGGAATCCGGATTCTGAGAGATTGAGCCGATAGAAAAAAGATTCTGATGCGCGCAATCGAATTTTCGCAATAAGTTCACTCCCCTTCAATAACTCCAAAAAAACCAACTTGGCCATTTCGGGGGGATTCTGAGCAAACCAAAACTTTTCTGACCATAAAATTGAATTTCCGCAAAAATTTTTAAATCTACAGGCAGAAAAAAAATAGAAAAAGAGAAATCTACGGGCAGAAACGGATATTGCCATTCAAAACCTACAGGCAAACGCGATGGGCGAAAAGGAGTATTATACGGACAAAAAAAATATTATCCAGAAAGAATACGATTTGCACCAAAAAGAAAATTATTTGCACCAAAAAAAAAATCTTTTTGCACCAAAAAGAAATTTTTTTGCACCAAAAAAAATCCATATCCTTTTTGATATCGCTTACCTAGAAAAAGTTTAGAATTTTTTTTATGAAAATGTCAAATTGTTACAATTTTGGAGTCTTTTACTTTTATGTAAATAGACAATTTTTTATGACCCTATTCAAATGCATGATACCTCATTTCAAAGCTAAATTTCTGCGCTTTCTGATAAATTGAAGATAGCCCTATAACACATCTCTGTTGTGAGATTTATCTTCTCAAAGCTCAACCTCTTCAAAATCCGAGTAACTTTTTTAAAAGGGGCGTTAGGAGGTCAAAAGTACACCAAATTCAAAATAAAGGGCAAAGGAATCAGCAAAGAAAACTGGTCTATATAAACAGTTACCACCAATCAGGCATCCGAGTGTTAACTTTATTTTTTACATTCAGTTTTCACATATAGATTTTTTTTTTGGTTCAAAATATTAGGTTGTCCGGAAAGTTTGACGCCCTTTTTTAAAACTAAGATTATGTGGCATCGTGTTGTTCTACAGATTTTATAAGCATTTTTGTGAATTTGACCTTTTTTTTGTGGCTGAAATTCTTATCTGCAAAATGAGTAATGAATTTTGGAAAAAAAATCAGAAAAGACACAATTCCTCAAAAACAAACTTACTTTGAAATAAGGTGCTGACTTTCCAGACAACCTAACATATACTCGGTATATAATAAGGGAGGATTTGGTTGGTTTTATGAATGGTCAGTTAAAAGACAAGTTATTTCCAAACCCTGTTTTCAGACTTGGTTTTTTTAAAGACTTGAGCCCTATTTTCAGTTTATTTTTTTTGTGAATTAACCCAACCTTTCTGCACCCAATTTTCGCTTATCCCTTATTTATTTTTAATTTACTTACAATTGATAAGGTAGTAGGAATGGAAGGCATTATTGGTTTTCTAAACACCACAGCACCCGTAGACGATACTGGGGAGGCAACACTGGAGTGGAGAAGGCAAGCAGCCACGTAGTTAAGTGAATTGATCCACTTGACCACTTCATCAGGTTCACTGGTTTGAAATAGGAATTCCCAAAATTGGCTGTTCTCAGCCGAATCACATGCTGTCTTTTGTTGTAGTCCTTGGTATTTCAGCTAAAGATAGGAAAAAAAATGGTTTAAGTTTAAAATAATGAGATAATAGCTCCAACCATAAGATGTGTGCAAGCGAATACAATTGTTAAAAACTTCATGTTGACTCCTCGAGAAGCCATTTTCATCCTTATGCAAGTAGAGCACCATTCCCCGGATAGTCCCATAGAACATCTGCCCACTTCCTTCTGCCAAATGGTGCTGAATATGAATAGATAGTGTAAAACGTTATATCTTTATATAGCTAAACCTCGATATAACAAACCCCTGGGGACGGCCATAATGTTTGTTATTTGGCTCAAATTGAAAACACCCGTCAAAATCATTAAATCTCCCATAAAATTTTTAAAAACTCTCCTTCTCAGTGTATAATTTTCAAATTGTTTATTTTTTGCATTAGCATGTAGCCCTGAATTTCCAGTTTCTGATAAGCTATTTGCTAGCTTGATACAATTTGAAAAACGGGAGAATAATTGAGTCTTTCAATACTACACCTTTTTTAATGAATTGTTCTTGTGTCGATTTGTGTCGACCTAGTTGATAGCTTATCAGAAACTAGAGATTCAGCCCCACATGCTAGTGTAAAAAAATAAAAAATATGAAAAGTATACACCTAGAACGAGAAGTTTTAAAAATTTGACGGGAGATTTGATGATTTTGACTGGAGATTTAATGTTTTTGACGGGTGTTTTCAGGTACAGCCTTGTTAATCGAGTGTTTCGTTGTATCGAGAGTAATTTAACGTCATTTAACGTAATCACTGGCCAAATAGGCGTCGTTGTGTCGAGGGTTCGTTACACCGAGGTTTGACTGTACACATTATCTCTTTAAAGGACCATAATTGTTGATAACAATGGAATTTGTCAGATTCAAATGCGCGCGGCACACTTTTTTTTAACACGCAAAAGGCCGACTGTAACTTTCGGGTGTATAGGACTGACTTTTAACGCTGAACACGATGGCGCAAAAATTTTCGTGAAAAGGTGTGAGTGGAACGGGTAACAGCTTCTGAAAATAGGTAACTTTCACCTACTCCTGACCACCTGGAATTTATGCAAAAAATCGGTGGTACTCGCTTAAATTAAAGAAGCACTTAGATGTGTAATATACCAGAATAAGGGCGTAATCAGGGCTATCTATTGCGCGCAAACTTTATCTGAGTGATTTTTATTTCCCAGAGCATTTTAGATTTTTCATTACAAGCCAGTTTTTGAAAACCCTCTATTTTAATCATGAAATGGTCCTAGACATGTCATAGTTCCGTTTAACTTCTCAATACGTGGTCAACACTTGTGGAGAAATTCAAGAGCTTCAAGATAGTCAAAAATTCAGCACAAAAATTACGCAAAAGCTTTTCAGAAATTGCAGAAGAAGAGGTAAGACCAGCAGTTTCCCTAAAATTGAAATTTGAAGGATACCTGGTTTGGTATATTCTTGGATAATTTTCTAAAGAAAATTGAGAGTATATATATAGCAAAGTGATCAGCGTGAAAAATGCAACAGAAACTAGTGCAAAGACTCACAAGACAACAAGCGAATATAACAAAATTCAAGGCAAAACAATTTGACTCCAGAACCCTATAGAAAACCATGGTCTTTCGGACGAGAATTCAAGTGGTTGTGGCTTACTTTCGTAATTTTTTCAAAATATTTCAAGGAATTTTTTAGAAAATAAAAATATCACATGATAGAGCGCAAAAAACTGCATCAGATACAATGGTTAGATCTGAATCAAGACCGTGATTACTATTCTAGAAACGGCATAAACTAGAAACTGCCATGTACGACGAAGTTTCCAACATACTTCTACAAACTTTCTCAAAAGAGGGAGAACACAGTCTCACATGTAATCTAACCATTGTATCTGATGCAGTTGCTTGTACTATCATGTGATATTTTTATTTTCTAAAAAATTTCTTGAAATTTTTTGAAAAAATTACGAAAGTAAGCCACAACCACTTGAATTCTCGTCCGAAAGACCATGGTTTTATGTAGGGTTTTGGAGTCAAATTGTTTTGCCTTGAATTTTGTTTTATTCGCTTGTTGTCTTGTGAGTCTTTGCACTAGTTCTGTTGCATTTTTTCACGCTGATCACTTTGCTATATATATACTCTCTCATTTTATTTAGAAAATTATCCAAGAATATACCAAACCAGGTATCCTTCAAATTTCAATTTTAGGAAACTGCTGGTCTTACCTCTTCTTCTGCAATTTCTGAAAAGCTTTTGCGTAATTTTTGTGCTGAATTTTTGACTATCTTGAAGCTCTTGAATTTCTCCACAAGTGTTGACCACGTATTGAGAAGTTAAACGGAACTATGACATGTCTAGGACCATTTCATGATTAAAATAGAGGGTTTTCAAAAACTGGCTTGTAATGAAAAAATCTAAAATGCTCTGGGAAATAAAAATCACTCAGATACAATTTTGCGCGCAATAGATAATACTGATTACGCCCTCCATTTCGGTATATCATACATCTAAGTGCTGCTTCAATTTGAGCGAGTGCCACCGATTTTTTGCATAAATTCCAGGTGGTCAGGAGTAGGTGAAAGTGACCTATTTTTAGGAGCTATTTTACCCGTTCCACTCACACCTTTTCACGAAATTTTTTTGCGCCATCGTGCTCAGCGTTAAAAGTCAGTCCTGTACACCCGAAAGTTACAGTCGGCCTTTTGCGTGTTAACTCCAAAAATACTTTTCGAATTATGTGTTGTTGGAATATAGTAATGAAAAACACATTTTGTATAAGAGAACCAGGTAGCTCAGTGGTATATCAGCGTAGTGCGGTGATTATCGGTCTCAGGTTCGATTCCCGTGTCTGCTGTGTTATTATTGATCATTTATTCTTAACGCATATAAATGATTAAAAAAATAATTTCGGAATAAAAAAAGTGTCCCGCGCGCATTGAATTTTCCAAATTCCCACTGTCATCAACAAGTATGGTCCTTTAAGTATTTATTTTTGTTTGATCCACGTTTCCCTTTCGGTTGAAACTTTTAATAAGCTTTCACGATATTCCAAAATACCGTATTTAGTCAATCTTATACAGGTGTGGAAATCATAATTTAGAGAAAATATTTGGCGCTAGGGTAATACCCACCTCCCCTTTTATCCCCCATAATTATCCCCCATAATTCACGCTTGGCCCGTAGCTCTGGGGGGTAATCGTTTCGTCAATGAAACTTTCGCCAATGTGATCTTTTCACCGATGGCATCTTTTGGCTCTACCCTCAATGGGTGGGGGGTTTTTCGCCTTGCTCCACACTATTGTTTTTATGTGATTTTTAGGCTTTAGGCTTAGGCAAAGGTTGGCCAGCATATGTTAGAACGGACTCAAACGTATTTTGGTCTTATGCTAAAATTCGGATTAACACACGCTGGCCTACTTTTGCCTGAGCCTTAGCCTAAAAACTCACAAAAAAACAACAGCAGGGGGACCGAGGCAAACCCCCCGCCCTCTTCCCCGAAAAAGGACAATATATTAAAAAGAAACTATTTCCGCCGCTGCTCTAGTAGCTCTAGCCCTTTGATGCAAAATCGTGCTCTTGGCATTGCTTTCTTGAATAAATTTTTACTTCTTTTCCCATCAGAGTCATATACTGATTTTTTGAGCACCAGCCATGTTTGTAGTCGATTTGCTCATTGGGGTTGATAAGTAGGGAGCCACGCAGCAGACTGTGTCCATTGATGCCCATGCTTGCAGTGCTTTTACGTTGCTGCACTTCACTCTGATACTTGAAGGGTGTCTCCTTGATGGAGTTGTACAGGGTTTTTAGCACGTTGCGATCGTAGGAGTACTGAGTGTGAAGGAGATTGTTAACAAACTCTCGGCTAGTCATTTTTTTGCCCGGATTCTAAATTAAATTTCACAGTGAAATTTTCTGTGCGCAAAATTCACATAAGAAAATTAGACTTGTGTCTTTTGCAAAAACACATGTTAGCCCAAACCATAATGTAAAATCTAAATGTTACTACACTACACGGACTAAACAAAGATTTTTGGCAGTGATTTCAAGTCTTACTTACTGGGCCATGCAGATCAGTATTCAACAAAATGAGGCACAAGTGAGAGCATGAATTTCATCTGAAATCCATGTCTCTAATTCAATGCAGAAATTGACGAAATGGGCGAAAATGCTTACCCGCACTACCAAACAGAGCGGGATTGCACTCCTGGTAGCGACTGGAAAATGAGCCAATAGACGGGCCCTGTCTGAACTTTCACCGGCCTAAAGGTTCAAAAAAAAATTTCAGTATAGCTTAGTATATAAGCCAATTACCAATTGAACATGGTCAAGAAATTCACGTAGCGCAGTATCCAGTCTTTTACCAGCAAAGTTGAAGAGTGCGAGGAACTCATGAGATACTTTTAGTGATGTGTCATCTCTGAAACACAAATACAGGGTGTTTCAAGAAACGTGGACACTTTGAACGCCTATAACTTTTTTCTAAAACTTTTTTTTTAAATTATGTGAACGCAGATCGACTCAAATTCGATAAGAATTTTTTTAGTTTATAAAGTCAAAAACACGATTTTTGCTTGATCCCCTGTGGTTTGGGTCCTGCTCTCTGGATGGCCTGTAGATAGGCTAGAGGACACCAAGCAAAATTCGTGTTTTTGACGAGAAAGAGAAAAATTATTGTCGAATTCTGAGACAATTAAAAATTCTACCTTTAGTGAAAGGATGGAATTTTTTTCTGAGTCGATCTGCATTAACATGATTTTAAAAAAAACGTCTCGAGTGCCTGTAATTCTTTAAATCTTGATTTCGACCATTTTTAGTGGAGGACATCCCTATGACCCTATCGCAGATAGCCAGTTTTAGCCCGCAGATAGCCAGTCGAGTCTCCAGTTTGTTCAGTTCAAAAAAAAAAGCGGGCGTTCTCAGCCAAGAATCGGACTTGAAGGGGTTAACTTACATAGAGAATTGACTGTTGTGGGAAAAAATTGCCTACGTTTTTTATTAAAAATCCAGCTACATCAGAAATTCTAAAGCCCGCTTGTAGGGAGAATAGGTGAAAGGCCAGTCTGGTAATTGCTTCTGGATTTGAGGATAGTTCAGTACTCCTAGCTGACACTATAAAAAAAAACTTGAAAATTAAATTAGAAGTGCTGAATGATCTAGACCTGTAGACCCAACACGACTTGGAATGCCTCTATTTTTGCTGGCTGCATTTGAAGAGTCTAGCACCCGTTAGCTGGGGAATTGGGGGTGCTTTGGGAGGCGATGAATCTGCAAATGTGAGAATCAAAGGGGCATGATCGTGCCCGATGGGAGAAAAGGCGCGAACCAGCAGTTCATTTCTTTCTCGATAAATTTTTACATTCGTTCTCGTCTAGATTTTTTAAGTTTTCTGTCTAGTTTTTAAAAGTAGTATAAGGTCATCTATATCAGATTTGACGCAGAACGAGTGAAAAATGGGACGATTCGGAAAAATTCGAAAAAAACTGCTGGTTCGCGCCTTAACGAACGGGCATGCCCCTTTAAGAAGTGTTTGCAAGCTAGGATCTCAGAATGTCGCCGTTACAAAAACGTTATTTTCTCGCTGTACTATCGACTTTTCCCAATTATTTCTCCATTTCGCCGATCAAAGGAAAATTAGTTAGCAACGCTTTACCTGGGTCTTCTTTTTCAAATCACAATTGTCTGATTTTCATAAAAACAGTAGATTCGAAACCTTTGAAATTTCTGAATTTTTAATCACCGAAAGAAAAAAATTCTACCCTTAGTGAAAGAATGGAATTTTTTACAAAAAAAACCTCAACAGTAAATAACCTACTTTGAAGCACCAGTTTCCACGCCATTAGCGCGAGAATATTACATTACTGATATGAACCAAATTTTCAGGTAGAGTGCTAGAATCAAACAACATCAAAAAGTGCCCATGTTAAAAAATAATCATAGTTAACCACCTAGTAGAGTAGTGCCTTGAAGTCATAGCATCCCCATCTCCTTTAGCAGTGGAAGTTTCAGCTTGTCCCTCACCCGAATACTCACCCTAAATATGAAATCAATAAATCCGATCTCATCCAAGAAAAATTTACTTCAATCGGATTTTCTGAACCAGAATAAGCAATATGGTGCTCTGATTGTGATGCTGGCATATTTCCTCTTGAAAGCGACGGTGCTTATTTGGCATTTGTGATGCATGGAGGGAAAATCGTCAAAAGGTCCTCTTTTCTTGGATGAGGCATCACCATTGTAGACCTCAACTACTGGCGGTAATTGGTCTTGCTTCATCTTTGCATAGCACGGGATATCTTGGGGTTAAGGTTGAGCACTATAGTCAAATTAAAATTAATTATCAGGATTCAAATTTCCTCACTTTTATCACCGGTCATCTGAAAAAAAAAATCGAATGAAAAAGTATAATATATAATAATATTTTTTTTCATTCACCACAAAGGCTTCACATCTAGGTGACTTTGACTGCTTGGGACTCGATTTGGCCTCATGGTCATTCAGATATGTATCTTCCTCCCGATCAGCCTTTGTCGACTGCATACCATTAGCAATATGACAATTTTGGGCACCACTTGAACCGGTTCCACTGGGCTCCTCGTTGGAACTACGCATAGGCGGTAGTTCACAATTCACCCTACCCATAATATCCGTCATCAGACTGCAAGAAGATGAATTGAGAACAAAATTTCTTTCACACATTCAGCTAACTAATTGCCGTTTGGACGGTAGGTAAAGACTAGGTAAAAAATCCATAATTTTATTCAACACATAACAGTAACAGACGAAGTGAATTTAACTAATAGCTTATAATCATCGCGAATCTTAAGGAGGCATACGCCAAGCTCCGTCCAGGCGAATAACAGATCCATGAGGAGTAACGATTCTTAAACACGAAAAATTAAACTTTCTTACAAAAAATGAAGTATAGAAGAACCAGAACCTGAACAATGTGAGCACACAAGTGCACCGAATTCACCTAGAATAATTTCGTAATCGTACTAGAACTCATAAAGTTACACAATAACTAGATAACTTACCAGGTGTACCCATACGACTGGGATTGGGTACGGCGGTTGACATGTACTGATAAGCCTGAAAGCAAAAAGTAACAATTGACGCGTTTTGTTAAAAGTCACCCAAATTTTACACACAAATTTGAAATCAAACTTTAGTAGATAGCAAAAGACCGATAATTTAAGAAGCAAGGTACACCTTATTTTTCAAATACCTTCACAGGTCACCAGGTAAAATGTTTAAGAAAAAAAGTCTGAATCCCACAGTCACACCATTACTTGGACATATATCTTAGCCGGTGGCAATATGGCGAATTCATAGTTTTCACAGCGGATTTCACCGGAAATTTCGGTCACTGCCTGCCGCTGTCAAAAACAAAGTTCACGTAACTATAAACGGCTATTAAAAGCTATTTTACCAGTTCATTTGCACTTGAATTTATAAAAAGTTTTAAAAATGAATTATCAAGAGGATACAAATGAATACAGTCGAGTCTCGATTTAAAGTACCCCTGGGGACCGGCCCTATGGGTAGGTTAAATCGAGGGGTACGTTATATCGGGGGTAAATTTGACGGAGTTTATTATTGGAGGGACCGGCCCTAGGGGTACGTTAAATCGAAGGGTACGTTAAATCGAAGGGTACGTTAAATTGGGGGCACGTTAACTCGAGACTCGACTGTAGTAGAATTAATGTGTGAAACTTGTCGATTTTAACATATTACTAAAAAATCAACAAAAACAGGACGTTTTCGGATTTAACGAGAATTTTCCGATAACCGCCACATTTGTGAGTAAGTAATTTTTGAAGGAACAGTGCAAAATGGCTGTAAAATGTTGATAAAATAAGAAATATTCCACTTGTCGAAATTGGTATCTATGTAGCAAGTCTGATGGTTAAAAAACTTAGATCACATACCTTTGGAGACATTGACTTAACCAACCAACGGCGTCTCCATCACTCCAGGAGCAACGCACATGACACGGACCCCCGAGTCTGCCATATCACGCGCTAGTGGCCTGAATTGTGAAGATAAAAAGGGTAAACGCAAATGCTAGGAAAAATGCCAAAAAACATAAAAAAAACAGCTTACAAAGTCATGGAAGCAATAGCACCCTTGGAAGCAGCATAAGCAAACTAAAATAATAAAACCATTATGAACACCGCTAAAAAGAGCACCACCCCGTTTGTCCATCAAAAATATTAAGTGACATGATTTAACGCTTAAAAAAAGAACAAGGGTACGTGAAATAAATAGAAGAAGATAAGTTAATATCGGACTAAGAAGCAACAGGAAGAAGGAGGGAAAGAGGGTATTGGTAGCAACCAGGCGGTATATGATGTTATTGGACCAACCAGCAGCATTAAAGCGCCAAAAGAGAGCCCCTTCTTCCAAAACAGCAGCAAAAAGACCAAGAGACAAGAAGGGAGGGAGTGCAAAGAATAGCAGCACTAGACTAGACCACTGAAGGGCCAAGCACAACTGACTACTAGTGAGCCAAGGAAGAACAAAAGAATACAAAGAATCCCTCGATCAATAATGCCCACCACAGTTAAATAAAAAGACAGATGATTGTGATCGATCTCCGCCGACAAGACCCAGACGCTAATTTTATTCAGAATATGAAAAGCCCATGATCTAGAGGTTATTCATGAAATTGAACCTAAGGCGAACATCCGCGAGAGTTTATAATTTGAGAAGGTTTAAAAAGGGCGATTCTATTATTGGCTGAATATTTTGACTGTAGTGTCCCAATCTTCATTTGAACAGATTAATTTTTTATTTCATTTTGCAGATTTTTATCGTCTCTAGACATAATTTTTTTATGATGAACATGAAAATTTCAGTAATTTTTTCAGTTGCTTATTGTTAGTTATTTTTTTTGCAAAATATAAAACAGTGAATTTTGAATTATTAAGTCTGAACCACTAAAATGCTAGAAACAGCAATTTTTTGATTCCCTTTTGATTTTTTTGATTTTCTTCTTCTTTTGAGAATCCAAGCTAAAAGAGAAAAACAAATTCTGACCTGCAAAGTTAAAAATTATATAAAAAGGGACTAAGAACATGTTAGTTTTAAAAATTTCACAAGTTCAGACGTAGTAGTAGCAAATTTACTATTCTGTTTATACAAAAAAGCCAACTTACAATGGCCAACCGAAAAACCACTAAAAATTTTCATGTTCCTTATAAAAAATCAGGTCTAGAGGTGATAAAAGCATGTGAAAAATAAACGAAAAAATTAATCTGTTCTAGTGCGGACTCGAACCCTACAATCAAAAAAAATATTCAGTCAACAATTGAATCCCCCTTTAAAGTGACAAAATCAAGGTAACCAGTTACTCCGCACATCCCTTTAAAGGGGCATACCCACGCTAATAAGAGGTGGTGCCCGGGAATTCAAAAATTTTTCCTAATCATTGAACTTCTGTACGGAGTTTTTGACTTGGATTCTAACAAACTTCACCTAAAATTAAATTTTAGGCCTTGTTTTATTAGAAACCAAGATGAAAAGTCCGTACAGAAGTTCAATGATTGGGAAAATTTTTTGAATTCCCGGGCACCACCTCTATTAGCGTGGGTACCCCTTTAACATTTACATATCCACAATTTATAGCATTAATTTTTCAACATACGAAAATGTGTTTTTTTGGGTCTGCGCTGTTTTTAGAAAGTTCAGAAATGCCGGAGACTCGTAACGTTCTTTGTGAGACGGTACTGAGCTCCACATCATTTCTAGTGTGTCCCAAAATATTCAGGGCACTTGTGAGAAATCATTTTTAAAGCCGAATAATTATCTCGCTTCTGCTTTTTTAACGCGTTTACTTATTGCATTTACTTCTATGGAATTCGGTGTTACAGGACGAACGGTGGAAGACCTAATAGGGAGCATACGCATATGGAATCAACCACGTAGTGAATTAGTCCTGTGCAGCGAGCCATGTTAAATTTTGCTACTTTGCTTGGTTTCATTGGCTATTTAAATCGAGTCGACTAGCAAGTAAAAAGCAGTATAGTTGAACCCCATACTCCACCATAAACAAACTAAAGAACTTATTATTTCGATTACGATAAGTTTCCTTAAAAACAGAGTGACATGGCTAAAATGCTGAATGACCGCTGGTTCCACACAGGAGTGCTCCAACAGGTAAAATTGTAAACAATTTAAAACACTCGCCTGTCCCACTTGTCCCTCGTAGGCTGCGATTGAAGAAGTGTTGATAATGACACCACGCTGACCATCCTGAGACAAAAAAAGATCGAGAATCAATCGACTAGAAAGGAATAAAAAAACTACTTCATCTTTTTCATTATGAATCATCAAATCAAGAGCCTCCATAGTCACATTCCTAAATTTTAGCCGCCGTCAAAAAACAATCACAACCCAGTAGCTGGACTCACAGTGTCCCCATCACATTCACCTGAAACTTTTCGCATTAAAACAACTTGAAAACAAGGGCACTGAAAACAACTAACCTCTATGATTCGTCTAAATGGGACTTTTAAGTTTGAAATAAGACCTGTCATATAGATGAAAATGTCGGCAAAAAACATACCTGACTTTCTCCATGTCCCCTCTTGTTCTTCGAGAGACAGCATAAACCTTGAGCGTATGAGATTCCCGCACAGTTTACCAAGTGTATCAATGCGATGGAAGTTCTGCTTTAAGTCAACAAAGCTTTGGCGACCTGTTCCGGGGATGTCACCTGTAAGCAAGTAGTAGATAAACAGCTCGTTTTTTTTTGCGAAAACCATTTCGAAACGAAACTTTTTACACTAGCTATTTCAAAATTCAAAACTTACATCAACTGGAAGGAGCAAGCGTTTTCGCCGAGACTGCTTGCCACACTATCTCCTTCAGACTGTGGAAGATCCAGAATAACAACGCGGGCTCCCTGGGAATGCAACCTAAAAAGACACGAAGATTTGAAATAAAACAGTAAAACTTTTACCACTCAGCAGCGCCACGACCCAGACCAGATGCTAAATTGACAAAGAATGTCAAAATGATAGAAATATTCCAGAAGCTTATGGGGGAGACATTTACGGCAACTTTTTGACATTGATTTCTACCCTGATTTTAACGTACCGTATTTTCTATATTAACGCACCCGGGTTCATCATTTTTCAACCCTTCAAAAATGTTGAAATTGTAAATCAAAAATGGCCCTAACTCTGAAATTCTAGTAAAAAAAATCGAGGGGGTTCATTATTAAGAGAGGGTTCCTTGATAGAGAAAATACGGTAATTAGAAGGGAGGTCTTAGGTTTAGAATAAGAGCTGAGGAATATAGACGGAAATGTCGGCGAAAACGCAGCTACCACACTGTCGCATGATAATAACAATGAGGGTAAACACACAATGTCAAAAAGTAGCTGCTAATGTCTCCGCCCCTTAAAAATGCTTACTCCACCAGTAAACAGCGGCAACCGTATTCTAAAAAAATTAAGGTTAGATGACGTTATACGTTAATTAATTTATTTTCAATCTCATGGTCAATTAAAAATCCTAGTCACAAAATAGGGTCGGGGGGGGGGGATAGTTGGTGCCGCCGCTCCATTAGAGGAAATACGGTAATTCTAAATTTGCACCTAGCAATCTGTTTGGCAGCAAAAAAGAACATTGCGACTTTTAAAGAGTGCAAGTTTGAGGTTGCAAATTTATTATGACGCTTCACAAGTCAAATTCAACATCAATCAGAAACCAACCTCCAATTGCTTCAGCGGTCTCACAAGGGGACGATGGTAAGCTCCTAGACCTATTCGTAGGATGCTAGATAGATACATGTCTTCTTTTGGCACTGAAAACAAGAAAAATAGTTTGAACAAGCATGATGACACACGAAAACAGAAAAACACAAAGAAGGGGAGATACCAAAATGAGCTAACTCCAACACTAATTTTTTAGTGTAAAGTAAGGCGAACGGCAGAAACATAACGCCACACACTTCCTAACATTGTTTTTCGAAACCTTTTTGATCAATGCTAAAGGGGCATGCCCGTTCGTTAAGGCGCGAACCATGCAGTTTTTTTCGAATTTTTCCGAATCGTCCCATTTTTCACTCGTTCTGCGTCAAATTGGTATAGATGGCCTTATACTGCTTTTAAAAACTAGACAGAAAACTAAAAAAATCTAGATGAGAACGAATGTAAAAATTTATCGAGAGAAAAAAGAACTGCTGGTTCGCGCCTTTTCTCCCCATCGGGCACGATCATCCCCTTTTAAGAAAATGGCCAGACCAAGTACAAATCTTTATAAATAAAAATACGTTTCCCGATCCCTGATTAAGGTCCATTTTTACTGATTTACTGAAGGCTCAATTGTTTTACCCCGTCAAATTATTTTTTACCCCGTCAAATTTGAATTTTCGGTGAGATACTTAAGGTTGACGGCGGTCGCGGTGCGGTCTTTGTTTCGGAAGGCTGTGTTAACCAATTTTTTGATTAGTTTTTAGATTCTGTTTTACCGTTCTGTTTCAGCATGAAAAAAGAGGCGCGGTTTTTAGAAATATGACGGCCACTCCATAATTATTTGAGTAATTAAAACGCGCGTTGGCGCAACAAAAAAAAAAGATTTTTTTTGACCACTCCAAAAAAAAACTTTTTTGGTTTGCGCCAACGCATTTCAATCACTGAAACAATTTATGAGTGTTCGTCATTATTCTAAAGACCGCGCCTCTTTTTTCATGCTGAACAGGACGGTAAAAAATAGAATCTAAAAAACTAATCAAAAAATTGGTTAACACAGCGCTTCCAAATCAAAGACCGCACGCGACCGCCGTCAACCTAAGAGATACTGCAGTAAATTTTGCGGGAATCCGAATTTTATAGTCAAAAATGACTTGGATCACTTAAAATCCCACCCCAGAGTGGCCAGAAGCCCCTGAAAGTTGGTTTTTGGGGCTTTATTAAAGGGGAGTAAACTTTTTGCAAAAATTCGATTTGGGCGGATCAAAATTTCAGTCTGATGGTCTTTATCGCTCAGAATTCACCCTGAACAATCCTAACCGTCTTAAAACCACCCTAAGCACTGGTTTAGAGTAGTTGGACACTGATCTGGAGCAGTTTGGGATGGTTAGGGTTTTTAAGATGGTTGAGAATGGTTTCAGGGAAGAAATTCTGAAGCGCGATTAAGCCAATCTGACTGAACTTCTGATCCGCCAATCGAATTTTTGCAAAAAGCCTTACTCCCGCCTTTAGTAAAACTTCCAAAAAAACCAACTTTCAGGGCTTCTGGCCACTCTGGGGTGGGATTTTCGAGCGATACGAGTCATTAGTAAACCTCCAAAAAACCAACTTTCAGGGCTTCTGGCCACTCTGGGGTGGGATTTTGAGCGATACGAGTCATTTTTGACTATAAAATTCGGATTACCGCAAAATTTACTGCAGTATCTCACCGAAAATTCAAATTTGACGGGGTAAATCAGTAATTTGACGGGGTAAATGAGTATTTTGCTGAAAATTCAAATTTGACGGGGAAAAAAATAATTTGACGGGGTAAATCAGTAATTTGACGGCTGAAATTAGTTATACAGTCAACCCCCGCTATAGTGACACCCCTCGGGACCGGCCTTGGGGTGTCACTATAGCGAGGGTGTCACTATAGCGGGGTGTCACTGTAGCGAGGGTTTCAAAAAGTTTCTTGAAAAGTGTCACTATATCGAGGGTTTAGCAAATGGTAATACAGTCACCTGTCGATTTTATGTATAAACCAAACGCTCATACCGTCTAGGGTCTAACACTTTTCAACCCAATTTTCAAAGTCCTTTGACAGATCTGATGCGTCAGTATAATCTAAAACATGTAGATTTTGCTGGTCGAAGGTTAGTCAAGGAAACACTATAATTCTCCATTTAGACTCGCAATTCTGGAATTAACGTACACATTTTTTCAGGCTCTAAATTGATGGTTGCGGGCCTAAATAGCGAAATAATAGTGTTTCCTGAGAGAAAACCGAAATGAATAAATTTCATTCAAGCAGTCACAAGAATAATGCCGAGAAACTGCACTACAATTGCAAATATTAATCAAGACTGTAGGACATATTTTAACTGTACTACAGCTTTTCGGCATTATGTACATCACTAGCGCTTGCCCGCCCTACGGGCGGGATTTACTTCTGCTAATATTTCCAAAGAAATTTTCGATATATTTTCAGCTGGTATTTCCGCAGCATTTTTCGATATATTTCCCGCTGATATTTTTGAAGCATTTTTTGATTTATTTTCTGCTGATATTTCCGTAGAATTTTTTCATTTACCTGTCAATAATTTCACCTTCAAAGGATTTTAAGATCTATGACATCTGAGAAATCTAAAATCACATACCGTCACTTAAAATAAAAGATATATCCTTTCTGTCGCGAGGTTCACAAAAGCGTTCGCTTTTGTGCTCTCTGGTGAGATTCATAAAAGCGTCTTTCAGTGGTGCGGGATTCATAAACACACATAACCGAAACATGAGCCGTGAACTATGAGGTCCTTCCCGACACTCACAGAACTACTCTATTTTAACTGTTAAAGACGTGTATATGTGCTGCTATTGATGAAGGCATATTTGTGTTGTGCATGATTTACAGGAGCGTTTGTCATATTTTTCTTGTGGCGAGACTCATAAAAGCGTCCTTCGAACTGCTCCAGATGCTCAAGAAGCGATAATGAGAACACCACGAAAATTCACCGTGAAAAAGACCAAAAAAGACAAGGGCAAGGAAAGGATCGAGAAAAGATTTAATTTAAACATATTCTCGAGACATGATTAATCCATTTTCTTTGATCCAAAATGAGCAAAAATAACGTAAGATACGCACATACCACACACGACACAGAAAACAAACAACGAAAAAACATAAATTTTTATTAACAAACAAATACAGGCATTTGAAATAAACGCGACAAATTGAAAAATTAGTCGTGCGACCGAAACATGAGACGTGAGCTATTGACTGCTTGCAGAGACTCACAGTATTACTCTATTTCCTAATACCGTATAACCTCTATTAAACGGGCACCCCTACAGTTAACCTTTTTCAAATTTGCTTTGCTTTTTTAACCGCAATATTGTTTATTTTTCGAAACGGACGACCACTCATTTTCTAGAGTTTGTGAAGCTCTACAAAATAAGTGGTCGTCCGTTTCGAAAAATAAAAAATATTGAGGTTAAAAAAGCAAAGCAAATTTGAAAAACGTTAACTGTAGGGGTGCCCGTTTAATAGAGGTTATACGGTATTTTTAGACGTGTGTGCTGAGATTCATAAAAGCATATTCTTGCTGTGAATGATTTACAAAAGCATTTCTCTTTTCCTGTGATCAGACTTGTGAAAGCGTCTTTGGAACTGCTCAAGAAGCGATAATGAACAAAACATTTTTTATATAGGAATATATAAAAGCTCATATTTTCTGTTATACAATTAATAGAAGCATTCGTTTTGTTTGATACTGGAAGTTTTCAGCAGTTTTATTTGTTCTGTTGTGCTTCTTGTGGTGGTGGTTCAAGAACAGTCGAGAGGAAATACATGAGAGACAACCACGAAAGCCAGCCGATTGCTCCGCGTCCCCTAAGATCAAAATACGATAATAGTCTCGCTGAAAAAGACTCGAAGAATTCTCATCGCAAGATAAAAGTCAACTAATCTCCTGTAACTTCGAACTTAAAGCAAGCCACTCACACGTCATAGATGAGCGACACATGAGACTACACATGGCACAGAGAATAAAAGGAGCAGAGGACAAAAGGCACAGAAGAACATTAAATTTTATTGACAAAGACATACATACATGCAATTAATACTGAGACTTTTGGGGGCTTGATTCTTGAGCATTCAGAGAAGGCTTGACACCACCACAGACGAAGAAGCGGACATCAGTTCCAACACCCGAACAATAAAGATAGACCTGCAAATGATGAAAATTATGTTTTATCACTTACTTGAGCAAAGAACTGAAGTATGAAAGCAATAACACACGAAAAATCAGAAGGAAAAAAACCATGCACATGAGCCATAACAAAGTCACATGACACATCACCAAGACATGAGAAGCGACTATAGTACAAAAAAATATGATCATTACGCGTGATACATGATCATGAAGGTATGCAAGAAGGTCAGACCATAACTCAAGGTAGAATTTTCAAGTTACAGCTCACATCAAGCACTTTGACTTTGTAACAATTTAATTTGAGATTCAACCATGAATCACAGTACAGCACTACCACTTCAAGTTCTTAGCATTGTTGCGGCAGCCGGAGTGAACCATGATACATACTTGAATCATGACAAATGTAATTTACAAAAACAAAAAAGTCAAAACAAAATGATAATAACTGAAACTGAATTTGATGCAAAGTTCAAACTTAATCCAAGTACTTGGACGATTTACAATAAGTCGAAAAAAACATGAGAGTCTCACTGAGACTCGATCACAAAATTTATTTGAGAGAGATGACTGCTGATCACACTCAAAAAAGTAATAATGACGGACGTCAAAACTCTCGCCACTGAAGATCCGAGAAAAAATTCACTTTAATTAAGTAAATTTATTAATGCAAGGACAGGATTCACAAAAAACAAACTTTTATAGGCACAAACATACAGACAAACAATAGCACTGAGATTTTAGCAGACTTCATTCTCGGTCATTCAGCAGGAAGCTTGTTATCATCAAAGGCAAATAGGCATCCATCAGTTCCCAAGCCCGAATATTGAAGATAGACGACAGTCGATGCAATTACCTACAAATAATACATGTATAAATACATGTATAAATAAATAACAATAACCACCAAAGATTGAAGCTTTGGATGAACAGCGCATAAAACATGAAGCATTGTCTGTCTTCTCTTACACTTGAATCATGAGACACGACAAATAAAGCATGATATGTATCACATGAGCCATAGTCATGTCACATGAGACGTGATTGTAAGACATAACATAAGACTCTAAGAGGCAACCATGAATCAATTCAGTCAAAGCACCTCATTTTACCATTCTCGAAATACTTGGACTGGACTATTATTTATTCCTGAGTCAAGAGAACAGTGATTCACGGAATATACATGGATGAAAACACTTCAGCAAAAGATGGTAACTCAAATTGGATTTCACCTTGAATCACAGTCATACTCAAGTATTTTGCCTTATCAGTGCTTTAATTTAAGACTAAACCATGAACCACAGTTCAGTCAAAGCACTTCAAGTATTTACCATTATTGAAGCACTTGGACTGAACCCTGATTCATACTTGAGTCAAGAGAAGTTTCAAAAAATTTAAAAGACTCAAGTCCAAAATATTCAATTAAAAATCTGAAACCCAATCCGAGCAAGTGAATGATTCACGAAAAAAAAACATAAAAACATGACGCTCGACCACAAAATTAATTCGAGAGAAGTTCTCTCAGAGAACCCACTGCTCATCACACTCAAAAAGTAATAATGACAGTCGTCAAAACTCTCGCTATTAAAGACTTGAGAAAAATTCACTTTTCATGTCGAGACAAAACATTTTGTGACATTTAAAATTTTGCGATGACTGACATACAGACAACTCTCTTTTAGTATATAGGATTGGGTTAAATATTGGCAGCAAAAACAAAGCAAAAACCACTTAATTAATATGGAAAAAAATTCACGGAGAGCTCGAAATTCGTTTTTAAAAGAACTTTCACTTAAAGTTGCAACTTTAATTAACAAAACTTGACATGTGTCACTATATCGAGGGTATTTTTATTTGTTGGACCGGCCTGAGGTGTCACTATAGCGAGGGTGTCACTATAGCGGGGTGTCACTATAGCGAGGGTCTAGTCTAAGGCGTTTTAGACAAAACCAACCAAATCGTCTGCGAGGTGTCACTATAGCGAGGGTGTTCCTATAGCGAGGTGTCACTATAGCGGGGTTGACTGTAGCCAAAATAAAAATTACTCGCGTTTTTTGTCTCGCGTTTCGCCTCTTTTGGCTTAGAGAACTAATGCTCTTTGGTTATTTTAGGGCAAAAACGTGGTCTATAGGCCTTCGTGTAACAAAACAATTTATTTTTATTTTTTGCACCTTATTGAATAGTGATCTATAACAGTGGCCTTATCACAATATATCGTCGCCACAGGTTCCCAGGGGGGTTAAAGGGCCATTGCCGTCTCCGACTACGGTTGTACCCTGCTAATTCAAAAAATTTCCGAATCATTAAACTTCTGTACGGATTTTTTAACTTGGTTCTAACACAACTACACCTAAAATTAAATTCTGGGCCTTGTTTTGTTAGAAACCTAGTTGAAAAATCCGTACAGAAGTTCGATGATAAGGCGAAATTTTTTGAATAGGCGGGGAAAATCCAGAATGCGTGGCCATGGCCCTTTAAAGGACCATGGTTTTTGCGCTCAGCGACACACGCAAAATTTGAATTGGCGGGACACTCCTCTTTCGTCTAACAGTGTACTCTTTGAGTCGTTTCGAATGAAACCATGGTCCTTTAAAGATGAAAAACCAGAATTAAATTGAAATTTAGGGTAGGAATCAAAATTTTTATGCCCCTCATATAGACTCAACTCGAAATTTTACGGGTTTAGAGTCCGATTATTTACAAACAGGTACCCGGCTAGACAACCTTATTTATAAGTTAATAGACCTATTTCCGACCGCGAATTTTTTGAATATGATTTTTGTATCAAAAATAAATTTCAGGAACAAGTAATATAGAATCCAGGTTTTTCTAGGAATCTACTCATGTTCTGAATTCGGCCTGTAAAAAGCCGGAGCAAATATTTAATCTAACTCAAAATTAAAAGTGCTATCGCTAAAGCGATGGGTTACACAGAAAAGTGCATTGCCTTTAAGCAATCAGACCCACTGGATGCTCTATGCACCAACAAGGAAAGGACAATGGTGGCTGTTGCTGGAAGAGTTGGTAGAAATTTTTTTTCTTACCCAATCACACGGAAATTCGATTGGGCGGATCAAAATTTCAGTCTGATGGTCTTTATCGCTCAGAATTTCACCCTGAACAATCCTAAACCGTCTTAAACCACCCTAAGCACTGGTTTAGAGTAGTTGGACACTGATCTGGAGCAGTTTGGGATGGTTTAGGGTTGTTTAAGATGGTTGAGAATGGTTCAGGGTGAAATTCTGAGCGATTAAGCCAATCTGACTGAACTTCTGATCCGCCCAATCGAATTTTTGCAAAAAGCTTACTCCCCTTTAGTAAACCTCCAAAAAACCAACTTTCAGGGGCTTCTGGCCACTCTGGGGTGGGATTTTGAGCGATACGAGTCATTTTTGACTATAAAATTCGGATTACCGCAAAATTTACTGCAGTATCTCACCGAAAATTCAAATTTGACGGGTAAATCAGTAATTTGACGGGGTAAATGAGTATTTTGCTGAAAATTCAAATTTGACGGGGAAAAAAATAATTTGACGGGGTAAATCAGTAATTTGACGGCTGAAATTAGTTATACAGTCAACCCCCGCTATAGTGACACCCCTCGGGACCGGCCTTGGGTGTCACTATAGCGAGGGTGTCACTATAGCGGGGTGTCACTGTAGCGAGGGTTTTCAAAAAGTTTCTTGAAAAGTGTCACTATATCGAGGGTTTAGCAAATGGTAATACAGTCACCTGTCGATTTTATGTATAAACCAAACGCTCATACCGTCTAGGGTCTAACACTTTTCAACCCAATTTTCAAAGTCCTTTGACAGATCTGATGCGTCAGTATAATCTAAAACATGTAGATTTTGCTGGTCGAAGGTTAGTCAAGGAAACACTATAAATTCTCCATTTAGACTCGCAATTCTGGAATTAACGTACACATTTTTTCAGGCTCTAAATTGATGGTTGCGGGCCTAAATAGCGAAATAATAGTGTTTCCTGAGAGAAAACCGAAATGAATAAATTTCATTCAAGCAGTCACAAGAATAATGCCGAGAAACTGCACTACAATTGCAAATATTAATCAAGACTGTAGGACATATTTTAACTGTACTACAGCTTTTCGGCATTATGTACATCATTGGGTTAAATATTGGCAGCAAAAACAAAGCAAAAACCACTTAATTAATATGGAAAAAAATTCACGGAGAGCTCGAAATTCGTTTTTAAAAGAACTTTCACTTAAAGTTGCAACTTTAATTAACAAAACTTGACATGTGTCACTATATCGAGGGTATTTTTATTTGTTGGGACCGGCCTGAGGTGTCACTATAGCGAGGGTGTCACTATAGCGGGGTGTCACTATAGCGAGGGTCTAGTCTAAGGCGTTTTAGACAAAACCAACCAAATCGTCTGCGAGGTGTCACTATAGCGAGGGTGTTCCTATAGCGAGGTGTCACTATAGCGGGGTTGACTGTAGCCAAAATAAAATTACTCGCGTTTTTTGTCTCGCGTTTCGCCTCTTTTGGCTTAGAGAACTAATGCTCTTTGGTTATTTTAGGGCAAAAACGTGGTCTATAGGCCTTCGTGTAACAAAACAATTTATTTTTATTTTTTGCACCTTATTGAATAGTGATCTATAACAGTGGCCTTATCACAATATATCGTCGCCACAGGTTCCCAGGGGGGTTAAGGGCCATTGCCGTCTCCGACTACGGTTGTACCCTGCTAATTCAAAAAATTTTCCGAATCATTAAACTTCTGTACGGATTTTTTAACTTGGTTTCTAACACAACTACACCTAAAATTAAATTCTGGGCCTTGTTTTGTTAGAAACCTAGTTGAAAAATCCGTACAGAAGTTCGATGATAAGGCGAAATTTTTGAATAGGCGGGGAAAATCCAGAATGCGTGGCCATGGCCCTTTAAAGGACCATGGTTTTTGCGCTCAGCGACACACGCAAAATTTGAATTGGCGGGGGACACTCCTCTTTCGTCTAACAGTGTACTCTTTGAGTCGTTTCGAATGAAACCATGGTCCTTTAAAGATGAAAAACCAGAATTAAATTGAAATTTAGGGTAGGAATCAAAATTTTTATGCCCCTCATATAGACTCAACTCGAAATTTTACGGGTTTAGAGTCCGATTATTTACAAACAGGTACCCGGCTAGACAACCTTATTTATAAGTTAATAGACCTATTTCCGACCGCGAATTTTTTGAATATGATTTTTGTATCAAAAATAAATTTCAGGAACAAGTAATATAGAATCCAGGTTTTTCTAGGAATCTACTCATGTTCTGAATTCGGCCTGTAAAAAGCCGGAGCAAATATTTAATCTAACTCAAAATTAAAAGTGCTATCGCTAAAGCGATGGGTTACACAGAAAAGTGCATTGCCTTTAAGCAATCAGACCCACTGGATGCTCTATGCACCAACAAGGAAAGGACAATGGTGGCTGTTGCTGGAAGAGTTGGTAGAAATTTTTTTTCTTACCCAATCACACGGAAGAAAAAATTATTTAGTGATGAAAGTGTTTTCAATTCACGAAGACAGGCCAGAATTTGAATTGATAGCAAGGAAAGTCAACCAAAACTCTTATTTCGTATGTTTCTAGGTATTTGTTCGCTGATTTTTTAAAGTTTTTGTTTTATGGTTCAGACATCTCTTTCATGGTCAAAATTTAAAGGTATGACAGTATCTTTGCTATCCAAGTAATCTTGGTTCTAGGAAATTTGATTGCATCTAGCCTGTTAAATGGTGCAGTATTACTGTGGGACATTGAGAACTCTCAGCGAGGTAGGGTTTTAACAAGCTGTTTATAGTAGGGTTGTACGTTTTGCAAAGACGTTTTTAAAGGGAGCGGGTAACTTTGGTGACTGGAAATTTCTTTTATGCATAGCGCAGTCACGGCTTTTCAAAATGCCCGAAAGTGTGTCATTTAGCTTTTTAGACGTGTCTGCATGGCGCAGTGGGTAAAGCTTTTCGTCACAAATCACTTTTTCGTGTGTGTTAGCACTTGAAACGTGTAGAAAACATGTTTTTAGGTGGCGGAAGACCATTTTCAGAATTTTTTTTTTGAAAATTTTGATTTTTTGCCTTGGTGACCAAGGTAAACCACCTGGATACCGTTTTTATTCAAAATTCTCCCTGGAGCTCTCACATCTATATAAAGGGACAGCCCTTGGCCCGGACAATGTGCCCCGAGGGGGCTTCCTATTGAATTAGGGTGCCTGCCGAAGCCATGCAGGTAAAAGAACATTTAAAATGAATAAAAACGGTATCCAGGTACCTTATCTAAGTGGTTTATCTTGGTCCCCCAAGGCAAAAAGTCAAAACTTGACAAAATTCTGAAAATGGTCTTCCGCCACCTAAAAACATGTTTTCTACACGTTTCAAGTGCTAAAGCACATGAATAAATGGTCAAAACCCATTTTTGGGAGGTTGAAGAATAATACACTCCGGCCGTTTTGAAAAGCCGTGGCAGTGGATAAGCGCGCGCAATGCTTTTTTTGTGCCAAATTTACTTCTTTTGTACCAAATTTCCTTTATTCTGTACCAAACCTTCAAAGGCTACAAAAAGACGAAGGAGATTCAGTCACAGGACACGCACAGGTGACCGTAAAACTGTAAACCATATCATTTATTCTAGTAAGAATAAGGACAATACAGAGGGCATCAAGTTATTCAGCACATAGAGAATTGGATTTCTTCTCATCAATTGTTCTTCTGGCACCTACTTGCGAGCACCTGAAACGAACAAGGGAGGAAAAGCTGAAGACGGCTAAAATGTAAAAAAGCTTATCTAATAAGGCACTTTCGGAAAATCCTGCAGGAGGTAGGCCAGCATTGGGATATTCTCCGGTTCCATCATCCACATAGAGCTGAAGCTGCTCATATCAAACGATATAGACAGAAGAGGATTATCGAGGTGTGCAATGTAGCCCTTATTACCTTGTGTCCTTCGTCCTCAGGCATACGCATTTCTTTGTGATTCTTTGTCCATATCAGCCAGCCCTTCTGCTCCACATAAGCAGGCACCTAAAACAAGCAAGAGAAAAAAAGTACGATACGGCTGAAAATAGGAAGAAAACTTATCTAATGCATAGCGTCGCGCACTAAAATTTCTGAGGAGAAGCTGAAAATACATAAAAACTATTCGACAAAACAAAGATATCAATAGCTATTGACTCCAAGGTCATTAGCGAAACAGTCTATTGGCCAGACCCCTTCCAGGTAAATCGAAAAAAAAACACAGGCGGAAACACTGAAAGCAGAAATAAAACAGTCAAAATGATTTCAAAAACGGTTTTGAAATTAAAATCTCTGGCGTGCCTGGTACCCGCCAATTTGAAATGCAGGAATTATTCCATCGGGCGCGAGCATGCCCCTTTAAGGCTTTTTTGAGTTAATGCTTTTTTAATGTTTTATGAGGCGAAGCCTTATGCCTCTCCCACAATGGATGTCGGAAGTCGGATGTCGAGGTCAGAGGTAGGAAGTCTGATGTCGGTAGTCCGATTTTCAAAATTGTTTTTTTCTGATCCGACTATCAGAGAGTTATTTTTTTCTGGGAAAGAACCTCGAGAATAGATAAAATTACGGAAAGATGTCGAAAACTCGCAGAGCAGCGGGACCTCAAAGACCTCGACATCCGACATCCATTGGGGGAGCCGTATTAGAACTCACTTACGATGCGAATCCAAGTTGAGGATTGAGGATGCATTGTGGGAGAGGCCTTAGGCATGAGTTATGCCAGCGTATGCTAGGACCTAAGCTTAAACGTCTGTTATTAACCGTTAAAACAAACTGAAAACAGAAAGCGAAAATTCGAAAAATGTTAAAAAAAATCAGCCAAGTGTATACGCACCATTTAATAATTCCTAGGTTTTCGCCCATTTTCACCCTAGATTCTGATACCGTATTTCTTCTAATAAGCCTCCCCAAAATCCGCTATTTCTTAAATTCATTCTCCTCCTTTTATACCGGGTTTTTGTTTTCGAACGCCACATATGTTATATACCAAAATATAGCTGGGAATCTGCGCTACATTTTGCTATATAACAAATGTGGCGTTCGAAAACAAAAACCCGGTATAAAAGGAGGAGAATGAATTTAAGAAATAGCGGATTTTGGGGAGGGCGCTTATTAGAGAAAATACGGTATACCGTATTTCCTCTAAAAAGAGCCCATGGGCGCTTATTTTTCAACCTCCCTCCAGCATGGGCGCTTATTAGAACATGGGCGCTTATTTGAGCACGGGCGCTTATATTTCAACCTGTAGAAGTTGAAAGCGCCGACAAAAACTATAACGACAGTCGGCAAACTAAGCACATGCTATTCAAGATCTGTAACAGTAAAATGTTAAACAACAATCAAATTAAATGAAATCTAGGGCAAATTTTGGTTTTTAACCTTGCCAAGGCCTGAATTGAGGTGAGCTTTCATTGATTAGCGAAAAATCTCAACCATTCGGTTGATTTTTTCTTCCATAAACAGGTGTATGGTTGATATAGTGCTCGATAAATTACAGACGTCGGCAAGACTGTTTGTGTGGTTGATCACTTTAGCAAAAAGATCCATTTCATGCTGTAAATTTTGCGAAAGAAAAAAGAATCTGAGTATCCATACTCAAATTAAACTAAGAATGTATGCGAAAAATAGAGTTTTTATAAAACTGGAGAGGTGGGCGCTTATTAGAACATGGGCGCTTAATGGAGCATGGGCTCTAATTAGAGGAAATACATTTATTTACAAGATTTAATACAATGGTTTTTAACCCAATGTAATACCTTTTTGCAGCTAACCCTGAGCAACAGTACAAAGCACATAGAAAATCTGCGAATAAAGTCTGCTTCAGTGAATTCAACGAAAATTATTTGTTAAGCTGTTCTAAAGACACAACAATCAATGTAAATTTAAAATAATTTCAAGACTATTTTTTCAAACTTTCTCTCTGTTTTTAGCTTTATGATATTCGTTCATCTGAGCCAACTACATCTTTTTCGTAGGTTTTGCGACAATTTAGATGGCAATAATTCAAATTGCAATAATTGAGATTGTAACAAAAAAGATTGAAAGAATTCTTGTCGCAATCTAAATTGTCGCAATCTGTCGCTATCCGTTTTGTTTTACTCAAACAAATCATAGTGATGAAAAGCTAATTTCAAAGGTCATTTCATTGCTGGATGACGCACCAGGCCTCGCCGTGTTAAAAAATCTAAGCTAAATCAAGTTTCTAATAATTCCACGAATACATAACTATTTTCAAAGGTGGCCTGGTTAGAAAAAGCATGCCTTTTCAAAATCATTGTGATAAAAACTCATTTTTTGAACATTTTTAACAATTTCAGTAACAAAGACACCCCAGTTAGAGATGTACAATTTTGCATTGAATCCAACAACCAGGGTAAAAGTACTTATAAAGATCTGTAATTCAATTTCAATTGTTGTAGATAAATTTGTTACTGCTGATGACAATGGCACCGTAAAGTAATATTTTCGATTTTTTTTATCAAAACCCTAGTACTGTCGAACCTGGATAACCGGACACCCCAAAAGTTTGTTCCCAGCTGGGCCCGAAACTTTTTTAGACCTTTTTTTGAAGGTTTTTGTCAATTCTGTTTTGACAGTCTGGTCGCAAATATCGCAAGGATGCTGATTTTGCTCATCGGTTTTCAAAATCCAAAAACTTTTCATTCTAAAAATTCGAAACCTCGATAACCGGACACCCTTTTTCAGAAATAGGTGTCCCGTCATCGAGGTTTTGCTTTTTTGGAGTGAAAAAATTTCGGATTTTGAAAAACGATTGGCAAAATCGCACCTCGCGATATTTGCGACCAGACTGTCAAAACAAAATTGACAAAAACATTCAAAAAGAGGTCTTAAAAGATGTCGGACCGAGCTGGGAACGAACTTTTGGGATGTCCGGTTATCCAGGTTCGGCCGTAGCGAATATCCACCAACTCCCCCCCCAGCCTCTGAAAATTTTTCCTTATAGAACCATATAACACGCCTCAAAATAAACTTTTATTTTTATTTCTGACTTTTGCCCTCTTAAAAATAGTTTTAGTCAAAAATTTCTCATGGTGCAAAATCTGAATCAGGATGAGCATGTGTTCATCCTGAGTTAGATTTCGCACCATCGTTAACTGTAGAATTTCTCGTATATTATACGAGAAATTAACGCAATGTTATTAATGCACAGTTATCGACGGTGCAAAATCTGACTCAGGTTGAACACGTGCTCATCCTGAGTTAAAAGTTTATTTTGAGGCGTATTATATGAAAACTACCCAAATATATGTCCCGAACCCCAGAAAAAGACATTTATTAGTCACAATTTTCGTGCGCTGACCTACCCTTGGGCCTAAGGGCTAAGCCTAAACTTGTTGTTTCAAAGAGTAGTTGAGGCGATTTTACGGAGGTGAGATTTTTAGGGGGCAAAGCTTTTTTCGCCGCCAAAAAGCTTTTTTTGCAGCTGAAATGCTTCTTTTTGCCGCTGATCATACTAACGAGTATTTATCGGTATTTTTCAATCGTAAATTTTTTATTTTCGAATTATCATGTAGCCAAGGATCTCTAGTTTCTAATAAGCTATCAACTGACTCGAAGTATCATGAAAAGTTATAGAAATACCTGTTTTTAAGAGACAGGAGTTCTTCCATAAAACAGGTATTTCTCAAAATTTTCATAACTACATCGAGTAAGTTGATAACTTATTAGAAACAAGAGATTCCGGGCTACATGCTGATGTAAAAAATAATAATTTACGATAAAAAAAACACCGAGAAATACTCTTTTGCGCACGAAGCACATGATTAGCGGCAATAAGAAGCTTTTTAGCTGCAAAAAAGCTTTTTGGCGTCAAAAAAAATTTTTGCCCTTTTTAGGGGGTGGGGTATTCGCTACTAGCGCCGAAAATTTCTCTAGCAACTTAAACTATTTTGGGACAGTTTCTAAAAAAATAGCCGAGTAAAATAATAATAATAAGGTTATTTTGAAAATAGTTTGAGGGAAGGATTATCAGAGGTTATAAAAACTCAAAATCTTTAATCTGAAAATTCTTAGCATTAGCATTACCACATTTAGGTTCTGGGACATCCGAAGACCTGATAGAGTGCTCAACTTAATAATCGCGCACACTGGCCAAGTTAGCAGCGTCGCTCTTCGACCTTCCAACCTTATTGCTACAGCTGGTCGAGACAAGTTTATAAGGGTGTGTGTATAGAAAAACTTTTTTCTTTTTTTATTTTTTCATTCAGATATGGGACTGGTCAGATCACAATCCCAAGACACCTGAATATTTCGTGGAACAATGGCAACAATCACTAGGATATCATGTAAGTATAGATATTCTTTGTTATATATTTAATTTAAACTTTGCAGGGTGTCCAGACAATACTTGGCATTTGGCTAGTTGCTCGGTTGACAATAACATACATGTTTGGGACATAAGACGACCTTTTCTACCTTTTAGCACTTTTAATGCTCACACTGAGACAGTCACTGGTCAGTATACTAACTTTGTAGAGATTTTGATTAAGCTGCTTTGGAAATAGTAATGATTGCAAATTTGCATCAAAATTAGAAAATATTTAAACGAAAACAAAATCGAAACTCAGAGATTATCAAAATCGAAAGAAAAAATGCAATTTCGACTTATCCTTGATAGGTGTTGACAATAAAGGAAACAAATACCAGAAAAAGGCTGCATTTTATAATAAAATAAAAAATTTCTTCGAATATCCACAAAACTGAAAAACAATTCTCACATAAAAAGAAAAAACCGAACTGTTAAACCTCTATGAATTTTTTTTTGAATAATGTTCGTCATGCTCGATTTACTGTCAAAGGTGCTGGTGTTTCATGCGCATGGGGTGTAAAATATTGAGACCTCATAAACTGGGAAAATTACCTTGTTACTCTCTTTCTTTCTCGTTAATACATTTTACATACAGTCAACCCCCGATTTAACGGTCCCCTAAAAGTTCGTTCCAGCCTGCGGTCTGACACTTTTTACCCTAATTTTTTAAATCAATTTTCAAGTGTGATTCGCCATTGTAGTGTGAAATATCGCAAGGATTCTGATTTTGCCGATTGTTAATATAAATGACAACAATTTCGCCGTAAGAACCGCGGCCCTTATATTTAAAAATAGGGGCCGTTATATCGAGTAACCTCAGGCCTTTTCAGCAAAATTGTTGTCATTTACAGAAACGATCGGCAAATCGAAATCCTTGCGTTAATTCGCACTAGACTAAAGAATCACTTTTAGTATATAAATGGGCATGCCCACGCTAATAAGCCTAGAGTTTAATTTTAGCTAAGGTTTTGTTAGAAACCATGTTGAACAATACGTAGGATTTTTGAATTCCCGGCACCACCTCTTATCAGGATGGGCATGCCCTTTAAAAGACCATGGTTTTAAACGCAGCGGCATTTCCGAAATTCGAATTGGCGGAAGACACTTTTTACTCCGAAAATATTCAACAATCAATTTTTAAATTATTTTTCGTTTGCATCTAAAATTTTAAACCGTCAAGCCCAACGTTGATCGACATTGCCAGATCGGATGACTTAGCCTACTATCACTGCACCATATCAGTTTCACGATATTCCAAATGATTCAAAAAACATTTTCGGGATAAAAAAGTGTCCCCCGCTTATTCCGATTTCGGAAATGCCGCTGCGTTCAAAAACCGTGGTCCTTTAATTTAAAAATTGGTGTAAAAAAGTGTCGGACCATAGGCGGGAACGAACTATTAGGGAGGCCGTCAAATAGGGGGTTGACTGTACTCAATTTATGACAGTAGAAATAGGCAGTAGAAGGTGCAGTAGTTGGTGGCCGTGCGCTATTTTCTTCTCTAGTTCATTTCACATTTACAAATAAAAAATAATTCGAAAAAACATTTTTCGTATTTTTGGCTGTCCCCCCCCTCCAATTCCAAAATGCGAAATTGCAATTGTCATCAACAGCGATGGTCCTTTAAAAAAATCATAATTTCAGACATGAGTTGGCCGAGAGGTATAGCAGCTCAGCAAAACAAGTCAGTACCAGGCCAACCAATTATTCCCACCGATAGGTTTATATCATGTGGTAGAGATGGGAGACTCATCCTCCATTTCATGGAGCATGGCTTTCGCCCAATGAAATATGCCAATTCGGTCGCTTTGGCTTATAACTCTCCTTGTGACGGGTTAATTGTGTCCAGTATGCTTTTTCGGAAACTAGAAAATCTGAACAAATTTTTTAAAAATTCAGTTCCACCCCTGCCCAGAAGGTCAGCCAATCCAGATTTATCTGATCCATTAGGAGAAAGATCCCGAGTAATTATTTTTTATGTTATAATTTTTTTAGTGTCTTGTGATTTTCAGATGTTATCTTCCACGCCGTCCCATAGATTCTTGCCTAAAAACTTCTAAAACTATTGCTCATTTGGCTAAAAGGTTGTTATTATTCAAAGTAAGCTTATATCCGCTCAGGAACTGAACCAGAAATGCCTGGGACAATTACCCGAAAGCATAAACCCTTTTGTATGCATATTTTGAAGTAGCATGCCTCTCTACATAGTATTGGAGGGATAATTTTTTCTGGGCAAATACACTTTTTCGGGCAAATATAGTTCTTTTTGGGACAGAAATACTTTTTTGGGCCAGATGGGCTTGGGGCAGATATACTTTTTTCGGGCAAATTTACTTTTTTGGTGGCAATTTTTTTTATGGGGCAAATTTTTCTCTTTTCGGGACAATTTTTGTTCCAGAAAAGTTTTTAGAAGAAGGTGAATTTGTCCCGAAAAAGAGAAAAATTTGCCCCATAAAAAAATAAATTTGCTCCGAAAAGAATTTGCCCCAAAAAAAGTATATTTGACCCAGAAAAAAGAATTATCCGTATTGGAGGCTAAAGACTGGAAGATGTGGTTGCCTACAGTTAAAAATTTAGGCTAATTAAACCTTGATTTAAGGTCAATTAGTGCTGGTCCCTAGTCCCTAGGAATGGATATTTTTTTTAATAATAACTTTTAACAAGTCATCTTATTAACTAATGTGAAAATGACCATACTCACAATTATCCGCAGATAAATCGCTGGATGGGGAAGAAATAAACTGCTGACTGAACGAAGCAAAAGTATTGTTTGAGACACTATATACCTAACAAACTATATGTATATGTTAGGGGAAAATCTAAATTTGACTTGCACAACTGTTATTTCTGTTTGAAATCGTGAGAAATTCTGGAATACCCTGTGCTATAAAATTTCGACTTTATTTGACTCCATCAAATTAATTCAGATACAAACTGGTGGAGGTTCAGTTGACGAACTTTGTGAGTACAATGCTGAGGTGGCGGATGACATTGGACAGGAGCAAATTGCTTATTCCTGGCGTATGATTGCACTTCTCTGTTCCGGTTGAAACTTTTAAATTTTTTTGAACCTTCACCAGATCAATGATTTTCTAGGCACTGATTTGGGTTCAGTCCGTCCCCAATTTTCCACCAGAAATGGCTTCAAACGAACAATATCCCAAGGAAATCTAGGTATTCCTGTGTAGTTTATAATATTTTAAGCTCTAATACTTTTCTAGATCAAAACAAAGAAAATGAGACTAACAACCGTAGTAATTCCATGTCGGATGGAAATGAAGATGAGGCTGCTGCCACCACACTTATCTCCGGCTCATTGTCTCAAGGCTATCAAAACGCTTTCGCCACCAGCAATGACTTTTTCTTTGGTGAGGGCGAGTTGAACTTGTATGGGATGAGTGGCGATGACTCTCACATTCTCTCTGCTAGTCGGCAGTAAGTGTTGCGAAAATATAATAGCAAATGAAATCGATCTCATGACTAGGCTTGGTCAAAAATAGTAATTTTCAAAGAAACAAGTCTAAAAAATCGAAGGTCGATAAATGAGATTTTTCAAAAGTTGGATGTACAGAGTTGTATATAGCCAGTTAAAGGGCTATGATCACGCGTTTTGAATTGTTCCCGCCAATTCAAATTTTTTTACCTAATCATTGAACTTCTGTACGGATTTTTCAACTTGGCTTCTAACAAAACAAGGCCTAGAATTTGATTTTAAAGGGGCATGCCCGTTCGTTAAGGCGCAAACCAGCAGTTTTTTTTTTCGAATTTTTTCGAATCGTCCCATTTTTCACTCGTTCTGCGTCAAATCTGATATAGATGACCTTATACTGCTTTTAAAAACTAGACAGAAAACTTAAAAAATCTAGACGAGAACGAATGTAAAAATTTATCGAGAAAGAAAAGAACTGCTGGTTCGCGCCTTTTCTCCCATCGGCACGATCATGCCCCTTTAAGTAAAGTTTTGTTAGAAACCAAGTTGAAAGATCCGTGCAGAAGTCATTCATTATGATATGCGCTTTCAAGATTTCTATAAAAAGATAAAGAAAATGTTAAAAATATTAGATTCGATTATAGAACCTTTGAGAAAACAAGCAATGAAAGGGAAAAAGTGATTTCTTTGGAAAACCACCTGTTGGCCGAAAAAGCAACTCTTGCCAACTCTGCCTTTAAAGGGGCATGCCCACGCTAATAAGAGGTGGTGCCCGGGAATTCAAAATTTTTTCCTAATTATTGAACTTCTGTACGGGTTTTTCAACTTGGTTTCCAACAAAACAAGGCCTAGAATTTAATTTTAGGTATGGTTTTGTTAGAAACCAAGTTGAAAAATACGTACAGAAGTTCAATGATTAGGAAAATTTTTTGAATTCCCGGGCACCACCTCTTATTAGCGTGGGCATGCCCCTTTAACAACGCTTTTTTTTAGCTTTTAGTGTTTTTATAAATTGAGGGTATTCATTCATGTGTTCAATTTTTTGCCTTCTTATAGCTGGATATGACCGAACTTAAGATCCAGAAATAATAAAAGATCTTTTAATCCTAGAACGTTCACTTTGACCACAAATTAATCAAAATATTTTCTGAAACTCGGTTCAGCTAGTGTCAACTGTACCATTTATTGTTTCTTTTGTGCTCAGTGCTGATTTTTTGAGATGCCATTCATTGGTTTTTTTTTGCAATGAATGGAAATCGGCTTCAACATCCTGTTTGCCAATCTTGTCCACAGAAGCCAAGCTGAATTCTCGCACTTCAAAATTATCTGAAAAAAAGATAAAGGCACATAAACAGCCGGAACATAACACTTTTCTCTCGAGGAGCTATTTACAACTTGAAACACAGACGCCGGTCACCTTCGGTCCCTTGGAGATCAGACACTTCGTCGTCAATAGCGTCATCTCCATAATCCACGTTCAGGCCTCCGAATCGTCCTTTTTTAGAAGAATTGTCCTTTTTTTGGCACCCCAAATCTTTTTTATTTTTGAAAATTTAGTCTTTTTTTTCGCTTGTGTTTTTTTCGCTTCAAAATGGCAACAAGCAGTGGATAAAATGACCCTTTTACTTCAAAAATAGTCAAAATGTCCTTTTTTTGAAATTTTTCGTTCGGAGACCTGGTAATGAGTCTTCACTATAGCAGAATAATGTGAATAAACCCTACGTCTTTGTTATATCCATGCTTTATTTGTAATAGTGATAGTAGATATTTCCATTATTTCCTCATTATTTCCATGCTTTTTGAGAAATCCCTTTTATTCGAATCGAAATAATCGGAGAGAGAACATACGAAATTTAGGTCCGACGAAATTATGTCCGTGTCCGAAATAGCAACCCCCCCCCCAACCAGAAAAGATCCATAATTTGTTCAGCCTTTTGAGGTGATAATAATTTTGTGGACCAATTGATAATGGATTGATTGACCGCACGCCAACAAATGTGGGCTAATATACTTAAAAATAAACAAAATAAAAACCTTCGTGAGTTAAATCCTTCACGAGTTGATCTTTTGCCAATTAGCCGATCCTAGGCCGACCTATTTGAAATTTCGATAATTCAAACACTTAAATCTTAACATAATTCTGGACTATTTCAGATCCATAAATATCACATCCGACCTTTCCAAGATCAAAGACGAGGCATTCGATGTGAAAAATAATGGAAGGAATGCAGATCCTACCAGAGCGGGACATCACCGAGAAGACTCATTAGCTGAAGAAGACGTTGATGAGACTGAATTCTTCAGTGATGGAGACCAGATGTCTAACTCATCCTCTAGCAGCACACAAGGTTGAACAGTTTTGGAAATTTTCATCATGAATTACTATGGGCGGGAGTAAGATGCGGCAGATCATATTGCGGCAGATCATATTGCGGCAAAACTAATTCCGGCAAAATTAAATTGCGGCAAATGACATTGCGACAGTTGCAATTGCAACAATTAAAATTGCTTTGATTTTGCCGCAATTCGAATTGTCGCAATGTGATTTGCCGCATCTTACTCCTGCCTATTGTTATAGTAATCTATTTTTAGACGAGATTGAGATAAATGGAGGAGCAAACCTTAGCATCGCATGGGATCCACTTCCTCGAATAAAATCTATCTTGGACTACTTCTCGCAAATGGTTTAATTAATGGTTAATCATTTTTTCTGTAGCTAATTTACTTTTTGTAGCGAAAGTGTTTTTTTTGTGGCAATTTTTTGTAGCTAATTTACTTTTTTTGTGCCAAATTTATTTTGTAGCTAATTTACTTTTTTGTGGCAAATTTATTTTTTTCTGTAGCAAATTTACTCTTTTTTGTAGCAAATCCGATTTTCGTCTGTAGCACATATACTTGAGCTAGTGTGCTTATTTATTATTCTAAATTCTCGAAACTTCTATTCTGAGTCTATGAAAGACTTTGACATCATAAAAGACAGGGGGATTAATTGCTGATGAAGCCGCTGGGCTCTAGGTCTAATCTAAAACACACACACCTGGCACTCGCTCGGCTGAAGTTTTAGAAATAAATAAGCACACTAGCTCAAGTATATGTGCGAATTGTGTGTATGTGTAAATTTGCTACAGAAAAAATAAATTTGCCACAAAAAAAATTAAATTTGCTACAGAAAAGGAAATTTGCCACAAAAAAGGTAAATTACCGTATTTCTTGTAATAAGGCGGCATGCCATTATTTTTCAAAGCCCCGAAAATTCGAGAAATTCGGATTCAATCAAGAGATTTTTGGATGCTCAACCAAAATCTAAAAATTGGAATCGGTAGAGCTCGTGGGAGTTAAGAATACGCATCAAACAGATAAGCGAAATATTTACTCTGCTCCGAGATATGGACCCTCGAAGTTAGGGGTGCCGCCTTATTAGAGGGTGTCGCCTTATTACAGGAAATACAGTAGCTACAAAATAAATTGCCACAAAAAAGAGTAAATTCGCTACAAAAAAAATTGTCACAAAAACATTTTTGCTGCAAAAAAAAGTAAATTTGCTGCAGAAAAACTGATTAACCTCAAGTAATCCAGATTTTTTTGTAAAATTAAAATTGCTCAGGGAGATGTGCAAAGCTGTGCCGCCATGTGTCTTGTTTTCGGCGACAAGGTGGTCGACTCAAAACTTATAAAAACAAACCAAGCGGAGTTGTGGTTCTACGAGTATCTAGGTAAATTCCTATGGTCAACAAATCACAGAAAAAGAATACGCTTACTTTTGGGTGAAGACCTTGGCCAGCCCAAGTTTATTTTGTCTATGAAACCTGTCCTGGCCATTGTAAAAACAATTAAACTCTGCCCTGATATTATTCAGGAGTAAAGTAAAAGTAGCTCACGTGTGTTAAAGTATCTCACGACAGCTGATAATAATAGCTAAGTAGTTTTTATTTAGAGCTATTAGAAAGGTTACAATTATGGAATGCAGCTGCAGCATTCATTAAAGTATGTTTCCGATCAAGGATCAGTGAATTGAGCAATCAGGTAACAAGAAAACAAATATTCGACAGCGGATAAGACATTTTAGGGCACTTATGTGAAAGTGTTATGCACTAACTGCAAAGCTCATATGGTCTCTTCAGCAATGCCGTGTAAAGAGTGCAACAAATCTATTAGCTACAGATGTTGCATTTGCGAAAGTAGGATGAAGGTAGCTTGACACGTTTCACGGTTTTTCATGCAAAATTTCATTTATAGGGTGTGTGGAGCGGATGTAGTGAGTGCGGACACGGTGGCCACATTGAATGTAAAATTTTTATTTTATTCATTTTAATTTTTTTTATTTTAACAAATCCATCTTTGGTTTTGAGATAAGTCAGAGTAGCATCTTTAAATTGCCAAAAATCAATGATTTTTATATTTCAGGCATGCGTCAATGGTTTACAGAGTTTGACTTTTGCCCATTCCTAGGCTGCGGTCATGGTTGTCAGAGAAAACCGAAAAGATAATTAATCTACACGGAGATATAGCCAGTTTATTAATGTAGAAAAATAATAAATGTATGTACAGCAGACAAATAAAATGACCAAATGATTTCATACAGCTTTTCAAGTGGACCATGAAACTTAAAAATCACAGCAATTTGGAAATTTTGAATTCGCGCGGGGCCGCACTAATTTTGCAAATAGTGTTTTCGAATTGTTTTTTGTGATGTAAATGTAGTACCGTCTACCAGTGCTGGCATTTCAAAATTTCCGGCTCCGGATCTGGCTCCCGGCTCCGTCGGTGCCAATTTTCCGCTCCGGATCTGGCTCCGTCTCGGAGCCGGAGCGGAGCCAGATTGCCAGCACTGCCGTCTACTAGTCCAGCCAACGTTGCTCGACATTGCCAAATCGGACAACTTATCGTACTTTTACTGCATCATAACTACTTATACGAGTCCGTGATAAAAATTCACTCGTAAATGAAATTCAAATTTTCAATGCACGCAAAAAAACTAATTCAAAAACACCATGGATAAAATAAGGGTATCCCGAACGAATTCGAATTTCGCAATTCGCTGTGCTTATAAAGTCTCATGGTCCTTTAAGTTAAGTTTTGCTACTGCTCCAGGAAAAGCCCTAACTGTTACCTGACGAACCCTATTTTCCATTTATTTTCTTTAAGTAATGGAACAATGGATGGAGTTAACACGCATGGACGAACAGTAAACGAAAACACACACACAAATAATTGGATGTCAGGTCTTTTGTCTAGATCATAGGCAATTCGTGTACTGACAGATCTCCTTTTAGTCCAGCTAAGATAATCGCAGCATTGCCGTTCAGCCCACCCCACCGATCTGAGTAAACAAGCCTTGGAAAATCTGAATTCGCCTGCAAACTTCGTGGACAGTCGATGGAACAGAGCAATTCGCCAGAACCCAAAGACCAACCTCTCGCTATCGCATCTTCTCCTACTAAAATAAAAGCTATTGAATTTAGGAAAGTAGCCACAGAAACAGATCAAACCTGCAAAAACAAATCTTTCACTGGCATCTACGAAGCATGGCACTTTGTGCGATGAGTTCCTATGACCGTCGAGTTCTAGAACGCAGCTGCGAGTTCGATTATCCCAGAGCTTTAGCTGAATACAAAGCCATTATAAAATTATTTAGTATGGAGATCAGTCGTTTAAGCGAACCTTCCCATTAAAATTGTCAGTTAAAATCTAGAACACAATTATTAGATGTTTTTTAAAGACGCCAAGTTACGTGGTTGGGCCGATTTTCCATCCTATGAATAAAGCACGTCGAATTCGAATCTGGAAACTCCCCAACAGTATGATTATTAGACATTCGCAGATCAAGGATGAGATGTTTGCATTCCTTCGACCAAGGTATAAGATGTCTCCTTCCTGCAAATATTATCGAATTTAATTTATTCATTATTTGTTTAAACGTATGCAATCAGACTGATATACCTTTGAGTACTGCTGTGCAATAACGTTCTTGCCACCACTTGAAACTTTGAACTTGCTTTCATTTAGAACATCGAAGACTGCCGCACAGTTCTCCATACCTGGAAATCGAAGACCAATATAGTAGAGCAAGATCATAACCCCCTACCTACGCCAACACGCATGTGATTTGAGTCAAATGCACATGACCAGATGTGTTCGTTTGTCATCCATTCCGCGTTGTAAATCGGTGATGACATTGAATCTTTGCCCTGCAAGGAGGGAATTAAGTCTTCTAACTTACCACGAAAAAGTCTTTAAGCCACAAATACAAGCCACTTACTTCTTCTTTGGTCAACTGATCGACTGCTTTTAAGAATACTTTACACCGAGTGATGATTTTGTAGCTATTATAGCTATTAGAGACATAGGAGTTGGCCGTAGCGTATATCATAACTGTGACATCCGAGTCTGCTGGTGCGATCGTCATGTCCACTAACGTCGAATCAACATTGATGCAGTTGTCTACAGTCTCGAAGCGAAGCCCATAAGTCTTAAGATAGTAAATTAAATTGGAATAAAAACCTTAAAGGACAAACTTACATTCGACGAAAAGCGACCATTCGTATCTAATAGCGATTTTCCAGTATCACGTAGCCTTGATTCCCTCTCTGCTTTGGCGTGGTCCACACTGACTTTGTACGAAATGACCTGAGAGCAGGAAGGATAGTCTGCACCATTTGAACTGACACCCCAGCACCCGATCAGCGCTTTGCCCTCTTCTTTCACATCGAGAAACTGACAACCAGAAAACTGATCCGACAATGAATCAATCACCTAAATTCCAAAAGTGTGAAGACTAAAACGACTCGGTTTAATACCAAATACCTCAAAGTTGTAACTAGGGCAGCTGGAGACTCCACTGAAAACCACCTCATTAATAACAAATTTTGGCTAAATATGAGTATAACCACCCACTCAATATGAGTATAACCACCCCACTAAAGTCTAATGTAACCCCCTCATGTGACCTTACGATTGAAATCTGAGGATGTTAGCTACACGTTGGTGTGAAAATTTCTTAGTTTAGTACACAAAAATGCTTCTATTTTATTAAAATAGCCTTTAATCACTTTTAGTCAGTTCTAGAAAATGTTCGAAGTGGTTCAGACTATTTTAATTAAAATAGAAACATTTTTGTGTACTGAGCTAAGAAATTTTTACACCATCGTGTAGCTAACGTCCTCAGCTTTCAATCGTGAGGTCACATGAGGGGTTACATTAAACTTTAGTGGGGTGGTTATACTCATATTGAGTGGGGTGGTTATACTCATATCGAGTGGGGTGACTATACTCATATTGCTCCCAAATTTTTAACAAAAAAATAAAAACCCACCGAATTCTTTGCTCATCAATCATCTTCTTAGCGCTAACAGCAGGAAATGAACAGCGACCACGACCGATTTGCATATCGCGGAGTATTACTAAATCTATCATGAAGGAGATACTCAAAGACATAATCAAACTTACCAGGCAGCATTTGAGTGATTGACTTGTGAACTTGATTTTGAGCAGGACGGATTTGCTGACGCTGCCTTGTTCTGTTTTCGTTGTAGTGCACATTGTTCATGAAATCAATGTTTTTTGAGTTGATCCACTTGGCTGAAAAAAACAAGCAAATGGTAAACTATGAAGAACACTTCAAGCAAACTAACTTGGCCAGGTTGATTAGACAGGATCTTATAGAATTTTCCAGTAGTCTGCAAAAATTTAATAAAAGCAGCATTTTGTAATTTTCAAAGTGATAATGATAGTGATAATAATGATAATTGCTAAAATGACAGTTGCTCGTAACTCGGTTTTCTCATGGAACAATGCCAAATCTGATATGGATGACCTACATCTACTTTTCGATTTCAAATATAATATTGATATAATATTGTCATATATATCAGATTTGGCATTGTGCCATGAAAAAACCGAGCTATGAGGAACTACCATTTTAGCAAGTATCATTATCACTGTCATTATCATTATCACTTTGAAAATCCCAAACACTGAATAAAAGGCGGTTTTGGTGGAAGTAAAAGTACCACGTCAAAAGAATAGCCTGGAAGATCGCTGAGATCCTGTGAACGAATTACAGGATCCGATGACCGAGGATTTTCCCTCCTATTGACCTTATGTCGCCTGTAGTTTTGTTGATTGCTTGCCGAGGAGCATTGTCTGTTGTAGTGCTGAGACATTCTGAGCTGAAACTAAACAGAATTAAGGTTGGGAAAGTAATATAGCAGAAATTTGGGAAAAACAATATAACCGATCGGCATTAATGAAGAAAAATGCGGACATAAAAAATGGAACAAAATAATAATTAACACAGGTGTCACTTCTTATAAAGGAACACAATGAACATGTTTGAAGAAAAACAGCACGAGGGTTTCTCTTCCTGTTCTATAGACAGCTATAAAATGCAATAAAAACAAAATAAAAAGGAACTTCTTGCTGGGACTTAGTCCATTCAGAACAAGTTTTGGCAATCACTTTGGCATAAACCGATTTGGTTTGCGAAAAGGCTAAAATATTCCACGAAAAGATTATTTCTGCCACGAAAAACGACATACCACGAAAAAGCGGAAATGTGCCACGAAAAAGCTGAAATGTACCACGAAAAAAATTATTTATGCCTTTTTCTGTCCAAGACCAACCAAATTTAGCAATATTTTGCAAGAATTCAAATTTTTTAGTCATGAAGTAACGGCACTACCAGAAATTAACACAATTGATTATAGCACAAATTGATTATGACACAAATCGATTATAACACAGATTAGTTCTCATGGGCTCTTTAGAAATATTCGTATCCGTGTCTGCATTCTTATCTGTAACACATACCGTAAACACGGCTTGCTATTACATACAATTTATTACGCAAACACGGCTCATTGTGGCCGAAAACTCGGTCTAGTTATAACCAATTGTGTCATAATCAATTTGTGCTATAATCAATTGTGTTAATTTCTGGTAGTGCCGAAATAACTTGGATCCTCAGAATCCCACCCGGAATGGCCAGAAGCCCCTGAAACTTGGTTTTTTGGGAGTTTACTAAAGGGGGAGTAAACTTTTTGCGAAAATTCGATTGGGCGGATCAGAATTCCGGTCCGATCGGCTGAATCACTCAGAATTCCAGGTTTATGGTGGTTTTGAGTGGTTCAGGGTGGAATCCGAAATCCGAAAACCGAAAAATGTCTTGCAATGAAATCAAATTTAGCTTTTCCTCGGTATTTGTTAACCCGAATTCAAGTTTTCTTCTATGTTTTCTATGTTCCCGTCATACATCTGCCACCTTTGCTGGCGCCGACAAGTATTTGGTCCGGGCCCCATTCCGGTGGTTTGTATGTATTCAGTGGTTCGGGCTCCATCCTGGTGGTTCGGGTGTATCCTGGTTGTTTTGGCTTGACCGCTTACAACTTTGAATATTAATGCGGATTGAACTGTTTTGGGCCATATATTGGAGGTTTCTTTGGTCCCCCTGCTGTTTTTTTTGTTAATTTTCAGGCCTTTGGCTTAGCCAAGGGTAGTTCAGCGTATCTTAGGACGGACTCAAACATATCTTGGACTCATGTTCAAGTCCATCCCAGCATACGCTACCCTGCCCTTGCCTAAGCTTGAGCCTAAAAAACCACAAAGAAATAACTACAGGGGGACCAAGGCAGAACCCCATCCTCGCATTGTAATATAAGGCACTGTTCTGTGTGTTATGAAAAAGTGGATTCAAAAAAATCTTGAAATTTTGATTCTTATTTTTGGAGCTCGAAAATTTTCCGAAATCTGAAATCCGAATTCCGAAATCCTATACTTTTTGAGCTCCGAATTCCGAAATCCGAATTCCGAAAAAATAGGTCAAGTTCCGAAATCCGAATTCCGATTCCGAAAATTCTGGAGTTCCGATTCCGAATTCCGTTCCGATTTTTTTTCCGGTTCCGACGCAGCCCTGGTCAATACCCTCATATCAATCAATTGTGCTCCGTCGCAGTGCAGTGAAACTTTCAACTACTTCCTCCGAAACAAGGGTCTTCTCAAGGACGCGCAAAGCAGCGAAAAATATTGATCTACCGTATATTCTCTATTAGAAGGCCCGGGCCTTCTATTTTTCAACCCTTAAAAAATCGGAAAAAAATTATTTCGAATTTGAGATTTTTGGGTGCTCAACCAAAATTTTAAAAGTGGAATCAGGTAAGCTCGTGCTAACTAAGAAAACGCGAAAACCAGATTTGCGAATTTCTTTTTCTAGGCTGATATATAGGTCCTCAAGGGGGCCTTCTATTAGAGAGGGCCTTCTAATCGAGAATATACGGTATTTTTGTTGTTTGTTGAATCTAGTTCTTCCGTATGCGGATGTGTTCTTTCAATATGTGCAACCTGTCTGTGAAATTCGGACAACCAGCGTCTGGCACACAAAACCACAATTTTCTCACCGGTCGAATTCTCATTCAAAACTGCTTAAACATGCCATAGTTTGATACCTTAGCTCAATGCTTGGTTACTAATTGTAGGAAAATTCAAGAGCTACGAAACAGGCTGAAAATTAGCCTTCTATAAAAGCTAATTATATAAAAGCTAAAACTAGCTTTCTTTTAGGTTTCTATAAAAAATACAAGTTCCAACTTTATTAAAAACATCCGGGATACCCCTGACTTGCCGGGGCCTATGGTAGTTTTTCCAAAAAAGTTTTGATCTTGAGATTATGATCTGATATAATATTCTTCGAGTGCAGCATATTTTCCTTTCATTTTTAGGCTTATCAAGTACTGAATTCAGAAATTGAACTCGAACCGAAAAAAGCTTAATAGTCACATTTTGACCGACTGGACCTTGGGCCGGAAAGTAGGAAATGTGGGAATTGTGGTTTTTTCACTAAATACCCAATACCCCATCAGATTTGGTGCGAACATGGTCTATTTTTAAGATATGAACCTCGGAAGTTAGGTACTCGAGGAGGTCCTGAATCCGTGGATGTCTAGCCTATTTTTCTTTGGAGGGGGTTATTCCCTACTCACATCCCAACTCATTATTTACCATTAGATAGCCAATAAAGTAAGCTTTCTAATGGTGTATATACATTTGCAGTGTTTATTATATTATTAAAATAATGAGCATTTTAATGCAAAAGAACCTATTTTAGCTTCGATGATTTTCATCGAATTTTTCCCCTTACTGAATTTTCCCAAGCTAACCCCGTGACAAAAAATATATCAGAAAATAGCCCTTTTTCCTTAGCTACAAAATGGTATGAAATAAACTTGAAAAAGGGGGTGTAGTGATTTCCAAAAACTCCTTTGAATCATGGCGAGCACACGAAATTCATTCTTCATATCTTATTGAGATTAAAATTTTCATAGAAAAATTGCTGATTCTGACACCGGAACCGTGCTCAGCGTGGTCAATTTGCTTGGGGAACATAATTAACATAAAAAACTCGCCTTCAAATTTCAAATTCCGCTCGAAACAAAACATTTGCAAGAGTTCTAAAAAGGATAATACAGTCAACTCCCGATTTAGTGTACACACTGAGGACCGGCTCCAGGTGTATACTAAATCGAGTGTACACTAAATCGAGGGTTCATTCTAGTCATTTAAATGAACCGCCAGCCAAAATGATTCAATCCAGGTGTACACTAAACGAGGTGTACACTAAATCCGGTGTACACTAAATCGGGAGTTGACTGTATTTAAAATTAGCCATAAAATACGGGTCCACCCGGAAACACCCCGGCCGAAACACCCTCGCCGAAACACCCCGGCCAAAACACCCTCGGCCAAAACGCCCCCATATAAACGTTTATGGCCAGAATGCACTTACTGAAAAAGTTAAATAGTAAACAATTTTATTCACGCTGTTACAGTGCCATACATATGCTATTACCAGTGTGGTAAAAGTACAGAAATAGCCACCCCACCACCACCGCCACCAGCAAGTGTGGCAGCCACCGCCATCACCACCGGTGGCGGTGCCTGCCACCGCCACCGGTGGCTGCCACCACAACAAACCACTTCCGGAAACGACGAAAAAGGCGCAAAATAGCGCGCGAAAATTTCAAAAACTCGAAATATCAACAGGTTAATGCTTTTATTACAGTCGGAAGTCGAAAATCGAATTCCAATAAAACGCTTATTATGTTTAGAAGAACTCGTTTTTTTCAAAAATTCAGGTCTAAACACAACATATCGACCTAAAATGGTCTCAGGAGTTCGGATAAGACATTATTTTTAAGTTCTTGTCAATCAAAAATTGAGTTTTGCGCACACCCACATACCTTAGACGCAAATCACTCGAAAGTGATTCTAGATGCATTAAAAAGCATGAATACAGTCTCGATATAACGCGACCCTCGGGGCCGTAAAAAGGTCGCGGTATATCACGGGTCGCGTTATATCGCGACTCGACTGTACCAGAGTTTATTTATGCAGTAGCGGATTTTTCACTTATTTAAAAAAGTGTTTAAACCACTCTTAAGTAATTTTTATATGCTTCAAACGATAAAAAAGTTATTTTCTGACATTTTCCACACAAAAAATGAATTTTTGAAAAACATTTTTTGACCAAAGCTTGACTTTTTGCCTTGGGGTACCAAGGTAAACCACCTTATATAAGGGTATTTTACCGCGTTTTGGTCACTGGAGCTGGGCAAAAAGAGTCTTTTTATGCGTTTTAAGAGTCTTGCTCGGAATCATGTCTAAGTTAAGTGAGTGCGTGCATTTTCAACTCTCAAGCCCCTGCGCACCCGAAGGGGCGAAGGGGCTTGAGACTCTGGATGCATAAAAATGTATGCATACCAGAGTTTATTTATGAGGTAGGCTCTAGTTAACAAAACTATTTTCAAATTCCTCTTTTTGGGGTATCCAGGTACCTCCCAGGTTGGATTGACTTGGCAGACAAAGGTAAAAGTCGAATTTTGGCCAAAAAAAATTTTCCAAAAAAATTAATTTTTTGTGTGGAAAAATGTCAGAACATAACTTTTTTTTATCGTTTTAATCATATGGAAATTACTTAAAAGTCGTTAAAACACTATTTTAAAATAAGTGAAAAAACCCAAAAAAACTTATCGAAATAAATTTAGAAAATCTAAAATAAGCAAAATCTACTGAAATTTAAAAAAAAGTCTGAACATTTTGCCACCAAAACTGCCACCGGTGTGTTCTGCCACCCACCGCCACCGGTGGCTACCTAAAAACACCACCACCACCGGTGGATTTACCACACTGGCTATTACAGTAAATTTATGATAAATAAACACCAGAATGAAGTGATCCTATGTGTGCTTATATTATAAGTCCAATGTATACTATGTTTTTCAACATGGAAATTTGCAAAAAGAGACCTTTTATGCAATTTATGATTAAGAGTACATCTCGGAATCATGTCTAAGGTAAGTGAGTGCGCGCATCTCTAACTCTCAAGCACCCTGTGCCCCTTCGGGGCGCAGGGGGCTTGGAGTTGAGATGCGCACACTCACATACCTTAGGCACAAATCACTCGAAAGTGACTCAGGATGCATGAAAAAAGCATGCATACCAGTGTTTCTTTACGCGGTAGGTCCCAGTCATAGTTGGACGTCTCTGAAAAACCACCGCCGCCACCGCCGGCGGCGTCGCCAACACCACCGCCGCCGCCGGCGCTGCCAACGCCGCCGCCGCCACCGCCGCCGCCAGCTAACGCTTCACTGTCAAAAAAATTTTCTGTTTAATTTATGTTTGTCATACAATTATATTTTGTAAGAGAACAGTAAACTTCTAAATTATGTCATTTTATCATATTTTCATGAGATGACCATTTAAAACAAGCATTGTTTTGGTACTTTGTAAAATTGGTCCTGTTGGAGTCTTTCTTCCTGAAGAGAGCATAGCAATGATACTGAATAGTCTTTCCACTCTTGCACTTGTAGCTGGTGTTGCTAAGATCTCAAATGCCATCTGAGAAATCGAAGTATATGTCTAGAAAGTCAAGTTGTACTGTAAAATGTACAAGACCAATTTGCTTTTTACCTCAATTCTGGACTTCCAGAAGTCTCATGGATTACAGGTACCAAGAAAAGCATCGCTGCTACCGCCGCCGCCGCCACATTGCTGCCACCTCCGCGCCGCCTAATTACTTCGCCGCACCTCCACCGCCGCCGCCGACCTCATTTTCAGCCGCCGGCGCCGTCGCCGCCGGCGGCACCTCATATTTTGCCGCCGCTGGCGGCGGCGGCAGCGATCCAACTATGGTCCCAGTTGACAAAACTATACAGTCAACTCTCGCTATAATATACACCCTCGTAACCGGTGTAGGTCTATATTATGGCGATAGTATACTATGGTGAGTGTATATTAAAGCGAGAGTAAAAAACCAAACTCTATGCATATGTATATTATATCGAGTGTAACAGCAAATCATAAGGCGCTTGATTGAATCCATTATAAAAATTCAATGACTAACCGGGAATAAATGTGTTAGTTCACTTTGCTTTTCTTTGTGCTACTGATAAAAGGCCTCATCTAAGCAAATTGACACAAAAAACAGCAGATATTTGTCTGTCATTTTTTTCTTGTCAGGACAAAATCGTTGTTTTCTCAAGTGTATATTATAGCAAGAGTAAAATAAAAGAGAGTGTAACTTCTGAAGTGTATACTATAGCGAGGTGTATACTATATCGAGTGTATACTATAGCGAGAGTATACTTTTTTGACTTTCTTTGCCGGCCAACCAAATACCGCTCAGGTGTATATTATACCGAGATGTATACTATTGCGAGTGTACATTATAGCGAGAGTGGACTGTATTCCAATTCTATCTTTTTGGAGTATGAAGGTACCTTTTAAAGGTACCCTTTTAAGGGTACCCTTTTGAAGGTACCCTTTTAATGATTTACCTTTGTCCACTGGGGAAAAAGTCAATTTTCGCTTAAAGACTTTTCTCGGAAACAGTTCTTTACTAACCAAAATAACATATGTTTCAACAGTTTTTACAGCATTCTGATTCTTTTAGAGTGGTTCAACATCTTTTTTGGAAGAAAGCCGTTAATTACATTCATGGTAAAAATATTTAAATGGGGGTGTTTCGGCCGGGGTGTTTTAGCCGGGGGTATTTTGGCGGGGGTGTTTCGGCCAGGGATGTTTTGGCCGGGGGTGTTTTGGCGGGGTGTTTCGTCGGGGGTGTTTCGGCCGGGGGTTTTTCGGCGGGGGTGTTTCGTCCTGATCCCATAAAATTAAGTTTATGGCCAACATTCAGTATTTCATGGCCAGCTCGAGTTTATGCCCAAAATTGAATATTTTATTGCCAATTTTAAATATTATCCCTTTTAGAACTCTTTCAAATGTTTTTGTCGAGACATCCACGGATTCAGGACCTCCTCGAGTACCTAACTTCCAAGGTCGATACCTTAAAAATAGACCATGTACGCACCAAATCTGATGGCGCCATCGTGTTAAGCGTATGATAAATTGGATACCCAGTGAAAAAACCGCAATGCCTACATTACCGACTTTCCGTCTTCCTTGGGGATGACGTCCACTCTCTCAAAATGTGACTCTTAAACTGAAACTTAAAGAAATGTTGGGTTTTCGAGTAAAAAAGCTAAAAATCTAGTATTCGACTTGAAAATCTTACTGATTTCCTTTTAAATTTTCCAAATTAAATTTGTATTTTTTTCTCCTCTAAACCTAAATAAAACAAGGGCGAAGCCGAGTATTTAAAGGTAAACAAACATTGCAACTTGTCGGATTTCTAGCTGCATTAAAAAATTCATTGACAACAAGCAAGCAGGCGGCAGACAACACAACAGTAAACAAACATTTTCGGCGGAATACAGCCAGAAAAGAGGCGAGCCACTAAAAGAACGCCCTCCAATCGTCAAATACCCCAATCTACGTGGGATGTAGTAAAAAATAGACTCGAAATATAAAGACTGTTATTCTTTCCCAGTTTTTTCACAAAATTTGTTCAAGTCTGTGCTTTATTCAAACAAAGTTTTAAATAAATCTAATTTCTACGCTAAAAATGACGAGCTTCAATTTGGATTGATTTATTTTCATTTTTCCTGGAATAAATCTGATAAATTTCTATGATGATCTACTAAAATTGGTCTATTGAAAGAATTACTAAAAACATGGAAAAAGAATCCATTATGGCGACTACTTACCATCCACCCGAATTCTCTTGCGCTGTTTTGTTGATGTTTATCACAGGTTGAGGATTCAATTTTTTTGAGGATACAGTCGACGCTCTACATAAGATTTTGATTTTGCCGATCGTTTTTGAAAAATTATATAGTTTCGCCATTTTTACCCGCAACGCTCCATATAATACCCCGAAATCTTAAAAGGGTTATCTTATATGAAGCGTTGCTAGTGAAAATGGCAAAACTATATAATTTTTCAAAACGATCGGCAAAACCAGAATCCTTGTGATTTTTCCGACTGGACTGACGAATCACATTTAGCAAAACATTTGAAAAATAAGGTTAAAAAAAGTGTCGGACCCTAGGTTGGAACGAACTTTTGGGGGGTATCTTATATAGAGCGTCGACTGTATAAAAAAAATTACGATGGTAATGCACTTTCTTGACCCCCTAGGTTACGATCCCAATTACCCCTAGAAATAAGTCAAAATGCCAAAGTATTGTACGGTGAGGTCTGTGCACAGGTGGGGCTCCCACATGTGCGACTCTCGCTTTGTCCCTCGCCATGTCCCCAAACTAATAATAACAGAAAATTTCCAATATACAAGGGTAATTCAGGTTGTTTATTTCTAAAAAAGTCGATTTAGGGTTCGCTTCCTCCCTTCGGATGAAAACTCACCCAATTTTCGATAAAAATCTTTTAATTGCACTATTTTTAATTCCGCACCGGAAAAGTTTTAATTTAAAAACATGTATTTTCAGCTGCTGTCGCCTTGGGAGTGACCCTCACCTTGGTTATTTGTCTAATAATTGCGGCTAGGAACAAAAGGAGGACAGGTTGGCCTATATAAACCATAAAAACAGATAAAGATAGTTTTCTAGAAGCTAGACTACAGGTTGGAATATTTGGATGTCGAAACTATCTAGTATTTTGCATCCATTTTAGTGTCTTAGCAGGAACCTAGCAAGACCAAGGTCGATATGCACACCATCTTCACGATTCCGCCCACCTAGAATATTTCCTTCAGAGGCTAAGCTAGAAGAATCGCCTCCAAGTTATGATGAAGCAGTTAGCTCGAGCTACCCTGTATATGCTGTCATGCCTGCACCCGGTTCACCCTCTTTTGTTGAAGTAAGAGCTTTTTCATACACATTAATGAAAACTAAAGTATAGCAAAATTCATGATATTTATTCCAGATAAAGAGATTGATAGAATTGACTGAAACTACTATCAAAAACTTTAAAATTGACCACTCTCACTTAGATCTTTTCTTTGACGGAGAAAATTATAAATTTAGTCTACTGGGTTAAATTTTAGTTATGATGGTGGGTTATCATTCCATTTACTATTTACCCACCAACCCGCCTGGAAACCCACCAAGTATTTTTTAAAAATCCATACCTTGGTCCCCAAAAAACTAAACGCTGCTCTTAGACTATGGCTACTGCATATGAATTTGGTTGCAAAAAATTCAATAATCTACAAAAAATTGTTTTTGCAGGTTGATCTAAGCTCTTGCAGGAGTTCACCAAGGAATCATGACCCGGTGCAGAGGTGAAGTTGTTTTTTTGTGAACAATTCTAAAATTTTCATATTTTTTAGAATAGATGAACCACTGAGGATAAATGTTGCAGGATTAGCCTCAGACAGACAAACTACGAATTGCTCAATAAAAGTAGCAAAATAGCTGATGAAAACTGTATTTCAGAAATTTATAGTACCTCATGGATCTTAGAAAGTTGTTTGTATTTTACAGTCGAGTCCCGCTAACCCGGCACCCCAAAAAGTTCGTTCCCGCCTTGGGTCCGACACTTTTTTTAACCAATTTTCGAAGTATTTTTTCAATTGTGTTTTTACAGTCTGATAGAAAATATCGTGAGGATTCCGATTTTGCCGATCGTTTTTCAAAAACCTAGTATTTTTGGCTCTAAAAGACCAAAACCCGCTAACCCGGCACCCTTTTTAAAAATATGGTGCCGGGTTAGCGGGGTTTTGGTCTTTTAGAGCCAAAAATATTAGGTTTTTGAAAAACGATCGGCAAAATCGGAACCCTCACGATATTTGCTATCAGACTGTAAAAACACAATTGGAAAAATACTTCGAAAATTGGGTTAAAAAAAGTGTCGGACCCAAGGCGGGAACGAACTTTTTGGGGTGCCGGGTTAGCGGGACTCGACTGTATAAAAAATGAATTTGATTGCCTTTATTCGTCATATATTTAATTAAGTCGATAAGTCCGTTCATGGACAACTGTTCCGGGCGCTGATTATTCCCGGCCCATATAAAAGGGACATCTGTTCGCGGTTTATATTAAAAGACCATTCTTAACCTGTCAACATCCCGCGTATAAAAATTCACTTCATCAGTGGTTATAACCAACTTTATTGGTCTTTTCTCATATAAAATCAAATGGAAGCAATAGCACACGTTTTATCTTTCTAACCATAGTTGCACCTCAGCCAAAATCACCGCGGGGCTATGTAGTCACATTTTTGTCGCCGGTGCCAGTCGAAATTTTTGCCGCCAGCGCCACAAGAAATGTTTTTTGTTTAGTCACTGTATTTCACTGTTAATTTTTTCATTGACGAATTATCAATGAATGCGAAAGTTTTTTTGTATTATTACTGCTTTTCAATGCGAAAATAATAATTAATGCTGAAACATTACACAAAATTATAATTTAATCAAATGAGAGTTATAGACAAGGAGTATTTTGCTACCTAATTTTGCAGGTTGATCTAAGCTCTTGCAGGATTTCACCAAGAAATCATAACCCGGTGCAGCTACAAGAAAGATGTGAAAACATTTGAGAAAGGAAAGAAAATATATGAAAAACATGTAAAAAAGTCGGTGTCAAAAAAAACCGTAATAGCAGCCCCAACTCCTTTAATTGAAAAGTAGTGAGTTTCGAAAATAAATGTACTTGATATTTTTTCATAACTTTCATTCCAATAGCAACGGTAGATATCTATCTAATACTTCCAGCGCCGGCGCTGGTGCAACTATGTTTCTAACTAGCAAGTGAACCATTAGAAAGGCAAGTAAACGACTGTGAGGCTTGCAACCCTAGAAAGGGTGGCAAAAAGACCTTCAAAGCAGGTAAAACACCTAGACCAGGCGCATATGAAGAATCTGGTTGGATTCCTTTCAACCATACCTTTCGAGAATTATTCTGAATGGTCAAACTAACAGTTCTATATTGCCTAAAACTATGCCCTGAGTATGTTGTTAAATTTGGTTTAACACCATCTTTTCGGCAGTCTTGAGTAGGCTAAATCTCGGGACGGGAATCCCACGGGATTCTCGGTTTGGGAATCCTGAAATTTTTAAAATCCCGATCCCGAATCCCGTCGGAAAATTTTCGAAATCCTGAATCCCGCCGGGTCTTATTCCGGAAATCCCGGAAAAATAGCGAATTCAAATTTATTTTGTTTCAGTACGAAAATAGACTAATTTTAAAGTGAACCATATCATTTTTGCTTTTTGTTGCCGTTTTTGTCGTCATTTGTGCTTAAAAATAGTTTTAACCTGTTTATTTCTCAGATAAAGCATATTATCTGAAAGCTTGATTGTTATGGACAGGGAGATAATATTTTGGGTATAAATCCTCATCTGTTGCCCAGACAACTAAACGGACCACCCTCGCATTGGTCAAGGTCAAAAATAATACATGTGAAAAAAATAAAAATCAATTAATCAAAATATACTATCAAAAAACATCAAAAACTCTCTAATTACTGACTAACATATTTGCTTTCCTGACAGACCACCTTTCTCTTCAGGGAGACTTTCTCACTCCTGGCCGCCTACCTACTCTGCTGGAACACCTACTCACTTTTGTGGTCACTCCCCTGCTCAACCCACCCACTCTCTTGCCCTAGGTACCTACCCTCCTGCCCTACCCACCCACTCTCTTGGCTGAGGTATCCAGTCTCCTGCCATACCCACTCACTCTCCTGGCTGGAGAACCCACTCTCTTGGCTCAGGTACTCACTCTCCTGCCTAACCCAACCACTCTCCTGGCTCGGGTATCGCCGTCTTGGCTCAGGTATTCACTCTCCTTCCAAACTCACAACTAACGCAAAACATCAAAAACTCTCTAATTACTGACAATTATATTTGCGCCAGTTGCACCGGGACCTAGGCTCGCGGCCACGCTGCTTGTTGAACCGTATTTTCAAACTTTCTGTTACTCAGAAAATAAAACTTTTGAACAATTAATGCTTAACTGTTTACCGACCAATACAACCTCATTCATATGATCGAATTCCATCTTTAAAAGATAATACAGAAACACACCCACCTACTCACTACTTTACTAAATGCCTACTCATTCCCATATCACCCTTACCCATCCTCTGGCTCGTGGCCCCGCCTGTCGGCGACCACCCTTGCTTTGGTCAAGGCACAAAAGATGTTTGAAAATGTTAGGTTCACAATTATTCAAACAAATTCGATGAAAAATCAAGTGAAAATTGACTGCAACATTTAATATTTTTTTTAAATAACATTTCAGAAATTTTCTGAAAATTCAAATTTCCAAAAAAGTCTTGAATTTTAGCGGTTTAAAAACAACACATAGTGCACACCTGCCCATTCAGGCTACACGAATATTATAAAACTTCAAAAATATTTTTATAGAACAGGCGGCGCTACTAGCGAATACCCCCCCCCCAAGCATCCGACCTTTAAAAATTGCTGTAACTACCCTTGCAAACAACAAGTTTAGGCTTAGCCCTTAGGCTTGGGGTAGGCCAGCGTACGGAAGTTGTGACTAATGAAGAGTTTGCGCACATTTTCCGGGTCTGGGACATATATTTGGGTACTTTTTACTAAAGTAAAAAAAGTGAAAATCGTTGGGGGGGGGTATTCGCTAGTAGGGTCGAACAGGCCAAACCATCGACCACAAACATCCCTTTCACAAATTTTAAACTTTTTGCAACTCTAAAAATCAAAAATTTTGACAACGACAATTTCTCACTTAAATACAAAAATCGGAGCTTAAAAGATACCAAAACCAAAATCCGGAATGATTATTTGACTCCCGAGATCCTCAGGTTCGACTTTAAAAAAATTGGCCTTAAAACAAACAAAACACTCCAAAAAATAAAAAACATCAACTGTCGACAAACAAACAAAACATCTCTAATACTATATGGGAGATATCATCAATGGACACGCTAAACCATCGCCCTCAAAAATGCCTTCAGAAATCTCAAAATTTTCGGTAACACTACCTACTCACTCTCAAAGTACCCCTACCCACTCTCTGGTACCTATTACCTACCTACCTACTAACTCTACAGTACCCCTACTCGCTCTCCAAGTACCCCTACTCCATCTACCCCTATGTCGTACCCCTATGCCCTTTTCAGGTACCCTAACCACTCGCCTGGTAAGCCTCCCCACTCCCCTACTGACTTTCCCGGCATACCTACCCACACTTGGTATTCCTTGCCCGCCTATTCACCTGGCATGGCTATTTACTTTCCTGGTTCACCTACTGACTTTCCGACCTACTTGCTTTTTTGAAAACCTTACAGACAAAAAATTGAATAAAAACAGCTCAAAAACAGTATTATACGACTTTCCTTTCAAGACAAAAAAGAAAAATTCTAAAATCCCAAATAAGGCCAATTTTCGAATTCCGTCAAAATGACCAGGTTTATTCGGTTAACTCGGCTAATAGACCACCTCCCTAAACGCGCCATATCCCCGGGTTCCGGTCGTCATTTTAAACCGATCTTTTTTAAAAGAAAGCTGAGATTCTGGGCTACATTTTAAGCGTGGCACGAAAAATTCCACTGATAACAGCTCCGAGATTTTGACTCTTGAACGAAGAAAACAAAAACAAAATCCGCAAACAAACAAAAAATCTCTAATACTATATAGGAGATATAGTATTAGAGATGTTTTGTTTGTTCGCGGACAATTGATGTTTTGAGTTTTTTTTGATATGTTTTTGTTTGGTTTTTGCTGTCATTTTTTTTTAATTGGAGCTTGGAATCTCAGGAGTAGAATGGTTGTTTTGGATTTTGGTTTTGAGATTTTCGTTTGTTTTAATTTTTGGTTTTAGTGAGCAAATTGTCGTTATTTTGTTCGAGAGTCGAAATCTCGAAGCTGTTGTCAGTGGAATTTTGTGCCACGCTTATAATGTGGCCCAGAATCTCAGCTTTCTTTTTAAGAAAAGATCGGTTTGAAATGACGACCGGAACCCGGGATATTGACGCTTTTAGGTAGGTGGTCATTTAAACGGAATTCGAAAATAAGCCTTCTTTGAGACTGTTTGAATTTTTCTTGTTTTGTCTCGAAAGGAAAGTCGTATAATACTGTTTTTGAACTGTTTTTTATTCAATTTTTTGTCTGTAAGATTTTCAAGAAAGCAATTAGGTCGGAAAGTGAGTAGTTGCACGGATAAATTAATTCCAGTGGAAGTCCACCAAACTGCCACTGGCCGACCAGTAAGTCCCACTGGAATGCCAGAAAGTCAAAAATTCCAGTGGAAAATCGCTCATTTAGTGGCAACTTAGTGGAATCCATCAATTTACCACTCGAACCCAGTGGCAATCCACTGGAATTATTGATACAAGTGGCAATTTGGTGGAAATCCACTAATTAACCACTGGAATTCTACTGGTAATCCACTGCAATTTTGGATTTACCGGCATTCCAGTGGGAATTTCATTGATATTTTAGGGTATTGGGTATCCACGCGTTTGGGGAAACACATTTGGGCCTTAACTTTAGAATCCTATACTTTTTAATGGCTCAAATAGAATTGTACTGCCTAATGTGGAAATTTGGCCGCCTTTTGTTATTAATTTGGTAGCCTTTTTATATTTCAAATAAAAAAATAGAATTTGGCTGCCTTTTTTTTAAATAGGCCGCTTTTTTCTTGTTAATTCATGTTTTTCAAATTGTAGCTTTTATTTGATGGTAATTTTGCTCTTAATGATACTAAAAATAAGAGCCCAGAATCTTGGCTACGTATTGGTATAAAACAATCGTGAACTTATAGGAAAGGTTAGAAAATGTAATCGAAAACACTTAGACGGCTATTTCGGCCTCTACCTGCTAAATGGTTTTTTTGTAATTTGAATGTTTTTTAAAATTTTGTCTTTCATGAGTTGGTACTTTTTCTCTCTATGATAGCGAAGATGAAAGCTCAGAACTTTTGGCTACTCACTGATTTGAAAAAGGTGTCAACTCGTAAGGTAAAATTAGAAAGTTTCATGAAAACCATTTAGCAGGTAGAGGCCGAAATAGCCATCTAGGTGTTTTTGATTAGATTTTCTAACTTTATCCTATGAGTGCACAATGTTTTACACCAATACGTAACCAAGATTCTAGGCTTTTATTTCCGCTATCATTAAAAGCCAAATAACAATCAAATTGAGGCTAAAATTTGAAAAAAACATGAATTAACAAGAAAAAAAGGCGGCCAACTTAAAAAAACGTCTTATTAACACGAGAAAGGCGGGTGGTGACTTTTGTTGCTTCTGGTGCAGAAATTCACGCTGAACACGATGGTGCAATTAGTTTTTGAAATTATAAATTAAAGTGAGGACATCCAGGCAATTTAAAATTTCCAAAAACGGGACATTACTGATCACCCAATTTTTAACTTCTTTTAGGTGTTTCTCACTTTGATGTATGCACTAGTTATGCAAATAATGTCTTAAAATAAAGTAAATACATCAGGCTACCTGAGAAACACAAACATTTTAGCATGGATGAAAAAAATAACCCTAACCAACCATTTTTCTGCCAAAAGACGTATTTACCAAAACAACGTTTAAATCACCAAAAGGCTCGTAACTTTTTGCACAGGTTATTTCACGGTATTATCTTTTGCAGATTCTTGTAGCGCAACTTGAGAGCTTTCGAATGAGCACAAATACTTCCATGTTCATTAAGAAAAAATGCTGAAAAATCGATTTTTCCGAATAAAAAACTTTATGCATGTACGAATCTTTGAACAGACGCGCCTTTAAATTTTACCAGAGAAACTATTTGGCTAATGGAAATTATTGCAATCTCCAGCATAATGATGGGCAATACAGAATAAATATAAACACATAAGGTTTGGTCAAAAACAATATAAAGATACAAAATATACACTGATAAGATTCATGGATTTTTGATAAGATTCGCGGATGGCGAGGTTTCATAATTTTGGCAATTTTCATTATTCTCGGCTAAAAAATATGTTAAAGATACACAATTCGTATATGTTGTTCGCGGCATCTTTCCATAAATTTTCCATCATCTAAGAATTCGAGCATTGAGTTGTGGGCTCTATATGTGTTCGTGGAACTCCCAAAAAAATTTTGCCTTGGTCCCCCTGTTGTTTTTTTTCGTAATTTTTTTGAAATTTGTGCCTTGGTCCCCCTGTTGATTTGTTTTGATATTTTTTTTCAAAAGTCTTAAAAAGTATCAAACAGCCAAAAACCTTTTTTTAAAGTATGTGAGCCCTTGTCCATTTACTACGGTGGACAGAAAGGTGAACTTCCATTGAATTAGGGGTCGGCCGAAGGCCGCCAGGTAAAAAAATCATTAAAGAGAAAAATTCCTTAAAGGGTTTTTTACCTGGCCGGCCTTCGGCCGACCCTTAATTCAATGGAAGTTCACTTTCTGTCCACCGTAGTAAATGGACAAGGGCTCACATACTTAAGGCTCAGCCAGAATTTTTAAAGTACGAGTTCTTGCATACAGTGTTCTTTATTTCGAGAAAAACACATTTTCAGCCAACTATTCGAACACCATGCTGTGAATAACATCAATTATATGCTCAAACACGTTCATTTTCATTGCATTCGTGTTCATTCGAAAAACTGCCTCAGAAATGTATCCCTGTAGATGGCCTTCCGACGTTCCTCTGAATCGTTCCTCTAATTTTACTTTTTAAGACTTTTGAAAAAAAATATCAAAACAAATCAACAGGGGGGACCAAGGCACAAATTTCAAAAATTACGAAAAAAAACAACAGGGGGTTTTTGGGAGTTCCACGAACACATATAGAGCCGAGTTGTGTTTCAAATTGAAAGAGAAGAATCATACCTCACGAACTGGCTGCAATTTCTTTTGAATAAGATTTATATCATAATAGGAGCGCTGGGCTTTATTGTCGAATCGAAGGCACGCATAAGAATTTTGTATCTGTCTCGGGAGAATGTGAGACGAGCGTTATTTTTCGCGCAAATATTCGCATCACTTATATCAGAATCACTGGCTTCGTTGAACTCGACATCAAAAACACCTGACATCTGAAAATTGAGAATTTATGACTTTTATATGATACAGTATTGACTAAATTGTGTATCTTTTAACATATTTTTAGCCGAGAATAATGAAAATTGCCAAATTATGAAACCTCGCCATCCGCGAATCTTATCAAAAATCCATGAATCTTATCAGTGTATATTTTGTATCTTTATATTGTTTTTGACCAAACCTTATGTGTTTATATTTATTCTGTATTGCCCATCATTATGCTGGAGATTGCAATAATTTCCATTAGCCAATAGTTTCTCTGGTAAAATTTAAAGGCGCGTCTGTTCAAAGATTCGTACATGCATAAAGTTTTTTTATTCGGAAAATCGATTTTTCAGCATTTTTTCTTAATGAACATGGAAGTATTTGTGCTCATTCGAAAGCTCTCAAGTTGCGCTACAAGAATCTGCAAAAGATAATACCGTGAAATAACCTGTGCAAAAGTTACGAGCCTTTTGGTGATTTAAACGTTGTTTTGGTAAATACGTCTTTTGGCAGAAAAATGGTTGGTTAGGGTTATTTTTTCATCCATGCTTAAAATGTTTGTGTTCTCAGGTAGCCTGATGTATTTACTTTATTTTAAGACATTATTTGCATAACTAGTGCATACATCAAAGTGAGAAACACCTAAAAGAAGTTTAAAATTGGGTGATCAGTAATGTCCCGTTTTTGGAAATTTTAAATTGCCTGGATGTCCTCACTTTAATTTATAATTTCAAAAACTAATTGCACCATCGTGTTCAGCGTGAATTTCTGCACCAGAAGCAACAAAAGTCACCACCCGCCTTTCTCGTGTTAAGGCGTTTGGCCCCTTTTTTCCCAAATGGGAAAAAGGGCCAAAAGGCTACGCACCTAAAAAAGCGGCCAAATTCTATTTTTTCATTTGAAATTAAAAAAGGCGGCCAACTCCCACATAAGGCAGTACATTTCATTTATAGCCTTCTTAATTCAATTTTTTGTTTGTGTTATTTTGCTTCTGTTTTGTCATTTCTACAGCCGACTCTTGATAACCCAATTGTCACAAATATCTAAGTTCTTCTAACTGGGTACCGCCCCTTATATACTACTTCAGTGCCACTACCTAGGCACTTCCAGCTCAGTACCTACATCTAGTTATTGTTTGGTACCACCACCTGAGTACTACTTTCTCAGTACTAATACCTCATACTGTATTACCACCAGGGCACCCACGGAGTGCGCCCAACCTGACTCTTCCTTTAAATGGCCATGCTCGTCGCCGATGGAATATTTTGAAAGGCGGATACCAGCGAAATTCAAACGGAAATTAATTTGACGAAATTTTGGAAAATTAGAGAAAATTCGATAACGGATTCAGTACGGACTCCCGTCCGGTCATCAGCATTATTTGCAGCGACTGGGATTCCACAAACCGGTAACGAACCTGCAACCTCAAAGGGGTTTCACTTTTAGGGGGGAGGAGTATTTGACATAAAAACCACAACTTCTCGAGTCTCCAGAAATTTTTTTCTTCAAAAGACGATGCCCACGATGTTCTGGTGGCCCCCGCCAATTCAAAAAACTTTTCTAATCATAATACCCAACGGAGTGTACCCAGCCTGAGGCTTTACACTGTTATTCTTACTATTGACTTCTCATAAAGTTATATCTATTTTTAAGAGTCAATTTCATGAGGAATCATATGAAAATGTCTTCACACCAAAATTGGTTTAAAAAATGACCCAGCAAGAAAAGAGTATCTTTGAGCGGTAGGATGGCACGTGATCAAACATATTTCAATGTTTTTTAATGTTAGTTCCAACTTAATGTTGATCCATGTTTGATAGCTCAAATGAAAACAATGATACCGAAAAGAAGATTATTGAGAAAAAAATTGCAGTTGCACCCGGGGGAATTTGGAATTTTTCAAAATATTTGCACATCGATGTGGCAAAAAGTCGAATAAAAAATTCTACGTTACTTATGATTATTCTTTTTATTGAACATTTGCATGGAGCATCTTTGCAGAAAAACGTTTTTCATTTGTAGACATAGACAAACATTTGTAGAGACAATAAAAAATCTCCACAAAAAATTTTTGTGGAGACACTCGGGATGTTGTGGTTTTTATATCGAATTACCTCCCCTCTAATAGTGAAACCTCTTTTAAAAATTGGATGATTAATTAACAGGAGATCAATTAACCGAGGATCAATTTACTGGGGTTAAATTCACTGCCGGCCATTCAAATCTTCTTTGTACAAACAGACTCCTGTTGTTTTTTTTACTTTTTCCATTTCACTAGTCATATCTCTTGTTGCATTAATTCTCACCAATAAAACATATTCAATAACAAAAGATTCATTATTTTAAAAATGAGTATATAGGTGTCCAATAAGGCCGTTATATTGAAACGACATGGTGGCCGAGTGATAATGGCTCTGAAGATGGTCTGACAACTCGGTTGGTCGGTTCGATTCCGGACAGTGGCACGTACATTTTTTCCACTGGAATACCACCTTGCTTCCAGTGGAAAACCACCTCAATTCCAGTGGAATACCACTTAAATTCCAGTGGAATCCCCCCTTTACCACTGGTACACACCCGAATTCCCACACGCATCCCATGGAATGACCACTGTAATTTGGTGGTAGACCAGTGGCAATTAGGTGGGATTCCACTGCAAATTTTTTACCCGTGTGAACCACAAAAGTAGGTAGCCATGCCAGGTGGCAATCGGGGCGGCAATTAGAAGAAATACGGTACTCTAATTTTTTAAGCCTAGTTTCTACGGCGTTAAGCGAATGTATCCACACTGAATTCGTTCACACACGAATTGATCCACAAAAATTCGTCGTTTTTATATTTTCGTCTTGAAAAAATTACATGCTAATTCAAACATTTTTCTATGAACCGACCACAGTTTCGCTGGATCTCCCATGTACCAACAAACCAACTGGTCGTCCACTTGGATCAAAAAAAATTCTACCTTTTTGGGTTTCTAAAACCTTCCGCCTATTCTCTTCAGACATATGCTTTCAATTCTGATGACGACTAATCGATGTAGCACCCGGATTAGTAATACACAGAAAAAAAATTACAGGGGTCCCGAGCAAAACCCAGTGGACCCCAGTGGGAACCCGGTTTTCCCAACGAATTCCTACTGGTTTCCCAGCTAATCAAGCCTTCCCACTGGATTCCCAGTGGGAATCTAGTGAGAACTATTCACTGCCCACTAGAGCCCCACTGGGAATCCACTGGTCCTGTTTCCCACTAAATTACCATCGAGTTCCACTGGGTTCCCAGTGGAGATATCAACGCCACTGATTGGGGAGGTAGGCTTATATTTACGTTTTCACTGAAACTTGAGTGGGTAAACTTACTTTTAAGTCAAAGTCTATAGCATAGTTGGACGCCTCTGAAAAACCACCACCGCCGCCGCCGCCACCGCCGCGGCGTCGCCAACACCACCGCGCCGCCGGCGGCGCAAAACCTTGCTAAATTTCACCGCCGCTGCTTTGCCACCACCGCCGCCGCCACCGCGGCGGCACTTTTTATTTCGCCGCCGCCGCCAGCTAACGCTTCACTGTCAAAAAAAATTTTCTGTTTAATTTATGTTTGTCATAGAATAAAATTTTGCAAGAGAACAGTAAAATTCTAAATTATGTCATTTTATCATATTTTCGTAAGATGACCATTCAAAACAAGCATTGTTTTGGTACTTTGTAATTGGTGGTGCCGCCACCGCCGCCGCCGCAGCTAATTACTCCGCCGCACCGCCACCGCCGCCGCCGACCTCATTTTCAGCCGCCGGCGCCACCGCCGACGGCACCTCATATTTTGCCGCCGCCGCCTGGCGGCGCCGCCGGCGGCGGCGGCGATCCAACTATGTCTATAGTTTATGCTACATAATTTTAGAGAGCCGTGAACAGTGGTGGTAGGAGTGAATAAATATAAAAAATAGTTGATGTGAATTTATTTGTTGAATACTGGCTTATTGGACACTGATAAAATTTCTTTTTGCATAGTGCCTTCACCCCGTCAAATAAAAAAATAAGTCTAACACAGATTTTCAGGAATATTTTCAAAAAATACTATTTTCATAAAGACCCCAGATAAGTCTTGAGTCCCATTTGAAAGATGATGAGCATGTTACCTAACAGAATTTATGGAATATATGGATTTTTCAAAGTGTGGTCTTGAGATTAGTTTAAAGTTTGTCTGGAAACTAAAAAGGCTAGAAAGGCTTTGAGAAAAACCAGTGCCACTTATCCTTAGGATAAGTGGATAACTGTACATATGTACAGCTAGGCTTGGCAGTTAGGGGTCCGGGCGGGAAACGGGAATGGGAATTTGAAAAAAAATTGCTCCTGCGGGAAACGGGAATGGGAATTCCAAAATTTCGGGAATCCCGACGGGAATCGGGAATTTGTTAAATAAGAGAGAAAAGCCAAAATTCTGCGATTTTTTCTTCAAACAAATCAAACAAACAAATCAATAAAGGCCTATTCAGACTTCCCGAAGTCACGCTTGACTCCGGAGTCAAATGGTCTGACTCCGGAGTCAAATCGATGACTCCGTAGTCAGCATGAGTTCGGAGTCAGCATGAGTTCGAGTCAACCTATTTTGGTCATGCAAAACTACTGTAATCATTTGTTTTGCATTTTTTCACCTTGTTTTCGATCGGGATCCTATTTTTTGGATTGCAAGACGATGAAAAAATATACTGTGACAGATGTCACAGGAGAAAAGTTATAGTATGTAGAGAGTGATCTTTAATTTTAAAAATCTTCACCGGAACAAACAAGTGGTACTGTCTTGGTTTTAGAAATGAAAAAAGCTTGTGCTTACAGTAAGTAGATTCCTAAATTCTCAGCCGTTATGCTGTTGAAGAGCTCTAGGTAAATTCGTCCCAAAACCGCTAATTCAAAAATTTCGAACAGGTTCGAAATTCGAATCCAATCGGTAGGAAACACAATTTTTTCTTGTTAAAGAGCCATATAGTCTTAGTAAAGCCGAATGTGGTAGGAAGAGCATTCAGATGTGCTAAAGAGGGTTTGACAGTAGCAAAACACCGTTTTCTCGAGTATTTTTTTGAGTTTTGGTAAATCAATTATTGCCCATACTCAAGAAATACCATACAAAACTTATTTTACTATTATCAAACCATCTTCAGCATGCCCGAATCAGTCCAAAAAACAGATTTGGAACATGAAAAATGTAAAAAATTTTTGCTCCAAGTGGACAACCACTTGGTTTTGTTGTACCCAGGTAGTCGTACCCAGATTGGGGAACTTGGTTAGTGTAGTGGTACACAGGTAGCAACATTTCGGTCTGTGATCCAAGCTATGATTTTTATATGATTTCTACGATTCTTACGATCCAACGTCAGTTCTGCTGAATAATCCATGCACCAACAAACCAAGTAGTCGTTCACTTGGAGTAAAAAATTTCTACGTTTTCCATCTTCCAAAACATATTTTCTGGACTAATTCAGGCATGCTGAAGATGGTTTGATAGTGGCGAAATGCCGTTTCGTCGAGTATTTTTTGAGTATTGGACAATAATTGATTTCACCAAAACTGGTTTTTATCAAAGCTCAAGAAATACCCTACAAAACGGCATTTTAGCACTATCAACCCTATTTAGCATGTCCGAATTAGTCCATAAAAAAGGTTTTAAGGCCCGAAAAAGTAAAAAAAAATTAAATATGTTTTGTCTGTTCACCTGACCATGAGGCACCTACTCAAGGTATTTGTGGTTGGGGCGGGTAAAGTCGTAATTTTGGTCCTAACAAACCTGATTTCCCACACAATTCTAAGTTAGAAAAATATTTGCTACTACCAGGATTCGAACCTGCTCGAAATTTTTGAATTGGCGGTTTTGGTGACGAATTTACCTGGGGACGAATTTACCGGGGACGAATTTACCGCCGCCCGTTGAAAAAGACGTTCCACCAAAAATGACGAAAGAAATGACAAGCAAAATTGCTTAGGATAAAACTTTTTTCGTTTGACATTAAATAATTTGAATTTGGATTTCGGGAAAATTTCGGGATTTTTGAAAGTGAACGGGCGGGAAACGGGATTTTGAACTTTGAGCCAGCGGGAAACGGGAACGGGAAAGTGATTATTTTCAGGATTCCCGAACCGGGATTCCCATGGGATTCCCGTCCCGCTGCCAAGCCTATGTACAGCCCTATGAATCTCTTCCAGATTCTTCACATTTGATAGAAGAGGTATTATGAAGGATTTTCAACGAGGCGATATAACAATCATTTTCTTTTTAAAAATTTTGATTTAGACATTTTTGATCCAACTAATTCACGAAATAAAAGTTTCATGTTGAGCATTGCAAAATTAAAGAAAATGGAAAAATATTGCCAAAAATTAAAAACTAATAAACGTATTCTGCCCCTCTCTCAAAGTTCAAATCATGGAGGGCAACAGAAATAGGGACGGTACGTAGAAATTTTGAGCAACCAAATGCTTCCAAAATCTAGAGCAATTGAATAGTTTCAAAATTTAGCATTCAATGAATTCTCTTATTTGCCTTGGGCTGTCCTGTTTTTGTCAAGGAACCATGAAGAATGGATTTGTTGTTTTATTGCTTTTATTTTACCGAATAATAAGCATATCCATATGAGTATTGATACTATTTAAGACATCAGCCAAATTGCCATTTTTTGCAACTTATTTGGTCTAAACTAAGAGGAAGTGGATCTTGGACATTAAAAACTCCTGTATTTGGTATTTTTTTAACTTTTCGGATAAATATTCATTAAGATATTTTTACAAATTAAGATATTTTTACTCCACCCAAAACATATATTTGTTGAGCAAGATCAGTTTTGACAACAGCTCTTCTGTTTTTGAAAACGCAAACCGTTGCTTGGAACTTGAATAAATAAGCAAATAACTAGAGGTTTTGTGGAATTACTAGCTAAGAGGTCTATTTTACAATCTAGTGAGTAATGTGTGCTCCATGATTATCGTTCAGGTTTTTGGTAGATCAGCAAATAGCATATGAAATGAATGTAACCCATTCCTCTTTGATGACAAACTACGAAAAAGAATTGCGAAATTTCTATTCCGACTCATTAACTCAATTTTTGCAAAAAAAGTTTTATTTTTTATTTTGTAGAAAAGTTTTTTGAAAAGTTTACATTGTGGGGATTTACTGCAATGTGTCATCTGCTATTTGCATAGGAAACTCATTATGGAAACAAACAACAATTTTTCAGGACTACTCAAAACAGAAATAAAAAAGTGGTTTGATAAATATAATTTTGTTGCCATGCTGCATGAATCAGCAAGTCAAATTGACTTCAAAAATTCAATGTATCAAATATTATTGGTTAGGCAACAGTCCTCTCTGTAGATAGAGTTAATTACGTCATTTCACTTGTCAGAGTACATCCACATCAAAAAAATAACGTAAATTTGGCCATTTCATTGTTAATATCTTTCTCAAATTATTAAAATGAGTTAAAAATAAATAAATCGCGATAAAAACTTGTTTTACAAGACATTAACTTCAAAAACTGACGAGTCAGTTTTTTGAAGTCTGACCAGGGGGAAATTTCTGCACTCATTTTGAAAGCCTATAAAGAGCAGTGACAATTCAGCAACCAATAAACAACTGCATACCGTATTCACTCTTTTAATCGCCCATGGGCGTTTATTTTTCAACCCTTAGAAATCGGAAAAAAATATTTCGATTTTGATATTTTTGGTGCTCAACCAAATTTTAAAAGTGGAATCAGGTAAACTCATGGTAACTAAAAATGCAAAAAACAGATTTGCAAAATAATTTTTTTAACTGAGATATAGGCAGGGATGAGAAATTATGGTTAACTAGGCCTATTTTAGGCCTATTTTAGGCCTATTTTAGGCCTATCTTTAGGCCTAAAAAACTTAGGCCTAAATAGGCCTATCTTAGGCCCAGGCCTAATAGGCTAATTTTAGGCCTATTTTTTTTGGCGGGAATTTGAAATACATTTGATTTTGGACGATTTTTTTTGCTTTTCGGCAAATTTTTTATTTTTTTGCTCAGAATTTCACCCTAGAGTGGACAAAAGCCACTGAAAGTTAGATTTCCAGAGGTTTACCAAAGGGAGCTAAACATCTTTCGACTATTTTATGGGTATTCGCCATCTATCTCGTGAATCGATTATTTGTAACATATTTTTAGGAATTTGTCAATTTTAGCCCCGGATTCGTGTTCAGCATGCTCGATTTACTTGTAAAACTGCTCTTAAAGGTCTAACATTGTCGTAAAATTTCAAATTACTCTCGAGACAAAAATGATTCAAATATTGAATTTTCTGAGTAGTTTAAATGTCTTAAATGCTATTTGGCTTGCCTTTATTTATATATGCGAGCCAATTGGCTTGCGTACTTGTTTTTTTTAAGCGAGCCGAACGCGAGCCAAAACCATACGAGCCATTTGTATCGCGAACTATTTGGCTCGCAAACAGATACGAATGGTTCGGCTCGCGCTTTTTATGTGAGTTTTGAACGTCAATTTATTGTTAAAGACAAGGAAAAGGACAAATAAAGTGTTACTAGCTAATGTTTGCAAAAAATTCAGTCAAAGAATTGAAAAAATGAAAAAAATAAACAAGATTTTGGCCTTTTTCAACTAAAACTATTTTTCGCGAGCCGAACCATATGCTTATTATGGATGCGAGCCGAATGGCTCGCGAACTAAGGAGCTCTTGTCACTTTGTTCTTTAACTTGGCGAGCCATATGGCTCGCAAGCCATGTGGCTCGTGGACATAGCTATTTGGCGAGCGAGCAGCTCGCGTCCTCTCAAAGAGACGCGAGCCACTGGCTCGCAGACGAGCAAAACGCACAACACTGGTTACATCCACTAAAAATGGAATGGAATATTCGATAATAGAAATGGAATATTCTATTTTCCATTCCATTTTTGAAAACTCTGGTTAGAGCCCAAACCTAGGCGAGAATTTTTTATCTCAAGGGTGATATGCATTAAATAGTGAAATTAAGGCTGCTAGTGGCAAAAAATAAATCCTAGAAATGATTCCATTCAATAAATTAATAATTTTCAGCCATAGAACACATGGTGTACAACTCAATCACAAAAAATATGAAAAAAGTAAAGCGTGCGGGCAGAGGAGATACAAACCAACCATAAAAATGTGTTCGAATTTGAATTCACACGATTTCCATTTGGACCAGACATGGACAAAAGATATACTCTCCCTTTAGATCGAAAACACAATAAAGACCCGCGACGGCTTTCACTTAACCGCGGGAGCATGGAATTCAGCAGTTAAACTAGGTCTATTACCGCATTTATTTCCGAAACAGACTAGAATACTACAGACAAGTGAATACATTCGTCTCTTAGGACGATTCTCACTGTTATCAGGAGAGATCATTGGCCTGCATTCCCACAACACTTCCATTGACGAATAGCTCACGGAGCTTCTCGGCTGCTTCTTTTTCGTACTGCTCTAGCTCTTCGGAGGACTTGCCGTGCCATTCATCGATCCAACAGAACATCTCTCTGAAACAATCATTCTTATAAACATATGCAATGTCGGGATAGCCACCGATTGAACTTGGTGAAGAGACGAGGATAGCTTTCTTGGATGCCTCTTTCGACCTTGTTCTGCAGCCCAAACCACTTGAAATAAACGTGGCACACCTTGTAGAGACGAATTTTCGGAATCGCAGTATCACTCCACTTTTCAGTCAATGGTCTCTTCCAGTTTTAGTCGAATGGAATTTTCGAGGATCAGTTAGCGGTGACATGTCGGCTTCCTTGAGATCATGCTCATTGTAAATGTTCAGATTAACGATCTCCCGCTTTCTAAATACTTGTTCGCTCAGGTTCAAAGCCTAAAAAAGGAATCAATAAAAGTCAAAGATAAGTGCTGAAGTAGAAAAAAACTTGCATTTTGCAGAATGGCGTCTTCGTCAGTGTGAAGCGTCTCGATAATGATGTGAAACTTCTCCTTCATATACCCCGGATTGGTCAGCACAGTCTTCGTATACGGAAAGGCATTCCAACTTTCTTCTAGGATGTTAAAAGCTTCTTCAGGAAATAGCTTCTGCATAAACCAAGGCGCTTTCGTCTTCAGGTGGTATATCTTGCGAGTAAACGTGCCATGCAACATCTGCCAGGTCGTAAGGTGTCGCTTGAGAATGGTTCGTTCTTCAGAAGCTAAATTTAGAGGATAGTATAATGTTAGATTTCAATAAAGCACACTCACTTCGACGCCTGTCCTCCACCAGTTTCGTTAAGACTCGCTTTGGCAACTGAATACCGCTGTCCCCTCTCATATTCATCTAGCGTCAATGGCATCGCGAAACGATATTCCTGCAAACCAATAAACAATAAAGGTTAAATGTTCAGAAAATATACTTTGATGTTCGTACTGAGAAATTCTCTAGGATCACCGCTGTGTCCTAAACACGAAAGACGTTAAATCCTTAAAAGCATCGAAGTAAAAGAAACCTTTAAGAACAACCGCTTGAATAATATTCGTCTGCACTTTCGGAACATCGATTTTGGTTTCTTTTTTGGGCTTATCGTCAGTTTGCTCCTCGACCGGTTTGGGGCTGCTCTCATTGCTTATTCCATCTTCTTCGCTTGTGTCATCCACATCATCTTGTTCGCTATTTTCTGCTTCGACCGCTGTGTTGTCGGAACCATGAACTTGGGTTGCTTTATCCTTTCTCTTGTTCGCATCTGCCTTGGCATCCTTATCTTTGGAATCTTCAGTGTTTTCCACTTTCAGAACAGCCTTCTTCAACTTCTCATTCTGATCACTTTCGTTACTAGATATCTTGACCTCTAAAAGTGAAAATAGTAAACAGTGTTTTACAATACTGACAATGATGCTGACAGTGACATTGAAGCGGAAGTGGCACCCGAATAAATTTTTTAAGTCTTACTGCTACTGTCGTTACATGTATTAAAAATTCCGTGAATCACAAACCTTTTTGTAACTTGCCCAATTTTTCCGGTTCATCTTTTTTCTTCGAATTTGGCTTGGCAGCATCCTTTGGAGCATCTGAAACAATGAGTAAATCAAATTTTTGAAATGAGAAAGCAATTAAACTAACCTGCAGGTTTGGGTTTAACTGCATGCTTGACTGGAGGATTGCTTGGCTTCGCTTTCTTTCTACGTTTGCACATCAACAGGAAAGCAGCGGAGCTGGCAACGGCACAAAAAGTTGATATTTGAAGGATATCGGGAAGTAGAAGCACCATCGTTGGAAGCGACATCTCAAAGCAGTAGCAGATTTCAGTTTCACAGAGAGAACAGAAAGAAGCAACAGCGAATTGAAAGCAAAAACACGAATGAGCGATTTTTGAGTTGAAAATCGCGCTTTTATAGCGTGAAAATAAAGGTGCGAAGGCGTTTGGCCCCTTTTTTCCCATTTTTGGCGTTCTGCCTATGTTATACTTTAGCCACATAGGCTTTATTTTAAAGCCATTTTGTGGTTCTTAAGACATTTTTTAGTCCCGGCTAACGTGCGCTGGCCTACCCTGAGCCTAAGCCTAAGTTAAAAAATACGGCCTAAGTGGCTAAAACAGAACATAGGGCAGAACGCCAAAAATGGGAAAAAGGGGCCAACGCCTCTACGCGAAAATAAAAATCTAAAGATTTGGTGATTCAAACACAGCATTTTCCGGGAAAAATCGTGGTGAAGCCACGGCTTTTCAAAAGGCCCAACCTTGTTCTGGTGCGTTCACAATGTGCCAGTGTCAGCAGTAGAGGGCAAAGTCTGACACTGACACTCGCACTGACACCCGTTCACAATGCAATTTCGATCTGCTGCTGTTGGCACTGACACTCAAGAAAGTGAAAAATTGAGACGTTTACTAGAAAACTTGAAAAAGCTCATCAGCACCCTTCATGGCTTTTATGTTTTATTTAAAAAAAATTTGGTTATTTTAATTTTTTGTTGTGCACTCTCTTATTGCTAACGCAAGATAAGGGGCAAACGCATATACCGTATTTTCTCTATCAATTACCCCCTCTCTAATAATTACCCCTCTCTATTAATTACCCCCTCTCTATTAATTACCCCCATAGGTACTCTGTATCTCGGCTCAAAAAATTATTTTGCAAATCTGTTTTGTGCGTTTTCTTAATCACTACGATATTAGTTGATTCCACTTTTTAGATTTTGGTTCAGCACCCAAAATTGCAAAATCAAATAATTTTTTTCCCGATTTTTTGGGGGTTGAAAAATAATTACCCCGGGTAATTAATAGAGAAAATACGGTAAACCTAGACTTTTCCACCAAATCTTCGGGGTCGGGACCCCGATTCGGGAGGGTCCCGATTCCGTGCAGATCTCTAATTGAAACCATCGAAATTCAATCTAAAGCTTAAACGAACAAAAGTGGGCGTTATGAATAAGAGAAAAAGCTATATAATAACTTATGATAAGCCGTGAAAGCGGTAAACTTACCCAAATTTAAGGACTGATTTGTTGTGTCCTTATAAAGTCGACTCGATACGTGTATGTTGATACTTTTTACATTTTTTAAAGTAAAACGGAAAAAGTGATATTCAATTCAAAATGCGGTGATACTTCAACGCCAGTCGCACCATTGGCATGCTTTCAAAGTTGAATTTCGCATGCACCGATACATTCTTTTAGATACATTTTCGCTAGTCATATAGTCAAATGGAAGTGGTAAGTAGTAGTTATTTATTTTTTCTGCACACAAAATCCCAGAACTTATTGTATGTAGACATGAAACAATTTTAGATATCCCTATCATGGTGGCCTCACAGACCGTCTCTGTTACTCAAGTTTCCAAATGCAACCATCTTATTAGATTGTGCAATAGATATGAACTCAATCGCCTCTTTCCTGCCATATTCTGTCATAAACAGGTTTTGTCACCTCACTGATATTCCGAATTCTGTTCAATCACAATCATTTAATTGTTCAGTAGCTCAGCTATTTGGGTCAAGAATGCTGCTAGTGTGCATCCGAAAAAATCGGTTCCTCAAACTCAAGACCTGGTCAGAATCGGAGACTGCTTTTTTGTTGATGCCCTGCCTGAATTCCAAACTGTTTCGGTTTAATTACTCACTGTTTGAGTTTTTAAATGATAAGGGTTTGTTGATTTTAGTTGGAGGAGATCTCAAAAATTTCCATTGATGTGATTTTGGTGTCCAATTGGATGAGTCTAATGGCCTTGCCTTTCATCACTGAGAAAACGAATTTCCAAGGAGCCATCTATGCCACTGATCCCATTGTGCAGTTTGGAAGGTTATTTTATTTGCAACACTTTACTAGTCGAATAAAGCGCCATGTGTTTTTAGGCTGGTCATTGAAGAATTTCTGGATATGATGGAAAGAGTTGATAGAGCACCCTCTGATGGTCAATGGAAAGCTAATGAAATTCACGGGTAATTAACTAGTGTTTTTCACAACTGAAATTTTCAGTTTAGCAGTTTTGCTAATAGACCTTCCACTGATCCAACCACTTGGCGGCAGTTCTACTCAAAAGCAGAGATGGAAAATTCATTGTCTAAAATTATAAACGTGTATTTTCGGGAAACAATGGCAAATATTTTCCGATGCTTTTTTTGCCTGTGGTAAATAAACAAGTTCAGGTTATCAACGGCATAATCAAAGTGACGGCTCACAGCAGTGGATTTTCGATTGGGTCGGCAAACTGGACTATTCAGACAGAAAGTGACAGGGTTAGTGCTGTAATAATTGTTTGCTAAATGATCTAATGGGTTGTATTTTGGATCGGGTATCTGGCCAGTACATCTTCTCGAGCTTCGCATGTCAAACCTCACAATTTGGATCATTTCCATAACGTCGATACACTTATGCTAACTTCACTGGCTCGTCAACCTGACTCTTCTCCTTCTAGCATGGCATCCAAATTTACCTCGACGTTTGTCTTTTTTTCTAAAATCTTTTTGTAAGAGTTAAATTTCATGGTTGCCGGATCCATACCATTGTGACTGTTTTATGAGTAATGAGTAGAGGGATTAATAGTAAGGTTGTTGAACCGAGCGCATGATTTAGAATGTCTTTGCTCAAAATTTATTGAATTTTTCGATAAAATTACGAATTTCAAGCGATCGATTAATATTTTGAATTTCGGTTCGAGCGCTCGACAACCCAAAAAGTTAGATTGTTGGTCTATAGCCATGAATAAATTTCGATCAAGATGCCCTTGTTTCAAAAGATTATTTTAGAGTCGCTGATACACTCAAGAAACAGGGTAACGTACTCATACCAATTTCTCCTACCGGTGTCATTTATGACCTAATCGAACTGGTGATCAATACAATTGAGAGGGTGAGACTTTTTTGGACAAAAATTTTCCTTTTAGTTAGCAAATTCTTAACCTCACTTGAAAGGTGCTATTTAGCATTCGCTGTCGAGAGATATTCCTATCTACTTTATTTCCGTAGTTGCTGAGAGTACTTTTGCTTTCGCCAACATTTACTCCGAATGGTTGTCCCAAGTCAAGTCAGAGAAAGCCTATGTGCCAGAAGATCCATTTCCACTAGTGGAAGTAAGTGCCGTCTTTCCGCAATCGCTTTAAATGTAGTTTTAGCTCGTTAAAAGCGGCAGAATCAAGATATATGAGAATCTTCATGGTGCCTTTTCACGGGAATGCAGAACTCGTAGGACTCATTTTTGTACAATTAATTGAATATTTGGCTCATTTAGCATGTGTTGTCTTCACTGGCCATCCATCACTTCGGATAGGGGACGTTGTTCATTTTCTGGTAAATCTTCACTTGTAAGGTCGTTTTTTAAAAATGTTTAGGAAATCTGGGGCAAGGATCCTCGAAGCGCTGTAATTATGACAGGTTTTTATTTTTGCGATTATTTGTCAAATAATAATTTTTTTGAAGATCCTGACTTCCCACTTGATCCGTTCTATGATCCGTACAAATCGTTGGCCATAAGAGCCTACTTTTATCCAATAGACAGTGAGCCAATTACTGTTGCTTCAATTACGTTTTATTTGATAAAACCTTCATTTCTTTAGCCCGTTTGGATTACAATCAGGTTTACTCAAGCATATTGCCAGATTTGACTCCAAATGCTTGATGATGCACGAATCTTACGCAAGGCCACTGATATATCCCGACAACAAGAAACTGGTAATTTCACATGTAAGTTGTTAATTTACTAGTGGTACCGACTAGGTGTAATTATATTTTACTTTAGCCTAATTTGATAACCTTTGGAGCAAACCGCACCAAACTCAGTCTTCCATACAATCAAAGACGTAAGAGAGTAATAATCGAGTCTGAGGTTTGTGTTTTTGCGTAGTAATACCTTTACTCATGCCGTTGTAGCTGCTGAGTGAAATGAAACTGCAATGCTGTGGTGAGAATTCAGAGATAGGAATGTCTTCACTGGGTGCTATGCTTTCTGCTTACGATAATGATTTGAAGATTCTGGTGACATTTATTTTGTGATTTTATCAACTGCATAACAAGAGTGTTTAGCCTCCAATGGGATCAAAGAGGCCTAAATTACTTATAGATCAGAGATTGGGCGGAAAAGTTGCTCCTGGAAGGTTTGTGTCACCGAATTTCCGTTTTCTCTATACCATCTAGTCGTTTTCAGACTTATCAAGGCTTTGGCAGATGTGTGTAATTTCCTTTTAATTATCCACCAGTTTCATGCTACTTAGAATGCTTTTAGAGAAGGATAAAGGCCGATCTCCTACATTCCAAATCTTTCGAATCTTCTTCCAGTGTGCTTATCAAAATAGTATAACTTCATTTCCAATTTTATTCTGTAAATTTTGCTAATTACTATTCTAGCCTGTATTCAACGCTGAAGTGAAGATTAATGACCAAGATCACAAGGCCAAGATTTTTTGTCCTACTCCAGCACACAGAGAAATTATACAAGCGGCTATCAAAGAATGTTTGGCAGATGTTTAGCCCGGAACATCTTGTTATGAATGAATATCTCAAGTTATCTGGTTTCGCTCTGTTTTTGCTTGTTATTTGTGTTGTTGTCACGTTGTTGTCTATGAATAAATTTTACAGTAGTCGGGATCTGAACATGGCGGAAATTAGAGTTCGGGGAATCTCCTTGCTGATCGATTTTCGGATTTTGGAGCCTTGAACCATCAAAACCTCTACATTTACCTGCGATCTTGCACAGCAGTCGTAAAAGATTGTATGAAAACTAAAAAGATCCAGTCCCTAAATATTTGGAAACTAACTGGAAAATCGGGCTACACAGATTTTAAAAAATGGATGAGTAATTTTGGCCGTCTAAGTGCAGTACAGTCTACTCTCGTTAAACTGACACTCCAATAAACTGGCACCCTCGATAAGCTGGCACTTTGAAAAGCCCTATTTGGCTGGCCGACAGAGAAATTAGGCAAAGAAACATCCCACTAAACTGGCACCCCGATAAACTGGCACCGCAGGCTGATCCCAGGGGTGCCAGTTTATCGAGAGTAGACTGTAGTACATTGTTCAGGTATAATGCAGAGCGAACCCTGACTTGGGGTTGTTATGTGCACCCTTTCCATCAATAATCGTTAAAGGGGCATGCTCGCCTAAGGTAAAATTTGTCCCCGCTAATTCAAATTTTTTTCCGAATCATTGAACGGAAATCAGTTTGGCGGAAAGCAGTTGGCGGAAAGCAGTTTGGCGGAAATAAATGTGAACCTGGTGCACACCTACCCATTTAGGGCTGCAAAATAGTTTTAAAATTTCAAAAACCTCATTTACAGAATATGATGAACCATCGCCCACAATCATGCCATTTATAAATCTTATAACTCTCTAAAACAGGAACAATCAAAGTGTTAAACACGCAATATCTATTTTTTCAAAATTTTAGAAATTAAAAAAGCATTGTGCAACCCTACCTTTTAGGGCTACAAATGATCACAATATTATTAGAGTATCATCAATGGATCAGGCTAAGCCATCGCCCACAAAGATGCCTTTACAGATCTCAAAACTCTGTGTAATACCACGGCTAAGCCATCGCCCACAAAGATGCCTTTACAGATCTCAAAAATCTGTGTAACACCACTCACTGTCACGGTACCCTTATCTTTTCTCCAGGTGCTGCTATGCACTCTCCTGGCACGCTACCTCAATATCCTGGTGCCCTCACCAACTCTCCAGGTAGCCCCACCTACTCTCCAGGGGCCGCTATCAACTGTTCAGGTACCCTCACCTTAGCAAAACTAAATATTCAAAATTTTAAAACAAAGGAAATATAAAAAGAAAAAAAAATACCACGTCTCCTGCATGTCTCCTTGCACCTAGCCACTCCCCTGACTCGCTTATCCCCTCTCCTGGTATTACTCACTCTCCAGGTACCCTCACTCCCTTTCCAGGAACTCTTACTCCCTCTCCAGTACCCTTACTCCCTCTCCAGATACGCTTACTCCTCTCCAGGCACCCTTACTTCCTCTCCAGTACCCTTACTCCCTCTCTCCAGCTCGGAGAGAGCTATCTTTTGGTATATGACGTTCTTTGATACGTGACGGGGCGGTCGTGTCGTTCCCGTGTCAGTATCTTTTAGTTACCCCTACTGACTCTCCAGGTACCCCGACTAACTCTCCAGGTATCCCTACTCCCACTCCAGGTACCCTTACTTACCAGTGTGGGCACAGAAATTTTTTGTACGTCCGTCCGGCACCTTTTTCGTCTCTAGGTCGTTCGTCCGACGTCCGTCCGGCCATTTTGGTCACGTCCGGCGTTCGTCCGCACTTCCGTTTCAAAAAATTTTCACGTCCATGCGGGCTTCCACCCAAAAAATTTTCGTCCAAGTCCGTCCGCAAGTTCGTCCGGACGTCCGACGTCCACGTCCGCCTCTAAAAATCTCTAAAAATATTTTGTTTGTGAGCAGGTATTTACTGTATTGAACTTGAAAAATTTATAAATTTCATTTATCTTAAAAATTTAAATGATATGAGGCAAAATGATATGATTTGATTACTAATGAAAGCAATTTTAATGATGGATACAAATGAGAGAAACCATGAAAAACATGCAATATTTGTGAAGATATAATTAAAAACAATTCAGTATTACTTAGACACATTATGTGCGGATCCATTGTGAACACCAAAAAACGGATGCGGAGCGGATGCGGAAACTGGTGCGGTGCGGGAGCGGCAAATTTTATTGTGAACGCAATTCCGCATCCGCATGCGGACGAAAAACGGATCATTGTGAACATAGGGTTACTCTCAAGCACCCCTACTAACTCTCCAGGTTCCCCTACTCCCTTTCTAGGTACCCCTACCCACTCTCCTGTTACCCCTCCTCCCCCCTCCCGTACTCACTTTCTCGACATACCTACCCACACTTGTATTACTTGCCTGCCTACTCAACTGGCAAGGCTACCTAATTTTCTGGTTCACCCACTCACTTTGCGACCTACTTGCTTTCTTGAAAACCCTACAGACAAAAATTTGAATAAAAAACAGCTCAAAAACAGTATTATACAACTTTCCCTCGAGACAAAAAAAGAAAAATTCAAACGTCCCAAAGAAGCAGTGTTTTCATAACTAACACTAACGCCTAACACTAACCTAACGTTAGGCTAACACTTAACCTTGCACTAACACTAACATGTTAGTGTAAGGTTAGTTTAAAATGGCGGGTTAGTGTTAGTGTTAGGGTTAGTCTCAAGTGTTAGTGTTAGTGTTAGGTTAGTTTAAAGTGTTAGTGTTAGGTTAGTGTTAGCCTAACACTAACATAGTTAGTCTTGAAACTAACTGTTAGTTTAAAATCAAACTGTTAGTTTAATTATAGTGTTGATTCTGACATACTGCTTAACTAACATAAGGATTCAGTTTATGGTTAGCTACTGTTTATCCACTGTTTCTTAAAAATGCTTCGTATTTTGATTTGAGTTATAAAAATTACCAGCTATGTTGTATTTTGACTTCTTACTGGTATTTTCTTGTTTGCTTCAGAATGTCTATCGAAGTTAGTCAACTGTCTGTTCAAGAAACCCAACAAGGCCTCAAAGAAGCGATTGCGAAGATCATGTGGGACAACTTCACCGAAGATGGGGGATGGGGAGATGCTTGTCTGAAGCAGATACTTCAGAGAGTCTTTGGCATGGATCCTTTTGGCGAATAAAAAGTTAATGCTCTGAAGTGCTCTGATACGGTTATTTTTTGACATATTGTAACGGGTTTTGTTCAAAAATAATTGATTTCGGATCAAGTGTAGTATACACCCTTCACTCAAGTGTAGTATACACCCTTCAGTCAAATCAGCTTGGGGACCAAGGCATAATTTTTAAAATTATTTTTTTAAAAAAAAGTTGCCTTGGTCCCCAAGCTAATTTGACTGAAGGGTGTTATACTACTTGAGTGAAGGGTGTATAGTAAAACTTAGCCTTGATTTCTTTTAGGATGCTGGACCTGTAGCTCTGCTAGCGTTGGAAGTTCTCTTAGTCCCCCTTTCAGGTGCACCAGTCGAAAGAATTTTTTCGCAGGCTGGATTAGCCACTGGACGGCATTGCAACAGAACTAATTCCGATTTGTTGAATTCTCAACTGTTCATTTATTGCTACCGCCGCATTTAGCGTATTTCTTGATCTATTTCTTGGTTTTATTATAATAAAAAGCTGATGTTTCTGGATGTCTTACTGCGACTTCCCTACCACATGGCAAGAAAACTTGTATAGATAATTGTTCACTTAAGGAAGCTTCTTTTGAGCAGTCAGATTTTTTGCTTAGCACAGCCTCAGGCAAAATGTAGACAGCATATTTTCGGACGGAGTAAAACGCATGTGTGAAATTGTGTGTGTCTCTATTCTTTTATGTGTAGTTCAGTTACTCTGGTAAAGCAAAATTTTGTATGAGAGGCCGCTGACGTAGCATTTTCGTTTCCCGAAAGTAGTCGTGAAACCAGTGCGAGTACAGGGTGTCCCGAAATTACGCTCACATCAAAAAAAAAGATAGTGTACGTAGCGCCTCGCATGGTCAACTTCATTTTCGGGATCTTAACCCGTGTAAATCTTGAGAATTGTGGAATTTTTAAGAACGAAGAACACAATCACACCTAGAAATAGACGCCAAACTTCCCACCTCTCTTTATTTTCGAAAGAATAGCTAATACGACGAAGGACTTTTTGTTGACGAAACAAAAAGTATAAAAGCCTCAAGTTTCTCTGGGAAAGAGTCATTGTAAATCGCCACAGCTTTCGTACCTTCGGCAACAGCATGCTTGGCCAATTCACCTTTCAAAAGGAGCCGAGTAGACGAGTCATTTTCACGAACGGATATCGTTGAAACCTTCTGCTTTTTGTGAGACTGATAGCGCCTGAAACAAGACGCTTTCTAAAGCAATAATTTCAGTACAAAGCGACCTACTTTGCGAGGAAACTGCATCCTGACACAGACGTTCGAAAATATCTTCACAAAAGGCATCCATGACGTCAATGGCTTTTCGCTTGACTCCTATTTCCTAGACGAAGGAAGAGCGCAGTTTTTGCTTCTTGATATCAGCCATTATCTGAACGACAAACTCATTAAAAGACAGATATATCGTACAGACAAAAAAATCAACAAACATTAATGAGGCTAGCGCAATTGAAAAGTTTAAAGACAAAACAAAATTTGCGCGTGGCTATGAAACTGGAAAATATGAGAAAGACGGTCTTCATTAAGTAAAAATATTTCTCATCAAGACTTGATGATCAAGTCCTTATCACTGAGCAGCACTGAAGAACCTTATGTTAGTTAAGCAGTATGTTAGAATCAACACTAGAACTAAACTAACAGTTTTATTTTAAACTAACAGTTAGTTTGGAGACTAACTATGTTAGTGTTAGGCTAACACTAACCTAACACTAACACTTAAAACTAACCTAACACTAACACTTGAGACTAACCCTAACACTAACACTAACCCGCCATTTTAAACTAACCTTACACTAACACTAACATGTTAGTGTTAGTGTAGGGTTAGTTTAAAGTGTTAGTGTTAGAGTTAGGTTAGTGTTAGCCTAACACTAACATAGTTAGTGTTAGTTATGAAAACACTGCAAAGAAGGCCAATTTTCAAGTTCCCTCTAAATGACCACCTCCATAAAAGCGTCCATATCCCCGGATTCCGGTCATCTTTTTTCACCAATCTTTTTTTAAACGAAAGCTGAGATTTTGGGCTACATTTTAAGAGTGGACCGAAAAAATCCGCTGATAGCAGCTCCGAGATTTTGTCTCCGAAACGAAAAAAACGACAATTTGCTCACTGAAACCCAAAATTGAAACCGCAAAAATTTTCAAAACTAAAATCCAAAACAACCATTCTACTCCTGAGATCCTCAGCTTCAATTTAAAAAAAAATTGACCAAAAAACCAAACAAAACACTTCAAAAAAATCAAAAACGTCAATTGTCCACAGACAGACAAAACATCTCTAATACTATGTAGGAGATTTGCATTAAAAATTTTAAATTCTATGTGTTAGTCCAGTTTAAATTAAAATCTCATATAAGTAGATATGGTGCATGGATAATATTTTTTTCTCACCTCAAATACACTGCGAATGCACCGCAAATTATTTTTTTCTCACCGCAATTTGATCTTCCCGCAAAATACTTTTTCTCACCGCAAAATACTTTTTTCTCACCGCAAAAATACTTTTTTCCCCCGCAAACCTAATTTCTGTCTAAGACCAACCAAATTTTGCATAATTTTGCAGGAATTCAAATTTTTCAGTCAGGAAACAACTTGGATCCCTCAGAATCCCACCCCAGAATGGCCAGAAGCCCCTGAAAGTTGGTTTTTTGGGGGTTTACTAAAGGGGGGGGGTAAACTTTTTGCGAAAATTCGATTGAGCGGATCAGATTTCGGGTCCGATGGGCTCAATCGCCACAACTCCACCCTGAACCACTCGAAACCACTATAAACCTATAATTTTGAGCGATTTAGCGCATCTGACTGGAATCTGATCCGCTCAATCGAATTTTCGCAAAAAGTTTACCCCCCCCCCTTAGTAAACCCCAAAAAACCGAGGACCTATACTGAAACGAGGACCTATAAAACGAGGACCTATACTGAGCCTATATCAATCAAGTATTAAGCCAAAAGAGGCGAAACGCGAGCCAAAAATGCCAGTCCTTTTACGTTTTACAGCAGAAGGTTGGTCATGTTTCTGCCAAATCATGGTCTAGGACATTGGCCCTAGCGGAGTATCTCGTCACCACATTTCCCATCCCGTGTTAAAGGACCATGGTTTTTGAACGCAGCGACATCTCCAAATTTTGAATTAGCGGGGGACACTTTTTTACTCTGAAAATATTTAACAATTATTATTTAAATTATTTTTAGTTTGCATTCAAAATTTTATCAAAATATAGAACTATTCACTAGTCAAGCCCAACGTTGCTTGAGATTGCCAGATCGGACGACTTAGCCTACTTTCACTGCACCATAGGATGGTATTTTTTCTCACCGCAAAACACTTGAAAATCACCGCAAATTATTTTTTTCTCACCGCAATTTGATCTTCCCGCAAAATACTTTTTTCTCACCGCAAAATACTTTTGCGGTGAGAACTTGTTAGAACTTGTGAGAACCAATTCAAATTTTTCAGTCAGGAAACAACTTGGATCCCTCAGAATCCCACCCCAGAATGGCCAGAAGCCCTGAAAGTTGGTTTTTTGGGGGTTTACTAAAGGGGGGGGGTAAACTTTTTGCGAAAATTCGATTGAGCGGATCAGATTTCGGGTCCGATGGCTCAATCGCTCAAAATTATAGGTTTATAGTGGTTTCGAGTGGTTCAGGGTGGAGTTGTGGGCGATTGAGCCCATCGGACCGAAATCTGATCCGCTCAATCGAATTTCGCAAAAAGTTTACACCCCCCTTTAGTAAACCCCCAAAAACCAACTTTCAGGGCTTCTGGCCATTCTGGGGTGGGATTCTGAGGGATCCAAGTTGTTTCCTGACTGAAAAATTTGAATTGGTTCTCACAAGTTCTAACAAGTTCTCACCGCAAAAGTATTTTGCGGTGAGAAAAAAGTATTTTGCGGGAAGATCAAATTGCGGTGAGAAAAAAATAATTTGCGGTGATTTTCAAGTGTTTTGCGGTGAGAAAAAATACCATCCTATGGTGCAGTGAAAGTAGGCTAAGTCGTCCGATCTGGCAATCTCAAGCAACGTTGGGCTTGACTAGTGAATAGTTCTATATTTTGATAAAATTTTGAATGCAAACTAAAAATAATTTAAATAATAATTGTTAAATATTTTCAGAGTAAAAAAGTGTCCCCCGCTAATTCAAAATTTGGAGATGTCGCTGCGTTCAAAAACCATGGTCCTTTAACACGGGGATGGGAAATGTGGTGACGAGATACTCCGCTAGGGCCAATGTCCTAGACCATGATTTGCAGAAACATGACCAACCTTCTGCTGTAAAAACGTAAAAGGACTGGCATTTTTGGCTCGCGTTTCGCCTCTTTTGGCTTATACTTGATTGATATAGGCTCAGTATAGGTCCTCGTTTAAAAAAGCAATTTTTTAATTTTACACCTTTAATAATGGGTAATAATTAAATCTAGAACCAAAATACTTATTTCTAGTACCAAAATACTTTTTTCTAGTACCAAAATTTAACATGCATAGAAAAACTCTTTGTAAAGTTAGAGATTTTTACCTTGACAAATGAACGTGTAGCCCTGAATCTCAGATTTCTAACTAGACTTCAATTTCCTGTGAAAGATTTCAAAGATATGAAGATTTTGAGCTTTGTATGAAGTAACTTTTTCGACCAAATTCCTCTATTCAGACGCCTAAATCTCCAACTTTTTAAATTTTTTTAGTGAAAAAAGATATCTTATTGAGTAGCTGATATTCAGGGCTACACGATAGTTAAAAAAATTTCAAAAGTGTACCTACACAGTGTGGAGAAAAGAGAAAAGTTCAAATTTTGGTACTAGAATTAAGTATTTTGGCACTAGAAAAAAGTACCACCCTTTAATAATGATCTAGAACATTGACCCTACCAGAATATCGGTACTACTCTCGTTTAAGGTGTCCAATTGCTAGTTTTATTTTTTCAAAAATCTTTTTCAGCTAAATTTTGTTGACAACTCGGTGCTGCAATATCAATCCGGCTTTTGCAGAATTAAAGGTTAGATTGACTTCATGAATATCAGAATTGCAAAATTCCCATGAAAAATGGCCTAAAACTTAAAATGGGAAAGGAAAAAGACAACAAAAAAAGTTTGATTAGTTTTCTATTACATTTCGATTTTCTTTGCAATTCTAATAATTATGATGCCAGTCCAACTTTTAATCCCGAACAAGTTGGGCAAACCTTTTTCTTGCCGTAAAAATACCTTTTTTGCCGTAAAAGGTTTTGCCGCAGAAATACTTTTTTTTGCCTTAAAAAAGCTTCTTGTTGCCGCAGAAAAACTTTTTTCTGCCGCTGAAATACTTTTTTCTGCCGCAACGCATATTTTCTTTTGCCGTGGAAAGTCGTTTTACAGCGAGAAAAAATTTGCGGCAAAAAAAAGTTTTTTTATGGCAGAAAAAAGTATTTCTGCGCAGAAAAAAGTGTTTTTGCGGCAAAAAAGAAGTATTTTCACGGCAAGAAAAAGGTTTGCCGAACAAGTTTGTCTGACATTGACACACAGAGTTGTTAACAAAATCTGGTTAAAAATATTCTGAAAATAAAAACAAGATAAAGCATAAATAAAACACGCAGTTGTACACCTTAAACGAGAGTAATCCGAGAATATCTCGTCACCACAGGTTCCCAGGGGTGTGTTAAGAGCCAACTACAGTCGACTCTCTCTCTATAACGACTCTCTTTATAACGACTCTCTCTATAACGACCCGTAAAAGACCTGTTTGGTCACGAGTGACATCATTTACGTCAAAGCGACTCTCTTCATAACGTCCTCTCTCTATAACGATCCAGTATGGCCGGTCCCTTGAAAGTCGTTATACAGAGAGTCGACTGTATTATAAAATTATTATAAATAAGTTTATTTTTCTGTATTTTAAATGTAGAAAAATCACCGTTGATATTGGCTTTGTTCAAGAACGACCGCCAACTGTCGACCAAACTGACTGTCGACCCTCCCAACTGTCGACCCTCCCAACTATCGACCCCCAACTGTCGACCATCCCAACTGTCAACCCTCGACTGTCGACTCTAACCTTCGACTTTAAGTCACTACACTCTATAAGACACTATAAAAACAGCATGTCATCTTTATTTCAACGACAAACTGAAATGAACTGAAGAACAAAAAATAGCAATTTTCACCAAATACTAACATTGGCTGGATTATCTAAATTTCTAACAGCGTTGTCTTCTTCCTCTGAACTTATATCGCCGCTTTCTCCGAAGCCTTCTTCCTCATCTTGAGGTGGTTTCAAATTTTTATTTATCCTATCAGATAGTCAATCTGAAGAAGAAATTTGGCAAGTTTTTGATCAAAGCCCCATCATCAGCCTGTCTATCGAGAACCATATCAAATTCTTGTTGGGCGAAAGGTTCTGCAGCATCTTGAGATTGCTTTTAATTATTTTAAAGTAAGCTCCGAAATATAAACCTCACTTCGCTTCTTTGGTTGGCAAAAATGGTTATAGTTAGGTTCTTCATCAATCCAAACATTAGTGGCTCCATTCGCTTTTCGTAGAGGCAGCGGATAGTCTTCGCATGATATCTTTTGCTTTTTCCAGCTGACTCGTAAAGCATTACACCCAGTGCAGCAGCAGTAGTAGACGACTTTGACACCATAAAATCTTATCGGCTTGCTCTTATTGATGATCCAAGTATAGCAATGATCTGGATGACCAACACAATTGCTTACAGCCATTTTCTTGCTTCCTTTTCGCTGGTTGTAAGTAAAGACTATAGCATTTATCTTAAAACAGGCAAATAAAACAAGCTTGACCGCTTCGAGTTATGTTAATTACTTTTACAAATTGTTTTACTTAAAGTCGAAGGTTAGAGTAGACAGTCGGAGTCGACAGTTGGGAGAATCGACAGTTGGGGGTCGATAGTTGGGGGTGGACAGTCAGTTTGGTCGACAGTTGGGGTTTTACCTTTGTTCAATACCAACTGTCGTAGCCGACATGAGCTGTTCTTGACACCAAAGTGTCTTTTTACTTTTATTCATGTCTTCATCTAACAAAACTTATAAATAAAATGCTAAAAATGACTTTCTCATATGTAAATGCTGCTTCATAATTTCTTCTATAGCGGTCGATCTCTCTGCTTTGAGCTTGTTGAAAATAAAGTAGATCGTCTGGATGTTCCTGTTAGTGTTCATATCCACACATATGCCTTCCAAGTATCTGGTAATGCTGCGACTGCTCAGAGAATGGTGTGATAATTGAGCACAATGGTTTGAGTAACTATTGTAGACAGGTGAAGAGTAGTCCTCAGGTCAGCGTTGATCATTTGGACACTCACAATGGTTGCCTTAATCTTTTTATGAAATTTTCGCAAAGCAGACAGATGCAATCGATAGGTTGGGCAGCCATAGAACGGTTAAGGCTCATTTAAATTAGATCGATTACAACTTCTGTATCAGGGATGGGACGGAGGGTACATTTCAGTTCACTCCCTAGTCAATTCACTCCCGTATCAATTCACTCAGTGATCGATTCACTCCCCAGATCAATTCACTCCCTGAAATTTTTTTGGCTGAAGTACACAATCCCCCCCCTCCAGAGCGGTATGACGATTGATCCCATGTAAACATACCATTAAACGTAATTTTACTACTGACAAACCGTCTGTAGAATGCTCAAATTAGTGCAGAAAACAAGTTTTGGAACCAAAAAACGTAAAAGATAGGGTATCCAGGTCGAGCTTAGCTTGTTTTACCTAAGTATCGATACTTAGGTATGTGTGCCTGGGCAGTATTACCCCAGGTATCTCATGGGTAAACTCCCAACTTGCGGCCATTCTGACTTCGGCCCCCAATTTGCAGTCCCCGACTTGCGGCCCTTAACTTGCGGCCCCCAACTTGCGGCCATCATAACTTGCAGCCATTCTAAATATACATTCTTTCCTGACAAAAAAAGGAAAATTACTTTAGTTGTTGGCTGCTCATATTGTTCAAAAATCACTTTATGCCGGACGACTACTTGGTTTGTGCATCTGGGCGATTTAGGGTAACCTAAACCACTGAGGGAGAGTCAGGACAACTGAAAGTATGTCTAAGACACTAAGGGCGGGTTTGTGCCACTGCAGGTCAATAAGGATCATAGGAAAAACAAAAAAAATCCCTTTACTCAGAAGTCGGAGAAAAATAAATTAAATTACAGTCAAACCCCGATAGAGTGTAGGCCGGGGACCAGATTAAATCTACACTATATTGAGTTTACACTATGTCGAGGGTATGGTCTAAGCCGTTTCTTAACAATACTAACCACATACTTAACAGTACCTTAAAATGAACATAGTCAAAAGGCAAAGGAATTATGTCGAAGGTAAGTGAGTGCACGCATCTCTAACCCATCAAGCCCCCTGCGCCCCGCCCCCTTGGTGTCTTAACGTTGAGATGCGCACACCCACATACTTTAGACACAAATCACTCGAAAGTGACTCTGGATGCATGAAAAGCATGCGTACCACAGTTTCTTTATGCGTTAGACCTCAATTTTTTATGTTCCAATTCCATCTTCAAAGACATTTTGTGGTCATCCACGTACTCTTTTAGGGTGAATTACCATCTGTTTTCAGTGCCGATAATTTATCCCTGCAGTAAAAGAAAAGAAAAAAAAATTAAAATTTGATATTTAAAATAGTTTCGTTCTCGGGAATTTATCAGGGAGTGAATTGATACGGGTAGTCGATTGATAGAGGGAGTGAATTGACCGTGTCCCTGGGACGGAAGACAAAAAAAGTCGGAACGAAAATTGAAACCGGAAGATGAAAAATTGAAAAAACGGAAGTTGGAAGAAAAAAGTGTCGGAAATCGAAAGAATTTCAAAAAAATGGCTGTGTTCTGACGCACTGAAAATTAGGAGGGTGCAGGCCGATTTTCCATTTTTATGGCGGTTTTTTTGCCAAAAACTGGTGCTCGAAAAATACGGATTTTCTGAAAAAACGGCGCTATAGAAGTTATAATAAAGTACTGTTTCGAAAAAGTCAAAGTTTATAAAAAAATGGTTTCGCCAAAAACAAGTTCAGAAAAGAGCATGTTTGAAAACAACCAGTTGGATAAACATATACAGTCAACTCCAGATTAAGTGTACACCCTGGGGACCGGCTCCAGGTGTACACTAAATCGAGTGTACACGAAATCGAGGGTCCATTCTAGTCATTTTAATTAACCGCCGGCCAAAATGATTCAATCCAGGTGTACACTAAACCGAGGTGTACACTAAATCCGGTGTACACTAAATCGAGAGTCGACTGTATCTGGAACAAGAACTTGTCTAAAAAAGTTTTTGACCGTCTTGTGGTTAAAAAAATAATTGGTTTCGTAGGTCAGGAGTAGGTGTAGAGGTGAAAAGCTGTTATAGACAAGTTTCTGTTGCTGTTTCAAACAGGTTGTTTTCAAAGGCTCTAGGTAAATTGAACCTCTAGAAATTGAACCCGGTAAAATGATTCCGGTAAATTGAACCTGCAAATTTGTCTTGAGAGGATTGATATCAAAACCAATTGTATTTTTCGGGTGTTAGTAAATCACGGTATGAAGAGTAACCATCTCAATGATAGGTAAGCCCCCGAAAGGGTAGAAAAACCACAAGGATATTAGGTTGCCCCATAATATGAGGTTTAACTAAGATGTAATAGTAACTAGCTTGCGCCACCCAGATCTCATCTAGATGGTGTTACTTAGGTGCTAGTTCACTCAGAATACCCAGGTATTCAGTTAGTTTTATGCAGGTGAGGGTATGTAGATATATAGGTTATGGCAACTAAGTGTCGGTACCCATTGCTCCACATAGTCCCTTTCGTGAATTCGTTAATTTTGTTTTAGTTCAAAATGGAGTTGCTTTTAAGTGAAAACAACAAGCCAATGGTCCAATTCGAAAACTATCTTTACTGGGGAAAGTATCAGAAAGGAAAGCAATCTTACTGGCACTGTATCTTTTACATATTTGGAGCAGAAAAAAGAGCGGAGAGCAAATGCTTAAGTATTTTTTGAATATTCTGTATGTTTATCTGTTTTCGAGTAATTTTTGAACAGGAAAAGCTTCAACTATTAAAGGCATGGTCAAAGTAACGACGTCTCATAGCCATTACGTCGACAGAATCAGAGTAGAGCTAAAATCAATGCAGGAGGCAGTGCAAAAGCAAGCCAAAGAGAGCAAAGAACCGTCACGTGCGATCATTAGTGACAGCATGGAACCAGTCAGCCGACATTCTAAACCAATCATTCGCCGATCAAATTTTTTTGATGGACACCTATAAACTTGCGCCGAATTCCAGTTTTCAATCCACCAGGTGACTATTTATTTTAAGGGTTTTGTCTTATTTTTTATCTTAAGTTGTTTCAAAGACGGAGAATAAGGCTTATCAACAGAAAGGCATCGAAAAATCCAAAAAGGAACTGTAAGTCATCACAATTACAATTAAAGACACTCTCGGTTAACTTTCATAAAAATTTTTGTTGAATTATTCTTTGTTTTCAGAGCTGAATCATGTGGCAGTGCTTGTTGACAAGTCTGGAATTCAGTTAACAGAGAGCAGCTGCGGTGCTTAAACCAACAGCGTAGTTAAATGGCGAAACCGTGAATTTCTACGACCAAATTATTGTCCAGACGAATGAATTGGGGATGTCAAAGATTACAAAAATCTGATCAAGTAAAATTTTTTAAGAGCATACTACGAAACAACAATAATTAAGAAAAAATTTTAGAAGTTCAGAAGTTTATTTAGAAATTCTTGGAAGAGTATGCCACAGAGTATAGCTGCGAGGCTATGAATCCCGGTGACTGGATCGCATTCTGGCCAAAGGTATGTTTATTATTTCTTGATTGATCATTAATTCGAAGTTTATAGAAAATTTCTCGCCAGACGAAAACATTTGGTTGCAGAGCTTTTATTTGCCAAATGCAAAGTGCGTATGTCGTGGTTCTCAGCTTAATTTCACCGAAGACCAGATAGATGGAATCCGTAATGAAATAATGCGAGAAATCCTTCATGGAATGTTAGTGTAATGTCGAATTTTGTCGAGGTTTATTGTTTCAGGTTTGGTTGTAAAACATGGTTTGAATAAAATTGATTAAAAAAATTAAGGATACAAATAATTATAGAAAGAGACTAGTGAGCAACACCTCATTTAGTCAGAAGAATGAAACGGACGAACCTTTATCTGCGATGAAAACACGGTTCAAGGATACTGTGTTACGTACCGTGAAATTTGTCATTACAGGGTGCGCCAAAAGTCCTGACACGGACAAAATTCAAAATTTTTATGTCCAAACCTAACAATATTAAAAATAACAATTATACCATTAGAAAGCTTAGAAATTCTGCACAAGATGCATCATTCAGAATTTAAAATACCAACCTTTCGCATTTACGCAGGCACGTATTCTTTTCGCCAACTTTCGACCGCCGAGGCGAGCCAATTTACATCAATTTAATTGGTTTGCTGCACCCTGTATAGCAGTTATGGGCAATTTAGTTGTCATTCGAAAGCTTATCTTTGTGCCTACAAAATGAGTGGTGAACGAAATAGTTTGGTTGAGCACAAAAAAAAGATTCGACTGTTTTAGTGATTTTTATCTTCAGTTCCCTTAACTTTTTTCATATTTCTTAAATTTGTCTTTCAAAAAGACTCTCATTTTAATGATCGTATCTTTTTGTAGAACCGAACAAAAAATTTTTTCAGCGCATATGTTTCAAAGTTAAGTCAGGGATTTCGAATGATATATTTGCCTTCAAAGTTTATGCATCACACAAGCTGCAGCAAACCAATTAAATTGATGTAATTGGCTCGCCTCGGCGGTCGAAAGTTGGCGTAAAAGAATACGTGCCTGCGTAAATGCGAAAGGTTGGTATTTTAAATTCTGAATGATGTACTTGTGCAGAATTTTCTAAGCTTCGAAGGGTATAATTGTTTTTTTTAATATTGTTAGGTTCGGACATGAAGATCTTGAATTTTTTTCCGTGTCAAGACTTTTGGCGCACCCTGTATGAAGATCGAGTGCTTAAAAATGGAATACGAGATAGTTACCCAATGTAAGAGGATATCTACCTCGTCCATCTAAAGATTACAAAAATGGAGTGGTTCGATAAATGAAAATTTGTATTCTACCTGGAATAATTTTCATATTCGCTAATATTCGTGGCTATTATAGACAAAAAGATCACAACATGATAAAGTCAATATAATTTTGTCAAAACACAAGAACTATGTTTTAATACAAGCGAAATCTTTAGCTATCCGAAATCTGTGGCTTTCTAAAATTCATGGTCGAAATGTGAATAACGTTGGCGGAATTGAAAGTCCTTGTGGCGAAAGATTCTATTGTATTGGTAATAAAAATTAAAAGCCAAAAAATCCCTTCAAGACAAATTTGGAGGTTCAATTTACCGCAGGGTCAATTTATCGGGGTTCATATTTTACCGCGGTTCAATGTGTAGGGATATGGATTTTTTTTGGTGCAAAAGATTTCTTTTTGGTGCAAAAAGATTTATTTTGGTGCAAAAAAATTTGGTGCAAAAAGCTCTTTTTTGGTGCAAATTGAATCTTTTTTGGTGCAAAAGATTTTATTTTGGTGCAAATCGCCGTGGTGCAAATTGAATTTTTTTGGTGCAAATAATTTTCTTTTTGGTGCAAATCGTATTCTTTCTGGATAATATTTTTTTGCCCGTATAATATCATTTTTGCCCATTGCATATTTCTTTTTGCCTGTAGATTTTGAATGGCCGTAGAATATTCGTTTTTGCCCGTAGATTTCTCTTTTTCTATTTTTTTCTACCTGTAGATTTTAAAATTTTGAGGAAATTCAAATTTTATGGTCAGAAACGACTTGGTTTGCTCAGAATCCAACCCCAGAGTGGCCAAGTTGGTTTTTTTGGAGTTTATTAAAAGGGGAGTGAACTTATTGCGAAATTCGATTGCGCGCATCAGAATCCATTCTCGATTGGCTCAATCTCTCAGAATCCGAGTTCTACTATTTAGAAGCACTTAATGGGTGAGAAGTGGTGGTTGCACTTCATATACGCACCGCCCTAAATTAAAATAGTAGATTAAAATAGTTCTAAATAGTAGAACTCGGATTCTGAGAGATTGAGCCAATCGAGAATGGATTCTGATGCGCGCAATCGAATTTTCGCAATAAGTTCACTCCCCTTTTAATAAACTCCAAAAAACCAACTTGGCCACTCTGGGGTTGGATTCTGAGCAAACCAAGTCGTCTTCTGACCATAAATTTGAATTTCCTCAAAATTTTAAAATCTACAGGTAGAAAAAAATAGAAAAAGAGAAATCTACGGGCAAAAACGAATATTCTACGGCCATTCAAAATCTACAGGCAAAAGAAATATGCAATGGGCGAAAATGAGTATTATACGGGCAAAAAATATTATCCAGAAAGAATACGATTTGCACCAAAAAGAATTCTTTTTGCACCAAAATAAATCTTTTTGCACCAAAAAGATTCAATTTGCACAAAAAAAGAGCTTTTTTGCACCAAAAATCCATATCCAATTTGTAGAGGTTCAATTTACCGCCGCCCGTTTTCAAACATGCTCTTTTTCTAAACTTTTTGGCTAAACTGTTTTTTATAAACTTTGAATTTTCGAAACAGTACTTTATTGTAACTTCTAATTAATAAACCTGGGTAGCGCCGAAAAAACACGATTTTTTGTCGACTTTTACAACAGGTTTTGGAGTTCTTGTGCTTGTTGGGAAGAGCAACTCATTCTGCGCCAAATGAGCTTTCGAAAAGTGTGCATTATCAGATTTTCATTAAATATAAATCGTTTAAAAAACCACAATACTTTTTTCTGGCGCAAAAACACTTTTTTTTCGCAAATTTTGTTTTACGTCATTAGTTTGGAAATGTTCAACTTTTTTAAAAAGTTTAACATCAAGAAGCCTGCTTGTATTCCAGAAAAAGGTCTGCAGGTTTAAATATTTTATTTTTCCGATTTGCCTATTTACTTATACGGCTAATTGCTACGGCACTCTTGAAGGCCCTTTGGAATTGTTTGATACACACTGTAAAATTGAAAAGTGCGTCACCGAAAATTTAATTCAATTTCAGAAGAGCGAATTATTTCCCTTGTTTTCCTGGTCTTTTTCACGTCAAAAATGTTCAATCACATTTTTTCGGTTTTCTTAGAATTTCTACATGGTCAAAACAAGACGTGAAACAATGAGGGAATCTTCCCAGTTGCCGACGGAATCTGTCGAAACTTCGTCAATGTCTAGTGCGTCCAATGTAGGCATTTATTCGTTGAAGCAGGTAAACACTGTAAAAATTATAATACGTATGTTTAGCAGCAATTGTATTCTGCACCTATTAGCGATGCTTCGACTTCGAGCAAGACTCTGTGGGTCGATGAGAGTTACTTTGATCTGGGTGCGATTGTGGCTGCAAATTCCAATGTGAAGTGCACCTTTGACAAAAGAACGCCAGTTGGTATGAAAACTTAGCGAATATTATAACGCCTTGATTTTTTTGCTTTCAGAATTTTTTCCGCTCATTGGTCAAAAGAAGCCGGCTTGTATTCCAGAAAAAGGTCTGCAGGTTGAGGTCCCAGCCTGGATCGTGCATTCGGTCAACAACTTCTGCCAGGTTGGAATATCGACTGTCAATGGTATTTGTATAAATTTTCACAGATAACGATTCCCACGGCCTATGCATCAGTCAGAAGAGATTCGATTCGGGCAGCCAGCTCTCAAGACGCCAACTTCCAGTCCTTTCCAAGGCATTTCTACAGTTTGGGCATGTTGGTGTGCAGGTTTTACGATAGTTCTGGGGTCTGTTTGTATCTTGAACTTTGTTTAGACTTGCGGGAAGACATGATGCTGAACAAATTGCAGTTGCTCTCCTTGCAGCCTTTACTCAGCGCATTGAATGGATTCTCCGCCAGTCACTCAAACTGACGTTGAAGACGGACAAAATGGATGAATGGGAGAGGAGAGTCTTTCGAAAATCGCAGGCAGCTGAAAAAGAGATGTCTGATTGGACACGATGCGTGCAGAAACAGGCCGTTAAAAGAAAGCATCACACTTCAATGATTTCATCTGGTTTATTATCTCGTCTACTCTAAATTGTGCTTTCAGTATTGCATCATTGTTACCTTTGAATTTTTGTGTGGAATAAAAACCTTGGTTTTAGTGTTTTGTCGGTGATAGCTCCTTGTCCAAGAGAGATCTATGGTGTCCTTTGCCCTCGATCAAAAATACATTTTGATAGTCTTTTTGCTCACTTCCAGTAACCGAAATGCGGTAGAAACACCCCTTATATATGGTGCCAGGTACCCTCTCCAATTGGCTTACCTTGGCCTCCAAAGGCAAAAAGTCGAATTTTTTGGTCAAAAATTTTTTATTTAAAAATCCTGTTTTTGGCCTAATACCAGATAAGAAAGTCCGGCCACGTATATCCCCCATTCTCCGCCAGGGTTATATGGTTATAGCAACCTCCAGGAATTAGAAGACTACCTTACTAGGTACTGGCGTTTTCGTTGATAAAATAACTTTTTCGTAATTATCAAACCAGCTTTAGCGCATGTTTTTAGTGGGCGACTATGGTTTAATTATTTTCAGATTTTAATAGAGTTATGCTTTTTCAGGGTGGATACAAGCGGTTTCTCTGCCCTTTCATACCCTTAAGGCTGGATACGAGCGGTTATCGTACTCAGCAAAACTTTACTAATCCTTTAAAGGACCATTGCCACCTGTTTTGAATTGTCCCGCCAATTCAAATTTTTTTGCATAATCATTCAATTTCTGTACGGATTTTTTAGCTTGGTTTCTATTCAAACAAGGCCCAGAATTTAATTTTAGGCTAAGTTTTGTCAGAAACCAGGTTTGAAAATTCGTACATAAATCCAACGATAAAGAAGAAAATTGAATTGGCGGGGACAACCGTTGTCGGAGACGGCAATGGCCCTTTAAAAATTTTCTACTTTTATAAGTATTCAAGAAAAATGTCTGCAACCAGCAGGATTCGAACCTGTAACCTCGGACATTTCGAGGATGAATTTACCAGAGGATGTATTTTTTGCAGGAAATATTTCCTCAAATATGAATTTACCGAGGATGAAATGAGTTTACCGAGGATTTGCCGAATATATACAAAATATTTTGAATTGGGGCCCAAATGCGGGATGCCCAAATGCAGGGGCCCAAATGCGGTGGGGCCAAACGCATGGTAACCTGCCAAGTAAACTCATTAGAAATAATTTCAATAAAGCAATAATATCCACCTCAAACCTGCAATTTACTATAGCCTGTGTCAGTGTAACTTTCCTAGACTTCAAGCCAAATATCTGCTTTTTGACCATGTTCCTGGACATCACATATTTCACTGGTTCAGTCTCCTCTGTAAAATTAAACCAATTATGAGTAGCGATTTAAAGGGCATGCCCACGCCAATAAGTTTCATTTTAAATGTTTGAATTCCCGGGCACCACTTTTTCAGACGAAGACAAAATAAATTTGAATTTGCTTTTCATTCCGAAAAATTTTATGGTATCCTTTATTCGTCTCACAGTTTGCGATCCCCTTTCCATAACACTTACCGTATTACCTCTAATGAGAGCCCAGGGCTCTTATTTTTCAAGCCTGTCGAATTAACTAGCGTGCCTCCAACAGCTCCAACTGTCCATTGGGAATCGGACCGTGCTCCTTGAAGCAATGCACTTGATCGTCTCGCTTCCGTCATGGACATCCTAATCTCGCAGTCTGAAGAGAAAAAGTCTCGGTTAGCAAAGAAAACAAAAGCAAACCCTTGAACGACTTTGCAATTGCTTCTGGTGGCAACGAATCCCATGCGTCCACGATCCACTGCAGATAGACATCCATCAAGGCGTTTTTGGATTGCCGCCAGTTGTCCACTCTTTCTGCGCATCATTCGACATCCATCAGTCGTAGCTTTTCTTGATCTGCGCTTTGAATGGGCCATTCCACGAGACATCTGGGGCTAAACTACTTTCAAGAAAACTGAAACAAAATTCAAAGTGTAAACCTGGATGAATTTTGTGCATCCGCCTGGAACCACTTGCTTTCGATCAACTCCAAACTTGACGGCGGCTTTTGCTTTATCGTTGTCCTTTGCTAACTTTACGACCTTCAGTTTGAATTCCGTAGAGTAAGACTTTTGATTTTGTGGTGCTTTGCCCTCCATGTTTTCGCCTTCGGCGCCACTGACTTGACTTGTTCGCTTTCCTCTTCAGAACCACTTCCGTAGTTTGCGATACACTCCATCCTACTGTAAATAAAAGATTACACCAAAAAGTCACGACAAGAAAAATTGCGACCAGCAAAAAAGCCAGCAAAAAATACCGTTTTTATGAAAGGGGGCTCTTATTAGGTCATGGGCTCTTATTTTTCAACCTCCCTCCAGGGGGGGGGGCTCTTATTAAGACATGGGCTCTTAATAGGACATGGGCTCTCATTAGAGGTAATACGGTATCATCTTGTTTAGCAATAATCAATTCTAGGGCAAAACGAGTCTCGATTGGTAATTTGCAGTTTCTCGTCTTGAAAATGTTGGATTTTACGTTTCTTGCACAGCTTTATCTCAGAATTCAGGTGGTTCTATAACTCGCATCTTAGGTCAAGCAATTTTCTCGTCTCAGTTATTCGTTGAAATGCCGATCCTCGACACCAATTGTAATTTTATAAAAGCATTAATTTTTCAACCAGAAATAAACGGATCCCATTTGACATAGGATGGAAGTGGTATCCTCATCATCCAGCATATTTCCTCTTATTTCCTTTTCTCGATAGACTTTCAGGGTAAGTATCTCAGGACGGAGTAAATAGACGGAGTAAAGGCGGAGTAAAGACGGAGAAAAAAACAATAACAAACGTGTACAGCACAAGTTAATCTTTAGTTGCTTGCCAAATCACATTCAGCTATGGTGATGAAAAAAGTGTTACGAAAAAAATGCGGTACCGGTCAATTTTTACCCGCCAATTTTTCGCGGAAATCTTTCGCGACCAATTTTTCGCCGGACAATTTTTCGCCGGACAATTTTTCGCCGGACAGTTTTTCGCCGGACAGTTTTTCGCCGGACAATTTTTCGCCGACCAATTTTTCGCCGCCAAATTTCAATTTCTGTCTCGAATATTCCCTTCAGTGTGGGGGTCGAGCTTCGTCAATATTAAAATACTTTTCTATGGCACTAAAATGTTTAATGTTCTGCATTGAAGACCATTACCAGTTTAAGTATAAGATGTAGTGCGTCGTAGCTGGATCATCTAGATGTCCATGGACCAACTAACCCAAGTGGTCGTCTACTTGGTTCGAATATTTTTTTAAGTTTTTGGGTTCTAAAACTTGTTTTCTGCTTTAATTCAAGCATTCTAAAGATGGTTTGACAGTACTGAAATAACTTTTTGCAAGTTTTACGGAAACTGTAAAAACAATATCACAATGTAATTTCACTACTGTCAAAACATCTTTAGAATGCTTTATTAGTGCAGAAAACAAATTTTGGAACCCGGAAACGTAAAAAAATGATCCAAGTAGACGACCACTTGGTTAAGTTGGTGCGTGGATTACCAGCAGAACTGAGATTAAATTATAGAAACACAGGTATTGAGATTCTCTTAGTGGGAAAGCTTTAGTGTGAAAGCTTTTTTGAGTGTGGAAAATTTTCCCTCGTTATCTTCTTTTAGATCGCGACTTCTATAGTACATTTGCCCTTCGTTGATGGCGGCGAAAAATTGGTCGGTGAAAAATTGTCCGCGAAAAATTGGCGGGTAAAAATTGACATGTACCCAAAAAATGGGACCGCAAACTGTGAAACCACTAGAAGACGACTGAAGATTTTTTGAAGGACAAAACGGAAAAATGCCCACGTTTGGGGAAAAGTGCCCGCGTTTTTTCATTCTAGTCAAAAAGGCGAAAAAGTGCCCGCGTTTTGTGAAAAAGTGCCCGCTTTTTTGTGAAACCGCTCTATAACAAGGACTGAGTCTGCATTTTTGGCAACCGTATAATATACCATTCATTTACTGCAAAATACTGCAGTTTCAGCTTCAAGAATCACGCTCATATCAAGCATAATAAATATAACAGGGTACATCCAGAAGCGGGCATTTTTTCACAAAAAGTGAACAGTTTTTTACAAAAAATGGCACTTTTTCAAAAAAAACGGCCACTTTTTCGAAAAAGCGGGCAGATTTTTACAAAACGCGTCACATTTTCACAAAAAGTGGGTACTTTTTCGCCTTTTTGACTAGAACGAAAAAACGCGGCCGGGAATTCAAACATTTGAAATGAAACTTATTGGCGTGGGCATGCCGCTTTTAAGGACCATACTTGTTGATGCAAATGAGAATTTGTCAAATTCAAATGCGCGCGGGACAGTTCTCTTTTTCTCTCACTTTACTCTTTTGAGTCGCTTGAAATAACTCCAAAGAGTAAAGTGCGAGACGAAAGAAAGTGTCCCGCGCGCATTTGAATTTGCCAAATTTTCATTTGCATCTACAAGTATGGTCCTTTAAGCGATATTTCAAACACTCGATATACCTGTACTGCAATGCAAACCCCTGCACTTGAGAACATCCCTCCATCTACCATATTGAATGGTTATGTATTTGGTCTCATAAAGCGGCAAATAGGACCTTCTTAAACAGCATAAACTCCTAAACTTGTGGCACACCCTCCCACCCTGCCTATGTCAGCTGCATCTAGGTAGCAAAGTATTCGCTCAAGAAGTTCCAGTGGTATTTTCACTAGAGAAGGCGGCTTGCAAATGTTGTTTTGAGTACTTATGACGGCTAGGTTCTTGACTTCTTTTGGCTTTTAGGAGAACAACAAAGGTCACAGAATTTTTTTGTCAGCTCGCCCTTTTTCTTTCTAAAAGTTCTGTGGTTTTTCTGGAAATTCTGTAGTTTTTTCAATTTACATATTTCAAATAAAATGTTCTGGCTCATAATACTTGTCACTTACCAGGGAATCTTCAGAGACGTTATTTTTTAAAAACTTCATTGAGAGATTGTTTTCAGGTTCTGTAGAGCACCCCGAAGTTATACAACGAAGTGCTGCCCCTTTTCCAGATCGCCTACAAAATAAGGGAGATTGGCGTCCCTGAAGTTGCAGAAAATCCATGAAACGGGTATTAGGGTTTTGGCCTGATTGTAGTCTCGACACGAAAGGATTAATTTTGTTTTTTTTGTTTTTAATGTAGTTTTTGAGCCATATTTTGTCGGCTCAAGTTGTTTCACCCCGTCAAATTATTCTTTTACCCCGTCAAATCGTAAAAATGTGTTTTTATCTCCAAAAGTTTTTAATTTTTTTAACGTTTTCACATCAAAATGTAGCCCTGGATCTCGGCATTCTAACAAGCTATCGACTGAATTTCTGAGATTTCAAAAAGTTGGAGAAAAAGTATTTGTATGGACCAAATTTTCAAAAAATTTGGTCTATAAAATGACTTTTTTCTCTAACTTTTTGAAATCTCAGTGAGTTAATTATGGCTGGTTGGAAAGCTGAGATCCCGGGCTACATGCTGGTATGAAAACTTTGAAAAAGTTGAAAGAAACAGTTTAAGAAATACTTAAAGAAACAAATTTTACGATTTGACCGGGTAAAAGAATAATTTGACGGGGAAGTACTTACAGCCTATTTTGTCGACTATTCGGTGTTGCAACCTGAGACAAACTTGTGAAGAATTAAAAGTTGGATCAGCATTATCAATGTCAGAACTTCTAAATTCCTTCAAAAAATTCCCCGCAAATCGAGATAGAAAAGGGAAAAATCATCCAAAAAAGTTGATTAGCCTTCTGTTGCAATTCGATTTTTAGGGCACTTTTTGAAGGAATTTAGAATTTGATTAATGATGCTAATCCAACTTTCAATTCTAAACAAGTTTGTTTGGGATTGCAACACCGAGTTGAAATAAAATAGAACTCAAAAACCACATTTAAAAAACGAAAAATTGTGAAAAATTAGCAAAAAGTTATGACTACTAACAAAAAGGTATCCATTTCTAGTCAAAATTAAGGAAAATGGCTGTTTAGCCACATAAATAATAGCTTTTCTCATAAAAATGTTGATGAAAAGATAACATTCAATGCACCATTCGAAAGCTCTTTGATTTCTCTACAAAATGGCATGTTTTTTAGATGAATACAGGGCTGAGAAACAGACGGTTGAATTCGACAAGACAAAAAAGGCCAAAATATGGCAAAAAAAGGGGTTTTTAATTTTTTTCAACTTCAACCGTCCGTTTCTCAGCCCTGTATTTTCTAAAGAAATAGTCAACATGTCATTTTGTAGAGAAATCAAAGAGCTTTCGAATGGTGCATTAAATGCTATCTGTTCATAAACATTTTTTAAAAAAATCTATTATTTATGTGGCTAAACAGTCTTTTTCCTTAATTTTGACTAGAAATGGATACCTTTTTGTTGGTAGTCATAACTTTTTGTCCAATAATCCGAAAAAAAATTGACCTACCAAATTGTGGCTAAGGAACAGGACTTACAAATAAAACCAGTAAAAGCATATGCCAAGAAGTATTTTCAAATTTTGTCTTGACTTTAGCCTTTGTCCGGCCAAAAAGTGATGTCCGATCAAATCACACAGGAAATTTTTTTTCGCGGCAAAGCAAAATGTGGGTTATTTGCACTGAAATGTAGCCAATAAGTTTCTCTACAAAATGTATAAGAACAACTTTCAGAAACATATAGCTTTTTGCCTAAATTACTGCTTTTATGAATTTCAAAAGCTTGTCCGGTTTTTTTGTCCGCTACCGCTTGGTTGCTTGGGGTTGAGATGCGCACACCGACATACCTTAGACGCAAATCACTCGAAAGTGACTCTGGATGCATGAAAAATGTATGCATACCAGAGCTTCTTTATGCGGTAGGCCTAGTCAACAAAACTATGTTTAACATCTTCCTTTTCACACTAAATTGGCCAAACTATGTTCAAATTCCATCTTTTTGGGTATCCAGGTACCCTTTCAGGTTGGATTGCCTTGGAGACCAAGGTAAAAAGTCGAATTTTGGCAAAAAAAATAAATCCATTTTTTGTGTGAAAAAATGTGAGAAAATAACTTTTTTTTTATCGTTTTAATCGTCCATATTCAGTGAAAATCTTATGATGTTCACAGCTCGGTTAGCCACAAAAATCGACAAAATACGCCAAATTCATCATTCCGAAAAATGAATTTTTTACTAAAAATCATTTTTTTTTCGATTATTCGAGAGAATCTTTTGTCACAGGATGATAGTGCTTATCTTCCCGCGTCGATGCTGACAGTTTGTGCTCACATATGGCCGTGACCCCTGAAATTTGGACTTTTCCGACACCTCATCCGTAAAACCCTGCCTAAAACAACCTCCTCTACACAATAGGCACTAAAAAAATTGGGGTCAGAAATCGACGTAACAAATGGGGTTTAAAATTACAAAAAACCGCTTATAAAAACTGGTCAAAAGTGTTATACGAAATTAACGTATCTTTAAAAAATCATTAACGCTGGAATGCCTGATTGTACTAAGAGTACATCCTGGTGCATAAATTAACGCTGAACAAGATAGTGGAAAAAATTAAGAAAAATTACTATTTGCGGGTCAGCTGCCCTTCTCGCTAAACACTCCGAAAACTTCTTTTTACCACATGTCAAACCTATTTCTGGTGCAGTTTTTCTTGCTCTGTCGAGTGGTATACCTCGATAACTAAAAAAATGACTTTATCACACTTTTTGTTCCGTTCGTACACAATCACAATTTCGTACACAATCACAAACGACACAATTTTTTCTTTGAAGTGAAATTTTTACATTGAATAGGCATAAATACCTTAATGATACCTTATCAGAAAGCCTGTGATCTGCGCATTCTTTTAAGTTATGTATTACAGTATTCGATGATAGAAATTGACGAGATCTACCCTCTTAAAGTATCGTACGCAAAAATCGTGACTTGGTTGGTTAGTAGGGGTAGCTGACCCGCAAATACTGATTTTTTATTATTTTTTTCTCACTATCGTGTTCAGCGTTGATTTCTGCACCAGGATGTACTCTTAGTACAATCAGGCATTCTAGTGTTAAATAGGCACGTTCACGCTGTTACAGGTGGTGCCCGCCGATTAAAATTTTTTCCTGATCATTAAACTTCTGTACGGTTTATTTTTACTTGGTTTCTATTGGGTTGCAACATAAGTTCTGTCAGTTTTTGTTCATGAAGATTTTGTTTCAATGTAAATATTTCTACCATACTGTTATATGTCATTTTGTAGAAAAGAATCTCCTATTTCATCGCTCTATTTCAGATTTCACAACAAAATGTTGATTTTTAGCCTTCAAGAAATGAGCTTCAAGTTAAAAAAATAATTATCTCCGACATCTTTAGAACTAGTCAAAAGTTCAGTCAATTGTTAGGGGCTGCAGCAACAACTTAGCGACATGTTGTAGCGCAGATTAAGAGCTTCAAAATGCATTTTACAGAATGATTTTTGAAAATCTGAGTATTGAGATTTGACTGTTTTAAAAAAGCAAATTCTTCGAAAAATGACTGAAATTCAAGTTTTCATAATTTTTCCCGGATTTCAGTCATTTTTTGAAGAATTTGCTTTTTTAAAACAGTCAAATCTCAATGCTTAGATTTTCAAAAATCATTCTGTGAAATGGATTTTGAAGCTCTTGATCTGCGTTACAGCGCGCCTAACAACTTTTGAACTTTTGACTAGTTCTAAAGATACCGGAGATAATTATTTTTTTAACTTGAAGCTCATTTCTCGAAGGCTAAAAATCAACATTTTGTTATGAAATTGTGAAATCTGAAATAGAGCGATAAAATAGGAGATTCTTTTTTCTACAAAATGACATATAACAGTATGGTAGAAATATTTTATATTGAAACAAAATCTTCATGAAAAAAACTGACAGAACTTATGTTACAACCCAATAATAAAGCAAGTCCTAGAATTTTATTTTAGCTATAATTTGTTAGAAATCTAGTTGAAAAAATCCGTACAGAAGTTCAATGACTAGGAAAATTTTTGAATTGACGGGTACCGCCCTTATTAGCGTGGGCATGCCCCTTTAAAAGCCAAATACTCACTTTGCCCCAGATTATGTGTTTGAAGGTTTCCACGCAATATTTTAAGGTAGCATTAATTTTGAAGTCAAAGGTGGAAGAACAGCCATTATAGCTCATTTCTGAAATTTTTTTTTTAATTTCGTAATTACAATAAACCATTATTCATATATAATAATTTTACCAAAAGTCTGGTTATTCTCAATTTTCGCAATATTTAAAAAATTGTTTACAACCATAATCTTTAATCTTTTATAAAGATATTTCAAAAATTCGAACCTACCTCCCCCCATAAATTCACGCTTTTAAAACTTAAGTAAAGACTACCCAAGTATATGTCCCAGACCCAGAAAAAGTGCGTAAGACATTTATTAGTCGTAACTTTCCTACGCTGGCCAACCCCCGAGCCTAAGCGCTAATCCTAAACTTGTTGTTTCAAAGGGTAGTTACAACTATTTCGAAAAGGTCAGATTTATGAGAGAGAGGGGAGATTATTCGCTACAGTCGAACCTCTTTATAGTGACACCCCGATATAGTGACACCCTTGATATAGTGACACCCGGCCCGATTTGGTTGGCCGACATATAGTGATATAGGATATAGTGACACCCTTGATATAGTGACACCTGGATATAGTGACACCTAGGGGTCGGTCCCCAGGGGTGTCACTATAAAGAGGTTCGACTGTACTAGCGCCAAAATTCTAATTGATCCTTTTTTACGGGTTTTGCTATGCCTCCTCAATAACCTGCTGCGGTGTTATTTAAATCCGTTCAGTTAAAAGCCAAAGTATAGGGTGAGTAAGGCAAAAATGTTTTTTCAGTACTATATAACAAAGAAATTATTTAGTGCTAAGTCACGACATAAAAAACGTTGAAGCAAATCATTGAAATCAAATTCAAACGTCAAATACAATTCAAAAAATCTATTAAAAACTGCTACATCGTGAAATAAAAGAGCGGAAATGCTAAAAAGCTGTCGAAAGTAGGAAACTTGCACCTGACACGAGAGTCTAAATCAGTGTGAGGAGACAACAAATAAATTTTTATGGGAAAAAAGAACAAGGGAGGGAGGCGTGCTAGGCCACGCACATTGTTGCTGGCTGTTTCACTTCTACTAATACTATTATTACTACAATAATAATACAAAAAGAGGAAGTATCGTAGTTTGACCGGTCAAACACAGGACTACACGCAATATGAGCGTGATCAACATTACAAAAACATCAAAATAAATTCAGCAAATAAGATTTTTGCAGGCCCCTAGTTCAATACATATCGAAAAATATGACGGTACTGCTAGGAGTCAAAATTGGTGTGTATTTATGACGGCATAATAATGAACAACGCTCTGACCAAAAATTTATCAGAAACTTTTTTCCAAACCATTGTTTTTCGTTATTAATACTCATTCTCATCAACAACTACTATAGCGCTGCTTTCGGCCGTGGGAAACACTCACTTTTTAGGTCACTTTTTGAATATTTTCGAAGTTGGTGTTCTCTTACAGTAAATAGGGTAGAGGCTCCAGGAATATGCAATTAAAATTTGGTGTTCGGGTTGTGAAAAAAAAATTCTGGTCAAAAAAATTCGAAAATTTTTGACTGGTGTTTTTGACCAGAAATATTTTTTCACTATAAAATTTGATCGATGCGCCAGCTCCTTGCGCGTCGAATAAAAGAAGATCTGGCAGAAAGGAGGACTTTGAAGTAGGGGCGCGGGCCTTTTTCTGAAGCAGTGTTTTCATAACTAACACTAACGCCTAACACTAACCTAACGTTAGGCTAACACTTAACCTTACACTAACACTAACATGTTAGTGTTAGTGTAAGGTTAGTTTAAAATGGCGGGTTAGTGTTAGTGTTAGGGTTAGTCTCAAGTGTTAGTGTTAGTGTTAGGTTAGTTTAAAGTGTTAGTGTTAGGTTAGTGTTAGCCTAACACTAACATAGTTAGTCTTGAAACTAACTGTTAGTTTAAAATCAAACTGTTAGTTTAATTATAGTGTTGATTCTGACATACTGCTTAACTAACATAAGGATTCAGTTTATGGTTAGCTACTGTTTATCCACTGTTTCTTGAAAATGCTTCGTATTTTGATTTGAGTTATGAAAATTACCAGCTATGTTGTATTTTGACTTCTTACTGGTATTTTATTGTTTGCTTTAGAAATTTCTATCGAAGTTAGTCAACTGTCTGTTCAAGAAACCCAACAAGGCCTCAAAAAAGCGATTGCGAAGAAGTGCTGAAGTGCTCTGATACGGTTATTTTCTGACATATTGTAACGGGTTTTGTTAAAAAATAATTGATTTCTTTTAGGATGCCGGACCTGTAGCTCTGCTAGCGTTGGAAGTTCTCTCAGTCCCCCTTTCAGGTGCACCAGTCGAAAGAATTTTTTCGCAGGCTGGATTAGCCACTGGACGGCATTGCAACAGAACTAATTCCGATTTGTTGAATTCTCAACTGTTCATTTATTGCAACCGCCGCATTTAGCGTATTTCTTGATCTATTTCTTGGTTTATTATAAAAAAAAGCTGATGTTTCTGGATGTCTTACTGCGACTTCCCTACCACATGGCAAGAAAACTTGTATAGATAATTGTTCACTTAAGGAAGCTTCTTTTGAGCAGTCAGATTTTTTGCTTAGCACAGCCTCAGGCAAAATGTAGAACAGCATATTTTCGGACGGAGTAAAACGCATGTGTGAAATGTGTGTGTCTCTATTCTTTTATGTGTAGTTCAGTTACTCTGGTAAAGCAAAATTTTGTATGAGAGGCCGCTGACGTAGCATTTTCGTTTCCCGAAAGTAGTCGTGAAACCAGTGCGAGTACAGGGTGTCCCGAAATTACGCTCACATCAAAAAAAGATAGTGTACGTAGCGCCTTGCATGGTCAATTTCATTTTCGGGATCTTAACCCGTGTAAATCTTCAGAATTGTGAAATTTTTAAGAACGAAGAACACAATCACACCTAGAAATAGACGCCAAACTTCTTACCTTTATTTATTTTCGAAAGAATAGCTAATACGACGAAGGACTTTTTGTTGACGAAACAGAAAGTATAAAAGCCTCAGGTTTTCTCTGGGAAAGAGTCATTGTAAATCGCCACAGCTTTCGTACCTTCAGCAACAGCATGCTTGGCCAATTCACCTTTCAAAAAAAGCCGAGTAGACGAGTCATTTTCACAAACGGATATCGTTGAAACCTTCTGCTTCTTGTAAGACTGATAGCGCCTGAAAACAAAACGCTTTCCAAAGCAACAATTTCAGTACAAAGCGACCTACTTCACGAGGAAACTGCATCCTGACACAGACGTTCGAAAATATCTTCACAAAAGGTATCCATGACGTCAATGGCTTTTCGCTTGACTCCTATTTTCTAGACGAAGGAAGAGCGCAGTTTTTGCTTCTTGATATCAGCCATTATCTGAACGACAAACTCATTAAAAGACAGATATATCGTACAGACAAAAAAATCAACAAACATTAATGAGGCTAGCGCATTTGAAAAGTTTAAAGACAAAACAAAAATTTGCGCGTGGCTATGAAACTGGAAAATATGAGAAAGACGGTCTTCATTAAGTAAAAATATTTCTCATCAAGACTTGATGATCAAGTCCTTATCACTGAGCAGCACTGAAGAACCTTATGTTAGTTAAGCAGTATGTTAGAATCAACACTAGAACTAAACTAACAGTTTGATTTTAAACTAACAGTTAGTTTCAAGACTAACTATGTTAGTGTTAGGCTAACACTAACCTAACACTAACACTTTAACTAACCTAACACTAATGCGTTGTTCACAATGGAGGACTGCAGTCGCCACCCAGGACTGCAGTCCTCCATTGTGAACACACAACAATCCACAGTCGCCACTCAGGATTGCAGTCCGCAGTGAGGACTGTGGACTGTTGTGTGTTCACAATGAAGACTGCAGTCCGGGGTGGCGACTGTGGATTGTTACAATTTGAGTGCGGACTGCAGTCGCCACTCTCATCCAAAACTATTCACGGTGTTTATTTTTATTTTTTTTATTAGTTTCTGTATTGCTCTTATAACCAAAATGAAGCTAAGTTCCAGAGCAACATTTTGGTACCAAAACATTAAAGATCGCATAATAATTTTGCGATCAAAAATTGCAAAAAAGATTACAATCCTCACTCACAATCCACACTTACAATCCACACTCAGGATGGTAAAGTGTGAATTGTGTATGTAGAATTTTTTCTCGATCATTATGTTCTATTGCAATGTTGATTTCTTTAAAAATGAGAAAAAATGTCCAAAATTTACATGTAGGTAACATGTAGGTTCACGAGTCAATTTGTCCAGCTGGACAACATGAGTACAGCCTGAAAATTTGACAAGAGAAAACTAACTTTTTTTTATCTTTCCTAACGTACTTAGGGAATCATTTTTGGCCAAATAGAATTGATTTTATGCTAATTGAGAATAATTCTCTAACATTTGGGGTCGAACTCTTTGGAGTGGGTACCAGTCTGAGGTATTGAGATTCTGGTTAGTCGAAATAGCATTTTGGTCTCAACAAGCCGTTTTCAGCACATGATTTTTGGATGAATAAAATAGTTTGTTTCGCACTGAGAGACCATTAAATTTTTGTAAACGAGTTAAACACCCGAACCTTTTAAACCACCCCAAATAACCCTAAACCACCCCAACAATCCCAAATTATCCCACACCACCTCATCTACACCTTAATCTTAGATATGTTGAATAACTTGTTGAGTTACATAATATTTAGACGGTTTTAATTGCTGAAAAATTGGCCACAAAATTTTGATGATCAAACGTAATTGACACTAGTGTTGGGGAGTTGAGGTGCAAGCAAGAAACAAGAACAAGAAAAGCATTTTTTGCAAGAACAAGAATCTTGCAGAATTTTTTTGCAAGATTCTTGCAAGAAAGCAAGAAAATTTTTATAACACTACAATTACACAAAATTCTTTATTCATAACACTCAAACATGCAAACAAAACGAATCAATAAGTGAAATTTATATCAGGCAAAGCACTATTAAAAAAAAGAGCTGCTCGGCGTTCAACTTGGGTCTAACTGACAGTTGAGTGATTCAACGCACACCTGAAAACGACAAAAAAAGCAAACGAAGGCGAGAGAAAATTTATAGAGTTTATTTGATAGGAGCCAGAAAGATTGGATATCCAGCTGCAGCATTCCGATTCTAACGCTCAACGCTTTAGAAGTCCGAGTTTAGGATAATCTGCAAAAAAAAAGAACTGAAAACAATTTCAATCAGAGGAACCAGCAAAATAACAAAGCCAAAAATAATACACGACCAAATAATGATAAATTGATTCTGAATTCAAAAAGTAATTTTGCGCATTTTCGGAGTAAAAAAAGTCCGCGCGCATTCAAACATGTGAAATTCTCATTGTCGGCAACGGGCATGGTCCTTTAAAAATGTTTTGGCGCCAATTAAAAAAAAATTTTTCGATATTTTTCGTATATCTAAAGCTATTTTAAAGCTATTTTTCTTGCAAGATTCTTGCAAGATTCTTGCAAGAATTCTAAAAGTGTGCAAGCAAGAAACAAGAACAAGAATCGCGGTATTTGCAAGAACAAGAACGCAAGAATCTTGCAAGATTCTTGTCTTGCGCCCAACACTAATTGACACATACCGGCTTCCACAAACTATACTAAAAATGTTAATCCGCCAAAAAATTTATTGTCTACTTTAATAACACCAGAGAAGGAACAGCAAAGCGCAAATGGATTATAAGGATATGTTTATTTGTCGATAGTATCTTCGGTGTGCTTTCCCTTGAGAGCTCCAGTGATCCGGGCACGACCAGCAGCCTTGCGCTCAAGCATTCCACGGCGGTCCTTGTCCAACATCAGCTTGGTAATAGAGATGTTTAAAGCATCAATCCCTGAAATGTCCACGCGTGACAATGACTTCATCATCAGTTCTGAAAAACAATGTGATTGAATTAGGATACAGATCTACAGCAACTGACCGGATAGGAACAGAGCGAACTCCATGCTTGTTGCGAAGATCCTTGGAGAGAGGCGCCGACACGATCTTCCTCTTGATGTGAGACGGAGCGTAGGAATGGAATTTGCGAGACTGGCGAGCCGGCGAGGAAACCAAGGGATTCAGCTTCATTCTTCAAGAGGCTTCTTCAAACGCAGAAAGTACTCTGAAAAAATAGATTTTGAACATCCGATAACATTACACAACATATCTCAGATTCGATCATTTAAAAAATTCCAGATTTTGGCGACTCAACTATTGTCGCGCAAAGTAATATGGAACAGCATAACATTTCCATAAGAGCTAGAAAAAAATCAAAAGAAAATCAAATAAAGTCCACTTTCGATAAACCGTCACATTATGGTTACCCGATTTAGTCAGGTACACGACATTTACAGGAAATGGCACCCTCAATAAACCACCAGCAAACCAGCGTCTCCAGAGGTGGCGGTCTATCGAGAGTGTACTGTATGCCGAAAGACAATAAAAACACAAAATGCTAGTTTAAATTAATTTGTAGATCAATTGACCTGTTGATCAATTGACCTGTTGATCAATTGACCTGTAGGTCAATTGACCTGTTGATCAATTGACCTGTAGATCAATTGACCTGTTGATCAATTGACCGTAGATCAATTGACCGTTGATCAATTGACCGTCGATCAATTGACCTAGAGCCTCAAAAAATATAGTCTTTTGAAAAGACATCCTATCCAAAATGAACAACAATCCTCACTTCAAATGAAAAACAATCCTCACTTCAAATGAAAAACAATCCTCACTTCAAATGAAAAACAATCCTCACTCAGTGCGGATTGTAAGTCCGCACTCTAACATTCCTATTGTGAACACACAACAGTCGCCACCCTCACTGCGGATTGTAAGTCCGGACTGAGGGTGGCGACTGCAGTCCACCATTGTGAACGAGGCATAACACTAACACTTGAGACTAACCCTAACACTAACACTAACCCGCCATTTTAAACTAACCTTACACTAACACTAACATGTTAGTGTTAGTGTAGGGTTAGTTCAAAGTGTTAGTGTTAGAGTTAGGTTAGTGTTAGCCTAACACTAACATAGTTAGTGTTAGTTATGAAAACACTGTTCTGAAGGTACTCAGAATCGAGAAATTCGGAGAATTTGAATAAACTTTAAATTTGAAATAATATTTTCGTTGTCTCGCGAGGAATTCAAAATTTGACTGGGATTATTAGATTTGAGAGTTGTTTCTATAGTAAATCGATCACGCTGAGCATGAATTCGTTATCAGAATTACAGGTTTGCGTATGAAAGTGGCATTTCGAGAAAACCGCAGGGGGGACCAAGGCATATTTTTTAGTGTCACAGGTTCGAATCTTTGTAGTAGCTGATAGTAACAAACTGGGGAGGAATGCTCGAGATGGGCCAAATTGCCGAAAGGGGCTATAAGGAGCCAAATTGCGTGAAAAGTACCAAAATGCCCAAGATGGGCCAAGTTGCTCGAAAAGAGCCGCAAGGGCCAAAACTGCACCAAAATGCCCGAAAAGGGAAAAAATGCCCAAACTGGGTCACGATCCTTTAACTGGTCTAAAACACCCAAACTAAGCCGAAATGACCGAAAAGGGGCAAAATGCCCAAACTGTGACAAAATGACCGAAAAGGAGGAACACCCAAACCGTGGTGCGCAGAACAGATAAAATTATCTGAACCGATAAATTTATCTATCAGATAAAATTCAAATTATTTTTATCTGACAGATCAAAATTTTGTTTGGGTCCCAAATAACCAAACTGCAGATGCACACCCTAGACATTGCCGGGTACGAGAACCACAATGATAAATTTTTCAAAATAATGAAGATTTTTTTAATATACGCATACAATGTACATGTAAAAGTTGGGGCTGATGCGCCATTGGCGCAGAGTGCCTTCTAGGAATCATATAACACGCCTCAAAAAGAACTTTTTTTTCTGACTTTGGGGGTAAAACGGTGTTTTTTCCCGCCCAAAAAATGGGACAGAAAATGACTCGTTTTGAGTGGGTGGTCATCCTGACTCAGTTTTTGCCCCGATTTTTCTAGTCATTTTTGGGTCAAAAACTGTCGATTTTCGAGATTTTCGGATATTTTGCCCGTCGTTTTTTGGGTCAAAAACTGTCGATTTTCCGGATTTTCGTTCATGGGACAAAAACACCGTTTTACCCCCAAAGTCAGAAAAAAAAAGTTCTTTTTGAGGCGTGTTATATTAAAGTTTGAAATTGTAAAAAAACGGAAAATATATTTTCCTTATTTTCTTTTAAAGTCCAAAAATACAATAGAATTGCAAGAACAAAAAGGTTTAGGACGTAAAGAGGTTAAGTTTTTATGTTAAAAGAGAAGGTATTTTAAAATCATATTACAACAAAAACGATGCAAAGAAAAAGAAGAGTTAAAATGTTTATAAAGTATAACAAAGAAAAAATTATATTGCTTACCTTTTCCGATTGATATAATTACGCAAGGAAAGGTATTTCTAATTGGGAACGCATGAAAATAATTACGAAAACGTGAAAGAAAAAATTAGTGAAAGGCTCAAATTGTTTTAATCAGTTCAATTATTATTTCACCCCGTCAAATTTTATGACTTAGTTTTTATCCTAAAAAATTTTCAATTGTTTTTTAAGTTTCGATACCAGCATGTAGCCCTGGATCTCAGCTTTCTAACAAGCTATCAACTGATTTACTGAGATTTAAAAAAGTTGGAGAAAAAAGGTTTTCTATGCAACAAACTTGGTCTATTTGGTCTAATCTCGAAATTTAGAAAATTAGTCGATTAGTCGAAAAGTAAGTGCTTACTGCGTCATGATTTCACCATCATTTATATACGTTCATGCACTATTTGGAAAGCAAAATTGCTGAGTTTTATTCCTGTCAAAAAAGATTTGAAGGGTGGTTTGATTATTGATGTTAAAAAAGGCTTCACATTTCGACTAATTTCGACTATTCGTTAGTCGACATCCCTAAATATTTGATAACTAGGGCAACAGGCGCCTATCGGCGCCACTATCATATTTTCAAAATTACATGAATAATGATCGATCGCATACCCTTACCTGGCTTCCTTTTTTCTGGTTAACCGTCGTCTTGGATACCCTCCTCCCGGATAACTCCCTCCTGGCTTTCCTCCTACTGGGTAGCACCCTTTGTGGCGGTTTGAGGTCGTTAAGAGTGGTTTAGGGTTTTCGGGGTCGCTTTAAGTGGTTTCATGCAGAAAATTGCATATCTGATGCAAAAAGACGTAAATCTGATGCAAAATAAATTATATATATGATGCAAAAATAAATCTGATGCAAAAATTATATCTGATGCAAAAAATATATGATGCAAAAATGAATCTGATGCAAGAAAAACGTTTTGCGGAAAATATAGACCAAATTTTGGCTAAAGCCCTTCTTTTTGAAAAAAATTGGCGGAAATCAGCTTTGCGGAAAACAGTTTGGCGGAAATCACTTTGGCGGAAAATAGTTGGCGGAAAGCAGTTGGCAGAAACCAGTTTGGCAGAAATAAGTGTGAACCGGGGGAAAGTGCTTACAGCCATTAGTGAAATATATAGGATGTGATTTCATATGCATTTCTGCAATAAAAAAGGGACGAAAGGCTAGGACCCCAAATTTTGTGAACGACGAACACCGTGATGGCGAATTAACCACGTCCAAATAATAACACGTGGGTCAAATAAAAATAAAAGACAATTTTAAAACCTTTCTCGAGCAATTTTTTTCTTAAATAATTACTTGGAAGGATTTGCGGCCTTTTAAAGGGGCATGCCCGTGCCCGACACGGAGAAAAGGCGGGGACCAGCACTTTTTTTCTTTCTCGATCAAGTTTTTCATGCATACGCATTCAGATTTTTTAAGTTTTCTGCATAGTTTTAAGCCCTTTTTTCACTGTGTGTATGAATCTTACACTATTTTCGCAATGGGCTTGAGACTGTAGCTTGTCGCTCTTTTATCATTTGCAAAACTTGAAATATTTACATACATCCGTTTAGATGTCTGAGTTTAATTCACCGGGATCTGAAAGGTCGACTGCAAAAAAACGCCGAAGAAACCCTAAGTCTAAGCTCTTTTTGTTTTATGTTTGTTTTGTTTCATTTTGCTCTAGCGAATGAAATTTTTTGCGAAAATTTTGCGGGGATTCGAATTTTGTAGTCAGAAAATGACTTCACCCCGGAGTCGATAAAAACCACTAAAGGTTGGTTTTTCAGGGGGCTTGCAAAAGGGGTGAATTTTTCGAGAAACTTCGACTGCGCTTCTCAGATTTCCGTTTGATCGGCTCAATCGCCCGAAATCCCACCTTCAACCTTTCAGAACCACCCTTAATCACTTTAGACCCCTCCCAACCACTTAATTATCCTGATCACGTGTTGAGGATAGTTTAGAGTGGAGTTCTGAGCGATTGGGATCCAAGTCATTTTCAAATTGGAAAATTTTAATTCCCGCAAAATTTTGGCTATCTTGACAATAATATTTGTCAGATCAATTTTGATCGATCTTTGGCGATCTGATCCAAACTGATATGATCTAAAATGATCTACTCTTTGCCCACCCCTGGTTGGCACCTAACCTTTAGCATAGTGAATCCCGAAATTGAAAAATTTGCGCTAGTAGCAAATACCCCCTAAAAAATTTTCTTATGAAAATTGCTGTAACTACCCTTTGAAAGAACAAGTTTAGGTTTAGCCCTTAAGCTCGGGGGTAGGCCAGCATATGGAACTTGTGACTAATAACTGTGTTACGCACTTTCTGCTTGGACATATAGTTGGGTACTTTTTACTCAGGATTAAGAAGGAAAAATTCAGGGGGGGGTATTCGCTACTAGAGTCGAAAATTTTAAATTTTTGATAATCTCCACCAACATATCAGGTTCCTCACTCGAATTTTAAATGTTTAAAAAGACGTAGCATAACTTAATCCATTAATCCCTCTTAGACTCCGGTTGAACTTTAATTAAGACAACAGCCAGAATTTTAGAGGCATAAAATTGCTTTATTAGGTCAATGGCTGTCAGTCACAACAACTTTTCAAATTATTACACTGAATAAAAATATGGTTTTGACTAGTGCAAAAGCCCAGGAGTTGGTAAATCCATATTTCTTAGCTCCAATCCTAGCTCGGCAAGACTCTTCTCTAAGATTTCTACTTCCTCTAGTCGACCGGAATGGGCAGCATCTGCGAGATAACTAAAAAGAGGAGTGCGACTTTCCAAATCAACCAAAAATGTACCTTTTGATGTTCAAATACTGCTGCTGCACGACATTCAGCTCGGTGTGTTCATCGGCACTGGCTTCAGATATCTTGGCAGATTGGTTGCATTGAATCGAGATTTCAGGCATAGCAGCGATGGCGTCCTAAACTTGTTTTCGAGTTTACAGTAAGCATCGAGAAAACGGCAAAAGTAGCAAGCTTCTTTAAAAAATCCACCCCTCTAATAATTTATGTAACACAGGGTGTAACAAGAATTTATGCCAAGTCCAAAAGGCTATTACTTTCATTGTAGGTCGAATTTCGAAATTTCATAAGCGCAGATCGACTAAGTTTTTCAGGGCATCATAGCAAGGCACCAAATACATGTTTGCAAAAATTAAACACCTATCGTCCAAAAAAAGCTTTTTGGAAAAGACGAACAAAGTTACAGAGTAAGTTCAGGAGAGAATTTTAAGCAAACCAGCTTAAAGGGCCATAGCAACGCGTTTTGGATTGTCCGCCGCTAATTCAAAAAAAATCGGCTAATCATTGAATTTCTGTACGGATTTGTCAGCTTGGTTTCTAACAAAACCAACACTATAATCTAATTTAAGGTATATTTATGTAAAAAACCAGGTTAAAAAATCCGTACAGAAGTTCAATGATTAGGAATTCTTTTTGAATTGGCGGAGGACGGTCGGTGACGGTAATGGCCCTCTAAAAGCTAGGCTAAAAGCCAACTCAATTTTTGTTGTAAGTTCCCAACTACCGTATTTTCTCTAATAAGCGCTCCTTCTTTAATTAGGGCGCCCCCTTAACTTCAAGTGCTCTGAAACTTCTGTTTTCATTAACTTTTTAAGCTCTGTAAAAAGTGCCTGCGAGGGATTTTAAAATCTAACAGGCACTTTTTACAGAGCTCAAAAGATTAATGAAAACAGGAGTTTCAGACCACTTAAAGTTTGAAAAAATCGACACTCTCTAATAAGCGCCCCGGGGCGCTTATTAGGGAAAATACGGTATGCCGCAATTCCTCTAATAAGCCGGCCTCCCTGTGATATAAAATCGTGCTCTTGGCATTGTATTTTTGACCCATTTTTTGTAGACTCCTCTTTGGCAAGTCACCCATCAATTTGTGTCCAGTGAGATGAGCTACAAATGGTGACCTGCCTGACAGTGGTCTTCAAAACATAGGTCAAAAACACAATTCCAGAAACCCGTTTTATTTAACTTAGGGGGCCGGCTTATTAGAGGAATTACGGTATGTATACGACCACCAAACTACCGAAAATTTTACTCACGTTCAAAGAATTCAGCGCCAAAATTTTGATATTCCTCTGAAGAACAAGTTCACGAACATTACGCTTGCTTGGCGATGATGAGCCACTAGATACGCCCCACTGTTCAATTTGTTCGCTGAAGAGGAGAATTAATAAGTGGGGCTGTTGATTTATAATTGTTTGCAAGTACCCGAGAAAAGTTATCTTATGATGTATGGTTGACAACTTTTTTTCCAGTTCATTCGCAGCACTCGCACTGTAAATCATTTCGCCCTTGCTAAAAAAAATCGTTAAAGGGATTTATGCAGACAGATAAATCAATGAAAAACCTTACTTAATAGACTCAGCCATTCGTTTGTAGGAAGGCGCTAGACTTTTGACTTGAGACAGTTGTGTACATAGCTCTTGATAGACATCCACAAATGCCGAAAACCCAGTCCTTAGATCCATAGCCTTTTCTCTTTTATCCAGAAGATGTTTGCAGTCATCACAGACACGTAGACGGTCCTCGAGATCCTCGAACACATAAAATTAATTTTTCTTTACATGTGAAGTGGATAATAGGTGTTTCTATAAGCAAGTGCGAAAAGAAACGAACTCCCCAAAGTCCTGATTCCTTAAGCAAAATTTTCGAAGGCTTGCTTTAGCAAGAAAATGTTTTTATAAAATTTAGTAGAAGGGTATGCAGGACCAGGAATCAAATTTTCGGAAACTGAGTCAGATTTTCTAAGATTTCCAGTGCATATCAAATCGAACAATAAAGCAAAGTTAACAGCAAACACACCTCTCCAGATCGACATGGCGACCCGAGCATATAGCTTCCAGGTCCAACCAATTTTCCTAAAATCATTGTCATAAACACCTAAAAACACAAATAATTGAAAACCCACTTGCAGAAGTAATGGTGAGATATTGAGAACAAGGCTGACACATTATCTTTCCACACAGACGACAGTGGTGTTTGCGTTTCGTCAAAGAGAACTGAAACCCAGTCTCGTTATATATAAGTAAGAAGCTGAGACATTAGGCTACCTTTGCATTGCAGGCTGGACATTTCAAGAAGTCTGAGTCTTCGGACCATGAAACAATTGTTCTTTCAAAGCCTGAACACACAGGTGATAAAATTATACATAAGAAGTAAAAGTACCTTTTCTGTTGGTCTCGTCATCTGAAGGAATGTTGACTAACTTGTCTAAACGGATTATCAAACTGTTGGTCCGACTGGCCACCTTATTTATGCATTGATTTCTGCAGTGATTGAAGTAAATTGTGTGATTACCTGAAAATATTAGTTACATTTATCTTGCACAGGCTGTAGGAAGCTTACTGGCTTGCATTCTCACGATCCTAAGAAAATGTCCAAATTATAGTTGAGCAGCACGAGAGATTGAACAACTGCACTAAAAAGATTTTGGATCACAACTTCGAGTGAGGAAAAGCAAATAATTGTGAATTTGTGGCATAGGTGTAAAGTCTCGAACGATTGTATTGACATTTTCGGCGTGGCAAGACTTGAGCAATAAGATTTGCGATAGATAATTTACAAACAACATATTTTGCGCCACACGATTTACACACCAAGAAAAGCACCACAAAATTGCGTTGAAAGATTTACGAATGTTAGATGAGAGAATGTGAGAATTAAAAAGCAAGATTCGCGCCTGAACATTTGCGTTGCATCCTTGTGTGCTGCAAGATCTGCGCCTGATCATTTGCACGCCAAAATATGCGCCGCGAAAACTCCGCCGCAAGATTTACTACTGTTAGGCAAATTCTACTGTTAGACAAGAGACTGTGAGATCTGAACTTCAAGATTTGCGCCCAAAGATTTACGCTGCATAATTTCCACTGCAAGATTTCAATGGGCAAAATTGCAGGGTTTTTCAGAAACGATCGGCAAAATCAGAATCCTCGCAATTTTCGGGACCAGACTCTCAAAACAGAACTGGCAAAAGCCTCGAAAATAATTTGAAATCAAGGAAATCAAAGATGAAGCGCAAATCTTGCGTCACAAATCTTGCAGTTCAAATTTAACAATATCTTTTCTAACAGTCGTAAATCTTGCAGCGCAAATCTTCCGGTACAAATCTTGCAGCACACAAAAGCACAGCGTAAATATTCTTTTATGCTTAAAAGGGCTTAAAGCTTAAAGGACCATACTTGTTGATGTAAATGAGAATTTGACAAATTCAAATGCGCGCGGGACACTTCTCTTTCGTCTCTCACTGTACTCTTTCGAGTTGCTCAAAATAACTCCAAAGAGTAGAGTGCGAGACAAAAGAGAATTGTCCCGCGCGCATTCGAATTTGTCAAATTCTCATTTGCATCAACAAGTATGGTCCTTTAAAGGGGGGGGGAACTCTTTATACGCATCGCCTTAGGTCACAGGTTCGACTACCACTCGCTGCAGACCTTATTTTTTCTCCTTTTATTTACAATTTTAGTGTCAAAATGAAGCCAAGCTTCTGGGCTTTCATTTGAGCTATCATACAAATAAAAAGTTGGTATAAAGTTAGGGCTAAAATATAAAAAATCCAATTCGATGAAATCCTCAATAGGACTATACAAGTACTTTTCGGTAGTATCCTGGAACTGACGTGTTTTCCCAATTTTAATTTACATACTCATTTGCAACCTTACATTCAAAATGTAGCCCTGCTTCTTGCCGTCATTCTCAGTATACGGTTGTATAAAATCATGTAAATTGAAATCGCAAAAAATCTCGTTTCCTAGTACGCATCATTTTGGCTGGTTTTCTCTAATTTTGGTGTCATTTGCCAAAAATCGCAAAATTGAGGCAGTTGATGACATCAGAGCAGTGCTGGAAATGGTTGCAATCGATTGCTTCATGATTTTTGGACCTAAAAGTCGAAAAACTTACTAAAAAAGTAAATTAAAACACCCCCAGAGGGACTAGAACTTTCGACAAAAGGCGATGCGTATATAAAGTAATCCAGCCCCCCCCTTAAAAGAAATCCCTTTATCTCAGTTTTCTATTAGCGTGTCATTTTCTACAAACGAAACTACTGAAGTGAAACCACATGAAAACTACCATTTTCTCAATTGCCGAATTTCCATTCAAAGCTGTTCAAAAGCATGTCATCCACCTGTTTAACTGGTCAATACTTGTAGAGAAATTTGGCGCTAGTAGCGAACCACCCCCCCCCCCCCAAAGAATCCAACTTTTTAAAATTGCTTTAACTAACCTTGCAAACAATAAGTTTAGGCTTAGCCCCTAGGCTTAGGGTAGGCCAGCGTACGGAAGTTATGACTAGTGAAGAGTTTGCGCACATTTTCCGGGGTCTGGGACATAAATTTAGGTACTTTTTACTAATGTAAAAAAGGTGAAAATCGTTGGGGTGGGGATATTCGCTACTAGCGCCAGAAATTTAATAACTACAAATTAGGCGCAAAATGGGCACCGAAATAAAAAAAGTCACTCCGAAATTATCAGCTGTCTTCGTGGTATTGAAATTTGAAGGGAATGTTCGGCTTATGCCTGTTGAGTTTTTAAATGAAAATTTATGCTGACAGCATACCAAAATTCTCAGCGTGAAAAATGCAACAGAGCTAATACTGATACTCACAAGACAACAAGCAAATATCACAAAACTTGAGCCAAAATAAGTTTTCCCGAAAACCAAACAAAAAACCAAGGGCTTTGGGACTGAAATTCAGGTTTCTGTCACTTGGTTTCGTTATTTTCACAAAAGGTTATAGCACATCTTCCAGAAAAAGCGATAGAGCACAAAAGCTGCATTAGATACAAGTCTTAGATCACAGGTGAGACTGAGTTTATTCTATTTTTGACAGGTTTGAAGAACCAAGCTGGAAGCATAGTGACAGATAGACATGTCTGGTGTGTTTTTACTGACAAGGGAGGGACCCTGACTGAGACCTGGGTAAACTTCGATGACATTTTATCTGCGTATTCTTCTAGAGCGTTCCCAAGTTCCTGGCATATCTGGCTCATCAGCTCTGAGGGTCCCCGAAATGTGATAGACGGGTCATTCAAAGTTCTAAAGACACCTGGATAGGGACACGGGTGTTTCCCCTCAAAGTGCGTTTCCCCTCAAGCTCGTTTCCCCACAAAGTTCGTTTCCCCTCAAAGTTCGTTTCCCCTCAAAGGTCGTTTCCCCTCAAAGTTCATTTCCCTCGAAGGTCGTTTCCCCTCAAGTGTCGATTCCCTTAAAAATAATTTTTTCTAAAAAAAATTCGATCAAAATAAACTAATGTAATACAAAAAGCATGAAATATCGTTGGTTTTATTTTAGTCCCAAAGACTTTTCGAATAATGTTTTTGTAACCACTTGTACGTCAAAAATAAAATATTCACTCTTATCGTGTTATAGAAAATTTTCAATCGTCTATATATATTTTCGGACACGGACACAATATCCCTGGGCCACAATATCCCCGGGCCACAATATCCCTGGGCCACAATATCCCGCGGATACAATATCCAAGTGGTCATCCACTTGGATCAAAAAATTTTTGCTCACGTTTTCGGCTTCCAAAATACTTTTTCTGCACTAATTATAGCACACTGAAGATGGTTTGACAGTGGTAAAATAACGTTTATGAAGAAATTTTTGAGTTATAGTCAATTCTTGATTTTGATAAATTAAGAGTTCACAATAACTCAAAAATTTCTCGATAAAACGTGATTTGGTTGCAGTGACGAATCCCCCCCCCCCCCACGGGGACTGATCAGGTGGAGGAGATAACTTCATATTCGTGTTTCTCGACCCCGATTTCATGAGAAAGCCGCGCGTTTTTTTGGTTCTGAGAAAAAAAATTTTTCGAACCACAGGGGGGTATCATGGTTTTTAGTCAAAATTTGAAAAATTTAAATTGGCGCCTTTTGAATTTTAAAGGGAATAAGGGCTGTATTGGGAGGGGAAGGGAATAAAAGGGGGCCACTTTTATGGCAGAACGTTAAAAATTCAAAGTTTTTGTATTCTTCGCCTGCCTCACCATGTTTTTCAACTGGGCCGTGGCAAAAAAAGACTCTACATGCATTTTATGGTCAAGAGTACTTATCGGAATCATGTCTAAGGTAAGTGTGCGCGCGCATCTCTAACTCTCAAGCCCCCTGCGCCCCCTTCGGGTGCGCAGGGGGCTTGGGGCTTGGGGGCTTGGATTTGAGATGCGCACACCCACATACCTTAGACACAAATCACTCGAAAGTGACTCTGGATGCATGAAAAAGCATGCATACCAGAGTTTATTTATGCGGTAGGCCCCAGTATTCAAAACTGTGTTCAACATCTTCTTGTTAGTGGCCACTGTGTGATTAGTGGCCCCCTTTTATTCCCTTCCCCTCCCTATACAGCCCTTAATCCCTTTAAAATTCAAAAGGCGCCAATTTAAAATTTTCAAATTTTGACTAAAAAACCATGATACCCCCTGTGGTTCGAAAAAAAATTTTTTTCTCAGAACCAAAAAAACGCGCGGCTTTCTCATGAAATCGGGGTCGAGAAACACGAATATGAAGTTATCTCCTCCACCTGATCAGTCCCCGTGGGGGGGGGGATTCTGAACTCAAGCCCGTGATTTTACCACTGTCAAACCATCTTCAGCATGCTCGAATCAGTTCAGAAAAATGGTTTTGAAACCCGAAAACGTAAAAAAGTTTTTTGATCCAAGTGGACGACCACTTGGATAGACATCGCCTAGGATGATGGTTCGGCCGGAGTTCGTTATATAGCATAGCCCAAAAAGTGGTTCTGACCACTGTTTTGAACGTATTAGGCCGTAATTAGTACGAAAAACATGTTTTTAGGTGTGGGACGACACTTTTTGGAAAAATATTTTTTTGACCATAAAATGACCATAAATGATCATTAATATAGTTACACATCCACCAATTCACATGGCTGCTGTATGTAAAAAGAGGGAATGAATGTGTTATATTTTAGCACATTGTTCGGAATAGTCTCTAAGGTGATTGGGGGCGCGCATCTCTAAGTCTCAAGCCCCCGCGCCCCGCAGGGGCGCGGGGGCTTGGACTTGAGATGCGCACCCCCAAGCACCTTAGAGACCATACATCTCAAAAAATGGGCTATGTAAGTGTACAACTACACTTGCATAGCCCTGCTTTTGCATATGGTAGGCCGGCCATGAGAATTGGATGCTCACCCGCACCGTGAAGATGAAAATAATGATCTATGGTCATTTTAGGTTTATAGGATTGTGACAAAACATAACATAAAAACTGAAAAAAAAACTAAAATTTGAAAAATGTCATTTTTTGGTCAAAAAAATATTTTTCCAAAAAATGTCGTCCCACACCTAAAAACATGTTTTTCGTACTAATTACGGCCTAATACATTCAAAAAAGTGGTCAAAACCACTTTTCGGGCTATGCTATATAACGAACTTTAGCCGATGTTTCAAATCCAGCTGGGTGCATACCTTTATTTATCATTATTTTGAGTGTTTAAGTGGTGTAAAAGTTCATATACTCATTCCTAAGGTTACTGGTTCGACCCCATCTGGGTGCAATCAGTCTCGAGTAGAGGACCCCCATTTCAAATTTAACCGTTTTCAGAACACAATTTTGAATTAAATCGTTTGGGTTTTCAATTACTTTGAGCTAAATCTAAAATTTTGGATTCTGGATGTGGATACCCCCTCGGGTAGATACCACGTGGTAAACTTTACTTATTTATTTACTTATTTTGAGGGGAAACGACCTTTGAGGGGAAACGAACTTTGAGGGGAAACGAACTTTGAGGGGAAACGAGCTTGAGGGGAAACGCACTTTGAGGGAAACGAGGCGGACCCCCTGGATACCCATACAGTCGAGTCTCGACATAAGATACCCCTATTTAGGACACATTTCGATATAAGATATACATAGGCCGGCTAGGTGAGATTTGTCAAAAACGAAATTTGTCAAAACGAAATTTGTCAAAAACGAAACTTGTCAAGACAAAATTTCCTAGCTTGCAAAGTGTTTTACTGCGTTTTTTACTGGATATCAGTGTTTTCATAATCCTATATACTAAAAGAGAGTTTGTGTCCGTCCGTCCGATTTTGTCTCAAAAATGTCTCAAAATTGTTGTTTAAAAGTTGGTCTCGAGAGGATTTCATTACAGCGAGAGTTTTGTCGCTTGCTCATTATTATTTCTTGCGCATGTTGAGCAGTTGGCTCTCTGAGATAATTTCGTGCTCGAGTCTCATCTTTCTCATGGTTGTTTTGTAAATCATCCAGATACTTGGATAACATTTTTATTTTCTGAAGAAATTTTTGTGCTCGAGCCTTTTTAAATTCTTTTGAGAATTTCTTGATTCAAATATGATTCATACTACAGTCCAGGTGCTCAATAATGGTAAATACTTGAAGTGCTTGGACTGTACTGTGGTTCATGGTTGTATCTCAAACTGAAGAATGAATAAGTCAAGATATTTAAGGGTAAGACTGTGGTTCATGATGCGGTCTCATTGTTGTTTTAATTTTTCCTAATTTTTACTCAAGCATGTTTTGTTTTTGTGAATTGTATTCGACCTTGACTCAAGTATGAATCACGTTATATTCCAGCTGCCACAATAATGGTAAATATTTGAAGTGGTTGGGCTGTGCGGTGATTTATGGTTGATTCTCAAAGTAAAATGCAACAAAGTAGAGGTACTTGAGAAAAAGCGTGACTTCAAGCATGCTATCGTGGATCATAATTAAACCTTCATGATTACCTCTTCTCATGTTACATGGTCATGTTTCACGTGTCATGGTTATGTCTTTGTCTCATAGTTATGTTTCGTGAGTATCTCTCATGGTTCTGTCTCATGCGATTGGTCATGACTCATTTCTCATGTTAAATGTCCCTATGATGATGTGTCACGTGTCATTCTTTTGTTGATTCGACTTACTGCTTAAAATAAGTTGTGGTCATTATTTATTCGTATAATTTTCAGGTGCTCATGTCAGGAGTCGTCTATTCTCACTATTCAAGCGTTCGAACCGACGGCTGCCTTTTGGTCTCTGGTTGCAGCAAGCTTTCCTGTTAAATGCCTCAAGAATAATGTTCACTAAATTACAGTAATATCATTGTCTGTATTTGTTTGTCAATAAAGCTTGGGGTTTTCGCAATGTCTGATTACATGTATGGCCTTTCGTTTGCGGTATCGTAATACAGATGCGTTGTGCCCATGCATTATTACTTGCTTTATCTGTTAAATTAAAAGGAGTTGGTTGACCTCGAGATGTGAATTCCCTGAGTCGTTTCGTGTTTCTTTTGCGCATTGTTAGCATCATAAGCATTCAGCTTGCTAACATGGTTAAATCACGTTTTCTCCGGTACGTGACAATTTATCACAACGGACAGTTTACCACAACTCCTTAAAAAGGGACAATTTATCACATCAGACAAAAATGGGACAATTTATCACAACTCTGTTAAATCGGAAAATTTTTCACAATCAAACAAAAAGGGACACTTTATCACAACCACACCATCTGAATCGATGATCGAACAAAGGCCTTTTTTCCCAAAACTGAAATCAAACGATGAGTTTTTTTTAACAAACATAACAACAATCATGTCATGGTTATGTCTTTGTCTCATAGTTATGAACATCTCTCATGGTCCTGTCTTATGCGATTAGTCATGACTCATTTGTCATGTTTAATGTCTCACATGCTAATTTCTTAAGTGTTTTCAACCTCCTGCTTAAAAAAAAATTGTTGGCATTATTTATGAAGTCTTGCAATATCAAGTCTTGCAATTACATATTAGCCATCCTATGTATTTTAGGTATTCCGTCTCCTGAAAAAATGTTGGTTGATGATTCAATCCTGGATAACCTGCAGGGTGGCCTTTTGCTAAATGAAAACTCTATGACAAAAGACTTGCAAGGAGTTGTGACACCATCAAAGAAAAAGAAGCGCTCCATTCTGTCAACTTATCGTTCGATTCCGAAATTGATTGTTGGCGAGCAATACATGTAACACTTTTTTATTTTTTTATGAGTGAAAAAAATATATTTTCATAGTGATCTACTGCTGCAGGTGGTGTGCATGGAGGATGTGATAACTTTTGACAAGAAGCATAAGATTCGAAGTATCGTTGGAAGTGATGGCAAAATCCCGCCAAACTTTATTCAGCTTAGTGCCTGGGATCAGTTTCGCGACTCTTTCGCTGTTTCAACTCATACTCAGTGCCTGAATTCATCGTTCGACGGCAATTTTTCCTCATTTATCTCTCTTTGGTAATATATCAGTTCTTTGTGTCATGTCGATTGCTTTGTTCCTTAAGGGCAAAACAGTGGTTCTGAAAGTGTCTCGGTTGTAGCTCCTCCAAAAGACAAACTCTACAATCTTGGAAATGTGGAAATGGCTCTTAGTTTCAAAGATGCCTCTGCAGTGACAGTCGTTTCCGATCCTTCTTTGATTATTGAAAAAGACATGAGCGAATATTTCAATTTCCTTCAAAATGCAAATTTTACCTGAACGGTGGCTGTTTCTCTCCTGTGACCCTCAAGGATCTCAAAAATTCTACAAAAGTTTTTGGAATGTAAGTCTTTTGAAAAAAAAAATAGAGAATCAATGCAGTATTTCAGAGACCTGAAGATATATCTGAAACACATCGAGCCTATTCGACACTTTGTGAGAGATGACGTTCTTCAGTGTGTGTTAGACTTCTATGGAACTGATGGTCAAGACACTGTGCAAGTTACAGCGTGGAATTGCCTTGCTGTGGTGCTTAACCATTTCCTTGACTCCGCTAAGGTAGGTGATAGATTCTTTCATAAGGAAAATCATTTTTTGTTTCAGGGTAGCTTCGTTCATTTGCAAAATATTAAAATGAGTCGGCCAGGATGCTTCACTATTTCAATGGCGTCTAAGTTTGAAGTCGTCAAAAACTCTGAAGGATTTGGTCCAGCGGCAAAAAGTTTAAGCGAGCTTATTGGTCAACTTGGAACGAAGAAAGGTAGATTTTTAAAATTTGTATTCTTAGTAATTTTCCGTCTTAAGTTTCAATTCGACTCCAAATCATCACTGAGATAATCAACCTTCACGGTGGTCTTTTTTTCGGGATGGCGTCAGACGGCTTGCACAAGTGTCAGCTATTTTTCCAAAACAAATCCAATGCAGGAATTGATGACGAAATTTATGTGCGAGAAGCTACGGTTGACTGGACAGGTATTATAGACGATTTTGGTCGATATTTTGATATCAAGCTCAAATTAAGGCAACGTGTTGTCGATCACTTTAGTTTCATCGGATCACTTCACCATTGAGAGAGAGAATGTATTCCAAGAAGAGTTTGATGTCAATGATTTGGAATATCCATCAGAGGAAAAGAAAGACGCTTAGAAATTCGAAGAGCTTTCGTTGTTGAAAAATCAGTTAATTTTGTTTGTTTTTGTCATTTGTAATTGTTAGCTTATGCTGAAATATTCTTCTGTGAGATCCTGTTAAATTGTTGTTCTGTTATAAATAAAGTTTCTTTAGCGACTGCATAAAAACTTCGAAATGTGTTTCTGAGTTCGTGGCATGTTTTTGTGTTTCTTTGTTGAAAATATGCCAGTCTCTCTCTGCGAAGAAAGAATCCCTTCCGCAGGGCGAGCTAAAAGTATACTAGATCCGCCAGTTTCTAAACCGCATCGTTCGCACTGAGCTTGGTAGGTTGCGCAAAGTTGAAAAAAGTATCGCAAAAAGAAGAAAGAGAACTTTGTTGTTATTGAAAATTTTTTTTGTGAAAATAAATGTTGTTTGTTTTAGATTAGACGAATTGGTTAGTTTAAAAAAGATTGGAGAATAAAAAGATGCCTTCAAATTACAGTGTCTGTATCTTGGTGATATAATGAATATTTTGCAGAGCTGCTTATTGCGTTTGGATGATGTTTTTTGAGATATATAAGGAAATAATCAGTGTAAAAAGTAAAATCAAATACTGTGATATACTGTAAAGATATCAGCGGAAAATGAAAACCTTCTCTCTCAAAAGTCGAGCAAGCGTATTTTTGTTTTCGTTTTTAAAAGCTTTGAAAATTGAAAATATTTTAAAAATGCTTCAAAAACGAAAGCGGCCCGTAGGGCCGCCAAGCGCTAGTTCACACTAACAGTGACACTGACATTGACACTGACATGTCAGTTTAGCAAACTGACATTTTTTAACAGTGGTTGTAGACATGAAAGAACTTGTCTTTTCGAAATTCTGTAAAGTGCGTTAGAAAGCTGACGAAATTCTGATTGAGAAAGGTGTTATCACATTTTCGACCCGCCTATGAAAAAAAGCCGGAAAAAATAAGTGTCAGTTTCATTTTTAATGTCAGTTTAGCAAAAAAATGTCAGTGTCAGTTTAGACTTTTTTTGCTAAACTGACATTAAAAATGAAACTGACACTTATTTTTTCCGGCTTTTTTTCATAGGCGGTTGATAATCTGATAACACCTTTCTCAATCAGAATTTTGTCAGCTTTCTAACGCACTTTACAGAATTTCGAAAAGACAAGTTCTTTCATGTCTACGACCACTGTTAAAAAATGTCAGTTTGCTAAACTGACATGTCAGTGTCAATGTCAGTGTCACTGTCAGTGTGAATTATGAAAACACTGCTGGATATACATATGACAAAGTATTCAAATAGTAAAAGCAAAAAAAATACTGAAACACTTTGCAAACGAGAAAAATTTGTCTTGACAAGTTTCGTTTTTGACAAATTTCGTTTTGACAAATTTCGTTTTTGACAAATCTCACCTAGCCCATAGGCCCGCCCCAAGACCACCAATAATGATTTAAACCCCTTAAATTAGTCTCGATACAAGATACACCGCGATATAAAATACACCTAGTCCGTTCACAAGGGTGTATTTTATCCGGACATTTGACTGTATCACGATTTTTTTTTGCTGACCCTTGGGCCAGGGGTCATTTCTACAATTTTTTTGAGTTTCAAAGATGAATAGCCAAATTCACATTGGATTTAGTCACGCTCTACTAGAATAACCGCATAAAATTTTTTGTCGAAAAAACCTTAGGCCACAGTCAGGGTCCCTCCCTTGAGAGTTGGAAACCAATATAATATTTTAAAATTTAGATATTCATGGCAAAAAGGCTTCCCAAAGTTTCATCTATCATTTTCCGTAGAGCTTAAACGAATACCATGTTTAATTAATGATCTCAGAAGATAGTCAAAACATACAGCTTGACATAAAAGCACAATATGAGATCAATTTATTTTGGAAAAACGAGCAGAAAACATCTGCTAACCACAATCAGGGTACACCCCGTTTGTGTCTAAAACCGTTTGTGTCTAAGGCCGTTTGTGTCTAAACCGTTTGTGTCTAAGCCGTTTGTGTCTAAACCGTTTGTGTCTAAACCGTTTGTGTCTAAGGCCGTTTGTGTCTAATTTTTTAGATAACCTAATTTATTTTTATTGATTTTTTTCATCATTAAACCACAGTCAACCCCTAACATAGTGACACTTTGTGACACCTTTAATATAGTGACACCTTATTGTCGGCTAACACACAGGTGTTGGTACTCAGATAATGGTCCTCAGGCAGCTATTCCTGAATGGTCCCACTTTGGTGCTGGTACTCATGTAATGGTATTCTGGGGCGTTAAGCGAATCAATCCACATCCCGTATTGGTCCATACACGAATTGATCCATACTTTTAAAATTCGGGCATTGAGAATTTTTTTTTGTCTGAACCAAACTAACCAGGCGGTCGTCCACTTGGAGCAACTTTTTTTTTTGAATTTTTGGGTATTAAAACCTGTTTTCTGGATCAACTCGGGCATGCTGAGAATGGTTTGATAGTGGAAAAATGGCGTTTCGTCGGGTATTTTTTTGGTTTTAGGAGATAATTGATTTTACAAAAACTCGATTATACCGAAACTCAAAAAATACCCTACAAAACGGCATTCTAACAATATCAAACCACATTCAGCATGCCCGAATTGGTCCAGAAAATAAAGTTTGGAACTTGAAAAGCGAAAAAAAATTTTGATCCAAGTGGACGACCACTTGACTTAGTTGGTTAAGACTTGAAAATATAAATTCCAACAAAATTTTTGTTTGGAGTAGTTTTGGATGGTTTCGAGTGTTTTTTTGTCGGTTTTAAGTGTGTTGGGTACTTTTAGTTGGGTTTGGAGGTTTTGGGTGTCTTTAGGTGGTTTTGAGTGGTTTAGGGTGGTTCAGACACATTCTAAAATTTTTCGAAAAAACAACAAGGGGGACCAAAGCAACTTTTGAATAAAAAAATTGACGAAACGTCTATTTACCGTAATTCACATTGCGAGGGTGAGGGGTAGGAGTGCACAATACAAATGAATTAGGTTATGTAAAAAATTAGACACAAACGGCCTTAGACACAAACGGTTTAGACACAAACGGTTTAGACACAAACGGCTTAGACACAACGGTTTAGACACAAACGGCCTTAGACACAAACGGTTTAGACACAAACGTCCGTGTCCCCCACAATCACTCTTTTTACGAGACAATAATGCTAGAGTTAAGACAAAACATAAAGTGGAATAGACAAGCAGATCATGACTAGAATTTCAAATCCCTCGGAGAATTCGTCGGGCTTCCCTGCACTACAAGCTTATTGTTCGGCGTCGAAGAAATGATGTCAACTTCTATGGCGTGGCTGCTCCTATCACATCTTGGCGAGAGTGCTAGCAAGTCCAACAACTTCCAAAGATCATTCCGCTGCTTCTCTTCAAACTGCTTTCTGAAATCAGGTGATTGAAATAGATAATACAAGCCAATCCATAAAATTCTCACTTTACGTGGACCTGTCGGTAATTTAAGAGGAGATCAGTGAATAGTGACGAGTTAATCCCCATCAGCTTCTTCAGAGCATTCACGGCAAGTCCAGCTGTGGTTTGGTTCCAATGATCATTGCTAATTTTGTACACGGCTGGGAACAATATTGGCAACATTGCTTCACTGGTTTCCGCCATGAGCGACAAGATATATTCGTTGTTCCAGAATGCTAAAGCACGCTCAGATACCTTGAAAAATTATAAATGTATTGCTTGATGACTGAAAACAAAAATCACCCGAAATTGAGAACTCCCAACACACTTCGCCAGCTGCTTGTATATGGGAACTGCAATTTTCTCGAAGCAATCTAAGTCCACCCCAACGAGAAACTCTTCGAGTTCAGCCAAGAACAGCACCTGAGAGTAATAAAATATGACACGGCATATAACACAAATATGACAAAATATGACACAAAACCTCTTTCTCGCTACTGCTTTTTGGCCAAAACTTAAGCAGGCCACGGAAAACCGGTAGAATAAGGGATTCATCTTTGTCGAAGAACACCAATACGCACTGTGCAAGCTAAGAAATATACTCGTAGAATCACAAATAAGAGCATTGAAAAATACCAGGTCATGATAACGACTCAGACTATTCGGCTTGTGCATGGGCAGAAGGATTCGCAGGCAGAAGTCTTTATGTTCTGGCTTGAGAGGAAGAGCAAAACCATTGATGTAACTAAAATAAGCCAAAGGGTGGAAATTCGACGCTACTCGGTAATACCCCCCCCCCCCAAAAAAAAAAGCTACTCGGGAATACCCCCCCCCCCAAAAAAAAGCTACTCGGGAATACCCCCCCCCCCCCAAAAATCGGACCTACTCGGTTATACCCCCCCCCCCCCAAAATCAAGATTTTTAGGAGTGGTCAAAACCCATTTTTAAGCAATAATTTTGCCATAAAAGGTCCAGAAAAGCAATTTAAAAGGGATTATGGGCTGTATTGGGAGGGGAAGGGAATAATACAGGGGCCACTTTTTTTTAGCTGCTTTACCATGTTTTTCAACTCGGGCCGTGGCAAAAATAGACTCTATATGCATTTTATGATCAAGTGTACTTCTCGGAATCATGTCTAAGGTAAGTGCGTGCGCGCATCTCTAACTCTCAAGCAGGGGCTTGGTTGCTTGGGGTCGAGATGCGCACACCCACATACCTTAGACACAAATCAGTCGAAAGTGACTCTGGAATCCAGAGTCTGGATGCATGAAAAAACATGCATACCAGAGTTATTTATGCGGTAGGCCCCAGTATTCAAAACTATGTTCAACATCTTTGATTTTTCGGCCGAAAAGGGTCTCCCCCATTTTCCGGCCTGAGGCTACAAGCCAGAGGCTCAGCCGTCCAAAAGTTACACGACAACCATCGGGATCCACCCGGCTGATCGGTCCGATCATTTCGAGTCCTTATACTTTTACGCGCACCCACAAGTGGCTGGGTTTGAAAGTGACTTCAACGCTAAGAGAATTATTACTCTTTGTACTTATAGGCACTATAGAAGTGGCCCCTGTTTTGTCCCTTCCCCTCCCATACAGCCCTTGAACCCTATTTTAATTGATTTTCTGGACCTTTTATGGCGAAATTATTGCTTAAAAATGTGTTTTGACCACTCCTAAAAATCTTGATTTTTGGGGGGGGTATAACCGAGTAGCTCTAGGATTGGGGGGGGGTATTCCCGAGTAGCACTTTTTGGGGGGGGGTATAACCGAGTAGCGCCGGAAATGCTTTATGGCAGGTGGATTTGCAGGCAGAACTGGTTTTTGCCCGTAGATTTTAAAATTTTGCGAAAATTTAAGTTATGCGGTCAGAAAATGACTTGGATTGCTCAAAATCCCACCCTAGAGTAGCCGAAAACAAATGTAAAAGGTTTTAACATGAATTTACTAAAGAGGGAGTAAGCTTTTTGAGAAAATGCAATCCACGCATCAGAATTGCCTTCTGTTGGGATATATCGCTCAGAATTCTACCCTGAACTATTCTCAGCCACCGTGACTCACACTTGGCTTTCCACGTGGCTTAACTATCCTGAACTGCTTCAAACCATTATCTAACTACTCTGAATAAATGCCTAAGGTCATTCAGGCTGTGAGAATGGTTAAGGGCAGAATTCTGAGCGATTTAGCCCATCAGATGGTAATATTGATGCGTGAATCGCATTTTCTCATAAAGTTCACTGACACTCTAGTAGACCCTCAAAAAACCATTTTCATTGATTTTCGGCTACTCTAGGGTCGGATCCTGAGCAATCCAATTCATTTCTTGACCATGAAATTTGAATTTCCGCAAATTTTTAAATTAACGGAAAAAAAGATAAATCTACGGACAAAACAAGTATCCTAAGCGCAGAGGAACTATCCTACAGTCGGAAACGAGTACTCTACGGGCAAAATGAAAATATTATATATTATTATTATTATTATCTAAGCCAAATACAAATACTGAAAAAAATTGCAAGACGACCAACCTATAAACGATCTCTAGAAGAGTGTCAATACCATTGTGAGCACCAGTTTCATAGACGAATGTGAGAAAGATGTAGCTGATCTGGTTCCGAATGAAGGTACGAAGGAAAAGGAATTTGGCGTAGATCCTATGCAGACACATCTTCAAATAGTCCCTTTCTCTTGGATCTTCCGAGTCAAACAGATGCAGGAACTAGAATTATGTGGATAAGAGAATCATTCGAAAAAATTTATTCTGCTTACTTGCAAGAGAAATTCGTTGGTTAGATACTTGCGGCAGACAGTGTTTTTGAAGCTGGACGACTCGATTACAACTATGAGCAATTCATAAGCAAGCTGAAGATGCGGCCAAGACACCTCGAATTCAGGCTCATCCTCTTCAAGATCTAATCCTGGACCGTCGCTTGGCGGCAGCACACGGAAAATATTCCTCGAAATAGTCTGGATTGCTTCACCAAATAGCCCCTCTTGCACGGCATCCACCTGTTTGAAGTAGTCGATAAGCTCTTTGAATGCCGCTGATTTGATCTGAATTGGAAATAGTTAGCAAACTTTACAGCGCTGAACAAACTGAACCAACCATCTTTCCCTGCACCTGTGCTTGCTGGTCGTAAAAGTTGAACATCCTCTGGCACTGCCTTAGCTTCATCTTGGCTAGCTTGATTTGGTCCTTGGAAGTCGCATCTGCGGTAGAGAAATAAACACTCGAAAATACTAAGCTGAATGAAAAATACCTTTGATTGCTGGCAGCTGCTCCAATTCTGGCTCATTGATCGATTCATAGATCCGGTAGTTGGCCCTTCTACGCTTTTGCCGGAGAGTGCCAGTTTTAGGGAAAGTGTCAATCTTGTCGAAAAATTTGTCAGTTGAAGTAGAGACTTGCTGTCCACCACCTCCAACGACTGCATCCATTGTTGTTTGCACTGGTTGAATCATTTGCAGATCGGAAAAGCCCAAAATCTTTTCTGATGGCGACATTTTACTTCAGTTTCTGGAACTATGGAAAAATAGTACCGTATTTTCTCTATTAATTACCCCGGGTAATTATTTTCAACCCCTGAAAAATCAAAAAAAATTATTTCGTTTTTGAGATTTTTGGGTGCTCAACCAAAATCTAAAAAATGGAATCAATTGAGTTCGCGGTGATAAAGAAAACGCAAAAAACCGATTTGCAAAATAATTTTTTTGAGCTGAGACATAGGGTGCATATGGGGGGTAATTAATAGAGAGGGGTAATTAATAGAAAAAGTACGGTATATATTGAATATTGACTATCCGCAACGTTCCGAATAGCTCGAATCAAAAATACCGTATTTCCTCTAATTGCTCGACAGTCGAGCTATTTTTCAAGACTGACATTCGACTCGCTACAAATTGTGAGTCACATTTTTAGCACATTTTAAAGTTTATATAAAAATAATTCAGAAATAAGCAAAATCAAGTCGAGTAACAGAGTTACACAGAGATTAGGTCACGTAAAACGCTGTTATGTGACTTTGTTTTGCTAGTCTTGAATTTTTTAAATATAACCTTATTGACTTTTTATCAGTAGAATGTTTGCTAGATCATGGTGGTTATTCTGGTAAAAAAAATTACAAGTTCAAATTAAAAAAATCAAGACTAGCGACCAGTTAACAAAACTATGTTCAAACCCTCATGCTATAAGGAGAAAAAAATTGCGAAAAAATCAGCTTGGGGGACCAAGGCAAATTTTTTTCCAGATATGCGAATGCATATAGAGCCGAAAACAGTTTGCCTGTACTATTTATAAACTAAATATTCACTATCCAATTCAGCCAAAGAGAAGCCTTTGTCTAATTTGATTGTGTCCCACATCTTCAGTAGTCGAGCATCGTTGAAAGTTTCATGTTGGTATTGGAAGAGGTTTGAGAAGGATCGGCTGTGGCCGAATATATCTTGCCAGAGTCGTACTTATATTTCTAAAAGTTTTTACAGTTTATTTTAATTAAATAACTACCCTAAATTCAGGCAGGTCTGCGGTGTGCGGATAATACGCGGGAATTTAGCGTATTACACATTACTTGTGGGAAACGCAAATGAGGTCTTTGATAGTTTGCGATAGTGTTTTTTACTTTTTTGGAGAGATTATAATCATGCTTTTTAGTTTTGAGGTCTTTCACTCACAAATCAGATTTCAGACTATCGACTTTACATACCGTATTTCCTCTAATAGAAATCCGGGCTTCTATTTTTTGGATTCCCAAAAATCGGAAAATTTGGAATTTGATCTCAAGATTTTTGGGTGCTCAACCAAGATCTGAAAAGTGGAATCGGTAGAGCTTCGTGGGAGTTAAGAAAACGTATCAAACAGCTGTGCAAAATATTGCTTCTACTCTGAGATCCGAAAATAAACTCCTACACAAAGTGCGCCCCAAAATTTTGCCTTGGTCCCCTGTTGTTGTCATAACTCCAATGGACAGGAGGGACCAAGGCATTTTTCAAGAAAAACAACAGGGGGGCCAAGGCAAATTTTGGGGCGCACTTTGTGTAGGAGTTCCGTATTTTTTGTTACATAAATAGAGACCCAACCAGTGTTTCCAAATGAGAAGATTTTCTCAATGAGAAAATAAGTTAACTATTTCCTCAGTGAGAAAGCTGAAAATGAGAATGCATTTTTATGGTCTTTCCGGGCAAAATCCTGAAATCCGATCAGTATGAGCCCGACCCAACTTTTAATTTTAGGTATAACTCATACTGGTCAGATTCCAAGATTTTAGTTGAAAAAGACCGTTAAAATGCATTCTCATTTTCAACTTTCTCATTGAGGAAATAGTTAACTTGTTTTCTCATTGAGAAAAATGAGATAACTGTTTTCTCAATGAGAATTTTGAAGTTAAATATTTTCTCATTGAGAAAATCTTCTCACTTTGGAAACACTGGACCCAACCCAGAAAAAGACTGCCCAGCGATTGGGTACAAATTGTGATTGGGTAACTTTATTTCGGTGAAATTCGGTAAAACATCGCTGAAAAACACCGAAAAAAAGTGTACCCAATCACGATTTGTACCCAATCGCTGTTTTACCAGAAAAAAGTTCGAAAATTTTCGGCTTGACTTTACTTGACCCCCCCCCCCCCCCCCCACGGCTGACCCACTTTTGATGACAATTTTGAAAATTTTTTAAATATAACCTTATTGAGTTTTTATCAGTAGAATGTTTGCTAGATCATAGTGGATATTCTAGTAAAAAATTACAAGTTCACGGGTCCAGGTACAGGTCCAAAATTACAGAAAAGCGCTCCAAAACTTGTGAGAGTCAAACAGCCCGAGAATCAAATGTCCTGATACCCCCATTTAAACAGTTAAAACATCTTGCAATACAATATAATTTTTATTTCGTTTCCAGAAACATACTACAACAGTCTTTTCAACAAAAATAACCTAAGTATTTGGCAGACAAATAAGGATTCTTTGGGTTCGACCTGTGAGGGTTGATAGCATATCCTCCTTTTTCACAGCAACAGCATTGAGATTGTAAACTGCACAGCTTGCTCATCCAAGTCCTTCTCTTCACAGGCTTCTTTTACCAGCGCACCGATAGTAGACGTCATATTGATAAGGTCGAAACAGGAAACAAAGAGACGAGATCCGAGAATGTCGTAAATGACGCCGAACGTCTGATACTGAAAAAATAACTCTTTTTAATATCACGGCTTTCTTGTACTTAAGGTTAAACACTGCCAATCAACCAAACCAGATCGACTGAATATGGAACCTGATCTTTAGTAATCGCATAAAAACGAATCGGATCATCCCGTTGTTAACCAAAATGTCTAACCCATTTGGTCTAAACGAATTAACTGCTAAATTGAATCTGAGCATCCGCAAACACTGCCCCTCCCCCCTTCTTTTACCTTGTTCCACCAATGCATAAAGTAAAACTGGGTTAAAGACCAAGGCAAAATTAGCAGGTACTCAGGTTCAGACAAATGGGGGTTCAGGTTGCTCCGAATCAATCAGTCGGTTAATTTGCTCATTTTCAGTAGACAACATGTGTAAAATTTAGCAAAAGATTACCTCATGGTCATTGCTGAATCTTGCTTTGAACTTGAACTTGCTTTTCGTCTCATCCATCTTCTCAAGAACTTCAGGAACTCTTGCCTGAAAATCATAACATGAGAAATTCTAGCTTATCAAAAAAGTTAATTTGCGTGCTGTATACCAAGTTCCTATTTATAAAGTGAAGAAATTGTCGAGTTCTACGCAGAGCTTGTGAAAGTGGACTAGGTAATATAGGCAATATGCGAAGATAGCACGAATAGTTAATGAAAAGAAAAATATCAAAAATAATTTCTATAGGCAACTTCTGGGTGATAGTTTGCAAGGACATGTTTGGCCAAAAATATGCTACAGCTGAAAAATGTCTTAACATTAGTGGTCAGGCGATGACTACTAAATGACAATTTGCTCGTACTTTTTACTTTAGCTGAAATTGTTTATCAAGTAACAAAGATCTAATTGGTGCCCCTCCAGATTGAAACAATAATTTAGAACTTTTTGATGTGGACTGGGGTTAAGTCGGTGAATCGCCAAACAGTTGTCGAATCCCCACTAAGCCTGAAATGGACTGAAAAAATTAGGATTATACACCACAGTCAAACCTCGATATAGTCGCCCTCCCCTAGCACAGGCCTAGGAGGTCATCGCTAAGTCGACACCCCCTCAACTTGGTTCCCGTCTAGTGTCTGACACTTTTTCGCTCCAATTTTATTCGATTTTATTTATTAATTTATTTTACTTGTTAATCTAACCCGAAATTTCAGAAATATTCCAATTTTATCGGTTTTTCCCCTCAGAAATTTCTGATTTTATCATAAAAGACGTAATTTTTGATAGGGGCCACTTTATTAGAGGGCCATTATATTGGTAGTTCATTTGTCTAAATTTAAGATTCATCCAACCAAATTAAGCTCAGGGCCACTATATTGGATGGGCCACTATATCGAGGTTGACTGTAGTTAATAGCGCAAATTTTATCACCAGTTGGGTAATGTAAGTTGAAAATTGATCACACTGTGGCAGAAAAAAATGCGGTAAATTTTTGATAAAATCGAAAAATCATAAGAGGAGTTCTTCCTGTTTAATCATAGCTTTTTTCAAAAATTATTGTTTGAAACGATAGACTTTCCCGCTGCTGAGTTTATGGAAGATCAGGGTTCACAAAGTGTTTGAGTTTGACCAGACCCCCTCGAAAAAAACAGTGATGAAGCTTTGGATAGGTTTTGAAGTAAAAAAAGACAAGAGACTCTTGCAGCAAAGTCCGCGATAAACAGTGAAAGTTACCTTCAAATTCCATACACGAAGTGCAACCCTGGTTCGCTCGGCATTCTGACATTTGGAATTGTGCAGACCATCTTCCAGTGTTACTTCTTGAGCTGTTCCATCATTCGACTTGACCAAACGAATTTCAAACGGACAGACAGCAGAGCAATAGAAACGCTCAGTCAGTGGTTTGTAGACATCTGCTTCTCCTTTCTTAAACCAGCATCCACCACAACCAACGCGGAAGAGACGAATCAATTTTCTTTCACACACTTGGCGTCTTGATTTTTCTCAAGATACATCTTTCTAAAAAAGTTGAAATAGTTGGACAATAAACACATACCGTATTTCCTCTAATTGCCGCCCCGGGGCGCTTATTTTTCGATCGACCTCTAGGGGGGGGTTGGGTGGATAATTAGAGTCGTTTTGGAATTTTCAAGTGAAAATTCAAAATCTTTTTTGCGGAATCAGTACAGCTCGCGGGAACTAAGAAAACGTGAAAAAAACCTGTTCGAAAAGAAAAATTCTGGACCGAGATACAATAGCTCGAAGTCGAGGGGGGGGCGGCAATTAGAAAAAATACGGTAAATTTATGAAACTCTTTGGGTTGATTTAGGGCTCAAACACAATGCAGGCGTCATTTTTCTGCCCCCTCACTACGAAATGGCCATAACTTTTTATTTTATTTTTGAAATCTTTTTTTGTTTGTGCCATAACTTCGATTTGATCGTTGTACCACTTTTGTGGTAATATAACTTCCAGGGCCCAGTTTCACTTGGAAGTCCTACATGCTCTACAAGAATATGCAATTAGGAAATTTCTGCGATAGGGTCCTCAAACTCACACCCCGGGAGGGTGCCTTATCAAATCTCGATATAACGTCAGCCCAAAAAGTTGTCTCGCCTCAGTTCCGGCAGTTTTTTTTGGTAACTGAATCAAAAAATTCGATTCATACCCGAATTTCGGATATACGACTCGAAAATTTCGGATACTCGGTAACCCTAAACGTCACCCTTTTCTCAAAAATGAGTAAGGTTTTATCGAGACTACACTGTATGAAAAAAACATATAAAAGAGAAAAAGCATTTCTGCCAGTGTAAAAAAAATACTTAGTCCCACACATGTCTGACTTTAACCTCGTGTCCAGGGTTCGACAAATGTGCCCTAAAGGGCACATTTCAGGGCACATCGTATTTTTGAAAAATTATGTGCCCTCGAAAAGGCACAATGTGCCCTTTTTAGGGCACATTATCCAAAAAATGTGCCCTTTTCAAGACAAAATGTGCCCTTTTTATTTTTTAAGTTTTTGTCAATTTTTTCATGTTTTTTCTAATTTTTCTAATTTATTGTGTTTTCTGATCATTAGTGTTTTTTTACAGTTTTATCTATATTTCGGCCTATACATGATTGAAATAGTTGACAGTAAGAATGCTTTAATAATCATGGTAAATATCAGTGTTTTGCATGCAAATTGAGCATTCTCATTTCAAGGTCATTATTTCGTTGCTTTAAAGCGGCTCTTTTCTTAGCAGCATGCCGCATGCGGTTGCGAATACACATCCATAAAGCAATCAATAAGACCATAATAAGAACCATTCCACCTAAGCCATAAGTCAGCCAACCAACAAGTGTTGTGTTTGAGTTCAGCCATGCCTGCAGCTGTGGAAATCACTCACACCGCCCAACTAGCAATACCAGTTCCAACGGAGGATACTCCACCAGATATAAAAGCCTTGACAGTTCCTTTGTTTTTGTTGTCGGGCTTGCTTCCAACTTCACTGGCAGTATCACCAGATACTGATCGCCCATCATTCGAGTTCCCATCGCTAGAGGAGCTGTGCCCATTGTTGCCACGGCCACCACCTCTACCTGATCTACGTTTCGCTCGAGCATGAACATCATTTTCTGTAACAACATTACTGAATTTACTCGTTTTTCAAAGGTCAAATAAGAAAAATGCCGTTTTATGAATAAAGCAAGCTGTTCTTTTGCTGAAAAGTGCCATCTTTTTTCGATTTACGATTCCAGGTGAAACAGGTGGCTATCGACACTTTAAATGGTCACAAAATTTCTTCAATGTCAGCGTGAACTCGGTCTACGTATTTCTCTAGTGGTTCCTGGTCTTATTCCTGATTTCACTACTGCTCACTCTAAAATACAATTTATGAGGCTTATGTTGAGCTCATGAATATACTGAAGTTCTGACGCTACTGGCTTATACCCCCCCCCCAAAAATCGGACCTACTGTCATATACCCCCCCCCAAAAAACCGACTTTTTTGGAGTGTCTAAAAACCATTTTTATGCAATAATTTTGCCATAAAGGAACCAGAAAAGCAGTTAAAAAGGGATTATGGGCTGTATTGGGAGGGGAAGGGAATATTACAGGGGCTACTTTTTTTAGCTGCTTTAGCATGTTTTTCAACTCGAGCCGTGGCAAAAATAGACTCTATATGCATTTTATGATCAAGTGTACTTCTCGGAATCATGTCTAAGGTAAGTGCGTGCGCGCATCTCTAACTCTCAAGCCCCCTGCGCCCCCTTCGGGGCGCAGGGGCTTGGGGGCTTGGAGTTGAGATGCGCACACCCACATAACTTAGACACAAATCACTCAAAAGCGACTCTGGATGCATGAAAAAACATGCATACCAGAGTTATTTATGCGGTAGGCCCCAGTATTCAAAACTATGTTCAACATCTTTGATTTGGCGACCGAAAAGGGTTTCCCCCCTCATCAGGCCTGGGGCTACGAGCCAGAGGCTCAGCCGTCCAAATTTACAACTCCAAGCCCCAAGCCCCTGCGCCCCGAAGGGGGCGCAGGGGCTTGAGACTTAGAGATGCGCGCCCCCAATCACCTTAGAGACTATTCCGAACAATGTGCTAAAATATAACACATTCATTCCCTCTTTTTACATACAGCAGCCATGTGAATTGGTGGATGTGTAACTATATTAATGATCATTTATGGTCATTTATGGTCAAAAAAATATTTTTCCAAAAAGTGTCGTCCCACACCTAAAAACATGTTTTTCGTACTAATTACGGCCTAATACGTTCAAAACAGTGGTCAGAACCACTTTTTGGGCTATGCTATATAACGAACTCCGGCCGAACCATCATCCTAGGCGATGTCTATCCAAGTGGTCGTCCACTTGGATCAAAAAACTTTTTTACGTTTTCGGGTTTCAAAACCATTTTTCTGAACTGATTCGAGCATGCTGAAGATGGTTTGACAGTGGTAAAATCACGGGCTTGAGTTCAGAATCCCCCCCCCCACGGGGACTGATCAGGTGGAGGAGATAACTTCATATTCGTGTTTCTCGACCCCGATTTCATGAGAAAGCCGCGCGTTTTTTTGGTTCTGAGAAAAAAATTTTTTTTCGAACCACAGGGGGTATCATGGTTTTTTAGTCAAAATTTGAAAATTTTAAATTGGCGCCTTTTGAATTTTAAAGGGATTAAGGGCTGTATAGGGAGGGGAAGGGAATAAAAGGGGGCCACTAATCACACAGTGGCCACTAACAAGAAGATGTTGAACACAGTTTTGAATACTGGGGCCTACCGCATAAATAAACTCTGGTATGCATGCTTTTTCATGCATCCAGAGTCACTTTCGAGTGATTTGTGTCTAAGGTATGTGGGTGTGCGCATCTCAAATCCAAGCCCCAAGCCCCCAAGCCCCCTGCGCACCCGAAGGGGGCGCAGGGGGCTTGAGAGTTAGAGATGCGCGCGCACACTTACCTTAGACATGATTCCGATAAGTACTCTTGACCATAAAATGCATGTAGAGTCTATTTTTGCCACGGCTCGAGTTGAAAAAACATGCTAAAGCAGCTAAAAAAGTAGCCCCTGTAATATTCCCTTCCCTCCCAATACAGCCATAATCCCTTTTTAACTGCTTTTCTGGTTCCTTTATGGCAAAATTATTGCATAAAAATGGTTTTTAGACACTCCCAAAAAAGTCGGTTTTGGGGGGGGGGGGGTATATGACAGTAGGTCCGATTTTTTGGGGGGGGGGGTATAAGAAAGTAGCTTTTTGGGGGGGGGGTATAAGCCAGTAGCGCCGAAGTTCTTCTTACTAGAGCTAGAAGTAAAACTTTTATCAGACTTTTTACTAATAAAAATAAATGAACCTTAAGACCAGTGTTGTCCATTTGGCTCGCGCGAGCCAAATGCAAGACACAAAATTGCATGACCTAGCGAGCCAAATGGCTCGCGAACCATATAGCTCGTCTTTGTATCGCAAGCACTTTTCTCTCTATGTAAGGCGAGCCATATGGCTTGCGCACATAGCTATTTGGCGAGCGAGCAGCTCGCGTCCTTTTAAAAGGTTCTTAGGTTTTATGCTGTGATGAGCGGTTGTGTTGGATCAGTTTTATGGTTGAATTAGTTTAGTTGGCTGGAAAAAGGGGCGCGAGCTGCTCGCTCGCAAACGAGCCAAACGCACAACACTGATTGTGACTCGCTACAGCGACTATCCTACACAAAAAAGGGAGAATGTAACAAACGGCACAACGCCAAAATTTTGAATTCGAATTAAATTCATTCTGAAGTGTTTAATTTGTATAGGATCAAATTGAATTTCCTCACCAAGAGTGTGAAATTCCCCACCAAATTAATTAAATTCCCCACCAAATTCAAATTCGTTCTACGAATAGTGAATTTCCCCACCAAAATCGTGAAATTCCCCACCAAATTTTTTTTTGTTAAATTATTTATGCCTTTTCCTGGCTAAGACCAAACAAATTTTGCATAATTTTGCAAGAATCCATTTTTTTTTGACTGAAAATGACGGGCGGCTCTAGAGAAATAACTTTTCCTTGATACAAGTGCTTTAAAATAAATATGGGAGGTAAGTGTTTGTCTCTCTAGCTGGATTCTAATGATTGTCTCTCATATTTTTTGATTTTAGACATCCAGATATTTCTCTTCAATAGTTGTCTCTTCGGTGATACTCTCTTCGATATTCTCTTCGATGATCTCCTCTTCGATGGTATTTTCTTTGGTGATCTTCTCTTCGATGGTATTCTCTGAGATTTTTCGTGATTGAATTCTGTTGACTAACGGCACAATGCTTCTCACTGCGTGAGCGGTGAGTGTTCGTGTCTCTTGCTGAATTCTTATGATTTCTTTCATACTTCTTTGATTTCATACATCCAGATGTGATGTAATCTTCGTGATATTCTCGAAGGTGGTATTTTTTCGATGGTATTCTCTTTAGTGGTATCTCTTCAGTATAATTTTCGCAGTTGAAATCTGTCTATCGACCAACAGCAAGCTATTTCTCAGTGCGTGTATATATATTTTTTGATTTCAGACGTCAAAATGTTTTTTTCGTGGTATACTCTTAGGTGGTATTCTCTTTGATGGACTCTCTGCGGCGGTATTCTCTTCAGTATTTTCTTCGTGGTTGAAATGATTTTAATGGCCAACAGCGAGATTTTTCCCAGTGCATGAGTGGTAAGTGTTTGTCTCTCTTGCTGAATTTGCATAATAGTCTCTTATTTAGTTTTTAGATTCCAGACGCCAAAACGGTTCTCTTCAGTAGTGTTATCTTCGTGGTGTTCTGTTCGGTGCTATTGTTTCTATTCGGTATTTTCTTCGTGGTCGAAATGATTTTAATGACCAACAGCAGGATGCATCTCGGTAAGTGTTTCTCTTTTATGCTGAATTATCATGATTTCCTCCCCTATTTTTCGAAAAAAACGTTTCTGTTCTAATACGTTTCTGTTCCGTGTTATTCTCTGTCTTCGATATTCCCTTCGTGATAGAAATGATTATTCTGACTGACAGCAGGATGTTTTTCTGTTCGCTTTCTTAACACTTTCTATGTATTTAGCGTGTCGAAACCGAATCAGTGATTGATTAGAAAGCTTAATAAATGGCAAGATGAGGCGGATGCGATGGAGTAAAAATGATAGAATTAAAAGTGAGAGCAACTTATGGTGAGAAAATGTGAAAATTGAAGTATAGCAAGAAGCATCGAAAAAATTCCAGAAAAGGTTGAAAGTGTTTGGCTGATAGCCTAGAGAAGAATAGACAACAAAAGATAAGAAATCAGTGAAATATCATCAATGTCATCAATGAGTTCTATGCACGAAATAAAGTTGGATAACGTAATATAAGTTTCTAACCCAATAGATGTTGCTATTATATATCAAAACAGTCTTCAACGACAAATGGTCATCTTTTTTTTTTATCGAGGACAAAAATTTATTTTTATAAAAATAATAATTTTAAAAGTTGCTCCAGAACCAGTGCTGTAAATCTCGTCACCGGCTAAACTTCAGGTACCTGTTCTAGCAGTTCGTAATATTACCCAGCCCGGTGCCGCGGATTATTAGGTTGCTCAGACATCGGCACCTGGCTAGGAATAAAAAAATTATCATTTAAACCTTTCTACATAGCGGCACCGGCTGGGTAATACTAATAACTACTAGAAATAGGTGCCTGAAGTTCAGCCGGTGCCGAGATTTACATCACTATCCAGAACCATGTGTGAAAAAAGCTTCTGTTTTCATTCACTTTTAAGCTGTGTAAAAAGTGCCTGTTAGATTTTTAAAATCTTTCGCAGTCACATCTCAAACAGTGAATGAAAACATAAATTTCAGACCTCTTAAATTTAATATGGGTTACTGTTGCAGCATAGTTTGCTTACTCATTATTGACTTATTAATGGTAGGCATGAATATTAAAGAGACGAAGCGACGAATCACCGACAAGATAATGTATCGAATGGAGTACACAAGCTCTTGATATACACGAAAATACACAAAAACAGTCCCATTTTTAATCTTATGCAAAGGTAATTGTCTCAAAAATTTCGGTTAGAAGGAGTGGTATAAACATCTTAAATATCTTTACTGTTCTTTTAAGCTCAAAGTTGCCTCATTGCTCTTGCAACTATAATTTTTTTTGAGCGTTTAGTGATGAAAAGAGCTTTTAAGATAGAAATGATAATGACTTAGACTTTTTTAACTAAAATGAACAATATGTTATTATCATAAGTGGTAAAGCAGAGCTTTACAGCACTTTTTAGCTGTCATTTACTAAGACCGCACATTTTGAGATATTAGTTTTACGGATATGAACACTATTAAATTCAACTTTTATATACTTTCCTAAAAAATGTTTTAGTAAACACAAATTTTGTAAGACCGAATTTCGGTAAGGAACTTTTCCCGTTTTGGTAATTCTGCTGATCAGTGATGCCATTTTTAACTGTTTTTTTTTTATTTCTTACGAATGTTGCCTCTCAAAAAAGCTACTTACAAAATATTTCTTGCAAAATTTCATTCTTTCGAGACTTAGCTCTTGCGGAAATATTTTCTTTCCAAACTTCGTACATCCATTTACGACCTTTTTTTAAAAAGACACAAAGTTTTACAATATTTGTATAAAATATCTGAAGTATTTTAGTTACTTAAATGGCCATGGCCACGCGTTCTGGATTGTCCCCCGCCAATTTAAAAAATTTCGCCTGATCATTGAACTTCCGTACGGATTTTTTCATGCATGTAGAAAACTATCACAGTGCAACATAGCGCCCAACGGGCGCAGCTACGCTCGTAATTCATGGTGAGGAAATCGTACAAAAACGGTACATTCGTACGAAAATTTTCAAACGACAATTTTTCGCGAATTGTACAAGAAACGTACAAAAAGCTATAGTTCTCAAAAACATCAAATTTGATGCTGAGCATCAAAATTGATGTTTTTGACTTCAAACACATATTTTTCGTAGATTTTAATTTCTTATCTAAAATATTTTTACACCACCTTGTAGCTGAGATTCTTCTCTATCGATTGTGTGGTCAAACATTTTAGTTACAAATAATTTTTGGGGAAATCACACCAAAGTGAGGTAAAAAACCACTGAAAAAGACTGAGTTAAAAAACCTGGTTTTCACATCATTTTTGGTGTGATTTCCCCAAAAATTATATTTGACTATGGTGTTTGATCAATCAATCGATAGAGAAAAATCTCAGCTACAAGCTGGTGTAAAAATATTTGAGATAAGAAATCAAAATCTATGAAAAATACGTGTTTGAAGTTAAAAACACCAAATTTTGATGCTCAGCATCAAATTTGATGTTTTTGAGAACAATACAAAAAGCGTACAAAAATCGTACAAAAATTTTGTACGATTTTTGTACGCATTTTGTACATTTTTGTACGCTTTTTATTTTCCTTTATTTTTTTGACCAGACCCTGCTTTTTTCGGCAAAACCTTTCTATTTTGATTTGTGACTTTCGTTTTAAAGGTTCCGTCAATAACTCTGTGGTCGGATAGCCTCTAATGACATGATTTGGTGATTGTTTGATGTGTGATATTGTAATCAAAGTCCTATATGATCAATAATTTGCATTGCGAGCTCCGTCCACGTGCGAGCTCCGTCTTTTAAAAATTTATTTTTATATCCGATATTTTATTCAGTAGTGGCCTTAAGAATAGGTCAAAAAGCTTTTCAGATAATAAAATGACAAAATACGACTGAGCTACATCACCTCAAAGATTTCGACCTCGGACCTCCCACCTCCATTGTGGCAAGACATAATTAATGGGTTATTTGACATCTGAAACACTATTTTTTTTCCAATCCAGTCATGCATTTAGAATTGCAGGAATTATAGTATAATTGCGACTCGCTACAGATTGAATTTTCTATTGTTATGTGGGTACATATTGTTGTACCAGACCAATAGTTGGCCGCTTCGCGGCCAAGACCAGCACACTCCCCATTGCAAGGGATAGGGGAACATGTAGTACATGTTTTTGGTGAAATGGACAAAAAAGTTAAAGTGTAGCGAGTCGCAAAAAGTGTAGCGAGTCACAATTGTAGCGAGTCGAAGTTTTACCATTTTTCAAACCCCCGAAAATCAGAAGAATTTTAAGTCGATTTCAAGATTTTGGTTGAAACTTCAAAATCTGAAAAATGGAATCAGTAGAGCTCGTGGGAGTCAAGAAAATGCAATAAACAGAATTGCAAAATAACTTCTCTGGCCTGAGACATAGGAACTCAAAGCAGGGGGTGTCAAGTAATTGGGACATGTCGAGCAATTAGAGGAAATACAGTGAAATACCGATTCAGTGTACACCCCAAAAGTTCGTTCTCGCCTAGGGTCCGACACTTTTTTACCCCAATTTTCGAAATTCTTTGTCAGTTCTGATTCATCAGTCTCCTCCGAAATATCGCAAGGATTCCGATTTTGCATATCGTTTCTGAATAAACACCCCAGATTTGTATTTAGACCCGCAACCCCTGATTTAGTGTACACCCTTTTTCAAATTTATCTGAATCTGAAGTATTTTTTTAGAGACGATCGGCAAAATCGGAATCCTTGCGATATTTAGGACTAGACTGACGAATCAGAACTGACAAAGGATTTAAAAAATAGGGTAAAAAAAGTGTTGGACCCTAGGCAGGAACGAACTTTTGGGGTGTACACTAAATCGGCCGTTACTACTCATTTGCGCGCAACTCATTTGCGCGCACTCGTTTGCGCGCAACTCATTTGCGCGCACTCATTTGTGCGCAACTCATGAGTGTCTGCCCTGGTTTACATTTATGGGATCCTAGAAGCATTAGTCACTGTTATTTTATTGCTTCTATGTGTTCAACTACTCGATGACTATTAACGTGGATAATGTCTTGCCAGCGAATGTTTATTCTCGAACTCAAAATCCAGTTCAACCATGTAATCATGTATGTTAATGTTGTTAAGCTTTAGATTTTTACTCTAAATCCTGATTTCTACTATTTCAGTGTGTTGTCTCGCTATCAAACAGAGAAGGGCAAAGCTTGGTCGTTAGCTGCTACGAATACAGAATGTGTCGCGTCCTTAATTCAAGAAAAATTCAAACTGGAGATGCATAAATCGTGCGTGTAACGAAAGCTTCCTGTAGCGTGTCCGGAACAGCAAAACGAATTTTGCTCTGTGGAAAATTTGCTCCTTCTAAATTCCACGTCTGTCGATCAAGTACAAATGCCTTCGTGGTAATATTTATTTTCCTTCACTGTAGTAATTTTGCTAAATAGCGTCGAGATGACATTGCCAGAATTAAGTCAGCTGCAGTCGCTAACTTTGGATCTTCCTAAACAGGAATTGTCTCTTCAGGGAGAAACGGGCTCAAAGATTATTAGTTACTTGCGTTTCCAACTGATAAAGCATTGCAAGACGATATCTCATAGGTATCTTCTCTCTTTTGTTCCTTTTTTTTTCAGCTCTCTGTTTATTTTTATATCCGATATTTTATTCAGTAGTGGCCTTAAGAATAGGTCAAAAAGCTTTTCAGATAATAAATTTTTTTTTCAGACTGACAGACTGTCAAACCATCTTCAGGTGATTCAACCTTGGTGATGAGTGTATGAACATCTACATCACTCAAACACTCAAAATCATGATAAAAAATAAGGTATGCGGCCAGGTGGATTCGAACCAGCAAGCTCTACATCACCACTTATAATCGCTCAGAACTCCATCCAGAGGGACGAACCAAACCAAGTGGTCGTCCACTTGGATCAAAATTTTTTTTCACGTTTTCGGGTTCGAAAACAATTTTCTGCACTGATTCGAGTATGCTGAAGATGGTTTGACAGTGGTAAAATCAGGTTTTACAAAGAAAATTTAAGTTATTGCTAATTGTTGATTATCAAAATCAATCGTTAGTAATAACTCAAAAATTTCTCGGTAAAACGTGATTTTACCACTGTCAAACCATGTTCAGGATGCTCGAATTAGTGCAGAAAAATGTTTTGGAACCCGAAAACGTGAAAAAAGAATTTTTGATCCAAGTGGACGACCACTTGGTTTGGTCACACTGCATAATGGGGTTGTTAGTAATTCTAAGGGTTGATTTAGGTCGCTGGTTCGAATCCACCTGAGCACATACCTTTTTTTACCATAATGAAGATATAAAAAGCAAGCGTTCGACTTTTCATGTCATTTAAGTGAATATGCCCCTACTCTGGAGTCACCTTGATATCAATCTGTCCAGGTAGTAGCCACCCCAGGTTCGGGTTGAGTAGGTAAAATCGCACTTTCGGACTTAACAAACCCAATTCCTCACACAATTTTAAGTTAGAAAAAATGGTTTATTTTTTCGTACTCATTAAATTTTAATTTTGTAGGCCATCCAGGTGGACATCCACCTGACCAGGAGGTAACCACCACACGTTTTGGGTTTTTGTGGGTGAAATATTGATTTTGGTCCTAAAAAACCTAATTCCCCACGTAATTTCAAGTTAAAAAAATGGGTCATTTTTTTAAGATTTTTTTTTAGGTTTGGGTTTGGTTTAGTTTTTTAATATGGGTGCCAGTGCATTTACATCAGGATTGGACCACCTGGGCACTGAGAGCTGATAAAGACCACTAATGGTATCACTACCAAGACTATAACCCCTATGAGTATAATTAAGAAAAATTTTACTGGGATGATACTATAGAAACCAGGAGAAAGAAATGGAAAGAGGAAAAAGTTGGAATGAGAAGGTCTTTGACACAAAAACGACTACAAAGTGCCTTACTAAAAGAAATTTTACCAAATATGCTTTTACGAAAAAAAATTTTACCAAATATTCCTTTACCAAAAGAAATTTTACCAAATATGCTTTTACCAAAAAAAATTTACCGAATGTGCTTTTACGAAAATTTTTTTTTACCAAAAAGTTTTTTTACCAAATGTGCTTTTTACCAAATATTTCTTAACCTTTTTCGGTACAGCCGTCACTAGGTGCTTAACGGGGTTCGGGGAGCATAAGGTGCTCTTAGATGATTGGGGAAACGTCTATGACCTCCGAAACGGTGTCTCTGTGACCGAAACAGCCAATTCCGCGTCGAAATAAGATCTATGGCCAAAAACAAGAACTCTATGACCAAAAAGATATACCACCCGAAAATATCCACGGAAAAAGTGCTTTACCAAAAAGTTTTCTTACCACATGTGCCTTTACCGAAAGAAATTTTACCAAATATGCCTTTACCAAAAATTTTTTTATCAAATGTGCCTTTACCAAAAGACATTTTACCAAATATGCCTTTGCCAAAAATTTTTTTATCAAATGTGCCTTTACCAAAAGAAATTTTACCAAATGTGCCTTTACCAAATGTGTCTTTACCGAAAATTTTTTTACCAAAAAGTTTTTTTTTACCAAATGTGCCTTTTACCAAATATTTTTTTACCTTTCTCGGTACAGCCGTTTTATTATCACCCATTTCAATTTTCAAAATATGGGTGATTTTTGTGGGTGTAAAAAGTGTGTGTTTTTGTAGGTGTTTGCATACTCGTTTTCGAATCTTTTCAGCTAACTTGACGGAAAAAGAATAGGACTTTTTGATAGAGTAGTTGAAATTCTTGGGAAGGGCAAGAGACTGGTAAAATGACGACAAAGTGTGCCAAATTTCACCCCCCCCTCTTTCGAAAAATGACTTTTTGACGAAAAAAGCCTTTTTTTCAATTTTTTGCTGTGGTTTCAGAAAAAAAATTCAGCAAGATAAAAAAGCGTCTCTTCCGACGTTGAATGACGTATCTCTTTGTACATATATTCTGAATTTTGGCTATGAAATAGAGAAAAACACTAAGAGAACAAATTTTTCCACTCTGTCCTTACCAGCGAGCAGTGATGATCCCCGAAAGATGGACTTTTCCGACACTTAACACGAGAATTCCTGACTGGAATAACCTGGGCTTTCTAATGGTGTGTTGTTTGCCTACATATGACACCATTGAAACATTAACCCCAAAATTTTCTCACTTGACAAAATTATCCTCAAGCTACTCAAGACATATCATATCTCCGTTCAGCTCCATGATCCTTGGTCAATACTTGTAGAGAAATTCAAAAGTTACAAGATAGGCGAAAATCAGCACTGAAATTCAACAATAATCACTCAGAAATTACAAAAGAAGATTTAAAACCGGCTGTTTTCCTGGTATTGGAATTTGAAGGATACCTGGGGCCTACTTCACTAATTGAAGATTGGAATATTTTCCACCAGACTCATTAGGCTAGTGATAAAGCGTCGGCGTATTGTCAAAGTCGATCGTCGGTTCGATTCCGGTTGGGCGCATTATTTTTCTTCGACTTTTACCAAATTGCGTCAACTTAATTTTTGTTTGAACTTCACTGCTACCCGCCTTTCAAATATTCCTATCGGCGACGGGCATGCCCCTTCAAAGGAGCATGCGCGTGCGTTTCAAAAAGTAAAGGCAGGGACCAGCGACTTTTTTTGAATCCTTCCATTTTTCACTCGTTTTGCGTCAAATCTAACATTGATGACCCTGTACCACTGTTAAAAAAATTAGGCAGAAAACTTTAAAAATCTGTATGAGAACGCATGTGAAGCTTGATCAAGAAAGAAAAAGAGTGCTGGTCCCCCGTCTTGTCTCCGTGTTGGGCACGGGCATGTCTCTTTAATGGTCAATATCATCTTCACTTTAGACTTTCACATTGAGGTTGGGCTCCCGTTACTTTTTCGCCTACTCAAAATCAGCATAACAAGACATTTTATTGGCATAAATAAATAATAGAAACATAAAAGAACGATTTTAATCATTTTTTAACAGGGACTTTAGACACTTCTGCGTCAGGATTCTTCTTCAAAACCACAAGACCTTCAATGTGGGTGTCAGTGAAATATCTGCAACACAAATATTTTAAAAGCTATTTTTTGTAATTTTGGACCACATCTGGTTACCTAAATTTCCGAACCCTAATTTTTCAGCCTATTGCGTAGAGAGCCTTGTTTTATGCAAGCTTTCACGAAACTGTTGTCGGAAAAATCAAACTTTTGAGGAACCCCTCGTCCAGGTCAGTTAATTAGCACGGCCATGAATATATTTATTATTTCAGCACCACAACTCGTTTTCGCACCTACTTCCTCAATCTCTATTAGTACAGGATTAGGTGACTGATGGATGTTGGACCCCATGGGCAGTAACACCCGGAGGATCCCGAAAAATTGAAGTGCACCCCCTTGAAGTGCAGTCCGTACTATAAAATTCTGCCCTCATAATTAAAAACATCAAAAACTGTTTACATTCATCGGTGGCCAGCTCAGCTCGTTCTCCGTAAGCCAGAAGCACAGGAGTGGAATGGGTCTGAAAGCCAGTGATAGTCTTGGGTTTACCAGCTTGAGCCACCACATCTACAGCTTGCCCCACTCGCACTGACACGCTTACTTGTTTCAGCTGCTCAGAGTCTTTTTCATCTTGCTCGAGGGTGATCAGCAATCTGGGTTGGATGGCTACAACCAAGCAATAGAGCAGGTAGTGCTGGCGATTGTTCAGAATGCCTGAAATAGAGTTGAGATCAGGGGCTGTGAGAGTGGCGAGCAGTATAGATGTATACTGTGTTCAGCATCCAGGAATGCAAAACAGGTGGAGAATAGCGAGGCAACTGCAGCTGGACACATCATCTGGCGGTCTGAGTGGAAAGGATTGAAAGTCATTGTTCCTACAAGAAAATGCTGAGATTATTGATAGGTTGTATAACAGCCTCGGTCTTTGAAATACAGCCTAATACTTTCTAACAGGGTAACGATTTTATTAGTAGAACTATTAGAAGATATACGGTACGCACTATCGTTTTTTTGGTCTCCAATGGTGCTCAGGTTCGACTACACGTAGCAGCGATTTTTTATTTTTTAAGCTGATTGACTCAGTTATAAAGATAATTCAGATTGTTAAATTTTGAGTCACTAAAGTGTTGCAGACAGATAAAATACCGCAATTCAGTTGCAGCTGCTAAAATTCAGCACTATCACCCGCTCCAAATGACTTTTTTCATTACGCGAAAGTATAAGCTTACCCTTGCCCATATGTGTGAATCCTTGAGCTATACGCACCAACATCATACTAGTCTGCAAATGTAATAATTACGATCTATCCAAGACTACTTGGATATCTGTATACTTGAGCGAGATGCGGGATAATTATCCCGTTTTTGGACATCTGAATCTCCATTCACCGCAAAAATAGCATTTTTCGTGAAAACGTAAAAAGCAAACATGGGATTTAGTAAAGACCCATGTTTGCTTTTTACGTTTTCACGGAAAATGCTATTTTTGCGGTGAATGGAGATTCAGATGTCCAAAAATGGATAATTATCCCAAATCTCGCCCAAGTATAGATATCTGGTTTTTTACCTGGTCCTTGGCATGGTAGCTGGCCAGTTGGCGCAACATGGTGACCAGTCGAGCGTTGTTAGTGCCTGCACCCACCACTCCCAAAGCAAATATAGCATTTCTGGCAGTGTCTGCATCCGAGTCATGACTGTACTTGCTCAAAATTTCCAGAATGTTCAGTTGTGGATTGGAGGCACTGATCAAAGCAAGGGCAAGGGGCACAGCTCTGCGGATCACTGGTTCTCCATAGCGCATCTTAATTAAACAAATTAATAAGATGATCAAAAAATTATGGATCGTTTATATGAGTACAGGTAAACTGAAAAAGGGTCTTTAATTTGGTTATAACTAATTTGGTTTGCTAAAAATCTGAAATTTCCGCGAAAAACAGGTTAGCACAAAAAGTTGAAACATGCCCCTAAAACTTGAAAATACCGTAAAAAGCTAATTTTTTCGTGAATCAAATAATTGTTTTCGTGACACTTTCGTGCTATTTTTCAAATTTTTTATGGCAGGAAAAATTTCTTACCAAGGCAAAATTCAAAATTTTTGACAGTGTCTTACTAGTTCGCGTGGGCCCGGCTGCGCCGGTCCCTACGCTCGCGGCCACGCTGCTTGATGTATCGCATCTCAAAATTCTCTTTAACTCGAAGTTTTTCTAATACATAATACCTCTTTATTCCACTTTACCGTATTTACTTTAATAGTAGCCCCCCCCTCTAATAGTGACCCCCCCCTCAACTTTGAGGGTCTGTATTTCGAAGCAGAGTCAATATTTTGAAAAGCTGTTTATTGCATTTTCTTAACTACCACGAGCTCTACCGATCCCTATTTTTTGATTTCGGTTGGACACCCAAAAATCTCGAGATCGATCTCGAATTTTTCCGATTTTCGGTAGGTTGAAAATTAGTGACCCTGGGGCTACTATTAGAGTAAATACGGTAATCTACTTTTATCCACCGTGATCGGCTAAAAATACTTTACAAAAAATGGCTCTTAAGCATACTACCCCATTCTCCTGGCACACCCAGCCGTTCACCTGCTCACCACTTTCCTGGCATACCTTCTCACTCTTCTGGCACGCTTACCCACTCCTCTGGCTAAGGATCCCGCCTCCCGACAAGCACCCTAGCCTCTGTCAAGGCACAAATGAGATATGAGAAAATTTGTGTTCACAATAACTTCAACAATAATCAACTATCAGTCAATTAACAATTAACTGCAACAATAAAATCCTAAAAAAATTACTATAAATAAGGCAAAATTTCTTAAAAATTAAATAATAAGACCAAGTTTCAAATTCCCTCCGAATGACCACCTCCCTAACGCGTCAATACCCCGCGGGTTCCGGTCCTCGTTTTTCACCGATTTTTTTTTAAAGAAAGCGAAGGTTCTGCGCTACGCTTTGAGAGTGTCACAACTAAAGTAGACTGATAAAAACTCCGAGATTTTGACTCTCGAACGAAAGAAGCTCCAATTTTCTCAATAAAACCCAAAAATGAAAACCAAAAAATTTGCCAAACCAAAATCCAAAACAACCATTCGACCCTTGCTATCCTCAGCTTCAATTAAAAAAAATTGACCAAAAAGCTAAGTAAAACACTCCAAAAAATGAAAAACATCAATTGTCCACAGACAAACAAAATATCTCTAATGCTGTATAGGAGATGTGATTCTCAAAAAAAACGCTTTCAAACAAATTTATGATGGTTTGAAAGTGGGAAATTTTTTTGAATAACACTGTAAATATTTTTTTTTGCTAATTCTGACTAAGTTTTCCAAACACAACAGGGGTTTGCAATCAAAAAACTAACCAAATGTCCAAAAGTTCGCAGACTCATGGCACTAAAAATCAAAATGTTTATTAACTCTACTTAAATTTCATATTGCCAACAAATTACCTTCCCACATCCTCACCCATGGCAATCAGACCAATGCCGAGCACTGCAACTGCTTGTTTGGCTGAGTAGTCTATTTTGGTCTCTTCTTTCTTGGAGGATTCCCCACTCTTGTCGCCTTCCGGCTTGGTTTCAGCCTTTGCTGCGACCTTAGGGACATCAGCTCCAGCCTGAAAATATATTTTTAATAGGGGTGAGCGATAGAAAATTGGAAATGAAACCTTTTTCTTGTCCTCTTTGGGGGCAACTTCGTAGTGTTCAGAGCAGATGTGGAGCATATTCTGGATCTTGAGGACGTTACCAGTTCCCGCATAAGCACAGACTTCAATCAAAGTGGAGGTCATGCTGCCGAAAGGTTCCGGCAATGCTCTTACACTCTCAATGAACACTTCACTTCGATCTTGCGTGCCTGCAAATCCAATATTTTAGAATAGGGAATGTGACTGGTAAAAATAACTATTCCGTTGCTTTTTTTGATAACGTTGTGGTTTAAGTACAGGTTTGGGTGGCTTATGGCAGAATTCCAAATAAAGGTTTTCGAAAATTAACATTTTCAAAATTTATTGGAAAGATGTGTGGAAGAGTATAGACCGTCCTTGAATCTGGCATACCCAACAATCTTTGTCTTAAATTCTAAATTAATTGGTCACCCAAATATTTTTTAGCTGAGGTTATCTGCACGGCAAAATCCATCTCACTTGGAATCCACATTCCGTAGAGCCAGTTTGGCTCCAAAATACAAATTTCACGATTTTGGATTAGACTGGATTGTCAAGAAAGTCTTGGAATTATTGCAAGTGATCAACGATTTTTTCATGGGTTCTACAGCATTACATTTAAACGGACCACAAAAACAATGTTACCAAATTATTTTCACCATTAAATTTTTTCGTAGTAAAAGTGGAATTGAATTCTATCATGGGTTGCAAATTCTTGTGTTCACATTTTAATTTCGAAATTGGCGATTTTTGAGTGAGGGGAATGAAAAAAGGAGAGGAGAAGAATGGGCCATTTCAAATTGCGCCAATGCAAATTGCGCCATTTCAAATTGGGCCAATTCGATTTGCGCCAACTTATTGGCAATTTTTAACTGTTGTTTGATTCGAAATCGTCGCCCATTTTGAAATTGGCCCAATTCGCATTGGACCAATTTGAAGTGGCTCAATTTGAAAATGGTCCAAATTGAATTGGCATAATTTGAAATGGCCCATTCTTCTCCTCCCCGAAAAAAGTTGCGTTCATTGACATCATAACTTCACTTTATTATGCCCCAAACTCACCTAAGAAGATCAAGCCAATGCCCAGAGCCACAAATCTATTGTTTGGATCGGTGATATCCACTCCATCATCATGCAAGTAAGTGAGCATAACTCCAGCCGCATCATGGTCTGCGGTGCCCACCAGGATGAAGCCAATGCTAATCCAGCCAGACCCTTGACTTCAGCGGTGGCTGATGGCCTGTTGTCAGTGAATACCTGAAATTGAGGATCGCATTAGATTATAATTTTTTTTGGTTAGTTGTAATGCAACTTACCAGTTTGAGTTCGTGCACCACACATCCCTTCTCGTCTTTGACTACAGTTTCTCGCTTGGAGTTGGCGTAGGCAAGACCCAGTCCTAGGATGGAGCCTATCCGCATTGGCACTCGTTCGCTCTCGATGTGCTCCAGAAGGATGGCGCAGGCTGGGTCCGCTGGGTCTTGAATACCTGAGGAGGTGATGCCGATGGCCAGCAAGGTTCCTGCCTGAAAAAATTAGTTCAGATTGGTGTTGAGAACAAGACCATTGTTTTGGACTTCCTCAAATTGACTAATAAGGAATAGCTACCCCAATATACACTTAGTTTATTATATTACCGGTATGCGTTGATTCTACGGTTGGCAAAGCACAAAAAGTCATTCGCCCTTCGTTTAAACAAAAAGAAAGAAACGGAGCATGCATCTGACCTAAATGTTTTAGACCTTTTTCTAGACCTATTCTAGACCCTTTCTAGACCTATCTTCTTCCCTCGGTAACTATACCTTTTATTACATGGAGTTCCAATAATTTTTGACAACCCTAATCCAAAGGCTATTCACCAACCTGAATTTAAACCACAGGGTGTTTTTCTTACCACAGGTCGGCAAATCAATCAAATTTCGTGGGCATATAGACATTATATGCCGATCGAATTCGATTTTCGGGAAAAATTGATTTAAAAATACCGTTTGTCAAAATTTGACTTCTATAAAAATTTATGGGCGTTTTTAAACCACGTTTTTTTAAATTCTCTGTGTATTCTGACGGTCTTGTTGTCATTCTTTTCTAAATCAAAAGCCTACTCGAATGTATTCGTCATCGGAGTAGAGGAATCGGTCACATTGAGTCAAACTGTTGTCCATGTCCCAGCGCTGTATCAGCCCTTGACTGGCAGCAGCAGAAAAGGAGGCTGAAAACCTCATATGAAACACTCAAAATAGTGAATAAAATAAAAAATACCAAATTCACGGTTCTTGGAGAACCATTTGTTAGCAGCTTCCGTGTCCGCCAATAATTTATCAATCCCGAATCCGCAGTTCACAAAGCCATTGACAAAAGAGTATGCGAGATTCATGCGAGCACTAGTATCTCCAATGGTGTTGGCAAATGGTCCTGCAATACTTATGGCTTTTCAAAATTTACAGAAAAATGCATTTAGAATTTTTTCCCCAAAATGTTCTACTCTGATTTTTTACGAGCCATAACTTTGTGTAGAGATGATACCTAGCTAAATGTTTGAGAAAAGAAAGATCATATTTCTAGCGGTTTTTTCGACAATAAATACAGCAATACTTTATCATTAAATCGTGACAATGTGCAAAAAATATATATAAGTTGCAACAAGAATTTCTCATAACTTTTTTTTTTCTGCCATCTGTCTTTTAAAAGATTTGTTTTTTCAGAAGCTCAAATCTTTTTTATTCTTAAAATTTCAGTCAAAAAAATTTTTTGGCTTCAAAACAGCAATAAGCACTGGATAAACTAACCCTCTTCCTTAAGAAATGGTGGAAACGTCCTTTTTCGACCGAATGTACTTTTTTAATTTTTTGAGATGGCAGCCCTGCAGGAAAACCAGAAATTCTGATACTGGATTCGTGTTCAAGGTCGTCGATTTGCATGTGTAAATGTTTTCAAAATTTCAAAGTCACTGTCTAATTTCCGATTCCGCTCAAATAAATACATATTTTCAATATCTGAATTTTATTGTCTTGAGCGGAATGGGAAATTTGACAGTGATAACCATACAATTTCTTGGAACACCCTGTATATTGAGATTTTAACTGAAAGAAATGAACACACTTGACTGCTCCAAATGAGCCTTGTAGATGTCTTCCGGTTTCTTCGGCTCCATGATGTCCAATTCTCGGGCAAGTGATCTAAACTTTATAGTCTATCTATAGTGCTTAAAGAAGTGTATTACCGAAAGTACTGATGTAAACTGATATTGGAATTAAGTTCAGCTAATCTTTCATTCTCCAACTCCAAAAATATTTGATGCCGTCCCAGTAAGATGGCCATTTGCTTTTGGAGCAGACTGAAAAAAAATTGTTCACAAATTTTTAGATTTTGGATAATTATAAACCATTTTTGCTTGTAACAGTTTTTAGAGCAGGGATTTTATTTGGTATATGATATTGGAAACGATTATTGCTTAGTTTTCCCTGTGGCTCAAGTGCTGGTCTGTATGGATGGGCTCTGGATCAGCAAGGCCTATACCGCAAATGAGACCAAGCAAAAATTGTCAAAAAATTTCACATAATAAAAAACGGCCGATTCAGGCTTATGGAATGCGAAAAAAACAGTTTTTCTGCATTGCTTCATGATAAAAAAAAACTAAAGGAGTTGGAAATTATTTTTACTACTCGGTAGTAATCATCCATGCTCTGTCAAAATAAAACCTACGGATTTTCGCAATTGTAGAAAATGTTTTTGATCATGTCCACATCGTTCAAAATGATGGCACATCGCAAGGCTTCGAACGGCTTGTCCGACTTCAGATACAGATCCTTGGCACACACTATCAGGGCTATGTTGTCTGGATTGGCCATTAGAGGGGCACAACTGTAAACATAATTGAGTTTAAAACAATTAACCAAAACTAGAAACAGTATTCACCTCAGCAAGTAGAGACACACACGCACATGGTCCAGCTCAGAAACAAACTCCAGCAGCAAAGGTAGTTGACTGATCTCGATCAGAAGATCACAAGCCTCCACCTCGGCATTGTGTTTGACATTGTGAGCAACTATTTCGCGGACGAGCACAAACAGCTCGGCACGACGAGCATCATCTTCCGACGTCCGATTCCAAGCGTCAGCCATTTCCATGCACAAATGGCTGAAAATAAAGTATGAATTCGAAATTGTTTTTCCATCTGGTCCTGAATTTGTTAGGCTGAACACACTGCCTAACTTTTATTTTTGACTCTTTTTATTTGATCTTATTATGAAGTCGATTTTTTAAGCTCTCAAATTGCTTTCGACCATATTTTGAAGCTCGAATGAGTCATGTGCGGTACGCGTGGAGAAAATGCAGTGAAGAATCCCACCCTCCTTACTAGATCGTAAAAATATTATAGTCTTAGAGCAGATGCAACCCTCCTGCTTAGCTATAGCTTAATTTTAACGGACAAACTACCAGTTTTCGATTCTACTGCAGCACTGCATACCCAGCACCCCAAAAAGAAACTCAAAAATTTCTGACGATTTCAAATGCTTCGATTTTCACGTTTTTCAAGCAATGCCGTACTTAAATAAAATCTCAGAATTAGTTACACCGGCTAACATCCACTTTTTAAACCACCAATGTGTTTTCAGACCACTCACCGAACATATTCATGTCCCCAGTCTCCAATCGGCTCTCGTCTTCCCTTGAGACGGTAGTTAATACAGTCACTCTCCTCATCCGAGCACATGGCTAGAGCGGAGATGATATCAGCACACAGCTTCTGAAATCGATAAATTAACAGTCAAGTATTTTTAGACAAGCTGTTGCCTTGGTGTTGTCCTCAGCCATTGTCTCGAATATCTCCTTCATTTTAGCGTAGTGAGGTCGCATGAACTTCAAGGGCTTGGGCACAGAGGTCATACTGGTGGTGGAAGCACGGATAAGAGAACGCATCGTCTCCAGTGAAGGGAGATGCAGATTAGTGTCAGGTTCGGAAAGACGTAGAACCAACAAGTTGAGGTCATCTTGAAGCTTCTTGTCTTCCTCTGTCTAGAAAATACGTAAATACAAAAAATAATTGCTTAACGAAAGGTTATAATCGGGCAAACACTCACCTGTGGAATTTCACTAGCGGCCCTTTTTTGTCTGTTTTATGGAATTTTTGAAAAAAGGAAGAAGAAAAGAAAAAACAGTTTTTGTTAGATAAAAGGGATCAAGCATTAAAGGGACATGCTCGTCGCCAATGGGAATATTTTGAAAGGTGGGTACCAACGAAATTTAAACAAGAATTAACTTGACGAAATTTTGGAAAAGTCAAGGAACCGCCACTCGAGATCGAACCGGGAGTAGCGTAAAAAGCCTACGCAAAAAGGCCTACAGCAAAAACGCCTACAGCAAAAACGCCTACACAAAACGCCTACAGTAAAAAGGCCTACGCAAAAAGGCCTACGCAAAAAGGCCTACGCTAAAAGCCTACAGTAAAAAGGCCTACAACTGTTTCTAAACCTAATTTGATCTGAAAATGCCCTGAAACGCATTAAAATTGGATGTCTGTGTGACAGAAAGGTCTGAAAAGGCCTTATCCATGTTTCGATTTTGGAAACTTATAACCTTCTGTATATATTCTATTTAAATTCACGCTTCTATTAAAATTTCCATATTCTTTTCAGCGTTGACACTTATTTGGGCAAAACTCATTTGGACACCCTCATTTGGGCACCAATTTCAAAATGTCTAATTTCCTAATTCGAAACTGCGGTTTTTCCGATTTTATTAATGTATTCGTCCCCGGACACGTCAACTCGGGCGGCGGTCAGTTGTCCCTCCTCAAATTGACCCTCGGTTAATCGCCCCTGTGGTGAATGAGATGATTTTTTTTCATTCAAAAAATTTTTTATTCCGATCTGGTTGGAACGTTACAGTGTTTCAATAGAGGTGGTAAATTCCTCGCAGTAAATTCTCCGTCCAGTATTTTCCCCTGTGGTGAATTAGCCTTTCCAAAATTGTGAGGTTACATGTTTAAATCCTAGTGACAGCAGACATTATTTTTTTCTCAAATAACAGTCTTACATTACTATTGAAAACTATTTTAGACGTGCTGTCACAGCACTGCTGTGACATGGCTAGGAATCAAACCCGCGACCAACTTTCACCGATTTCTGCTACTCGGGCAGTGGTCAGTTAAATCCGCGGCTAATTCGCTCCGTATTTTTTAAACCAATAATATTGCCATATTTTTGTCTAAGTATCCTTGTTTTTCAAATGATTTTCTATGAACCAACCTCAGTTTTGCTGGATATCCTATATAGCAACAAAACCAGGTGGCCGTCTACTTGGATCAGAAAATTCATTTCAAAAGTTTGAAACTAAAAGAATAAATAACTTTTGAAATTGGTGCCTAAATGAGGTGCCCAAATGAGGGTTGCCAAATGAATGTGCCCAAATGAGTAGTAACCCTTTTCAGATTCACTACTTCTTTCATCAGAGTGTAAATGTTTTATTGGTTCACGAAAAAAACAAAAATTAAGAGTGCTAAACATAAAGGACAAAGGATAACATCAACAATATGTATAACATCAAAGATAAATATCGAGCAAGCTGGGCTCCACCAAGGTTCTTCTCAGATTCTCCGGACTTACTCAAATGCTGCTGCATACGTCGGAGGAATGACACTCTGTTTCTTTCGAAGACATTGACTTCAGTGTAGCGCACCACCAGCTGTTTGATTTGACAATCCGCCATTTCCACTTTCTTCTTGCGAGCATTTCGAACCGGATCGGCAGGGTTTGCTTCGTGTCTAAAAAAATAAATAAACCAGACAGAACAATCAGCAATCAAAACTAATACCTAATATCCAATTGCGCGGTTGCTTCTTCCTCATCTTTCAGTCGAATCAAAAATTGGCTTAGCGGCATGTTGTTCTTAGCAAAGCGCTTGTTCCATCCAAAGTGAAATCCTTCTATAGCGTTGTTTGTTCTTGGAAGATCGTTGAGCACATGCAGGTGATAATTCCAGCTGCCGATTGGAAAGAGCGGCTCCACAGGAAGACCATTGATGTCATTGCGGCGAATGTAGGTTTGAGCGATGTATTTTAAATAGTCTGAAATATGCTGATGATAAAAAAAAAGGCCTACAGCAAAACGCGTATAACAAAAAAGCGACAAGCAAAGCAGAAAAAATAGTTCACCTCTCAACGGTCCCACTTTCAATTCAGGAATGACTCCCAGCTCGATCTTCTCTTCAACTTGCTCCACCAATTCATCGAAGCCAAGTCCCACTTCACCTACTGGAAGAAACCGAGAGCATTGAATGAGCGCAGCAAAGCCTTGTTGTCACCGATAGAATAGAGCTCAACTAACCCTTGTTGCTGGAACTTCTTAAACAGGCTTTGACCGAAATGGAAGAGACAGAAAGAAAAAACAGCCAGCGGGAACCTCTCTTTGAGCACATTTACGGGAGCCAGTTCAAAATCTGAAAAACATATTATGATTGAAAAAAATGCAGTGAAGGGTAATAACTAACCACTCATAACAGCATCGGGAACAAGCTGAGGACGACCATTGAAGAGTGCATCAAAAGCACGCTTGTACACTTCCTGTGATTTCCCTGAACAGTATACTTATATAGTCAAAACCAAGGATCAAACAATGAGAAACAATTTTACCTGGCAGAAGAAAGAACACGGCTGGGAGCGACGAGATTCCTTTAAAAACGTTGATGGAATATAGCTGTGCAAAGTTCTGGGGCAGCTGAAGAATGTGCCATCGATGGACCAGCGCTTGTTCTGACGAAGAAGGAGAAGACCATGTTCCGAAGCGTAGATCATGATCACTGGCTGATTTGGCTCAGATATGCGAGAATCGAACAACAGAAAGCGCTCTACATTAAGAATAAAATTACTGAATGGACGGAATGAAAAATAAAAAATTACCTCCTGAATTTGTCGTTTTAAAAGGCTCGCTGAGAATCATGAGAGGCAGAGGCATGTCTACATCAGTACCACCAAACGGACGTCTTGCGTTTGTCACTCGTCTTTTAATGTTTGAGTCCTGCAAAAATAATATGATTAAAACGACCAAAAGAGGCAGAAAGAAACCAATGGGAATGATTCCAACTCCACAACAGATAACCCCTGCTTTGCATCGGTCACAATGGACGACGAACTGACGGCTAGGTCTTGTTTGGCGGTGTTCTTAACTTTGGTCATTCTCTGCTTGATCTGCAAACAAAAAATTCTAAAAATAACACACAAAATAAAAAATACTGTGATTGTGCTTGGACTTGGGACACAGACGTCGTGAGCCCTTCTTTCTACCAGATATTCTGTTGAGCCGAAAACTGATTGCGCCGTACCATGACATTCTTTAATTGCGCACCTCCAGTATTGCTTTGTGCCATCTGCGCTTTTGCATTTTTTCTCATAAGTCGCCCACCACATTGAGCCATTGCCGCATCTTTGTTTGATTTGATTATCATCTGAGCAATTCTGCAAAAAAAAAACATAGTTAACAGCGGTGACAGCCATCAGCAAATTTCCGAAGAAAATTATAGGAGAATGAATCGTTACTATGGAATAGAAAATTAGAATTCTATTCGTTTCAGGACTGAAAAAATGTAGATAATTTTATAGGCCTTTTTACTGTAGGCCTTTTTACTGTAGGCCTTTTTGCGTAGGCGTTTTTGTGTAGGCCTTTTTGCGTAGGCGTTTTTGTGTAGGCGTTTTTGCGTAGGCCTTTTTACTGTAGGCGTTTTTGCGTAGGCCTTTTTACTGGACACCTCGAACCGACGACAAACTTTTGCAGTCCGCCAACTCTATTCCCCTAGCCACCAATGCTATTAATTGAAGGAATATTTTTAATTACTTATTCCCGCAGGGTACTCAACTAAAATTTATTTTTAAAATAATTCTCGTCTGAACCGGCCTGGTACCCGCCTTTAAAATATTTCCATCGGCGGTGAGCATGCCCCTTTAAACCACACAAACCATATGGATAAAAGCCAATGATCAGCATGCTTATTTTAACTGCGAAGAAAATGAAAACATACCATCTCAGGTTCTTTGTCCACCTTCTCATTTTTCTTGTTGGCCGCTTTTTGTGAGGTCATTTCACTAGATAGTTTACTGAAACAAACAGATCTTACCAAATAGAAAAGGACAAAAATAAACATGTGTAATTTTTTTTGACAAAAGTAAAGGAAGTAAAAGGTTAAATTAAGAAAATCACCCATTTTCATATCATCAAATTTCCCTGCATGGACATTTCGCCAATCTACGTCCCAAAAAGTACAATTCAAACGGCTGTTACTAGTTTACACTGCCACAGCTTTTCAAACGGTCTGAAAAGATAATTTACTTCAGGTGACGAATTCAAACCTACCACTAGCGTATGCCAGAGATTCCATGAGCTCATAACATATGATTTCATGAGTGCTCAAAATGTCTCTACACATATTCTCTAACTACCAATTCTTCAGCCGGACTAGGTTTTACATTTTGGGGGGTTTTAACTATGTTTCTATATGCTGAAAACGTTAAAAACTGGTCATTTTTGACCATCATTTTTTTGGTTATCTTAGCCAGGGTACATAAATCTACTCCATTTAAAAATTTGTCTTTTATTTTTGACCCTAAATATTTAGAATTTTCAAGATTTGAGGTTAAATCTTTATTTGGTGTTTCAAACTGATTTATCACTGTGTAACATGGCACTTTCGACAAAAAATGACCAAATTGCATTTTATTTGACCTTATTAGTGTAACGTAACCTGATTTTAGATTTTTTTCCAATTCAAAAAAAATGCCATTTTGTTAAAAATTTACAGTTTATGGGAATTTTTTTGAAAATGCTGATGAAATCGAGGGATGAGCACTAGTCACTTGAAGTCAAATAGTTATAAAAGGCGGCGTTAAATAGAGGTTCTTGTTGAATCCAGGCTTGCCTGTATCAAAAGGCACGGCTTTTTCCAGAAAAAATTGTTTCATCATATCAATCGCCGAAATCTTGATCGCTGCAATATTTTAAGCTATAATAACGAATAAGGCTCAGTAACAGACTATCTTATTGACCAGATTGACTACAGCCATCAGGAAAAAAAAGTTTATATTCGAAAATTTGAATAAAATGATCATTTTTTGAGAAAAAACATGTTTAAAAGCTTGGTAACATAAAAATTTTCCATTTATGGTTTGGCGCTAACAGTATTCTTGTACTGACGCCAGCTAAAATAGCCCCAATCAGCAACGTTTGGCACCGGTACCGCACCGGAGCGGCCAAAATGGCCTCAGCGGCACGCACCGGCACCGGTGCCAGCACCGGAGCTTTTACAACACTGCTCTGGAGGTACACGGACAATTCACCTCCAGGACAATTCACCTCCAGGACAATTCACCTCCTGGACAATTCACCTCCGGGACAATTCACCTCCCGGGACAATTCACCTCCAAAAATAAAAAAATTTCAAATTGGCGCTTTTTTGTTGCTTCACCGCACGATTTTGCATATGATAGGATGGTTTATTTTTGAATTTCAAAAAATTTTGATTTTTCTGGTCATCCAGGTGGATGACCAGAAAAATTGTCCCGGAGGTAAATTGTCCATAGGATATTCACCTGGATGACCAGAAAAATCAAAATTTTTTAAAAATTTAAAAAACAAAACAATGCTATTATACATAAAATCGTCTGGTGAGTCGTGTTTGATAAGACAAAAGCTTCGAGTTTAACCACCGGAACCCCAAAATCGACCAGAACCACCCGAAACCATCCAAAACCACTCTGAATAAAAATTTTGCGGGAATTCAAATTTTTTAGTCTGAACCAACGAAACCGTCGTCCGTCGTGATCGTCCACCTGGAGCAAAATTTTTTTCACTTTTTCAGGCTCCAAAACCTGTTATCTGGACTAAATCGGGCATGCTGAAGATGGTTTGATAGTGGTGAAATGCCGTTTTTTCGGGTATTTTTTTTTGTTTTGGCAAAATCGAGTTTTGGTACAATCAATTATTTCCAAATACTCAAAAAATGCCCGAGAAAAGTGCATTTTACCACTATCAAACCATCTTCAGCATGCCCGATTAAGTCCAAAAACAGGTTTTGGGACCCGAAAAAGTGAAAAAAAATTTTGCTCTAAGTGGACGACCACTTGGTTATGTTTGTGCATAAGACTAGCTACGGTCGGTTCATTGAAAAATGTTTGAATTAACAAGTCAATGCTTACCTTGAACCTAAGGATTTGTCTTAGTTAGAAAAAAGACAATAGATGAATCGAAAATATAAAAAATCCAATATTAACCTACGGGTTAATGAGAGAGCCCGAATGAGTTTTGCCCAAATGAATAGTAACCAATAAAATTGCTGTTATGAACTTTTGATATGTTTTTTAATTTTGGAAGTGAATTGTCCCGGGAGGTGAATTGTCCCTGGAGGTGAATAGTCCCAGGAGGTGAATTGTTCCGGAGGTGAATTGTCCTGGAGGTTAATTGTCGCGGACCCGCTCTGGATGTATAAATGCATTATGCATACAGTCGACTCCCGATTTAGCGTACACCCCAAAAGTTCGTTCCCGCCTAGGCCCGACACTTTTTTACTTCAATTTTTGAAGTATTTTTCAAATTTTGATTCGTAAGTCTAGTTCAAAGTATCGCAAGGATTCCAATTTTGCCGATCGTTTCTAAAAAATACTTCAGATTTGAATTTAGACCGGCAACCCCGGTTTAGTGTACACCCTCGCTCAAATTTAGGTGTACTCTAAATCGGGGTTGCCGGTCTAAATGCAAGTCTGAAGTATTATTTAGAAACGATCGGCAAAATCGGGAGTAGACTGTACCAAATTTTTTGGAAAATATGCGGGGGAAAATGTGCGCAAACTCTTCATTAGTCGCAACTTCCGTACGCTGGCCTACTCCCAAGCCTAAGGGCTAAGCCTAAACTTGTTGTTGCAAGGTAGTTACAGCATTTTTTAAAGGTCGGATTTTTGGGGGGGGTATTCTATAGTAGCGCCAATTATTTTTATATTCCAAGGCAAAGAAAGTCAAATTTTTGAAAAAAAATTTAGTCAAGAATGAGTTTCCCCGCATAAAATTGCCTTGTACGCGCGTCAAATTGTCGAAAAAAACTTCATTTAGAGGCATTTTGAAAGGTTTGGAATACTACAATTATACCTTTATTTTTAGTAATTTTCTGTGAGTGTTTCTCAAAGAGGTATACCGCTGCCGAACATATACATTTTGCCTCAAACATGTAAACTATTATTAATCCCACCTTAAACACTACTATAAAATGCATTTTCTTTCAAGTACAGCTCCCTTAATTGCCTAAATGACTGCCTGTTCCAAGCAACTTTCAGCCATCCACTTGACCAATAGCAACTCTATTTGCAGTTGTGCTTAATTGGCCATTTTCAGGTGAATGCCAATAGTAGTGGCAGTAGTGGGGTTTAATCCATAGCAACAAGAGGGATAATACTATCAGCAGAGGTCAAGTCTAGGTGTTCTTCCTTTGCTACAAGCTTGTTTGACTGGTGCTCCAGCCTCTTTCTCTTGATTCGATCAGTCAACATTGCCTTCCTATTATTGACTGACCAATCAACTTCCGGTCATGTATGCCTCTCTTATACTGCTCAATCTTACATATAGCCACTCAAAATCGCTATTGTTGTTGACTTTTGTTGAAGAGCAATGTTTTTTCTCCAGCAGATTGCAGAAAAGCGTACACATGTAGAAGGTGGCTATTTTATAAGTAAAATATAATGTATTTTAAATTACCTTTTTTGTTCTCAAATCCAGCTTATTTTTTAGATCCCCAAAAATTGGAAAATTCTGAGATCGATCTCAAAATTTTCGTGTGCTCAGCAAAGATTTAAAAAGTGGAATCAGTAGAGCTTGTGAAAGTTAAGAAAACGCAATAAACAGTTTTAGAAAATAAAGACTCTGGGCTGAACTATAGGTTCTCAAAGTCGAGGAGCCAATACCAGGGTACGTAACTGTACTTTTTGAAAAGATTTGTACTTTTTCGAAGCCCCAAATATTTTTGAGATTTTACGTCAAAATCATTTTCCCCAGTGTTTGAAAATCAACGAGCGCTGAATAAAATGGAATTTTTTCAACGAAAAATGACCAAATTATACTTTCTTGGCCAAATGTACTTTTTTCAAAATTTGAATTAAGTACCCTGGCCAACATCCGTATCTTTTTCAAATTTTTTTCAGGCTTAGGTTATAACTAGGCCAGCGTTTGTTAGCAGTGACTGATAAATTTCTTATGCACTTTTGGGGGGTCTGGAAAAAATATTAACATGGAGTGTAACTTTGCTTGCAAGCTTGTAACTGGTGTCCCAAAAGTTCGGTATGGATTTTAAACCTAATATTTTTAAACAAAAGTTATATGTCGAAACAAAATTTCTTTTTATACAGTTTTGTAGCCTATTCATCCTCTTTCGAATGGTATATAAAGTTTTATTGGAATATTTTGGAAAAGCCATTATTTGGCTACAAACACATTGAAGTCATTTTAGGATGTTGATAGGCATTTTATCACTTTAACTGATCAAAATTTCAATTGGAAGTTCAACGCTACAGCAAAAAAAAGCTTCATGTTGTAGCGCAGTTCAAGAACTACAAAACCCACTTTGCAGAAAAGCTTTTAAAATTTTGGTGTTGAGATATGGCTTTTTTGAAAAAATCAATTTCTTGAAAAGTGACTAAAATTCAGAAAAATTTGGAAAAAATTTGATTTTGGTCATTTTTTAAGAAATTGATTTTTTCAAAAGCCATATCTCAACACCCAAGTTTTTAAAAGCTTCTCTGTAAAGTGGGTTTTGTAGTTCTCGTACTGCGCTACAACATGGTGCTCTGATTTTGCTGTAGCGTTCAACTTCCAATTGAAATTTTGATCAGTTAAAGTGATAAAAATGCCTATAAACATCCTAAAATGATCTCACATGTGTTTGTAGCCAATAATGGCTTTTCCAAAATATTCAACAAAACTTTATATACCATTCGAAAGAGGATGAATAGGCTACAAAACTGTATAAAATTTTTTTGTTTCGCCATAACTTTTGTTTAAAAATATTGGGTTTAAATCCATACCGAACTTTTAAGACACCAGTTAACTACGTAGTGTTTGTGGCTTTTGTAGGGTTTGAAAATGCGTAGAACTTTTTTCCAAATTGTAAGATAAAAAAGAAGCATAACATTTAATTACTTTATTTTAATTTTTTAAAATTGAGTGAAATTTTTCAAACAGTTATGGCTCATTTATAAACGTTGTCGTTGGAAAAATGTTTTATAAAGGCATTTTTACGCCAACGACAACGCCAACGACAACGACGACATATTTATAAAAAATCCAACGACAACGCCAACGACAACGGAAAATTTTTCTTCCAAATCAGACAAATTTTGCATTTTAAGTCAGAATTTTAAGGATTAAAATATTCTCCGCACGTTTTCACTCGAAAGCTCGACTAAAAATGCGAAATTTGTCCAATTTTGAATAAAAAATGTCGTTGTCCTTGGCGTCGTCGTTGTCGTTGGCGTTGTCGTTGGATTTTTTATAAATAGGTCGTCGTTGTCGTTGTCGTCGTCGTTGGCGAAAAAAAGGGTTTTATAAAAAAAATATTCCAACGACAACGATGACGACAACGACAACGTTTATAAATGAGCCATTACAAAGTCATTTTACAAAGGATAGTGGAATGAGAATAATTGATAATGAAAGTGGGATTGAACTACGATCTTGATGTTCATGGATCCTGCACCTGTTTTCCTCAAAATAGTAATTAAATAGGGTTCGACATAAAGAGAAAGATTTTAAAAAGGTTTTGTATTTAACCCATTAATAATCTTGCTATACAATTGGTATCAACTTCTTCGAATGTTTTCAAATTTTTTCAAAAATATTTTCTAGGACTTAGTTTGAATAATCATGTACTTATTCTGCGAAGAAGAAACCAATTGAAATAGATCGATCTAGCAAATCGGCCTTAAAATCAGGTTCACAATGAGTGTGAGACTAAGTGTGAGATTTGGGGTGTTTTTAACGCGGGAAGAGCTGTACTTTTATTTCACTGGAACTTTTTTTTGTTAGTAAAATTTTGTAGCTAAATTCAGGGCCTCAAAATGAGTTATTGACAAGCAAGATTTGATAAAAAGATCGGGTAAAAATGCTTAGGTGGAGCACACTCAGGCTCACGCTCCGACGATCTGAGTGTGGGCCTAAGCATTTTTACCACAATTTTTTTATCAGATGTTGCTTGTCAAAATCTCATTTTGAAGCACTGAATCTAAGCTACAAAATGGTACCAACAGAAAAAAAGTTCCAGATAAAAAAAAAAGTACAGCTCTTCCCGCATTAAAACACGCTAAATCTCGCACTCAGTCCCATACTCATTGTGAACGTGCCTTAAAAGGGCGTGCCCGTGCGTTTCAAAATGTTAAGGCGGAGGAGCATTTTTTTGAATCTTTTTACCAGCATTTTTTGAATCTTTTTATTTTTAACTCGTTTTGCATCAAATATAATATTGATGACCCTATGCCACTTTTAAAAACTAGGCAGAAAGCTTAAAAAATCTGGATGAGAACACATGTAAAACTTGATCGAGAAAGAAAAAGAAAGCTGGTTCCCGCATTTTCTCCGTGTCGGGCACGGGCATGCCCCTTAAGTGTCCCACTAGGACGATTCCAAGGAGAAGGGTCGTTAAATTGAGGCTTTACTGTACTAAACTTATGCTGCTGAGCCCAAGCCAGCTAGAGAATTTTTTAAACATCTTCAGAATCGCTTTATTAATCCATGGTTATTTTTGTGGCTGAAAAAACACATAAAGCGAAAAAAATTGTCTGCCAACAAACTTATGCTACCACTGTACAGGGTGTTTCAAAAAAAATTAGGGTTTTAAAGTAGAGCTATAGAAATTGCCGGACATATAGAAACCGGAATATTCCCGAAATATTTAGAAACATTGGAAACATAGGAAAATATATAGGAAATCTGGCTTTCTTTTCAATTTTAACGTTCTGAATAAATTGTACGTATACAACGCAACAGCTTTATTTACACTCTCGATCGAACATAAGCATATCATCATCACTGCAAGCGACTTCTTCATTTTCTTGTTGCGACTCTTCCAACAGCTCTTCTTGCGCTTTTTCCGCTTCCTCATTGATATGCAATTTGAATAGATGGCGTATTCCAGCGTGAGATTGTGCTTGATGTAGACTGGAGCTGACGACTCCGTTTAGCGATTATTTTGAGTTCAGTTTATTTTTTAGCTAACTTTTTTAAGCCAGAACTCAATTTTTATAACATATCTTTTCAACAACTATTAATGTTGAACATAATGGCATTATTGGATTTTTGTAGTTCAATTTCTAATTTCCGAAAAACAGCCTCTCAAAAAATAATCGCAAAGGGGATTTTCATTTTTAAGCTTGCGATTATTTTGCGATTAGTTTTGAGAGGTTTTTTTCGCAATAATTTTGATATAATTTTGACTATATGTTATATACCAAAAGGTAGCTCGATTAAAGTTAGCTCAGTAATGCAAAGTTTGTTTATCCACAGATTTTCGTTATCATCGTCAAATTGACCCGAAACATGACGTAAAATTATTTTTTGATTGTTATTCTGTCGGAAATATCCCGAGAATATTCCTGTTGTACAACTCTATTTTAAGTGGCCATAACTTTTTTTATAGAGCGATGTTCGAAATTCTGTTTTCGCCAATAGATTTTTCTCGCCGATAATATTTTTTAGTGTATAATGTCGAAAACAGGATTTTCGCTTGATCACCCCTGTGGTTTTGACCTTCCCCATTCGGAAGGCACCACAGACCACACCAAAACCGCAGGGTACTAAGTAAAAATCCTGTTTTAGACATCGTACACCAAAAATATTATCGGCGAGAAAAATCGATCAGCGAAAACAAAATTTCGAAAATCGAACTATAAAAAAGTTATGGCCATTTTAAGACCCTAAAATTTCTTGAAACACCCTTTAGTATCAATATAATTACCAACTTTTGCCCAAAAATAACATTTTTGATTTTTTTACACAAGGATGCGCTTAGTGATATCTTTCGAGCATAAAAAATTGCCCGAAAATGGGTTAGAAGGAAAAATTTGTGTGCAACTCTTTTCGACCCTAAAAACCGGAAAAAGTTTAAAAAAAAACTTTTTTTTGGGTGCTCAATTGATATCTGAAAAGCAGAATCTATAGCGCTCGTGGGAAGTAAGAAAAACAAATTTGCGAAATAATTTCTCTAGACTAAGATACAGGTCCTCAAGGAGGCTGTTTATTAAAGAGAGACTGATTGATACAGTTAATACGGAAAGTCCTTCTATAAACTTAAGAAGGGGAGGGTATTTCAAATATGGCATCTAATTCTTTACTGAACTTTCAACTTATCGAGCATACACAGGTTATTGAATTGATTTTTTTGGAATTTTTAAAATTTAAAACATTCTTGACTAATTTGTCTTCAAAAACGACATTTAGAAAAATTCAGAAAATTCAAAATTCAGACATTTAGAAAAAAAAATGGTAGAAAAAGCCTACCAATTTTTAAAAGCATACCTTGCTTAGGCCTGTTTGAGCTTGTAGCATTCAATAAGTTGACGTCGCAACTGAATATATTATCAGCTTTCTGGTTGATCTCGAGGAACGCAGCGGTAAGTACAGCCACAACAATCAAGGCCACAAAAATCAGCATGCAACAGAGGAGACATTCATTGGACATGTTTGTGATGCAGTCGTCACTAATACACGCACTGCTAAATCTAATCTAAAAGTCGTTTTACGCTAATAAGAGCGTTTTGTTTAAAATTTCAAGCTGAACAAAATAGTAGAATAGAACTACGAAAAAGATTCATAACCATATTTTCTCGGTACTTACGTATTTTGAGGGCTCCTATGTAAAGTCTTGGGCTTAGGCTAGGGCAGACCGGCGTATGTTAGAACGGACTAAAAAAGGTTTTTATTACTTTTTTTTTTAGTCAGAGAAACATGTTTGAGTCCGTTTTAACATACGCTGGCCCACCTTGCCTAAGCCGAAGACTGATTCCGAGAAGTACTCTTGATCATAAAATGCATATAGAGACGTTTTTTGCCAAGTCCTATGATGATAACATGGCAAAGCAGCCAAATAAGTTACTTAATACAGTCGACTGTCCCAATAACGAACCCCCTGGGGACCGGCTCTAGGTGTTCGTTATTGAGAGAGTTCGTTATTCAGGGGGTTCGTTATTGGGAGAGTCGACTGTACTTAGCCCCTGTATTTCCACTCCCAGTAACCCCTCAACCATTTTTAAATTTCTTTCTGGACCTTTTGAGTGTCGGACCGCGAGTGTCGCCACAAGTTTCCGGGCCGCAAGTGTCGTATAACCCAATTAATACTTGGAATAAAAAAACCAATAGCACTTTTTCTGAAACTCATACTTTCACATATATTTTCAGTGTGAAATTATGAACAAAGCTCTACCATTACCACGAACCGGCTTTTAAAGGATCATGAAACTTAATAAGCACAGCAATGTGAGAAATTTAAATTTGTGCGGAACCACTCTAATTTTGCAAAAATTGTTTTCGAATTATTTTTTCGTTTGCCTTAAAATTTTGAATTTCATTCACTATTCAATTTTAAACGCAGATTCATATAGAAAAGTTGTAAAGCCATGTAAGTGGGCTAACTCGACCGATTTGGCAATGTCAAGCAGCGTTGGGCTCGACTGGTAAATGGTTTAAAGTTTAGAAAAAAAATTTAAATTCAAACATAAAATAATTTGAGAACATTATTGACACAATTAGGGTGGTCCCGCGCGAATTTAAATTTCTCAAACTGCTGTGCTTATAAAGTTTCATCGTCCTTTGAGTGTGAAACAAAAGCCGTAAGAGTATTTTAAAAAATTCAAACATATATTAAAAAAATAGAAGTCAAAACATAAAAAACAAGATTATCTGGGTTTGCTAACATAAGTTTTTCTGACGGCCCTCTCTGATTTTTGAACTGTTTTAATGTAATTTTGTGTTTTATTTTTATAGATTAAAGCGGTCTTTTTCTTTTCTTATTCCAACTTGTTGTTCCAATTTGTTTACTATCAGAATCAAATTTTTACAAACAGTGTTTAAGAGAACAATAATCTGTTTTTGGCAGTAAAAAAATATACTCTGCAATTTTTATTATTTTAAAAGTTTTAAATTAAAACAAATATTTGTGACTAGCGTTGTCGAGTCGAGGCCTCGATTTCAAGTTTTGGACTCGAAAACTCGAAAATTTTCGAGTTTCGAGTCCTTTTTTCGAGTCGAGGCCTCGAAAATGTTCGAGGCCTCAACAATCCTAGTTGTGACTTAGAAAGCTTGAGAGACGGGAGACACACCACTTCTTTTTTTCTTTATCTTGAATACAGACTTTCAGACCCATATATGCAAGAGCAACACACGTTTGAATCGCTAGGAGCCAAAATTTAATTCAAACACAGCAGACAACATCAACTTTTTGCCATATAAAGTGTATAAATCCCTATACAAAGTGACAAAATGACTTAATATTTATGTTTGAAATATCGTTTTATAGCCATGTTTTGATCTGTTTACTTACTAAAGTCAAAAAAATAAGTCAAGATATAAAAAAACATAATTAATTTTCTAAAATTTCAAAAATAATTGAAAACTTGGTGTGTTACTTCTTCGACGAAGAAAAAGCTATTTGTTGTATTACTTTTTCTTTTTTATTATATTTCTGTAATAATAAAGTTGTGTTCAATATTTATTAGAATATAACCACCCTCTCTAATTAACCCACTCTCTCTCGTAAACCGGGGGAGGTTTAAAAATAAACCCACTGGTGATTTGATTGTAATAAATACGGTTTCTTTTACTTTAAGAAAAATGAATATTTTGTACTCATTTGAGCGAAACTCATTTGGGCGCCCTCGTTTGTGCGCCCTCATTTGGGCGCCCTCATTTGTGCGCCCTCATTTGGGCGCCATTATTATATAGTGATTTTCAACCTCAACCGTGATTTTCAACCTCCAACCTCAGTGTTCCAGATCCACTTTCAATGGTCTAGATCTACTTTTCAATAGTTCAGATCTACCCTCAGCGGTCCTTGACCAATTCATCCTTGGTGAATTCACCCTCTAAGGTGTTCCAACCAGAACTTCAGTGAAATTTTTTCCAAGTAAAAGGACACTTCGCAACTTCGGTTTTTTCAAATTATATTTTTTCTATGTTTCAGTTTTGCTGGATGTCTCATGTACTAGCACGCTTGGTTTTGGATACGATAGAATGGTTTCTAATTATTTTTGACAAAATCTAAAATTTTTGGATTGTGGAGCTGGATACTCTTTGTAGGCCCTTTTTAGGCACCCTTTTAGGCAGGTACCTGATGGTTAAAATGCTAGCCCGGAGGTTAACATAGCCTTTTCAGACTATTTAAATAATTTAACAATCACTATATAATAATGGCAACCAAATGAGTTGCGCCCAAATGAGTACGAACCTTAAAACTGCTGTGCAAGAAAACTTAATCGGATCAATTTTGGAACACCCACCCCAGTCAATTTCGGTTCGAAAAATTTCAAATTTTCGATAAATGCCAAAAAAAGCAAAAAATGTTTATTTACAAAAAAATCACCTTGGGGGACCAAAGCAAATTTCTGGGTTGGGTGTTCCGAAATTTAGCCACTTAATTTTTAGATTAATTGCTAATTTAAAAAAAATTGCTGTCAGCTGCTGAAAAAAGATCGCCGAATTTCCCGTACGAGGTGCAACCATGCAACTTCCTAAAGATCACGCAAATTCCTGGTCATGGAAGTTGATAAAGCTGTCAATAATGTTTTTAAATTATTTTTTGTTGCATTATAAATATTTTTCCTATTTTTTTCAGCGGCTTTTTGCTTTCCCAACAAACTACATGCCTGAAAGAATAAACTACTGTAGGCAAATCTCCATCCAGAGCACTAAAAGTTGATCCCGCAACTAAGCTTATGCACTCGTTGTGCTGCTGCTGCCAAACAGCAATGCCATTAAACCTATCGTAATCTCCAAGCAACAGCCGCTGTTTGTAAATTGCCCTTCTGGTCTACACCCATCCAGCCACATTTCATTGTGGTGAACCTTCTGGCCATTGCAAAAAGAATAGATTTATGAGGCCTGCGCAACAGCTAAACCAGGAAAAAAAGTTTTTTGTGGGATTGTTGGCCCTAAATTGATGAACATTTGTGGGAGACCCATCAAGTTTTTGGCTTGGTATCCCTTGTGATGGTTTATGGCACTGGGATGGACGATCACAGGAAGCAACTCACATTTTTAGGGCTATTCACTTCTGTTTGACTAATTGTTGTGGGTGTGGACGACAAGATGATTGCAACACCACTCACTGAAAATGGATTTATTGGCATTTTCAACTTAGGAGCGATTGCACAATATCTGTTTGGAAGGAAATGACTGCATGAATTCCTGGAGAATTGGCTTAATTACTTTTTATGCATTGGACAGAGCCATGAGTATTTTGCACGACATCAAGAGCATTTTACGATTGCAAAGGTTTTTTTGAAATAATTTTGGAAACCTGTAAATTGTAAACTGTGAACCTATTAATGTCGACAATGATTACATTATAGCAATATAATGCATTTCGATCAAAGCTATAGCTAAGCCGGTAAACTGAAAGAATTAACGATTTTAATTCAGAATAATAGGTATGACCAGGCCTCGTAAGACGATAGTCATTCACAAAATTATAATTTTCATAATTTAGCTTAGCTTACAGTTTTATCTTTGAATGTGATCAAGTTCCAATTCTACCAATTCTCTATTGCCTCATTTGTTAGAACAAGATATCAGATAAGTATGTCATGCGTTCTAGTATTCCCTCGATTGGTCAGGGTAGAATTTTCGACCCTAGTTTAGAATACCCCCCCCTCCCATAAATTTTTTACTTTTAAAAGTTAAGTAAAGAGTGCACAAATATTTGTCCCAGACCCCAGGAAAAGTACTTGAGACATTTATTAGTCACAACTTCCGTACGCTGACCTACCCCTGAGCCTAAGTGCTAATCCTAAACTTGTCGTTTTGAAGGGTAATTACAGCGATTTCGGGAGGGTTAAAACACCTTACGAACGTCCCAATATTTTAGCTTTTATCTAAAGATTGGTATATAACTATTAGAATAGAACTCTAAAACATATTGACCCTCCCCCTTCTTTTTAATAGAATTGCGAATAGCAGCCGCAAAAAGAAAAAAAAAGTTCAAACAAAGCACTCATCCATCTTATCTCAGTCAATTGGTTAGTAGTACTACAAAAGGAGAAGCAGCCTCCAAACCTATCCGCCAGTTGTAATCCTGCCCCTCAATGCTCTTGGCATACGGTTGTTATATTCCTGTCCCTCTCCCAGTTAGCTCTGTGTGTAACTGATAGGCCGCCGCCGCCAATGCCCAGTCCTCCTCCTCTTCTAAAAAGAGGGTCACGAACTTTGGAGGAATTCATATTTCACTGGAGACTTCTTTAAAAATGCCGAAAAGTGCTTTTGTTTTTTTGTATGTAGACAAACACTTGATTTCTTTAATTTATTTATTTTCTCTCAAGACAAAAGTCAAATTAATACAGTTTATTACACAAGCAAAAAAATATAAGTGGTAGAATAACGTGAAAAAAAATGCCTTGAAAAATAGAAAAAGCAGAGGAAAAATGTTTTTATCCCGATTCACTGAAGCACAATTTAGTGAAGGTTGAGATTGTTTGGTGGGTAGTTGTGGGCAAAACAGTAAAAATAGGTATCCACTTGGGGTAGTAGCTACAATCAAAATATTCGCGGATAAATCCGTCGATTTCTACTACTATCCCCGGCAAAATTGTTTTTGGTGGGCGCTCTGAATTCGGAAGAAGCTAACCTTAGAAAAAAATTAATTTTAAAATTTTTTACAAAAATTTTTTTTTGGGTTGTGAAAAACAAAAGTCGATGAATTTAAATCCACTCTATTAACTGGACATAGAGCAGTTCTTGGTGGTTTCCAACATTTACATTCGTTTTTGTTACTTTTTTCTAAAAGTACCTAACTAACTTTTTAAAATTACAAAACATTTACTGTGTTGCCCGAAATTGTTGCTTTTGAGGAAAATATATCGAAGTTCACATGAAATAACAAAAATTGCAAAATGACCAGAGAACACTTTATAAAAGTGCGATAATATTGTTGAAGAAGCATTCTTCTCTTCTTATTATGTGGTAATGACAATTAAGTATGGGATAGTTTCAACCAATAATAATAAATAGGTGGAAGTAGTCAAGTGAGGAGAGAAGATGACACACTCAAATCAGACAAACAAAATATTAGCATTGGGAATGGATTTGGACTCCAAATTTGCAGACAAAGGCTCAATAAAATATTTGCATGAATTAGAAAAAAATTTAAATTGTCTTGAAAAAGCAACAAAAGCGGTTAAATTTTGGAATATTCACAAATTTTATTTACTGCTTTTTTTCATAAATGTTTAACCAATTAGTTGCTTTTCAAAACATTTAAATGGTGAAAAGAGACTCATTTCACAAGTACTTACAGAGATGAGATTTTTCGTTTTATGATTGCACAATCAAACAACAGGAAAAAGCACACAACAGCAAAAGCCAATACATCCGAGCAATTACAGCACCAAACAATTGCTGCTGTATTTTGCAGCATATCAGTCATAATGGTTAGCAAGACAAATATTCATCCAACAAAACTTTTTCCACACCTTCAATTCTTGCTTTCAATGTTAAAAAATTGACCACAACTACAGTCAAACCTCGATTTAGTGGCACCCCAAAAGTTCGTTCCCGCCTAGGGTCCGACACTTTTTTTAACCCAATTTTCGAAATACTTTATCGATTCTGTTAGCACAGTCTGGTCGCAAATATCGTAAGGATTCCGATTTCACCGATCGTTTTTTTAAAAGAAAACAAAATTTGGGTTAAAAAGTAAAACCTCGATATAGTGGCACCTGTTTTCAAAAAAGGGTGCCACTATATCGAGGTTTTACTTTTTTACCCCAAAATTTGTTTACTTTTCAAAAAACGATCGGCGAAATCGGAATCCTCACGATATTTGCGACCAGACTGTCATAACAGAATCGATAAAATATTTTGAAAATTGGGTTAAAAAAAGTGTCGGACCCTAGGCGGGAACGAACTTTTGGGGGTGCCACTAAATCGAGGTTTGACTGTATTGAAAAAGTCGTAATCGGGCTTAATTTTTTCTGCCACCCCTTATTTCTATGATTCCTTTTCTACTAATAATAAAACGATTGGCGGCTTCATGTAGCTACGGATACAGCTGCCGTTTCGTGTATAAGAATGATTTTAGAACTTTTATTTAACCAAAAATTGGAAGTTTAGCGTAAATTACTTTCTGTAGTCCTCGGTAACTTACACACCACAAGTTTGTTCGCTAGCCGGGTGGGACTATTTTTTGACCCAATTTTATAAGTCTTTTACTAATTTTCTTTGGACAGTGTGGTGAAAACATTTAAAAGATGCTCATGTCGCCAAATAATTTCGAAAAATTCTGCAATTTTGTGGCAAAAATGTGTATTATCTGCAGAAAAACCTTTTTCAAGAACGATTGTCACAAAGCGAAATCTTTGTTTTAAAAATTCAAGGTTATCTTTCTCCGGCTGTTTTTATTACTAACATTTCTAGAATTTCATCACATGTTGGAAAAGCAGGTCCACGGTCTGATAGTCTCGTGCTGTAACTCATAATCTTTTTTGAAAAATAGCCAATTAGCCTTTGGGATTGTGGCCCAATGCCTTCCTCGATATCGAAAGCAGCTATTTGCAGTCCGTCAATGTTTGTTCCGGTCTTTGCAAATTGTCCCAGCACACTTCATCTACCATATCACAAGCACGCAAATTAGACAGCAAACACTGACTTTTGCGTGTCTCCACCCTGGAACCTCCCGTTCAGTCTTCTACAGTGCCAAACCCCCTGCTGAGCCTGTGGAAGAGGTGCTAACATGTATATCAACTCCTTATTTGTTTATGCCATCCCTCTCCTAAGCTATTGCCAGTATTTGTTGCTACTGCATTGTTTATAGAGACCCACAGTTAACTGGCCACTACTTAGACACAAACAAACCTTTGCACAACTTAATAATATTAACAATAGAGGGGAAAGGATGTGGTTGAAGTGTAAACATAACCTTTGCCTTCTCCTCCTTGGCCTTGTTTGGTTTAACCACTCTTCCCCCTTTATTGTTGTTGACGATGATGGACCCACTACCGTTATTGTTTAGGGCAATGCACATTTTTGGTTGACTGTGGAGTGGAGGAACAGGAGGTTATGAGGTCAGCCATGCAAAGCAGTCACGAACTCAAGATAAGATGGTATGGTCAGGTAACATATGTAAAAAGTATGTTTAAAAAAACTGGGTCCGTTACACACTCAACCGTGCCGTGGTCCTTTTCCTCTAAACTTGTCCTAATGCAGCAAAAATATAGGCTTCAGAAAAAATTCGTAACTTTTTAATTATCAGAACTTCAGAATTATCAAAAGTACACTTGAGTCTCCATGTAAATGTGCCGCCTAAAAGGCCGGTACGACATATTTTTACTTTAATTTTAAAGATTTATCCTATTTATCTTTGGTCTGTCTGATCCCGAAAATTGCCAAAAAATTGATTTGGTTTTCAACCCAGCTGACAATTGAATTATTATATCGAAAATCAGCAGTAATTTACGCATTTTCGACTGGATAAAGGCTGCTACTATATTCCAATTATAAAACTTAGCATTTTTCCCCTGAAATTAGTCATGGTCAAGTTATGTGCGATTAAAAAGTTTTGTGAACTACTCAGAAAAAAAGATGGATGAATATGCAAATAAAAATGTTTGGCACAGAAGTAGTAAATAAAAGAGATACAATGATTCACTTAGCCCTGAGCATCCACAACTTCTCAAGCTCTGGGTTGTTGGTGTTGCCACAGGAGTTGAAGAGCGAATTCGCAATACTTCCCACCTTCTCAAGCACTTGTTTGAGACGGTCCACCTCCATACGGGTGTTCGCCAGCTCTTTTTCAGCATCTAATAGGCGCTGCCGACTGTTCTCACAATTGGCACAGCACAGGGAATAGTTGGTGGCGGTGGATCGGACGGCAGATTGGTCTGGCTGCTGAGCGTGGGTGATGGATGTGGTAGTGGCTGGACCCACTGGAGATATCTTTTGTGGACTACAACCAGGAACATTATAAAGTTTAAAATGCTTGAGAAAATTAGTGGTTTTTACCTGGAAGCACATGAGGAGTTGGTGGCGGAGTAGCAGTCTGATTGCAGATCCACACTCGTTTTGTTGGGATGTAGGAAAGGGGATGAGGCGGTCATTCCGTTCGATTTTGTCTGAAAAAAATTAAAAAATTAGACTTTGATTTGGAATATACTGAAAACTAAGAAATGAGATTGGGTCGCGATATAAAAGCTAGACTCAACAGTGCAATGAATCGTAAATCGACCCAAGACGGAACCTACAATTTTTTCTAAACCACTCAAGCAATATAAATTTGACAGGTTGCGGTACTTTTGATTCAGTTTTTGCTTTCTTTTCACTTTTTAAGTTCAAATCAAACTTATTTGAGCCACTCCTAATTCTGCGATTTCAGAAGTAAAGGTTTCATGCCGTATTTCCTTTAATACCTTCCGCGGGCTGCTATTAAAAGCACCCAATTTTTCAAAACTTGAAGTGGTCTAAAACTTTTTGTTTTTTTTAATTTTTGACCGCTGTAAAAGTGAGATTTTCGAAAACTCTACCAGGCACTTTAAAACTATAGAAAAACGGAATTTTCAGACCATTTAAAGAAGCGCTATCAGTGGAAGGGGGAAGACTATTAGAACAAATACAGTAACATGTTAGAACAAATAAATTTGATGAATGAAATACTGTGTAGCTTCTTCACAATTATATAAATTTCAAAATCCGTAATGCCCTTACCTCGATATTATTATTGTTGTTGACATCGTCCACATTGCTAGCCCTCAAATGCACAGCACTCCAATGCATCATGTAGGCAGCTTGGTTGGGCATTTGCTTGTTGCACAGAAAGCAGTTCCATTGGCCTTGAGCAGCTGCCGCTGGAGATCCTCCAAAAAAGGGTGATTGAGTCTGCATAGCAGGTTGTTTCTGCAACCCATTTGCAGCAAAAAAGTTGGCCAGATTCTGAGCTGCAAGGGCTTGCTGCTGCTGAGCAAACAGTACTTTGGCCACTTTGGACACCTCTTCCTCGCTGAACATGCCTAGAGAATTAGGAGTGGAGGTGGGGAAGAAGGTAGAGGGCTGGTTGGATGGTAGCACATTAGAAGGCTCTAGTTTGATGGAGGATTGAAGGGTGTTGTAGTGGGTGACGGGTGACTGGCTATTACTAACAGTAGTGACTAGCGAACTTGCACTCGGATGGCTGTATTGCGGACGAATGGCTGGACGGGGAGAGGAAGATGAGGAAGGAGCGTCATGTCTGGAAGAAGGCGAACCGTCAGATATAATTGAGTGGGGACTGGAGTTGGCTGGGTGTCGAGAAGTTTGGGATCTGCAAGCAAAATAATTAATTGATTCAGTAATGGTTGATACACCGCGCAGATTTAAAAATGTTTCGGTAAAAACTTTTTAAAATCATTTTATGAGTTCTACTGAGGCCGCTTGAGGAGGCTAGAGATGCCGTTTTTTCTCTATTAATTCCACACTCTCTAATAGTCCCCCGCCATATGGACCTTGTATCTCAGCCTAGAACAAACATTTGCAAATCTGTTTTTTGCGTTTTCTCAATAATAAGCACGAGCTCTCCAGATTCCATTTTTCATATTTTGGTTGAGTAACCACAAATCTCAACCTCATCTCGTGCCCCTTAATAGGTTTCAAGTAAGAGAAATTGCGTAGGCTGTGGTCAAGTAAATTTATAACTTATTACAATATTTTTTTCTCGATTTTTTAATTTATTATGATTTATTTGCTCATTGTTGATTGACTTAAAAATGTACCTTGAAGGAGTTCTCTTGCACTTGCCCACATGCTCTTCCAAGGCACATTCCTTGGGGAAACACTTGCCACATTTGGGGCAAGAATGGCCTCTTTCAGCATGGATCTTCATGTGTCGGTTGAGGTCAAACTTGAAGATAAAGGTCTTTTCACACAAGCTGCATTGATGAGGTCTGCCTCCTTTATGGATCATCAGGTGCTGCGTCAGATGTCCTTTCTGAAGCCAAAATAATATTTATCAGAATAGTATTTAAAATCAGAACAAACCTGGAAGAAAGCCTTGCCACAATGGTCACAAACATGAGATCGCTCGCCAGTGTGCCACATATTGTGCTTCTTCAGCAGTTGACGAGTGCCAAATTCTTTGCCACATTGAGCACATTTATGCGGCTGAAAATGTATATCAAAAGTTATTTTGGATAGTTTGGTTTTGATTTTTATCAATCTAGATACTGAGTAATTATCTCAGCCTACCAAAAACTTGAACATAAAAATGATCTCTAGAAATGGTAGGCGCATATAAGTGACTTATTTGCACCGTCAAATCACTGGATTTCGTTTGCAAATTGTATATTGTCGATTTTCTATGATTTTTTGTTGTAACTTTAAAAAAAATTATTCGAAAATTTTAAAAAATATTGAACAAGAACGAAGCGATGGATCTCAGCTGCGTAACGAGCTATTGAATTTGTTGGAAAAGGGAGGACTCTGACTGTGACCTGGAATAATTTCGATGCTTTTTTATGCGCATATTCTTGTAGAGCATGCCCAAGTTTCTTATGAATTTGGCTCCCACCTTTGAAAGCTAACAAATATTTTAGTAATGACCCATGGCCCAAGGGTCAGCTATGAAAAACCATGGTAGGGGTATCAAGGTGTTTTTCGAACTTTGAGTTACCCTTCTACCACATTTTGTGGACCTTTAGAGTTGGGGAGCCAGTTTTGTAAGGAACTTGGGCACGCTCTATAAGAATACGCAAAAAAAATTCTCATCGAAGTTCCCGCGGGTCACAGCCAGGGTTCCTCCCTTGTGAATAAAAAGAACCACTAACAAATTGTAATCGCTACTAAACTCTTGAAAAATTTGGCATTTTGTAGAATTTCTTTCTTTCCTTTGTTTTCTTACAAAACTATTTCTCGAATAAAAAAGTCATTCTGAATCTGAGTGGTAAATATGTTCTCGGTCACTGAGATATGAACATTCAGAGTGGATTACCATAAAATTTGTGACCGCTCACCGTGTTTGTGTCATATCTCAACGACCAAATACAATTGTTAAAGGACCGTAGTTTTTGAACGCAGCGGCATTTCCGAAATTTCAGTTAGCGGGGACGCTTTTTCACACCGAAAATGTTTTTTGAAGTATATTTTATTTGCATTTAAAATTAACATTTTATGTCTTAGTCCAAGAGAATCTATGAAATGAGCAATTATGGTGCAGCGAAAGTAGGCTAAGTCGTCCCATCTGACAAGATTAAGCAACGTTTGGATCGACTGGTAAATGGTTTAACTTTTTTTGATAAAATTTCCGATGCAAACGAAAAACAATTTAAAATTTAATTGTTAACTATTTTCGGAGTAAAAAAATGTCCGCGGATATTCCAATTTCGCAAATGCCGCTGCGTTCAAAAACCATTATCCTTTAATGAGCTTTTCAAGAAAAAATGATCATTTCTTCAAAAGTCTAAAAAGTTGAAAGAAAACTATCTTGATTTGGAGAAGCTAGCTCAATTAATCGGGAGTTGATAATTACTGAGCATAAAGTTTCGTCGTTTTAGCGGAATATGATGGCTAAAGCAATATCGAGTTTTTTAATCCATCATAAAATTTTCTATAAGTCTCACACGGATAAATCAGTAATTAAGGGATTTGGTGTATCATCTAGAAATCATTTACCTGTTCTCCACTGTGAATTCTGAGGTGTGTGCTTAACTCTCGCTTGACTGCAAACACTTTCTCGCACACTTCGCACACATACTGCGGTTTGTCTCTAAAATATTTTTATGTTTCATTTCGGAATTTCGAACGAATGAAATAAATAAAGCAACCTGTGAGTATGTGTGTAGTGAATATTGAGCTGGTCACGGTCGGAGAACATGCGGGTGCACTTCAAACAAGGATAACTGCCGTCGCCCACAGCTGGACCACTCATTAGCCCAATATTAGACGAATCATTCATATTCTCGTCGACCGAGAAGTCGGAGCTGGTGGGAGAGTTTCCACCGCACAGATGCTCATCTTCTCCTGGATGGGTTGCAGACTCGTCCAAAGTCATATCCTAAATTTATAATAGATTGAAAATTTTTCGCGTCAGAACATTCAATTACACAATTTTTTAGTTGGGATTGGGCACACATGAAAAGCGGGACCAGGATCACGCAGCATCAATACAAAAATTTCGTCGTTAACTAGTAACTTTTAGTTCATAATGTTTGGCTCATAAAGCCATGCAGACATTTGCAAAACCAGCAAATCGGGAAACTAACAAGTCGAGATGTGACACAGTCAAATGTGAAACAGAGCACACCCTTGCTCACCCACCCGGATTTTTGTTAACTATTTTTTTTTAAATTTCTCAAAGTCCTACGATAAATTTTTTTCATGGGCTTTTTAGCTGGCAGACAGGTCAGAGGGACAAAAGTAGCAGGTGAATATTTTTTTAAATTAGGCGTTAATGACTTTCCGGTGGGTTTATTACTCATTAATTAACTTCCCCGCTTCGTCACCTATTTTCGTCTGCGTCTGTAAATATTTCATCTTATCTTAGCAAAGAATACGAGTATAAAATACCAACGCTGCCGGCATTAAATTACTTGTAATTGGGTGAATCTTGACCTTCCGAATCAATGAGATGTCCCAAATGTGAAACCCACGAATAAGATAAAATAAATTTTGATACAAAGCAGGATGCATTGGTTATTTTCGTGAATGGAATTCGATCAACCAGTTTGAATGCTGATTAAAACTTGACCATCGGTATCTACCCTAGTCTAAAGTTATCCTGTGGACCTTAACAAAACGTGAAAAAGTAGGAAGAAAAAAGTGTGGATATTGACCACATTGAGCCAAGGAAGGGATCGTTGCTGTCAACACCTTTGGCTGCTGACTCAAGGAGCAGTCAAGGGATCAGGAGTAGGAGGAGTAGCACGATCAGATGTTAATAAATATGTATGAGTAGTGGTGGATGGAAGTGCAGCACCACAACAACAATCACTTCTTACCCCCTTCCCCCTTAAACAAACACCATTAGGGAAAAAGAAACAAATTTTGTTTGCCTCATACTGACCTATTCAAGCCAAGAATAACATTACAAAAGGGCAATATTCGAGCCTCGATGGATGGGAAGGAATGAAAAAACATGTGCTTCTACAACATTCTCGGCTTGAAAAAAATTTGAAAAACAATTCGACAAAAATAGCAGCTTGGAAAAATTCTCTTACGAACAGTACTTGCGCTCCTCTCCAAATAATTCATAAACAGTCTTTTTTTGTTCAAATTTACCAAGTGTATTGCATAAAATGGTTTCACAGAGTTCTGATCAAAGTGGAGTTGGGTTACATGGCCAAATTTTAAGAAAGCACAGTCGAATTTTGGTCAACACGCTGTGAAAATAACACCAGTCAAATTCGACGCCTGGGTAGGTGCGCGCATTTTTAATCAAATTTTTGGCTAGATCTCTAATTGATAGTGAGACCGAGAATTGACACTATGGGGTTTTCTTGGTCTCCAAAGAGTATTAAAACTGAGGGGTATGAGTTAGGGGTGTTGCACTTATTATTATAACTTATTTTTTGTAGAAATACCAGCACACTCTACATTGCAAGGAATTGGGGTTTTCTGAATATGCAGCACCTTCTTCTACGCCTAGACTACTCATATCTTTCGGAGCGGGAGGGGGGGGGGGGTGTTTGGGCTTTTACGGTAAAACAGGCTCCCACTTACAGCAAAAACAATGTTAACGGCAAAACGGTTTTACATCAGGTTCGTATGTGCTTGTTGCTTCTTGTTTTGACCTTACATTGTTTTTAAAAATTCAAACAAAAAGCATCGGATCAACGTATATTTTAGGACCTGATTGTTCAGAAATCACAGGAAACGAAATCGATTTTTAGCCAAACTTTAACACAAAAAAGACTCAACTTCAAATGAAATTTTAAAAAATGACATACATCCAGACGGTATAAGACCTTAGTATCTTTATAAGCCCAAGAGGCGAAAAATGCCGAAATTAGCATCTATTTTTGAAAATGGCTAGAAGTTGACTAATAGGTCAAAGTTTAGCCTACCATTTCTTCGTCATCATCTGCATTGTCCACTTCTTCCATGCCATCTTCGACTTTTCCATTGGCAAAATTGTGTGTGGAAGGCGCAGCAACACTTTTCTCAATACTCATCTCCTGTTGTTGGCTGATGGCTGCATTGGTTGTGCTGTTAATGTTAGATGTGTGATGGTCCTGCTGTAGATGGGACTGTAGCTCAAGCAAACTAGCAAATGTTTGGGGGCACTCATTGCACAAATAACAGCAGTTGTCGTCAGGCATGCCTACTGCTGATTTCTGCAAGCCATGTAATATTATATATATTTGAATCACTGATCACGTTGAAATTCTATGTAACGCGATCCAAAAAAGGTTTTTTCCTGGACAAATCTACGGTTCGCCTCGATTTCCAAATACCGTATTTCCTCTAATCGAGTCCCACTTGTTTTTTGACTAGAACTCCAGAGTTAGGGCCATTGTTGATTTATAATTTCAAGATTTTTGGGCATCCAAAAAATAAAGCCCGGGTGCTCTATTCGAGGAAATACGGTACCTTTGCGCAGTTTAGTCCCAAAAATAGCAAGAATATTTGCAAGCAAGGATCAAAACAAAAAATTATAAATCCAGGCAGTAAATAAAGCTTTTTGGAGCGCCGTTGCATCGAGAGCCGACTTTACATAAAATAACCGAGACGTGAAAAAATCAAATAGCTATACAGTTAACAAATATGCTGAGGACTATATATGTTCCTTCAGGAAAAATGTGTTCGAAAATAAAATTCCAATCAAAAACTAAAGGGCAAACTAAGGGTCATGCTTTCTGCTCTTCCAGCCTGCTCCCCCTCCAATCGTGATCTCCTCTGGAAAAGAAAGAGAAGAAGCAGCAGAAAAGTTAGGAATGGAAAGTTAGGAAAGGAACGGCCAGGCACGGAGGAGCCCTGGATCAGCAGGAGGCATTTTATTATTATGTCTATGGCCAGCAGTCAGCAAATGGATGATCAGATGTGTGTGAGTGTGTGGATTAGCCACCACCAGCAGTCAGTCAATAGCCTATGGCCTTTCATCCTTGTAGCATCAAGAGTAGTAGCACCAGGTTGTGGCCAAGCACTGAATCACTGCTCAGCAGCATAACAAGCAATCAGCTCTAAAACAAGCAGACCCAAAGGGGTGATTCAGAGTGCCTGCTCTCCGCCCATATGCATAATAGCAGCTACCACCGCTTACTCACCATATACTGATGGTGAAAGTGCCACTGGTCAGTCAACAATATATGAATGATAAAAAATGCTTGAGTTAACAGCCCGATGGAAGATTAATTAAGACAGCAAATGAAAATGACGACAGATCATCTCTTCTCGGTACACATGGTATTTTCACATATATTAGTGCACTTCAACGAAAACTGTTTCCGAATTCTTGAGCCTCCTGCTAACCGTTGCAACAATGTGAAAAAGTTTTAGGCATTCTCGGAAGTGTAGTACAGTCGACTCTCCATTTTACACCACCATCTTTTTTGCGTTAACCAAGAGCTTATTTGGTATGCTGTCAAAGGAACACTAAGAACTACATTTTCGGTTTTATGCCAATTGGTTTTACGCCACCTTAGATAAAACTTTTCCTTGAAATTTATTCTCTATTTGCCAGTCTCTACACGCCAATGGCGCGAAAAATCCGAACAAGAATATGAAATTTTCGTGAAAATTTTTAAGTTCTGCAAAAATAGTTACACTATTAGCCAACCCCCCCCCCCAGTGCGCCACTGTGACTCGAGTGTGATTAATGGTCTGGCTAATTTTTGTAGCATTTAAAAATTTTCACGAACATAAGTGTTCTTGGTGTAAAAAATTTTTGCACATCTAATGAGTGGTCACTTGTACGTAGGGTTGTCGACGTGGAATTCGTCACTTTTTCACATTTTTTGGATTTTAGCTCTAAAATTCACCTTTATTTTTGCTCGCTGATACCCTAGTTAAAATTCGACGATATTTCTGACAAAATGGTATATCAAGTGTCAAAGTTAGTTCAGAGAATTTTCATGCACGTGACCTTTCTTTTCGACGTGGGGCGACGTGAAAAGTCGATTTTGGCATCGCCCGCGCCGAAAAGAAAAGTCACCTGCATGAAAATTTTGGCGCTTGATATAACATTTTGTCAGAAATATCGTCGAATTTTAAATAGGGTATCAGCGAGCAAAAACACAGGTGGTTTTCAGAGCTAAAATTCGAAAAATGTGAAAAAGTGACGAATTCCACGTCGACAACCCTACTTGTACGCAAGCGATTGAAAAATATAGAAAATTTTACGAATTCTGCGTATGACTGCGAATTTTTCTGCGTTATTGCAGTATGTAGGGCATGGTACGGTAAGTTATAGCAGAACCATATAATTTTAAGAAAATCATCACAAACTCTAGATTTGAAAAGTGTACCCATTTTTTAGCAAATGTACAGTAACCTAGAGAATCAATTTAACCATGAAAAAGAAATAAGTAAATGGCCAAAGATGCAGCAAACTGAAGGAGACCCAACCAAGAGAAGGGCATCGGGCAGGACATGCCCCGCCTTGTGTCACATTCCCTGGCACACACATATGTGACAAAAGGGCGGACCTCTTGCGTTGTTTGCCTGCCCAATGAGTGCAGGGGACTCTTCTTTGACTCATGAAGGGAGAAGGCAGAGGGGATACGATAACCATAGCCTTGCCATATGCAAATGGCATAAACACACTGGCAATTGGTATGGTTGCAAAAAATGTGCAAATTGGGGACACATGTGTGGAAGCAGTGGAATTACACAAGCTGCTATTTCTGGAAGCATTATTGGACTGCTGGTGGTGGAATAATAAACAATTTGATGGCTGCTACTGCTACTATAGACACATACTCACACAACCGATGATAATAAACAACACCAATGGTTTTGGGGAAAAAAGTCTACAGTTAGAATTTAGCTTCCCTACAGTTAGTCATGATTAATTTGTGAAGATGAGTGTTAAAAAAACGTGCATGCTGGCAGTGGGAATCGAACTCACTGTAGACTATGGATCTTGGCACTATTCGAAATAATCATGGAATACCCTATTTATTCTGGTAAAACCACTTCCCAAAAGTCACTATCGTGTATATTTTGATCATCATTTATAACCATATTTTGTTGACAACACGGTGATGTGGTGTAAAAAAAGTTGAGTAAAATTAAAATTAACGTGATTGCAATTTAAAAAAGCGCCCTAATATTGAGGCACAATAGAAAAAAAGACACTTGAAAACGTGTTGACATATTTCCTATAGTGTCTCAACAGTTATAGCGTTTTTCGAAAAAATAGCGATTCTGATATTCATGTTCCTATTCTAAAGAAGATTAACAGTGCCACAAAAATTAATTTTCGAAGTTTTGAAACGGTCGACGATAAAAAGCTATGCCCCTGTCAAAATACGTGACGGCACTATATGTATGAGCCAAATTGAGAAGTCGCGGGTATGACTCAGCGAAAAAGCTTATTTCCGAAGTCTAGCTCGGTCCTTGGTTAAGATCTCGGATATAGTGCCTAATTCAGAAAGTCCCATCACAAAGTTCTATTCTCTATTCTATTATCTCATTGTCCTCTTACATTTCCTCTTCCCTCTTACACCACAAATGTTAATTAAAACAAAATATTTTACCTACAAAATTTTTGAAGGCCATAAAAATGGAAGACATATTTAATTTGTTCACCCCCATCGAAGTTAATCTCGACTAAAATTCCAGCTGATCAAGAAAAAAATTTGGTGAGAGGAACCGTGTGATTAACGTTTGTTCTTCACATAAGGCAAATCTCTGACCTACTGAGCTGCCAAAGCCTAGGCTTGGCAGATTGTGTTCCGGCGAAATTCGGGATTGGGATTTTCAAAATTTTCGGGATCGGGATTGCGGGATTCCCATGGGATTCCCATCCCGTTGCCAAGCCTACCAAAGCCCTCACCAAAGGATATTTAAAAGACCATGCTCACGCGTTCTGAGTGCTTCCTGCCAATTCAAAAAATTTTCCTAATTATTGACCTTATGTTCGGATTTTTCAACATGGTTTCAGGTGGAATCTTGTTAGAAACTAACTAAAAAAATAGGCACAGAAGTTCAATGATTAGAAAAAAATTGAATTAGCGGGGAATATTTAGAACGCATGGTTTTTTTAAATGAGTATACAACTCGCAAACAGTTACTGCTACACACCAAAACACAACTCTAAAAAAGTAAAAAGAGTGTATGACTGATGCTAGCATGATCAGTATTAGCTGTGCTTGCTCTCTGCCCTTTCCTTTGTTGTTGTTAGCTGGGCAATGGCACCACTGTAATGTATGATTTCTGCATATTTTATGGCTGAAAGTGGGGATCGCTGGTTGGCTTGCTTGCATGTATGTGTGTGAATGAATGAACATGATTGTTCACCACCACCCCACCCATCACAACCACATCGGCAAATGGAGAAGGGGCAAGCCATCTATCTATTAGCATCTTTTCCCCAACAAAAAGCACCCAAAAATGTGTGTGCGTGCGAAAAACTACACAAGATATTAATCTGCAGCTTTATGTTAGAAAAAGATAAAGTTGAATTGCAGCACCAAATTTGTGAAAATCAGAACCCAATTTATTTCTTCCAGCACCTTTCATGAATCGTAGTCAAGAAAACTGAAAAATATCAGTTAATTTTTTTGTTTGTTAAATTTAAATTTGGTTTCTCGCGTTTTAAGGTCGTCGTGTCGCTTGGATCATCGATTTTCCACTTCCTCGTTTATTCCTGCAAGCAAATTGGCTGTTTTTAGTGAAGAATTCTAGCTCGATTCAGGTTTCACCCCTTCGATTCTAACTATAATTTGTATTGCACTTTAGAAGAGTATTGACACAGTCCACACTCATCTGGTCGCTACATCCAAAAAGCTACTATTAAAGCAACAAGGCGTTTTCCTTTGGCATAAGTATTCAGAATTTAAAGGGGCGTGCCCACGCTAATAGGAGGTGGTGCTCGGGAATTCAAAAAAATTCCTAATCATTGGACCTCTGAACGGATTTTTCAACTTGGTTTCTAACAAAGCAAGGCCTAGAATTTAATTCTGGGTATGGTTTTGTTAGAAACCAAGCTGAAAAATCCGTACAGAAGTTCAATGATTAGGGAAAAATTTTGAATCCTCGGGCACCACTTCTTATTAGCGTGGGCATGTCCCTTTAAAATAAATAGTAGCCCAGATAAAATGCATTTACAAATGAAGGAAAATTTTTGAGAAAAGAAAAATATCGTAAAATAAGTTCTACAAATAAAGAAAAATATCTAGCTGCCGAAAATGTCTAAATGATGAAGCTATCGTTTTTCTAAATAAAATAAAAATAAATATTAACTGGCATACGGAATCCTTGAAAATTTTTAGATTAAACTGACCATCACAATCGATGAAAAACTGAAAAATCTAGTTAAAAAGAGACATAGACCCACGAAGTTGAGAGGGGGCTTTATTTGAACATTAACGGCATAAAACGTAAAATAAGCCCTTTTGAAACGCCTAATCTATCGCTGCCTTTTCTGTTCTCTTCACAGCAGAGCCCCGGAAAGCTACATTATTCCCTGACTATAGTGTTCGAGTCGGCGAGTGTGTCGAGCATTGCCTGCTATATGGTCAATCCATATATTTAATGCTTGATGGCTGGCACAAAGCACTTATAACACTCATGAAACCCATCAACATACAATAAAATTTTAGTTATACGCCACTCCAAAAAGTTCATTCTCGCCTAGGGTCCGACGATTTTTTTAACCCGGTTTATGGACTTTTTTGGCTGATTTTGTTTTGACAATCTGGTACCAAAGACCGAATCCTTGCGATTTTTGTGAGCAGACTGTCAAAACAGAATCAGCAAAAAAGTCCATGCGGTTTTTTATGATTGAGAATTGGTTGTTGTAAACAATTAGCTTCCAACATATGCATTTGTTTCCCTGTGCAATTTGAATCACATGAAAAGCGAGCGTTTTGTTGTTGTTTTTGTTTGCGAGTGAGAAATTTGTGGAAGGCATCGAAAAGCATGGCAAGAAAACAGAATTGAGTCACCCTCTTGCTGCATTTTTCTCTAGCTGTTGATTCGTACATAATTGAGCAAGCAACTTTTGCCACATAAACAAATTAAAAGCTGGAAATTTTGAGTGCAATACGCAAAATATCCTAAAATATCCATCTTTTTTAGCCAAAATATTATGGAAACCTAAAAAAACCCCCAAGAAAAAGTTCAGAAGTCGATCTCGACACTTTGAAGTGCTCAACCAAAATCTAAAAAGTGGGGTCGGTAGAGCTACTCATCCACCGAAATATTTCTTTTCAACCCAAATCACTTTCAAGACTCAAAAATGCAAAAAAAATAAGAAAAAAGTGGAAAACAAAGAATTAAGAAATCAGGCGTAGAGTTTATTTATTTTTTAATTCAAGGAACTCCAGCTCAAAGTGACTGAAATTTGTGGTTGCGCTGGTAAGTCGACTGCTTGTTTGATCAACAACGCCATTCCTCCCCCCTGCTTGAGTATTGGAGGAGGCACAAGTTCATGCTGCTGCGAGACTACTTGGATCACCCCTCACCACCACCAGTCAACCAAGATTGTTTTGTGTGTGCTCAAAAATTTAAGAAGAAGTTTACCCACACACAATAAGGCGGAAGTTTTTCTCTCTCTAATGCTCCAGCATCACTACTGCTAAAAGCACCTATTTTTGGGCTACAAGAACGAAAAATATAAATTTTGAAGATTGTTGTTATCTAAGAAGTCAATCCTATAAAATTCGCAAAAATGTCAACACGAAAACAAACAAAATTTGAAATTAATGAGCACACTGAAAAAATCGGCCAAATAAAGAGCAAAAAAAAATATTTTATTCTGCGAGACCCTAGTAAGCGAAATTTCTTCAAGAACTCGAACCATAACATAGAATAAAAAAAGTTTGGCTGTTGAGATATGACTTTACATCGGACTGCCGACATTTTAAAAATAATTGTTAAACTTGTGGGCATCTCGGTAAGCAAAAATTAGAAAAAAAAATTCCGCTTTATTATTTGGATCCATGAGGAAATTTCGCTTATTGGATTACTCAGAATAAAATTATCTAGCAAAAAATAGGGGCTTTTATATAAAAGATGCGGAAAAATATACCATGCCGCCTAGGCAGAATCGAACCATCAAATTTTTGAAGAGTAAAATCACAACTAAAATTGGTACCAGCTCCGTCACAAATTTTATTTTCAAGGTTGGCACAGTCTTTAACTAAATTTTTAAACCTATCAAACAATAGCAAAGAAGCAACTGTTGTTTCAAGCAGAAAAAGTGAAAGTCATTCCCATCTTAATGCTTGAGCCAGACATTTAATTGACTTTTAACCCGTGTGCTATTGATCCAAGCATGATTTAGCCATTTCAAAAGATGTTTGACTCCCCTCTCCCTTCACTGAAATAACAAACAATTGGTTGGAGGAGTATTAGAAGCACACGGATTATGTTAGGCAGTTGGGTGCGTACCACGCAAGTCGCTGCCACCAACTAGTCAAAAATGGAAAAATAAATAAACACACTTACACAGACAAGAGCAGACTTAACAGTAGTTGACTTGAACAAAATAAAGTTCTAACTTGAGACTCTAAAGAAGACCAGCCCAAAAAATTTTTGTGTGTGTGTGCAGTAAGTGAATGAATCTAAAATAAACACAGGAAAAGATATGAAATTGGCCTATTTTGAAAGAAAAAAAAAACAATTGTGACAAGGAAATCACACAAGTTCGATTCCATCTAGGATTGGTTACTTTTTTAAGCCCAATTTTGATATTTTTTGCAAATTAGGATATAGATCCTAGGCAGCAAATTGCAAGCGCTTTGAATGTCGAAAAATTTTCGTTTTTTGGTTTGTAAAAAAAACAAAAAAAAAACGTGGCCGAAAACTAAGAAACTAATTATGATTTAGGGACATGCATCGTGTGTCCAAATTACTTTATTGGGGCATCCAATTTTTAGGTTAGACTGCATGCAAAAATAATTTAAAAATAAGTTTGTAATTGCGAATAATGATTATGTATTGCCTAGGCAATAGTTGGAATGGGAAAGCAATGGATAAAAACGAAAAGGAATATGTGTTGTGTATGTGCTGATGGAACAACAAAGCAGTAGCCAGTCAGTGAAAGTCATGAGAATAGCTTGTGTGACTGATCATTCACGATTTGCTTATTTGCAATCAGTGGCGGCTACAGAATGCATTCAGAAATAAATAGTATGATGATGCAAACAGTTTTGTACATTCTTTTCATAGCTCCATTAACTCCTCTCCTCAAGAGGGACAAAATATACCCAAAATACTGTATTTCCCCCGATTATAGCCCTCCGCACAAGTGTCAAAATGAACCTAATAAATTTTGGAGTTTGAATTTTTGAGTTATTATTTGTCGACATCGTTATAAACAAAAAATTGTGCAGAATGAAAATTCAAATTCAAAAATTCAGAGAATACGACACAGCAACTTCGATATAACGCCACCGCCAAAAGTTCGTTCCCGCCTAGAGTCCAACATTTTTTTACCTCTCGTTTTGAATGCTTTTTTCAGTTCTGTTTCTACAGTCTGGTCCCAAATATCGCAAGGATTCCGATTTCATCGATCGTTTTTTAAAAGTAAACAGTTTTGCCATTTAAAAAACAAAACCTCGATACAAGGCCACCTTTTTTTGAAAACAAGTGTCAAGTGTCTGACCCTACTATGATCACTCTAGGCAAAAAGGAACTTTTGGGGGTGTCGTTATATCGAGGGTTGACTGTACCTCAATGTTTTTTTAGAGTACAGGTCAACCTCTACATATTGAGAACTCTAAAAGTTCGTTCCTAACCCTTCAAAAGACAGGGATCATTAAAGGACCATGGTTTTTTGACGCAGCGGTATTTCCGAAATTCGAATTGGCGAGGGGCACTTTTTCACTCTGAAGATATTCAACAATTAATTTTCAATTTTTTTGTTTGCATCTAAAATTTTACTAAAATTTTAAACCACTATTCGAGCCCAGCGTTGTTTGATACTTCCAGAACGGACGACTTAGCCTACTTTTACTGCGCCATAACTATGCATATCACCTCACAGATACTCCTGGACTAAAATATAAAATGTTAATTTTAAATGAAAATAATAATAATTCAAAAAACATTTTCGCAATAAAAAAGTGTCCCCCGCCAATTCGAATTTCAGAAATGCCGCTGCGTTCACAAACCATCCTTCAAATCGAAGTTTTATGGTGGTATGTGACTTTTTATTTAATAAATGAAAGAATATGAAATTCCTAAAAAATGATCGGCAAAATCGACATCTTTATGATATTTGGGACCAAACTATAAAAAATAATTGGCAAAGGCTCTGAAAAATCAAGGTTTAATGTCAAATTCTAGGTGGCAGCACATTTCAGAGGCTCAACTGTGACTTGTCATGTATTGCATCTCAATTAAGGTGATTTTATAAAAAAAATATTATTCAATTCTGTTATTAATTTACCTAGTCTAAATTTGATTTCTCGAGAGGTATATTTTCGGGAAAATACAGACACGGTAATTACAAAGTTATCCAAAAATTACAAAAATATTCTGGTCACATGTATCCTGAAACCCAATAGCAATCCCATGCAAATATACCCAGCCACTCGCCATTTTTTTCGAACAAAAACCAAATCCATAGCAAAAAAGTTTTTTGTAATGGTAATACAATAAGATTTGGCCATCATCCTTTCCTTGAGTCCCCCTTCTGGCGAATAGGCCTATGTCGCCGCCGCAGCCAACACATAAACCAAGCAGAAGAAGAGGAGATAAAAGTTTGGCCGCCAGACGGTCATTGCAGGGGGATGGAGGATAGTCTTCTTCTCCTGGTTGCATTCAATACAATCCAACTGCTGCTCTTACTTTCAATAATTCAACAGCACCAGGCAATGATTAGTAGGGTGGGGTGAGTCAGGGGGCATAACCCCAACAGCCAGCACTACAAAAAGCATGCGATTAAGCTATATGTCTTTTCATAACAGATGAAAATTATTATTTTTTGTGTGGAGAAAGTTATAGTCTTTTAAAAAGACCATGATCCATACTCGAAAACAAAAAATTAAATTTTTTGTACAGTCGATTCTCGCTAAGCCAAACCTGATTTTGGCTGACTGACAAAGAAATTTTACTTACCACCGGTAAATCGGCACCCAAGGCTGGTCCCAGGGGTGCAGGTTTATCAACATTCGACTTAAATTGATAAATTAACACGCCGATGCTTAACTCGGTGCCGATGCGCAAAATTTCGGGACCCGGTTTGTTTTTTGCCTCGCTAGCAATTCTGATCACAAGCAACAGCGATGTAGTCGGAAATTTTTTCAAGGTGGGCTGATACCCAGTTAGTCCCTTTCCAGCTACACCCATGACAAGCAATAGCTCCAGCTAGTCGTCGTTGCCTCTTTGTAATGTAGGCTATATGTGGAAGAGTTCTGCAATTTATTTTCTAACCAAAAACTTATTTGCAAAGCGGGGTCTTAGCTACAAAATCAGTGGCCTTGCTCTTAATATGTACCGCGAAAAGTTTTACGAAAACAAAACGCTACACAACACAAACTCCAAATGGCTGAAATTTAGGAAATACGGTATCCACTCAGTCAACCAATAGTAATTGGTCCAAGCTCTTGATCACTAGTTGACCTTTGGCAAGCCAGCAGAAAAAAGAGGGCAGTGATAGTAGTGGCGGTGCCAGTCTCTTTTCCTGGGGCGACAAACTAGAACTCTTTGATCTAAGGAAACGGCTGTGCTAGTGCCCTAGGTCACTTTTATTACACTCACACTGCAAACAGCCCTTGTTCATTGTGGACAAGCTTGCTTTCAAAAAAGAAAATTTTCGGAACACATGTCTACTGGATATTGGCTAGATCCATAAAACAACAACGACAACTACTTCTAGCAACTGCAGCAGCAGCGTCACAAAAATGGACCACTCACAATGATAAATGAGTGGACAATGCAAAAACCCTGCTCCTCCACATGAATAATGTCAGCAAGTAGGAGTGGGGCCAAAATAATTTTTCGCAACTTCGAAATTATATAACTAATCAATTAGGTGTGGTCAACAAGTGATTGTGGAAAAAATAGTTAACCAGGAGAAAGCAAAAGAAACAGTGTCAGGCAATAATAGTTCAGGGTTGGGCTGTATTCACAATGGGATAGCAGCATCTTTAACACTGGAATGCCTGATCGTACTAAGAGTACATTCTGGTGCAGAATTTCACGCTGAGTACGATGGTGAAAAAAATTACAAAAAATCACTATTTGTGGGTCAGCTGCCCTACGAACCAACCAAGTCACGATTTTTCTAGCGAATAATACTGAAACAGCGATTTTCCTTACAGGAGCCCTATTTTACCGTTTACCGTTACTCTTCTAACAATCCACCATACTCTTAAAAGCCCCTTTTTTGTTTACCGAGGATGAATTTGTCGAGGATGCATCTACCTATAGCTGGAAAAAAGGCTAAACACGACAACAAAAACAGAAATCATTAGTTAACAAATAAAAAACTCGTAAACTGAAACCGGGAACAATTGTCCCTTTTATAGCAGCCGGTAACAAACGGTCTCAAGTGTCCCTCCACGACTAGTGAAATTTCATGATTTTTTTGGTCGCACTCCCAGATAACAGCATTTTTTCAAATTTTAAATCTTTTTTACAGAAATGTAGAGGAGGAAAATTATCCACTGACTGCCAAAAAAATATCGATCACAGAGCCATCTGATCCCTGTAAAAAATGAGTTGAAACTGCTATTTCACTAATAAATCGATGTTGGTGGAATAGGCCCTGGTATGCCCTTTAAAGGGGCATACCAGCAATTAAGGCGGGGACCAGTAGTGTTTTTCTACCTTGAAATCTTTTCATAAGCGTTCTACCTGATCTGATGAAAGTTTTCTGCCTAATTTTTAAAAGTACTATAAGGTCTTCAAATCAGATTTTACACGAGACGAGTGAAAACAGGGATAACTTTTTAATAATTGCTGGTCCCCGCCTTAATTTTCACTGTAACGCGCTGGTATGCCCTTTTAAAGGGGGGAGGGGAACCATTTAGGTTTGAAAAAGTGGCTTCCATGGCGCAGTGCGTAAGTGCTCGCGTGTTTTGGCCCAAAATGGTGTTTTTTTGGTGTTGCAGGTTTAATCCCACGTAGGGGCACACTATTTTTTTTGGCTTGTTTGGCCAGTTTAGAGGTAATTTGGGTCGCTGATCCCGAATCTGGCGTCAAAAAAGTATAATTACCACTAAACTGGCCAAACAAGCCAAAATAAATAGCATGTCACCACGTGGGATCGAACCTGCAACACTCTTTCGGGCCGAAAAACGCAAACGCTTACGCTCTGCGCCACCGAGGCCACTTTTTCAAACCTAAATGGCTTTTCCCCCTCCTTTAATGCCTTACAATGGGTAGGGTCACATTTCATTTCGCGACATTTCATATCGCGACATTTCATTTCGCAGCTTTTATGGGGTCTGAAAGGTATTTTTTAAAACTATTTCAGTCAAAAATGTTTTTAACCCTTTTAAACCCTTTTCCTTCAACTTCTATGTCTATTTTATGGAAAAATGACTAAAATGCAAGTTTTCCTAATTTTTTGGAATTTAGTCATTTTTTCAAGAAATTAATTTTTTCCGAAAAGCCATATCTCAACATTGCGATTTTCAAGAAACATTTTGTAACATAGGTTTTGTAGTGCTTCAGCTGCGCTACAATATGATGCCAAGATTTTATTGTAACTTTTAAAATTTTATTCAAATTTCTATAAGTTAATATTCAAATACGTCTTCAAATACGTATTCGTTACTTTAACTGATAGGAATTTAAATAAAATTTAAAAGTTACAATAAATTCTTAGCATCATATTATAGCGCAGCCCAAGCGCTACAAAACCTATGTTACAAGAAAGTGACGCAACACGCCGATTCGCCACATACTTGTGATTATTCCTAAAACATTTTTATATCAGATTGAAAAACGTTTATTACCAAAATGTTCGCTAGATTCTAGCCATCATTTTGAGTATAAGATGCCTCGACCGAAAATAAAAATTGTTCCTGTAGAACCCTCTGAAATTTTGTTGCGCGACTCGTGTTGCTCAGGAGTATGAGGGGAGCCAGACGAAATTCCATATATTTTTTTCTTATTCGCACCTTGGCCTAATGTCGTTTGTTCAAATTAAATTTTAATAAAAAAATTTTAAATTCTGTTATTTATTCTTCTGTAAAAAATCTAGAAACCATTTTTATGTTATATACAAATGTATATAGGCGTAACCAGGGCGGGGCTAGCCGGTCTATAGACCAAGCAACATTTGTTACATAAAAGCAGTGCTGGCATTGGTTTCAATTGATTTCTCGATAGTTTTTGACCCTAGATATCAGCGAAGTTTCTGAAAAATAGAGCAAATCAAATGAGGTGTGCAACCATTAAAATTGATCCTGTGACCGATAGGCCATGCGTATAGGAAGTCCGCCCCCGTCCCCCTTATTAAAGAAAAATTTGTCGCAGCGTGAGTTACGAGAATTTCTATGCTAATTTTTGTGCGTGGGTTCGAACAGGCCTGTGCAAAAATCTGGCACAGCCCCTTAATTAGCTGGAGTTTTATTACAGCTTCTGTTGTTGCTTATTTTTATGCAGTTTCTTTAATTTTCATCAAGCAACCACAAAAATATTTAGCCTCAAATTCTACAAGAGATGCCACGTATTGCACGAATGCTATCGCGGAAGAGTGGAAGAAAAGGAAGTTTCAGAAATACAGATTGGACATGTTCAACTATAAGATGAAGAAAGTACCCGAGAAGTAAAGACTCTTTTTCCTTTCAGCAAATTATCTTTTGCTTTTTTAGTAGCGATTTGAAGGAAAGCTTGCTTTGGCTTGGATCTATCACAAAGGATTCTTTGGAGCGTCTTGAGTCTTCGGTTGAGAGAATGCGAGAATAGGTCAAGTAAACATTCAATATAAGCAGTTTTTTGTGCACCAATTTGGATTATCCTACAATTCAGCAATAGATTCGACGAACTTCTAGGAAGTTCAAAACAAGATGACGTGCCGAGAGACAGTATTACTAACGGATTTGAAGCCTTGATGTACAAACGAGCTCAAATACTATTTCCTGGCCGACAAATCAAAAGAAATGTGATTTTAACGAGATCTTATTTGAACAAAGGAGGATCAGTGAAACAGCTTCAGGTATATTTTTATAGGTTTTGCCCTTTGTGATTTTCAATAAGTAAGATAACAAAATATTTCCGTCGCAGATAAGGATTTTTCATCACGTTACGACATTCCTATCCCAAGAATCCCAGAATTTTCAAAAGATCTGGCCATTGGCGACTTTTGCGGAATAAAATTTGTGAACGCGACACAATTACTTTTTGCGGGTCTTAAATTTGTTTAGCAGCAAAAGAAACTTGACAATTGAAAGCCGAAATATGAAAGTTCACAATTGCTTATCGACATTGGCTAGCCAACATTTGCTCAGCGACATAGGAAACTTGATAGTAGCAAATGCAACGGTCGCGCATGAAGCTCTCAAGTTTACGTTTATTATTTTTATTCCTTTATCCATATTTTAATAACTTTGGCCCATTCTAGTATTGATAACTTCAAGTCATTAAAAGTTCAAAGATTCATATACAAATCGTTTTTAAATACATCTCCATTTTTCTTTTTCGTGAACCTTTTTCGTGTTCCTAATTTTGAAACGATAAGCAATTGTCGACTTTCTTTTGTCTCTTTCTAAATATTGAGCTGCTAGTGTGGTTTTTTTTATTTCTATTAGTGCTACTTGTATTGTGCAAAAGTCGCTACTTCGATTTATGTGCATTTCGATACTAAATTACTAGGGTCTGCAGGCGCCTATCGGCGCCTATGTCGTACGGGAACATTAGTGTTTCGGATACTATCTCTGTTATTCGGGTAGAACATCCACCCTACCTGTTAACCCACCTTCTCTACCTCGCCTACCCTCGAATATCCTCGCCTGTCCTCACCTACCGCCTGCCGATAATATAAAGTACACTTGACCTGGTCTCCAGGGTGTATGTTATATCCATAATTGACTGTAGATGTTCCACCTGAACCCTCAACTATCCTATATGGCTACCTACTTACCCTAACTGGCCATCTATCTACCCTAGATGGTAGAAAAGTGGGATTGAACACAAAAATCCACCTTAAATCCAGGCTAAAATCCACCATCACCAATTTGGAGGGCAAGGAAAAAATTTTTCAGAAGCAACTTTAATTATACGTGTTTGTGCTTAAACGAAAGCCAAGATGTTTTACTTGAGTGTTCCGGTTAGATATCCGACATTAATTTGCAAAAAACATAAATTGTACTTCAACACGAAAACCACCCTAAATCCAGGCCAGAATCCACCAACTTTAATTTGGAGGGCAAGAAAAAAATTTTAGAAGCCATTTCAATTATAAATGTTTGTGCTTAAAAGAAAGCTGAGATGTTGTGCTTGAGTGTTCCGGAAAATTTTTTGGCATAGCTTTGCAAAAAATGGCTAAAAATTGGGTTCAAAGTTAAAAGTGGCGAAACTCCCACCCACCCACACATGCCAAATACTATATAGAGATAGCTATCTAAATTTTTCGTTCAGTATGTTGAATTTATTGTGTCATATCGTTATTAGGGATCAGGATTTTTCAATTTTTTGGATTAATATTTCGAAATCTCTTTTAATCTAGATGCAAATCCTTGTACCATTATTTGTGAATTATTCTCATATATAGATTGTCAGTTTAGATTGGTAAAATCCATATACTGATAACTGAGCCAAATATCATCATCGAAGCGTCATTAAGCCTCAGACAGTCAAATTTGAAGAGAGTTCTCAAGAAGAAACTAGAGGTAAGTCACTGTCACTGAGAAATCAAACAATCTTATTTAAGCTTGCCGACATGATTTCCATTGATCCTAATTCCATATCGGCTGAGTACTGGATTCTCTGGGTGGATAGCGAGCAGCAGAAAAGGTTGCAACAAGAAGCTAATGACATGGGAATACGTCTAGTTATTGGCGAAGAAATTCTACGTGTCAATGGTAAGCCAGTGTAAATCAAGAATATAGTGATCGAAATTTCTAGTTATTGTGAAAATTCGTCTGTGAAAAATATATTGTATAAACTCTATTCTCTTGTCTATTTACAGGGAAAGTGGGATTCACTTAGTGCTAAGAATAAGACTAGACTAGCGACCATATGCGTTTATTGACGCCTGTATCGTGTTTTGAAATTTTATTGTAGGTATGTGTTAATTCATCGCATATCCCCTGGTTAACTCCGCCAGGGTAACCATACCATACATCAATTGGTGCATGCTAAGAAAATGAGAGAGCAAATAATTAATGCTGCAAAGTCTAAGAGGCCCGGTTTCTAGCCAGGAAATTGACGCCAAAAGTTTTCTATTCAAATTTTTTCCTTTCGAAATTTTTTCACATAACCTCAATTTTCAACTTCGGCAAAATCTAATTTTTTTTTGCAACAAAACAAAAAACTTAAAACAAAAGGTTCTCCGCCATTGAAAGAGCTTTTTACCTTAAAGAGTATTTGTTAAAAAAGTGGTTAATGGTTCAACGGTACTGCTTGAAAGCCTTGAAAACGACTTCCGCCGGCGCCTCGATTCATGCATAGAAAGAAATGGAAGGAGCGTTGAGACCAGATAAAGAAATTGTGGTTGAATTTTGTTGCTTTTGTTGCATAAATTTGTTGTTTTTTGGTGGTCTCATTTAAACTAGGCATAACTTCGCTCATTTTTAAGATAAAAGCCACTCTTTTTTTTCAACGAAATGGTAAATCAAGGGCTTTCCAACGAATATATAGTTGTATTAAAAAGGTTGCAATCACAACGAATTATGACGAAAACAAAAGGTAAAAAAGTTGTGTCACCCTGTACTATATAGAAATTTAAGTCATATATTTGATCTTAGCCTTTATTTTAGGTCAAACCTCCACATTTTACACTTGGAGCACTGAGCGGCACTTTTATATTGGACTCAGAATCGTGAGCCAAACACGAGGGTGTTTTTCTGGTCTTTGAAACTTTCGTCAAAAATTTTTTGCTACAGCAGTCTGAAAACTTGAAGTTTTAAAATTTGAACTTTTAGCGCAACAATAAAAAAACTTATGTCAAAGTGCAAGCTTGTCAAACTTTACTGATTTTTTGAATCGAATTTTAAATATATATTTTTAGATTTTAAGCCATTTTCAATGAAAACATGTAATATGATCGCCCTGATTTTGCATTGCATGCTTTTTGCATGCTTTAAAAACAATGAGTTAAAGAGGATACATAAAGAGCATGCAGAATCATTAATAACAGCCATCCAAAACAGAATTCGCTTTTGTTTAAATTTAGTGTGGAAATTCAGAAATATAGTGTTGAAATTCAGCGTTTCAAAGAAAATTTGGATTTAGTGTAGAAATTAATTGATTTAGAAATTTAGTGTGTAAATTCAATTTGAGCCCACGAGAATTCCCGACTTTAAAGATGGACTATCTAATGATGGAGAATTTCGAGACCTGCAGTGCACGAATATTACAAATTCGGACGTGAAAACTACAGTACACTGCCCACAAAAAGCCCAATTTCCCGACGATTCCTTAAGGTAAAGTATGGTTTTTTCTCTAGGCTGGTGAGCAGTGAATTTATTTAGTGCAACAGATTCTTTTATTCTTATGAAAAAGCCATTTGTCTAGGCTTTCTAATACTGTTACGTTTGCTTACACATAAAATCACTGAAATAAAACCGCATGAAAACCACCATTTCTCACCTGCCAAATTTTCACTTAAACTTACTCAAAAGCGTGCATTATTCGCTGCTAACGCCCTTTTTTTAAATCATGGTTTTTGAGCGCAATAGTCATTTCCAAGATTTCGAATTGGTGGAGGATTCTTTTTTTTTTGAAAATGTTGGCGGCGTTGTGTTTCAAACTTATTACTTTGGGATTGTGTGACTTTGAAAATTTTCCGTTATCAAACCATCCGAAAATATTCATCTTATTATTTTGATGATTTTGTTTGCATTTGAAATTTTTGTTTCTGCAGATTTATTTGAAGTAATATGAAGCACAATTTGATCAGCATAAAACCAAGGTTTATCATACGCATCAAAATAAATTAATCTTTACGAAGACATTGCTTTGGAGACATTTTCTTGCACTCTGAGTTTAATGTCGCTGTTAAGAAGGCGGTATTGGCTAGAGGCGATAAATTTTTCCAAGCCTTTCATAGACTTGTACTGACCAATGCAATAGTCCTACAATAAAATCATAAAGACGCAATTTTCAGTTAAAAACCAACCATCAAAATAGGTTGATTATAGTTCTGAGCCAGCAGCAACTTCATTTCGCGTGGTACTTGCTTAATCGGGCCTTTCATCAGATATATTATGCACCGCTTCGTCACAATTTTTACTTGGAAAAAGTTAGCCAGGCGTAACAAACATTCTACATTATTCCCTGAAACAACACATATTTAGAATCAATTATTTAAGTATAAGATTGGCATCAGCATGGTTTCCAGAAGGACCGTGCGCACGGTGATTTAGTAGTACCCTGCCAACTCAATTTTATCCTAATCGTCGGATTTTTTAAATTGATTTCTAACAAAGCTTTACCTAAAAATAAATTCTAGGCGTTGTTTTCTTAGAAACCTAGTTAAAAAATCCGAGCAGAGAATCAATGATCAGGGAAATTTTTCGAATTGGCGGGGACCACCAGACCACCATGAGCACGGTCCATTAAGTCTTGCTTTAACTAGGACCATGATGTTTGAAAATAAAAAGAGATTCATCAGTCAAAAATCACTATTTTTAGTTTAAGTCGAGAGAGATAAAAAGATCCAAAAAGCAATATTTGCATTTGAAGCCGAAATTGTTAATAATAAAAAATAATACACAAGATCTTTTAAGATTTCCTAGATTCAGAGCAGCATTGCTGGTAACCCTTTCCTAGTTAAATAAAAAATGCACACGAAACAAGTCAAGTTCCTAAGAATTAGACATTATACACCATGAAAATGTGCCGAGTTGAATGGATTAAATATTAAAAACCTACCATTCACATCTTTGTCCGGATCAGCTGATGGGTATATCGCCCTCAAGAGATGAACAAACTCTGCCGCAATCAAGTCATTAAGTTCTATCTCGTCTTGACTGCTCTTGCAGAAAATGTCTCTGAAGGGAACTGAGCAAGCTGATAAAAGCTAAAATAAAATTTATAATAAAAAGATTTTTAGAAATTACACTTACTGCTTTAATAACTGGAATTCGATTACCTTGGACCACGAATGTGAAATCTGGTTGCACAGAATCAGTAGTAAGGAATTCAAGATTTATTCCAATACTGCTACAAAATTACTGTAAAATAAAAAACACCGAAATGAGCATGAAACCTACGGGGCTGACTTTATTTGAAGGAAAAATTCTGCCTCAATTACAAAATTTCCATTCTGATCCACTAAGGCATTGCTGCCATCAGTCAATTCAGACCAAGCAACATACGGATCCCAGCCCAGCCATCCAAATCTTTTGTGAAGCAATAACTTGTCTACAAATGTTTGAAAAATAAAACATGTCAGAAAATAACTCAATTACTGAACGGCTTATTTTTTCAGAAGGCCCAACCATAGCAATAGTGAAATCGACGTCATAAGAAGCCGTATCCGGATCAATTTTTAAATAGAGGAAAACTCCCAAAGATGGCTTTTTAGCACGAACAACATATTTGAACACTTTTAGGTACCTGAAATAGTTTGTCGGAGTTTTCGAAATATTTTCAATTTTTACGCAGTGTTTTACCAAAACGACATTTTGAAATAAAAATGGCAATCGAAAATGAGGATTCAAACGACAAAATAAAAAGAGATAATAGTTTGATTTTTCTGATGCAAAGTTAACTTTTACTGCGACAGCAGGAGCCACTTTCAGGTCGATGGATAGAGTAAGGATCAAGAGTAACTCCTGATCTATTGATCGTCTTTCAGACATGTCGAGTAAATCGTGATCCACTATAACTTCGGCTTTGTTTCCTAATTTGTGCCAGAGTAGGTCATGATCCAGACTACTTTCTGTGTTTCATCCCACTTTTGCCCAGAGTAACTCATGATCCAGACAACTTTTTTCGGGGTTATCCTTGTTTTCGCCAGAGTAACTTGTGATCACCTACCTCACACTACCTTTTATGTTTTCCCAGTCTAGGTTAGCCCTAAACCGGTCTGATATAGCCTTGATCCAGCCCTGATCCAGTCCTGATCCAGTCCTGATCCGGCCTTATCCAGCTCTTATCCGGCCTGATCCAGTCTCATCTTGATTGATTCTACTTTTGGCTAAAGTAACTCGTGATCCAGGCTATTTTTTCGATTTCATCCTACTTGAAGCCGAACAAACTCATCATACAGATCATTTTCTTTGTATTTATCCTAATTTCTGCCAGGATAAGTCTTGATCCAGACTACTTTATTGGGCTTAGGGCCGAATCAGACCGGATTTGACTGGATTAGGGCCGAGTGAGACTTGAAAAACACATTAGGTAGTGTGAGGTAGGTTATGACGAGTTACTCTGGCCAAAAGTAGGTTAAACACAAAAAAGAGTGTGGATCATGAGTTACTCGCCCATCTGAAACCGAATATATAGATCAGGAGTTACTCTTGATCTATCGGTACAGTTTCAGACCGGACGATTAGGATCATAGATCAAGAGTTACTCTCGATCCATCGATCCCGTTTCAGGTGGACGAGTAGGATCACGAGTAACTCTTGATCCTTACTCTATCCGCCGACCTGAAAGTGGCTCCTGAAATTGGATCAATAGATCAAGAGTTGATATTGATCCTACTCGTCCATCGGAAATCGGATCAATAGATCACGAGTAACTCTCGATCATTACTCTATCGCCGACCTGAAAGTGGCTCCAGCGGTGTGCACAGGCCGTTTTACGGATTTACTTTTCGGGTTTTTTCTATCTTGTTGCAACCGACAATAAGAAAGTTATAATTCATTTGAAACTGACATTCTGGAATATCTTCGTAAAACCTCCCGGTTGCGATTCCACAACTTTTTGAAAAACGGGCTGGCGAAAGCCTGTAGAAAACGGTCAAAAACCTCGATTTTCACGGTCTTTTGCCGGCCTATTTTACAAAAAAGAGTTTCTAGAAAGATTTCTATCATGTATTTACTTATAGTGGTTGTTGTTACATTTACATCGGATCAGGGAAATCAAACTATTGTAAAATTAAAAAATTGACGTATCTTACCGTATAACCTCCATTAATCCCCACCCTCTAATAAAGCCCCACCCCTCATTTTTCTGACTAGGATTTTAGAGTCAAGACCATTTTTGATTGATTAATCAATTTAAAAATTATTCAGGGGCTGAAAATTGATCCCCCATGGGGATTGCTAGAGGTTATACGGTAAACATCCTTTTAATGTCGAATTCTGAAATTCGACCCAGCTAGCTCTAACATTTTTAATGCCTATAATTATAAACACATGATTTTATATTGGTCTTCTCTGTGATTTTAGTCTTAGTCTCTGGATCAGCAAGGCTTATAACACGGAATGGATAAGCAGACATGGTACTTCTGTCATTTTATACCGAAAAAAAGTTATTAGAGCAAGCTAAGTTGTATTTCAGAATTTGACATAGAAAAAATTATCCCTCTTTACACCTAAGGTAATTTTTTGATACATACTGTAAATTTTTTTTTTCAAATACCATTCAGCTCCTGCAACTTTGATGCTTTCCGATGTGAGAGAGAACTCCGCTGGACAATTCTTAAATTCATTGATATCAAAGGTAGCACGTAAAAATGCACGATGAGAATCTGAAATTTCTAAGTTAGGTAAACATTATTATATAAATTTGCAACAAAAAAACTGATACCTTTTTGGTAAAATTGTCATTTTGCTTGGTTCCATTCAGCAGAGTTTTAAGTTCATCAATTGAGCTTGTAAGACTAGCTATTTTGCTGGTCTGAGCACAAATATCATTGACGGTGGTTTCAAGTTGTTGGATCCGAAAGCCTTGCGTTTGGTTATTCGTTGTTTGTGATGCTTGAGTAACAGTCTTTTTTGAAGCAATCGGGCAATCTTCTTCAGCTTCTCTTTTCATTTCTATGCTTTTCTAAAATCAGATACAATTTTTATCATTTATGCTCTTTAATGTTGTTTTGGAGCTATATTATGCTCACAACCCATGCTTTTGCGATGTAAAGAAAAGTGTGGGAGGGTAAGAAGTTAGATTAAAACAGGCTTGTCTATTTCTACTTTTTTGAGCCGTACAATATAGCACAAAAGTAGCTGTTTTTAGTGCGGGGGGTCTCGATTTTTTGGTGTATCGGAGTGAAAAACAGGAAAAAGAACATGTAAAAAATGCGATCTCTAATAATTTTCAGACCAAATAGTGAAATCAGAACTGGCAAAAAAATTTTTAATATCAAGATCAAAAAGTGTCAGACCTAAGTGGGAGTCGAACTTGAGAGACGACGCTAGATATAAATTTTGGACTATACATTTAACAATAAAAAACGACAGCAATTTCTACTATCTATTTTAATCAAAATACATAAATAAGATAAAATTTTTATTCAATACAGTCGAACTCAATAAGCCGACACCCTGAGTTCGGTCCCTTGGGTGTCGGCTTATCGAGGTTCAACTGTATATAAACGATATTATCTTGAATCGAAACAGTACTTACTGTCCAAAAGCGCTTTTCAAATTGACTACAAAAAGTAATTACTTTTGAACTCTTTTTGGCTAGTTTAGGATTTCGTCTTTTTTGTAATGTAATGTCAATGCAGAAAGGTTCTTTTTTATTCCACTTCAGTACCAAGTAAACCATTTTTGCCACAGCTTTAATAGGGCATGTCCATGCGCGACACAGAGAAAAGCGCGACGGAGAGACTTTTCTTGGGAACAAGCAGTTCTTTGATTTCTAGAAAATTACATGCTGTAGAGATTAGCTTATTTAGTTCTCTCCGAGGAGAGCCGATCGGGTCGAAGGGCAATTTGCCCCACCACCAACCACATTCCAGACTCTCTCCCAGCGGCCAGCTTATCCCCCTCTATTAGTGCATATTGCCCCTATGTGTTTGCTGGCCGCTCATCACCTTACCACATTCTCACCATCTAGTTGTTTGTGTGCCCCTAGCTTATTTGCCCCACCCCATTGCCTGATCTCCGCGGAGATATATGTATTGTATTGTTGTAGTTTGTAGTTGAAAATGGCATTAGCCATTTTCACATTTTATCATTATTGTGTTCTTACGAGCTAGCTGTATTTGTTTGCTCGCATTTAGCTAAATAAACCTACTTCTCTTTATTTCACTGTGTCCACAGCTTAAGGGTTGGATTCACCCCCTCTGAGAAGTATTGGTCAAAATTGGTGTTCGCGACGCCGATTTTACCGATATATTTTATTATGCGTTCTCATCAGATGTTTTAAGTTTTCTGCTTAATTTTTAAAAGTAGTACAAGGTCATTAAAATTATATTTGATTCAAAATGAGTGAAAATAGAAAAATTGGAAAAATTAATGTTTTACTTTTTTGAAAGGTAACAACGCATTTGGGCACCCATGTTTGGCCGCTTCGCGGCCATACATACCCTTCTGTCTTATTTTTTAGCGGCGGGTGTCAAAACTTTTCCGGTGCCTAGTTTTAGGTGCCGAGTTTACACTACTCCTAAAACTGGATCCTATCGGATGAAGAAATTCTGGTATGCTAACGTTTCTGTACGCATTCCGAGATAATAGCGAAAATTCGCTACAACAAATGACTCACTACAGCAACTTTTTTAAATGTCTAAAATCTTTAAATGTCTAGTTTAAATGCACTTAGAAAATCGTACGTAAAATTTTTTTTTGTTTTTGTTGTAGAAAAGTCACAAAAGATTTGAGTATTTTATATAATAATTTTATTTGAAAAATTAACAACGTGAACAGGTCAGCATTGAAGTTGGCGTAATTTGACATAGCAAACACCCCTCACGCCAACGCAGACGCCAACGAAGCATGAACGATCTATGAGCATAATGGTTGAATTGACAACATCGCGCCTTTTTTTCGGAAATCTTGCGCATTTTCTTGAATTTTCTACCTTTTTTCAACATAACTTGATTTCAATTTTTACACTATTATATAGCTCCGAAATTCAGCTTTCGACTCTAGTAGCGAATAACCTCCCCCCCCACCCAAAAATTTTTTCTTTCTAAAACTTAAGTAAAGACTACCCAAATATATGTCCCAGACCCCGGAAAATGTGCGCAAACTCTTTTTTAGTGAGGCCTTTATAAGGGCTAATCCTAAAGTTTTACTTGAAAGAGTAGTTACAGTGATTATTATAAGGTCAGATTTGGGGGAGGGGGGGGTTGGTTTTCGCTACTAGCGCCCAGCTTTCTTATGAGCTATAACACTTAGCTGTATTCAATAAAATAACGCGACCCCTTGCGGCAGCGGTAAACGCAAGCAAAAACGCGAACTGCCACCCACAATGGACGCGTTTTTTCGACGCGGTAAACGCAGGCGTTTGACGCTACCGCGTCCTATTGCTCACACAATGACGCGTTTTTCGACGCGTTGCCGCTACCGCTGCCGCAACCGCGTCCATTGTGGACATAATAGAAAATACAGTCTTAAAAATAAAAGAAACAATCATGCAAGCAAATTCAGCTATGAAAGAAAAAATTAGTCTTAGTAAAAATAAAGAAATATCAAATGTAACTGTTGATGATGATGATTCTGCAACGTATTTTCTTTATAAGTTAAGAGAACAATTAGACAATTGGGCAAGTAAATTAATCGAATTTCAACGATCAGAATTAATAAAGATAACTAATGCGACAGAAAACAGCATAAAATTTTCTGGTGTATCTACACTAAAAGATAAATTCGAAGCAATTGACCAGGAAATCGAAATTTCTATCAAAAAAATAACAGATGTTATAGGCGAAATTAAAATTGAAAAAGAAGAAGAAATTTGCTCTATTTGTTTGGGAGCCGTGCCAGCTTTCGAAACTGAAACACTTGGATGTAAGCATAAGTTTCACAAAAAATGCATTGAAAGGTGGCTTAGTATAAAGTCAACCTGTCCAATTTGCAGACGTCAAATGCAAAATAAAATAGATAAAAGTAGAACGCAATCTACAAAGAAAATTTACTTTTGAATTTTGCACAGGAGAAGAAAACCCCAGCATTTCATTAATGATGAAATCTTCAACTTTCCACGAAAAATAAAAACAAATTGTTTTTTGACTGCATATGTAACACATTTAAAATAAATTTAAAAGCTTTCATTGAAGGACCATACTTGTTGATGACAATGAAAATTTCGCAAATTTTAATGCGCTCGGGACACTTTTTCTGCTTCAATTAGTTAGCAATATTTTCTACGTTGTAATATTAATAACGATCAAAAAATAATACGAAGTCACTACCGGGGTCGAAACTATGTTATAACTATTAGTGCCCAAATATGGTTGACAAACAAATAACGTCAAGAAAACACACACCTAAAAAAACACCGTGTCCCAAAATGGCCCAAAATGGTGTTATTTCAACGCTATAGCATCTGAAACGTGCTTAAAAATGTTTTTTGGGCGCGGTCGACACTTTTCAAAAAACTTTTTTTGCCGAAAAATACATTTTTTTGCCTTGGTCACCCCTGTAGTCCAAAAATGCAAATTCATTTTAGTGCTTTAAAGACCTAAAAAGATGGAATTTGAACATAGTTTTGATAACTGGGACCTACCGCATAAAGAAGCTCTGGTTTGAACATGGTTTTTATGCATCCAGAGTCACTTCGAGGGATTTGTGTCTAAGGTATGTGGGTGTGCGCATCTCAACCCCAAGCCACCAAGCCTCCAAGCCCCTTCGGGGCGCAGAGGGCTTGAGAGTTGAGATGCGCGCACACACATACCTTAAAGATGAATCCGAGCAAGATTCGTAAGATATAAATGCGATTAGAAGCTCTTTTTGCCTAGTCCAGTGAGAAAAACAAGGTAAAAATAAAAATAAGGGTATCAAGGTACTCGTTTTTTGGGGGAAAAAGGTCCGATTTTTTGTAAAAAAATTCTCAAAAATGTCTTTCCGCGCCCTTAAAACATTTTTTAAGACTTTTTTAGACCTTAAAACGTAATAAAAACATGTTAATTTTCAATTTTAGAGCACTTCACAATTGTATACTCCAGCCAATCGTGTTTTTAGCATTGGCACCCACTTTTTGTAGACTTTTCTCAGGCAAGTTATATCTCAATTCGTAGCTCATCTCACTGGTTAAAAATTAAGGGATAACTTGCCTGAGAAAAGTCTTCGAAAAGTCTTCAAAAAGGGATCAATAACGCAATGAAGCAAACACGATTTTGAACGAATGGGGACCGTCTATGAGATGTTTATTTTATTTAAAGTTAATAACAAAAACTTTTTTAGATAGCTTTAACCTTAACATTATGCACGATTTAATATTTTGACAAATTTTGATTGGAGTTGCATTTCCACTTTCAATTAGCTTTCTTGTATTGCCAAAAAAAATTCCTCACAGGCATCATCTCCCAGCGATAACTCGTCGCATATTCCCTGTAATAGTTTATAAAACGGGTAGGCTCTACTGTAAAGACGTTTTATTTTGATTTATCTTTTAACATACAGAGTGGGGTAAAAAAACTCGGCCATTTTTAATTATTTAAATTGGGCTGATTTTTAGTTAATTTTTAGGTAATTTGGGTCGGTGATTCTGAATCTGCCATCAAAAAAGTCTAATTACAGTCAACTCTCGATTTAATGTATACCGGATTTAGTGTATACCTCGGTTTAGTGTATACCTGGATTAAATCAGGTTTGTTTTGATCAGTTTTGGCCGGCGGTTAATTAAAATGATTAGAATGAACCCTCGATTTAGTGTACACCTGGAGCCGGTCCCCAGGGTGTACGCTAAATCGGGAGTTGACTGTACCTCTAAACTGGCAAAATAAGCCAAAAAAAATGTGCCACTACGTGAGATTGAACCTGCAACACCAAAAAAAACCATTTTGGAACCACCACTTAAACCAAAACCACTTACGCACTGCGCCATGGAAGCCACTTTTGCAAACCTAAATGGCTTCCCCCTTTAAGGTTCGCTGTTAAAGGACCCTGTCCCGACAGCATATGAAGTGCACCCCCTTGAAGTGCACCCCCTCTGGTAGGGGGGTGCACTTCAGTCATTTTTCGTATATTTTTTTCTATGTTTTTGTCTTGAAGGGAAAGTCATAATTTTATGTATTTTCAACCAAAATATGACTTTTTGCCTTAGGGGACCAAGGTGAATTGTTGGCTAGAAGGTATTCAAATATATTTCAAGCCAAAGCTTCTATATACGGCAAAGCTTTTGTATTATTTGATCAAGAGCCCTGTTCGAACTCATTCAGTGAGCTATCTTTAATTTACGTCTTTCTGTCTTTTAAGTATTTATTTACACTCAAAACGTTATTTCACATAAGCTTAAGATCAAGCTAGTTGTCTTGCACATTATATCAGTTGCATAAAAAAATAATTATTTGAAGTACTATCCATGTGGTTCGACTGCCAATAACCTAGAAAAATAAAAAATGCGCCCAAAGAAAATTGAACCTGTGACCTAGAAAAAGCAAAAATTATCCTCTTATCCACTCTTATTCACAACTACCATGTTTATCGAAATCGGTTTATATTCCAAAAAGTCTAAAAGTCAAAAACTTTTTTAATGATGAGAGCTATGTTGTAAATCTAAGAATTACGGCACCGACACCAGCTCACGGCACCGACTTTGAAAATTTCGGGGCGTAATCGTTTCGCCAATGAAATTTTCGCCAATAAGATAATTTCGCCAACTGCATCTTTTCGCCAATGGCGTCTTTTCGCCAATGGCATCTTTTCGCCAATGAAATCACTCCGCCAATGCATCTTTTCGCCAATGGCATCCTTTCGCCAATAAGATCTTTTCGCCAATGAAATCAGTTCGCCAATGCATCTTTTCGCCAATGGAATCTTTCCGCCAATAACCTCGTTTTATGCGTACACTCTTAATTTCTGTGGCGAATAAGCGGTGAAAGTGTAATTATTATTTAAATCTTAGAATCTTATATGTTTCTTCTACGAAAACAACAATTAGTGCTTTTAATAAAGATTATCAGTTGCATTTTATTTCTAACAATGAATGTTAATTAAAAAATTTGGAATAAAAAAGAATGGACAAAAAATTAAAAGGCCTGTGTTAAGAGTTACACACTCTTTGTCATTTTTTAGAGAAAAATACTGGCTGTCCAGATGAAAGAAAAAGAAACCCTGGAAAAGTTTAATATGCGAAAGTATTTTGTTTAGATTCATTTACACATGTTTTTATGCTCTTTTGATTTATCCTTGCATAGTTGATTCAATAATATTTTGATCTCTCCACCTATCATTAACATGCTATCCAAATAGTTTGGTTGACGAGAATTTACTTGACTTCTCTCAATGGCCCTTTACATACTTCGGCAAACCGTTTGTTTCAAACCGTTTGCAGCAAACGGTTTGACGAGTTTGCTGCAAACCATGGTTTGTAGCAAACAGTTTGTACAAACCTTTTAAACCGTTTGTTCAAACCGTTTAAACCGTTTGCTCCAAACGGTTTGATCAAAGCTTCGGTTAGTCTTGCAGTTCTTTTTTTTCACAAATATTTCAATTTTTGTCCGTACTGTTAAATAGCAATCAAAGACAGCCCAATCCTGTTTGATGGGACCAAAACTGCGATTTCACCCACCAAAAGCCCAAACCCAGGGTAGGTACCTCCTGGGCAGGTGTATATCCACCTCGGTGACCTGAAAATTTTAAAAAAATTTCATATAAAAAATAAACCATGCTATCGAATGTAAAATCGTGTGGTGAATTAGGTTTGATAAGACCAAAACCCGATTTCACCTACCCATACCCCAAAGCCGGAAATGGGTACCTTCTGGTCAGGTGGATCAGCCGGATCGTCTATAAAATTTCAAATTTCAAAAACGAACCATGCTATCATATGTGGAATCGTGTAGGGAATTGGGTTAAATGAGACGAAAACTCCGATTTCACGCACCAAATCCCAATATTTCGGGCAGGTACCAACTGGCCAGCTGGACCACCCAACCCGAGTGGTCGACCACTTGGAGCAAAAAAATTTTCATTTTTTCGGATTCCAAAACATATTTTCTGCATTAATTTGATCATTCTCAAGATGGTTTGATAATTGTAAAATTACGTTTTATCGACAAATTTTTGAGTTATCGCTAACGATTGATTTTGAGAAATCAATCGTTAGCAATAACTCAAAATTTCTTGATAAAACGTGATTTTACCACTGTCAAACATCTTCAGCATGCTCGAATTAGTCCAGAAAACAGGTTTGAAACCCGAAAAAATGAAAATTTTTTTTGCTCCAAGTGGTCGACCACTCGGGTTGGGTGGTTCAGACTAAAAATTTGAATTCCCGCAAAATTTTATTTGGAGTAGCTTTGGATGGTTTCGGGTGGTTCTGGATGTTTGCGGGTGGCTTGAGGTGGTTTTGAGTGGTTTGCGGTGGTCCGGACACAATCTAAAAATTTTCGAAAAAAAACGTAAAAAAAAACTGCCTTGGTCCCCCCTGTTGTTAAAAGTTTGTTTTATGAAAGTGGCAAACCTTTTTCTCGAGAAAAATGGTTTGTAGCAAACGGTTTAGATAGTTTGCTGCAAACTCTTGGTTTGGTCAAACGGTTTAAGAGGTTTGCTACAAACTGTTTGCAGCAAACAATTTGAATGGTTTGCTGCAAACCGTTTAAAGGCTCCGGCAAACGGTTTGTCCAAACGGTTTGCCGGAGTATAGAAAGTGCCAATCAATTCGTAGTTTTTCCGCAATCATTGGGTTTAACTGTTTCGTGTGTTACATTTTACACCTGTTTTCTCCACACCTTGTCATTCATTCTTCTTTCGTTTTGTTTTATCAGATCCGATATCCATTGACCGACAAATAGCCTATTTTTTTGGTAAGCTCGGGTGAGAATACGTAATACTGAGGTGGTCTTTCAATAAAATTTAAATTCATTCCTGATCGGAGATTGCAGATTTGAGCGAAGAATTCGGTTAGATTTTCGTGCTTGAGCTCAATTTTCTTTTTTGCTTCCTTTTTAATATTTCATGATATATCTTACCAAACTTTTTAAGTAAAGTTCTAATTTTTTTTAGCAAAGAACGTGTAATGAAAGATCCTTTTTAACAAAGTTTCTGTTGCTCTTTATATTAAAAAAAAGGATTTCAGTCAGTATTTAGCTCTGGCTTCGCAAATGAAATTTTGAAAATAAGACAAATTTCAAAAATATAAGATTTTTGATCATGAATAGTCAAGATTTTAAAAAATAACTGCTACGATCGTGGGTCCGCCGTAGTCGGGTCCTTTTCAAGCTTATACTAGGATACGTAATGAAGCTTGTGAAAACGTTGCTTTTAAGTGAACAGATCATATTTTCTCGGAGCGCAGATCAAGAGCTAAAACGCATATTTACAAAAAAGAAAATTGAAATTTGAGTATTAAGTTATTGCCTTCTGAAAAAACACTCAGAATAAAAAGTTTCAAGTTTTCATAAAGCTTGTGAACTTCTGAAATGACCTTAAATGTGTTAGAAGTTTATCGGTAACTTCTCAAAAAAAAATTGAATAAGTTTTATGTACCGATCGAAAAAGCAAAAAAGAGCTGCAAAACTATGTAATCAAAAAATTTATGCAAAAAAATACGCTATTTGAAAATAGCCTTAACATTAGTTACAAATTATTCGCTTTAACAAAAGTTTGAATTTCCGGGAGACCCTACTGTCATGTATTTCACCCCCCCCCCCAAAAAGCTACTGTAATATAACCAAACACCACCCACCCCCCCCCTCCTAAAAAAAATCTCGGTTTTTTTAAAAGGGTCCAGAACCCATTACAATTCTCCTTTCAAGACAGCCCGTAATACTTTTTCATTGCTTTTCTGGTCCTTTCATGCCAAAATTATTGCATAAAAATGATTTTCAGACACTCCTAAAAATCATGGTTTTTAGGGGGGGGTGGTTTGCGATATCGTATATGACAGTAGGTCAATTATTGGGGTGGAGGGGTATATTACAGTAGCCTTTTCTTTTGGGGGGGGGTTTGGATTGTATATTAGAGTAGCCCCTTCCGGTATTTGAAATTGAAGGTATAAGTTTTCTTTTGTCAATTCATCTGAAAAATTTCGTCTTAGCAATGCATTTTTTCACTCTATTCAATAGAAAATCGGCAGGCCCACGAAAAAGTGTAATAATAATTTGGTCATACGGTGCCATTGAAAAGTAAGGTCTTTATTCTGGGAAACCCTGTAAAAGAAAAAATAACATTCGAAGATTTAAATCATAATTACACTTCTCACCGCTTATTTGCCACGTAAATCAAGATTATACGCGAAAAGAGACTATTGTCGGATAGATGCCATTGGCAAAGTGATCTAATTGGCGGAAAGATTCCATTGGCGAAAAGATGCATTGGCGAACTGATTTCATTGGCGAAAAGATTCTATTGGCGAAAAGATGCCATTGGCGAAAAGATGCATTGGCGATCTGATTTCATTGGCGAAAAGATGCCATTGGCGAAAAGATCGCATTGGCGAAAGTTTCATTGGCGAAACGATTACGCCCCAAAATTTCTACACCGGTGATACTTACATCACTACCCGTACTGAAATGTGAAAGAAAAAGAGTACCACCAATATGGCGTTAAGCGAATTCATCAACACCGAATTCATCAACACACGAATTCATCAACACATGAATTCATCAACACACGAATTCATCAACAAAGTTTGTCTTGGCACGCAATGTCAATGCTTTTAAATTTTGTTGATGATTGCGTTTTTTCTTTAAACTTACTTCTGATCTATCTAATATTCTCACCTGACATCTGTGTTGTTTAGGCAAGTATGAACTTCGAGCTACTTACTTCCGAAAAAAACAAGCCTATGCTAAAGGATTCTGGTGGATATCTGTACTGGAGAATACTTTCAAGGGAAAACCGGACATACTGGAGGTGTACCTTCTTTCAAACTGGATGGACGGAACTGCAAACACCAAATGCGGAGGTATCTGGTTTTAACCTGTTTTCTGACTGTAGCCTACATCTTTTTCAGGAAAAGGCCTGACTTGCGACGGAAATTTCGAACTAACCTCAGCGCACCATCACTACGGAGATGAAAATCGCGTAGAAGCAAAGCGCTTTCAGGTTTTCGCACAATTTGCTTTTCCAATCACATACTTGCATTCAGGGAATAGTCCAAAAGCAAGCTCTTTCCAGCAAAGAACTTCCGCGGCGCGTTATCGGCAACGCACTCAATAAAATCTCAAAACAAGCATGGGGTCATATTCGACGATCGTTTGTGGCAAACAACATTCGCAATATTCGACACGAGAATAAGTTGGAGCCCGCCAATCCAAAGAATCTACAATCTCTTGAGGTTATATTTTCTTTTTTAAAGCCATCTACTGATTCTTTTCTAGGTTCCGAAAGACTTCCAGATGTACCAAGATGAAGTTTTTCTCAAATTCGATGGATGGAATGGTGCTCAGCGAGTGCTGATCTTCTCTACTAACAAATTTCTGGATCTTCTCGTCGCTGAAAAGAATATCGGAGCGGATGGAACATGGGGCGTCGTGCCACTTCTCTTCGACAATTTGTGGATAATCTATGCTCGCTTGGCTCATACATTTGTCCCTGTGGTATTCTCGCTCCTCACTGATCGCAAAACAGAAACCTATGAATTTGTGCTGAAGAAATTGGTGGAGCTGCGTCCAGACCTTTCGCCAACAAGTATTGCCGTGGACTTCGAACTGGGCGAGTTCAACGCTTTCAAGGTTTTTTTTATTGTTTGTACAAATAGGCTGTCCCCTAAAACTTAAGAAAATTTCAAATGCTTTACAGAAAGTATGGTCGGAAATCCAAATGCGTGGCTGCTTTGTACATTTGCAGCGATCCATGATCAGAAATGTTTACGAAAAGGGAAATAAGTCTCTTTATGACTCCAATTCAATGTTCCGCCTTGAAGTCAATATGATTCTGGCTCTGGCCTTCGTACCGGTGAATGACGTTGGGGTAGCATTGGATGATTTGAGGTATTTCGTATGTCTTGATTGGTTTCTTACGTGTTTTCTTTAGGACCAAAGTGGAGGGATATCAGCATGGAAAAGAACTCGAACCGCTGATAGACTACTTTGAAGATAACTACGTGGGACGACCCACAGCGGGCGGAGTTCACACCGGGGAAATTTACAGCGGGTGGAATTTACCGCCGCCCGATGCAAGGAAAAAGATTTGCGATTTTAAAACCCTAAAATTTCGTGCCAAGACAAATTTTGTTGATGAATTCGTGTGTTGATGAATTCGTGTGTTGATGAATTCGTGTGTTGATGAATTCGGTGTTGATGAATTCGATGTTGATGAATTCGGTGTTGATGAATTCGTGTGTTGATGAATTCGTGTGTTGATGAATTCGGTGTTGATGAATTCGATGTTGATGAATTCGGTGTTGATGAATTCAGGGTCACCCCCACCAATATCTATGCATATCAGAGTAATCTGGGTACAATACACCACCCACCTATTTTTTATAATATTTAGATGGTTTACATATATTTTCGATAGTATCTGTGCCCTCTAGGTGATTAAGAGACAACCAGGGAACATTGGGAACAATCTATGGGTCTGAGAATAGTCTTCAAAAAGTAGGTTAGCTGATTAATAAAGGTTATATGATATTTATTGCGCCCGCAAGTAATTGAATTGCATTAAACCAAAGCTGGTATCTGTACTCATTAATAAGACTCCTACTTATTTTGAGACCTTAAATCTTATTTATTTTTAGATTTTTTTGTCAAAAATGTTTTTTTAGCAACAAAAGAGCAATAAGAACTGTGTAAAATAGCATGTTTTTACCAAAATACCCTAAATGTACTTTTTTACAAAAAATTAAGATACCAGCCATATATAAAACTAATCAATTGTAAGATACGGCTCAAATATTGCACCACAAAAAAACCGTAACATCGGCTAAACACCAAACATCCTCTCATAATCAAGTGATTTGTTCCGTAATCCCAAGTTTATGGCACGAAATAATATGATTATCTACTGTGCGTAGAGAGCGCTAAAGCAAAAAAAGTTTATACGTGAAAGTATCTTTTTCAGGTACCGCAGGGTTAAAGAAAATGAGATATACGAAAGAGTAGCAAGGTATTTTAAAGTTGGAGTGGGTAAGGTATCTGCAACTCTATTTGCAAATTACCTAAAATTTAAGCATTCACCTTGGTCTCCTAAGGCAAAAAGTCATATTTTGGTTGAAAATACATGAAATTATGACTTTCCCTTCAAGACAAAAACATAGAAAAAAATATACGAAAAATGACTTAAGTGCACCCCCTGTGGTGCATCCCCCTAAGTGCACCCCCTTGAAGTGCACCCCTACCAGAGGGGGGTGCACTTCAAGGGGGTGCACTTAGGGGGGGGGGGGGTGGTAAGTGCACTACAGGGGCGTGCACTTCAACTTTTACGCCCTGTCCCTTCCTTATCATGGCAATTTGAAAGGTTTGAATGCGCGCGGGACCACACACATTTTTTCAATAATAATTCCGAATTATTTTTTTCTTTGCGCTCATTGTTTAGAAAATAAATGTGTAAATTTGTTCAAAACTTAAAACCATTCACTAGTCGAGCTAGCCCAACATTGCTTCACAATGCCAGATCGGACAACTTATCCGACTTGCACTGCTACACAACTGTCACTGTAGTGATGTGACCAGGGTGGCCAGATGTCCTGCTTTAGCAGGAATTTCCTGCTTTTTGGTTTTGAAATCTGCTTTTTGACAGTGAAAAAGCAGGAATTTTATAGGAACTTTATGTTCATTCCTGCTTTTTGCAGATTTTTCGTTTCAAAATCCTGCTTTTCGACATCGAAATCCTGCTTTGAAGATTTTGCATCTGGCCACCCTGGATGTGACATTATATCGATTAAAAAATAACGTTTAAAATTTAAAATGCAAACAAAAAAATAATTCGAAAACATTATTGACAAAATCTATGTGGTCCCGCGCGAATTCAAACCTTTGAAATTGCCATGATAAGGAAGAGACAGGGTCCTTTAAAGGGGCATACTCGCAAGCGATAGAAACATTTCAAAAAACTAGTACAGTCAAACTTCGATTTAACGCCAGCACCTCAAGTTCGTTCCCGCCTAGGGTCCGGAACTTTTTTTCCTCTCTTTTTGAAGGCTTTCTTATTTCTTTTTTCACAGTCTGGTTTTAAATATCGCAATAAATTTCAATTAAACCGATCGTTTTAAAAAAAAAGTTTTTCCATTTAAAAAACAAAACCTCGATAAAACACCACCCCTTTTTGAAAGCAGGTGAGTTTTTGTTTTTTAAATGGCAAAAACTGTTTAGTTTTTGAAAAACGATCGACAAAATCGGAATCCTCACGATATTTGCGACCAGACTGTCAAAACAGAACTAGCAAAAATATTCAGAAATCGGGGTAAAAAAATCGTTGGACCCGAGAAGGGAACGAACTTTTGGGGTGGCGTTATATCGAGGCTTGACTGTACTAGTTCAACTACAAAAAGAATTATTTGGAAATGCAAATTTTTTGAGTACTCTTTGGTGATAAGTGATAAAAAGCACTGTCACTTGATTAATAGGAGAAAAATAGCATCAGTGGCTCAGTGATTTAGTGGTAAAGCGGCGGTGGACTGTGTTTAATTATTTAAATTGGGCTGATTTTAGTAATGCTTGTATGCATTTTCTCTCTATTTATTTATTATAGGCAGCAGTAAGGTTAACAATTGTAAGTCAAAAAATGTTGGCTGAAACCTCAAAGAATTTTCGGGGTTTCACCGGTGCGCGGAAGCGCTTGACAAAAAATTCTAAAGTGGCCGAATTTTTTCGCCACACCCTGTACTTAACCTATATTTTAACCTGTATTTAAACAACTATGAACACTATCAGTAATAATGTTTTGGCCAAAACTAAATTTACAGACAACAAAGTTGAGCCTCAATGAACCGTCTTTACAGTTGCCCTTTCTGTGTCAAAGAAAAAGGTGTTTACATGATATAACCTTTTTGTTAAGATATTCGTTCAAAACATGGCTTGAGTATAGAATTTCTCCACGCAGAGCGCTTAGATGGAGGAGATAACCTCATGTTGGTGATTCTCGACCCCGATTTCATGAGAAAGCCAGCTGTTTTTTTGAATCTGAGAAAAAAAATTCGAACCACAGGGGTATCATGGTTTTTTAATATGAGGTTATCTCTTCCATCCGAGCACTATGCGTGGGGGGGGCGGTGGTTCTATGCTGCAACCCAAAAAATTCGTTGTCTCTAGCTTTAAATAATTGCGAGCGGTGAACACATAAATTTTAAAATAATAAATCGGTACTTGTTGTTGGTGGTAAGAACGATATAATTACGAGTAAATCAATATTTTGGAAGTGTAAACCACCTAGATCTCCAGAAAAATGTTCATTTTAAAAATGCAAGGAATTTTCTGACTTAAAGAAGCATGCCCGTGCGTTTCAAAAAGTTAAGGCGTGGACCAGCGATTTTTTTAACCGTCCTGTTTTTCACTCGTTCCGCGTTCAATCTGAAATTGATGACTTTATACTACTTTTAAAAGTTAGGAGAAAACTTAAAAACCTAGAAAAAAGCGCGTGAAAAAATTAGCAAGAAAGAAAAAAATTAGCTGGTTTCCGCCTTTTCTCTGTGTAACGGACAGGCATGCTCCTTTAAAGGACCATGCTCAAGCGTTCTAAATGGTAAACCCCCTCCCATAACCCGCCTCTGATTAAAAAATCATAATCATTGATCTTATTTTCGGATTTTTTTATTTGGTTTTTTACAAAACAAGGGCTAGAATTTAAATTTAGGTTCAGTTTTGTTAGAAACTCAATAAGTAATTCTAGTAAAAGACAAGAAAAAATACTGCTTTCAATCGGTATCGAAAAAAAAGACTGTCACAGTCCACCGCCGCTTTACCACTAAATCACTGAGCCACTGATGCTATTTTTCTCCTATTAATCAAGTGACAGTGCTTTTTATCACTTATCACCAAAGAGTACTCAAAAAATTTGCATTTCCAAATAATTCTTTTTGTAGTTGAACTAGTACAGTCAAGCCTCGATATAACGCCACCCCAAAAGTTCGTTCCCTTCTCGGGTCCAACGATTTTTTTACCCCGATTTCTGAATATTTTTGCTAGTTCTGTTTTGACAGTCTGGTCGCAAATATCGTGAGGATTCCGATTTTGTCGATCGTTTTTCAAAAACTAAACAGTTTTTGCCATTTAAAAAACAAAAACTCACCTGCTTTCAAAAAGGGGTGGTGTTTTATCGAGGTTTTGTTTTTTAAATGGAAAACTTTTTTTTTAAAACGATCGGTTTAATTGAAATTTATTGCGATATTTAAAACCAGACTGTGAAAAAGAAATAAGAAAGCCTTCAAAAAGAGAGGAAAAAAAGTTCCGGACCCTAGGCGGGAACGAACTTGAGGTGCTGGCGTTAAATCGAAGTTTGACTGTACTAGTTTTTTGAAATGTTTCTATCGCTTGCGAGTATGCCCCTTTAAAAGCGAATTTTGGGTTTTGGGCACTTTGGGTTTTACGAATTAGAATGGTCCCGCGCGAATTCAAAATTTCCAAATTGCTGTGCTTATCAAGTTTCATGGTCTTTTAAACATCCCCCCTAAAAAAAGCTACTCGGTGTGGTAAATTGAGTAGTGCCAAATTTTCTTACGAAATTAATACTTTCGATAATGCACTTGATTAACATCCTTTGTTTACTTTTAAATTTTACAAAAATACGAACCAAGAATGTCTAGTCTGCCATATAAATGTCCGAAAAACATCGAAAGGGTGAAAAAAATCAAAAAAGTTATGAAAAAATAACGAAAAAGCATAAAAAATAACAAAAAACAAAATGGTAAATTCGCTTCTTTTAAAGGACCATGGTTTTTGGACGCAGCGGCATTTCTGAAATTCGAATTGGCGGGGGACACTTTTTTATTCCAAAAATATTCAACAATTAATTTTAACATTGTTTTTAGTTAGCATCTAAAATTTTCTACCATCTACTAGTCGAGCCAAACGTTGCTTGACATTGCGAGATCGGACGACTTATCCTACTTTCACATATCAGTTCATAGATATTCTTGAACTGACACATACAATGCTAATTTTAAATGAAAATAAAAAATAATACAAACAAACATTTCAGAGTAAAAAAGTGTCCTCCGCCAATTCAAATTTCGGAAATACCGCTGCGTCCAAAAACCATGGTCCTTTGAGTAGTGTTTTCTTAGAAGATCTCATCTGATCTTTTTGAATAAAATTTTCAATTTTTTACCATAGAAAGAACATGTCCACACGGAACTTTGGCTTGTTCTGCGCAAACTGAGGTTATTCCTTTAAGACAGTGCTGACAGTCATCGTAAGCTATCACATAAGATATCAAGCAAAAAGTAAGTAGCTTTAGAAGCATTTATAAAAGTTTTAAATTTTTACAATGTGATAAACTTTGCAATAAAATAAATTTGTTCTTATAAATTTTCAATATTTATATACACTTGAGAAAAAAAAGAAGAAGAAATTATTTTATACAGTTTATATATTAATCATATACAAAACGGTGAAAAAAGAGGAGTTAAAAATATTTTTTAGCCTCTTTGTATGGCAGGCAGACAGATAGCGGAAAAGTAAGAAAAAAGACACTCACTTGCAAAGAGGATATACAGGGTGTCCATTAAAAACATGGAAATTTGTTTAAAAAAATGACGAGAGCTTGCCCAAAAAATTCATACATGCAATATATATATCTCATCTGATCTTTTTGAATAAAATTTGTGGCGCTACTGGCTTTACCCCCCCCAAAAAAGCTACTTTCTTATATCCCCCCCAATTTCAGGACAGGGTTTAGGCCCCAAAAAATCAGAAGGAGTGGTCAAAATTTCATTCAAGTTTTTGCGTTTTTTGGACTGGTCCTTCATAGTTTTTAAGCGAATAATTTTTGCCGAAAAAGAGTTGGGATGCTATTTGACATCTTGATCATTTTTCACACTTCGCAATTGCTTCTTAGCGTAAAAAGTCAATATCCAAATATAGCCACTAATTTATTCACGTAAAAGTAAATTTTTTTTAAACAATTAGAGTGAAATTAGAAATCGAGTAAAATGCAATTGTTGATCTTTATCGATAAGGCACTCTGGCTCGTTCCTGGCGTGCCGGAAAATTGGGGAGACCCTTTTCGGCCGAAAAATCAAAGATGTTGAACATAGTTTTGAATACTTTGGGCCGACCCGCCCAAGATGCCTGTTATGCATGGTTTTTGATGTACCAGAGTCGCTTTCGAGTAATTTTGTCTAAGGTATGTGTGATCATACCGCATTTCAATTGAAGAACCCATTCCCGGGAGGGAGGAAACAAAGACCCAAGTCTTTTTAGAGATACGGTACGTACTCACCTTATCAGACATGATTCCGAGAAGACACTTGAAAATGCACTTAGATGCCAAATTTGGGTCAAAGTTCGAGTTTTTAAAACCAACGGTTTCGCAGCTAAAAAAAGTGGCCCCTGTATTATTCCCTTCCTTCCTCAATACATATAATAATCCCTTTTAACTGCTTTTCTGGTCCCTTTATGGCAAATTATTTTTTTTAGACACTCCAAAAAAAGTCGGTTTTTGGGGGGGTATATGACAGTAGGTCGATTTTTCGGGGGGTATAAGAAGAGTTCTAGCTTTGGTATAAGCGGGTATAAGCGTCAAATTTGTAATAAAAGCTTTATGGGGTTCTCTATTAGAGACAAAAAATGCCTTCATGCAGGTTTCTTGTCAGCGTTTTATCTCCAAAAATTTCAGGTCAGGGTTTCAGGGCTGTCCAAAAAATTCAGGGCCCTGTCAAGGTGCTGGTCAAAATTTCAGGGTTCAAGTTTTTGCGTTCTTTTGTGACTGCTGCTCTTCTTCATAGTTTTTAGCTCGTTGGCGAATATTTTGTTAATTTTTGCATGCGTAAAAAGAGTTTTGGTGATGCTATTTGACATCTTGATCATTTTTTCACACTCATCGCACATTGCTTCCGCGGCCGATAGTTTCGTAAAAAGTCGAATATACCAAATATAACTCATCAAAATTTATTCAGACTGATAAAGTAAATTTTTTTTAAACAATTATGAGTGTTAAATTAGAAATCGAGTAAAAATAGCAAATTGAACAAAGAACAATCTATTATCGATAACACGGCACCTCTGGGGACCTTCCTGGCGTGCCGGTTTATTGGGAGTAAATTTATTATACTGGACCGGACTTAGGGTGCTTGTTTATTCAAAGTAAGCTTTATGGGGTTTCTTTGTTGGCCGACCAGTTTTCGCCCAAGATGCCTGTTTACTGGTGGTTTATTGAGGTACCGGATGTCGGGAGTGGAATAATAAAGTAATAAAAGAATAAAAAAGTGTGATCATACCGTATTTTGTTCAATTGATTGAACCGATTCCCGGGAGGGAGGTTGAAACAAAGACCGACCAGTCGTTTAATTAGAGAAACTACGGTAAGTACTCAAAAACTTATCAGACACACAGATTTCGGCGGTAATTTGAAAGACCACTTCTGGAAAATTTCACTTCAGGATTTGCCAAATTTCGGGTCAAAGTTTAGAGTTTTTAAAACCAACCGGAGCGGGTTTCGGGTCAGGGTTTTTTTTTGCTAAAAATCAGTCAGGGCCGTGATCAGAGCCCTGACTGACCTTTTGCTGTCTCTAATATATATAATTAGATATATTACGAACCATGGTTAGATGACACCCTGTATATCAATAGTAGGAATTTCCTACGCAAGTGAAGACATGATTCAACCAAACAAGCTGTCATCCTGTTTTGAAGCTGTAAATGAATCCTTGCACAAATCACCCGTTTTTCTTGGCTGGATTGAACGAGTTCTCGGCGTTTGGATACCCGCTAATAGTTCGGGCCCCATTCACGCTGTTCGGGTACCCGCTGGTATTTTGAGCCCTATTCACGTGGTATGGAGAAAAGTTTAGAAAGGAAGAGGCAAAATGGTGGCGGCAGGAATCGAACCTGCAGCTTTCAGTTGGCCGGGCTGATGTGCGACCATTACACTAGGCCACCTCTTCCTTCTTTTCCTAAGAGCTTATGTATATCTGCTCTCTTTACAATGGGTACCCGCTGGTGGTCGGGCCTCATATACAATGTTCGGTTAGCCGACGGTGTGTCGGGCCTCATTTATGTGGTTTGGGTAGCCGCTAGTAGTTTGGACCCCATTCACGTGTCCGAATACCCGCTTGTGGTTCCACTAGCGGGTACCGAACCACGTAAATGGGGCTCGAATCTCCAGCGGGTAGCGAAACTACTTAAATACGGCTTTTATCACCAGTGGGTACCGAACAATATATATGAGGCCAAACCACCAGCAGGTGCCCGAACCACGTGAATGGTGCAAGTACAACCAGCAGGTACTGAACATGTATATGAGACGCGAACCACCAGCGTTGCCCCCAAACGCTTACGAATCACTTGGATACAGCCAAGCAATGAACCTGATACCCAAACAATGTGGAAACACCCTAACCACTAACGTGGGCCTAAACCATGCACAGAAGCTGGGACAATGCGGCATCTGCCACATAGGCGCTTTCTAGTCAAACTTACTATCTCTGAGAATTTCTCAATTTCTTATGGTAAAAAAATATAAAAAATATTTTCGCTAAAAGATCACTTACTTAGTTACTTATTTATCTTTTCGGCACCCGGCGCCAAAAATTTTGCGTGAAACTATGGATGTCCCAATCTCAATTTTCATTGTGCACACATTCCGACAAGTTTATTATAAAAATATTTTTTTTTTCGTAGAATTTCGTAAATTTCAAAGGTCGAAACTGAAAAATGCCGTCTTTAGCTAAAAAAGTGCCGTCTTTTTTTGACTTTAGAAAGAAAACTTGAAAAAAGAAAGTAATCTAAATAATTTTTTTCAAAGTGATGTCAAAGTGACATCATGAGGTAGCACTCCACCTCTATTTTCTAGCGGCGTATCATTTGTTGCAACATCTTTGCAAATTTATCACAAAATTTAAAATGTAAAGCAAGTCGGACTTATATACAGTCGACTCTCTACATAACGACTCTCTATATAACGTCCCTCTCCTCATAACGTCCAGTGAAACTGGTTTGGTTGGTCTAAACTAAATACTCGAACAACTGCCTCTCTATATAGCGACTCTCTACATAACGTCCCTCTACATAACGTCCCAATTTGGCTGGACACTGCTTAAAAGACGCCTCTCCATATAACGTCTTTTCGAAAAAAATTAAAATTGAAAGCGTCTCGACAAGAAAATAACTCATTTTTTGCTTCATATATGTTCAGTTTGGTCAGCTTTCAAAATTTGCTGTTTTAGAGATCACAAAGTTGATCTCTACAAGGTGCTGCGCTTCCTTCACCGTTCCTGGTCGAATGTCAAGCCGGAAACTATAGCCACTGTTTCCGAAAAGCCAAATTTATCAAGGATTCGGAAGTAGGCCTTTTATTTTTCACAAAAAGATTTTCTGTGTTTTAAGCAAGGCGCTGGTAGTCGAGAGAATCAGGAAAACGCTGTGATCGAGTTAGAACAAAAAGGCGCTTGCGGGGAATTAAGTACACTCTAGGAGGAATGCAGGCACTGGCTTTGATGGAAGGCGCATTAAATGACTACTTATTGGTTGACCACCAACTCGTTACTGGTGGAGCTTTTACTCTTGCCGAAATTGTAGCGGATGTTTAACGGAAGTGGAAGATTTTTTTTCGCTTTGCTCGGCTCTTGAATGGGTTAAGGTTTTAGTGAAACTGAATTAATGAAGATCGACCAGTTTCAGAGCCGCCAGTCAATACACGAGAAGCAATTGAAGCTTTGAAATTCTCCAGCGATGCGCCGACGAAAATGCCATTGTTGAGTCCAGCTGCTGTGCGATAAAGTGGATGATTTGCTTGCCAAATAACGCATGAAGAAACTGAAGCAGAAGAATATTTCTACTTATTTCACGCCCATCCGATCGTTTGTTCGGGTGCTATTTATTGTTGAAATCAACAGTTTTTTTTGAAAATCTCTACATAACGTCTGGTGAGCGATATATAGGCGAGTGCCTCTTTACATAACGACTCTCTATATAACGTCCTCTCTTCATAACGTCCCGTTTTGGCGGTCCATTGAAAGACGTTATGTAGAGAGTCGACTGTACCTTTACCTTCTTGTGCATGTATGCAAAGCTGTTGCAACAAATGATACGGCCGTTAGAAAATAGAGTTGCAGGGCTTTATGATGTTATTAACTGTGAAAACAATTGTTTAGATATCTATCTTATTTCAAGTTTCTTTCTAAAGTGAAAAAAGACAATATTTTAGGCTAAAGCTAAGTACTCAATGGAGCCGCACCCGCACTCCGCACTCCCGCGCAAATCTTCACTCCGCGGTGCGGCACCAGCGTGTACACAATAAGGCGACACATTTTTGCGACACATTCGCACTCCCGCGCTCTTTCATTCTGAGTGAGGCGATTTTTATTCCGAGTGCGGCGCATCATCGTAGTTTCATTTCTTATGCTCTTTTCGGGGTCAAATTATTTTTGAGTACAACTTTTCCGCTTGTGCATCCGATTGAAACTTTTTAAGACTAAGGCTTAATTTTTGGAAAATGGGAAATTTAAAGGAACACAGAAAACCACCTATCTCACCTAAAATATGTGCTGAACACAGTTGTTAATACCAAATAGTGATTTCACTAGCCACGACACCTATAATAGGCAGATACTTATTCCGAGGAGAGGATCTGCCTAGAAATCCCGAAAATATCAGTTATATGGGATTGCAAACCATGATTTTTTCAATTTTGGTGACTCAACTATGAAACCTAGGATAGGTACCCTGCTTCAGGTGATATCAAGCTGGATGGCCTAAAAATGAAATTTTAGCCAATTTTTTTACGTTTTCATGCTCCAAAAACTGTTTTCTGGACTAATTCGGACATGCTGAAGATGGTTTGATAGTATTAAATGCTGTTTTGTAGGGTATTTTTTTAGTTTTGGGCAATAATAATTTCGCTAAAATCAATTATTGCCTGAAACTCAAAAAATACTAGAGAAAACGGCATTTTACCTCTATCAAACCATCTCAGGGTGCCCGAATCAGTCCAGAAAACAGGTTTGAAACCTCAAAAATGTGAAAAAAAATTTTGATCCAAGTGGACGACCACTTGGTTTTAATGGTCCAGACTCTAGAGAAGGTGCCAGGTGGTTTACTGCTCACCTGAGTCTTACTGGTCTTTCACAGAATAGTTTATAATTGTTATTCAAAAACAATAATGTTGTTACCACCAGGATTGAGCCTGCAACCTCAAAAAGCGTCCTGAGAATCCATGCACAAACCAAGTGGTCGACCACTTGGATCAAAAAAAATTTTACGTTTTCGGGTACAAAACAATTTTTTCTGCACTAATTCGATCATGCTGAAGATGGTTTGACAGTGGTAAAATTACGTTTTGTCAAGAAATTTTTGATTTATCGCTAACGATTGAATTTGATAAATCAAGAATTAGCAATAACTTAAAAATTTCTCGACGCTACTCGGTAATACCCCCACCCCCAAAATCGGACCTACTCGGTTTAACCCCCCCCCAAAAAATCAAGATTTTTAGGAGTGGTCAAACACATTTTTAGCAATAATTTCGCCATAAAAGGTCCAGAAAAGCAATTTAAAAGGGATTATGGGCTGTATTGGGAGGGGAAGGGAATAATACAGGGGCACTTTTTTTAGCTGCTTTACCATGTTTTCAACTCGGGCGTGGCAAAAATAGACTTTATATGCATTTTTATGATCAAGTGTACTTCTCGGAATCATGTCTAAGGTAAGTGCTAAGGTAAGTGCAAAAAGCAAAAAGAGCTGCAAAACTATGTAATCAAAAATTTATGCAAAAAATACGCTATTTGAAAATAGCCTTAACATTAGTTACAAATTATTCGCTTTAACAAAAGTTTGAATTCCGGGAGACCCTACTGTCATGTATTTCACCCCCCCCCAAAAAGCTACTGTAATATAACCAAACACCACCACCCCCCCCCCCTAAAAAAAATCTCGGTTTTTTAAAAGGGTCCAGAACATTACAATTCTCCTTTCAAGACAGCCGTAATACTTTTCATTTGCTTTTCTGGTCCTTTCATGCCAAATTATTGCATAAAAATGATTTTCAGACACTCCTAAAAATCATGGTTTTTAGGGGGGGGGTGGTTTGCGATATCGTATATGACAGTAGGTCAATTATTGGGGTGGAGGGGTATATACAGTAGCCTTTTTTTGGGGGGGGGGGGTTTGGATGTATATTAGAGTAGCCCTTCCGGTATTTGAAATTGAAGGTATAAGTTTTCTTTTGTCAATTCATCTAAAATTTCGTCTTAGCAATGCATTTTTTTCACTCTATTCAATAAGAAATCGGCAGGCCACGAAAAAGTGTAATAATAATTTGGTCATACGGTGCCATTGAAAAGTAAGGTCTTTATTCTGGGAAACCCTGTAAAAGAAAAATATAACATTCGAAGATTTAAATCATAATTACACTTCTCACCGCTTATTTGCCACGTAATCAAGATTATACGCGAAAAGAGACTATTGTCGATAGATGCCATTGGCAAAGTGATCTAATTGGCGGAAAGATTCCATTGGCGAAAAGATGCATTGGCGAACTGATTTCATTGGCGAAAAGATTCTATTGGCGAAAAGAGCCATTGGCGAAAAGATGCATTGGCGATCTGATTTCATTGGCGAAAAGATGCCATTGGCGCAAAGATCGCATTGGCGAAATTTCATTGGCGAAACGATTACGCCCCAAAATTTCTACACCGGTGATACTTACATCACTACCCGTACTGAAAGTGAAAGAAAAGAGTACCACCAATTGGCGTTAAGCGAATATCAAACCGATTCATCAACACACGAATTCATCAACACATGAATTCATCAACACACGAATTCATCAACAAAGTTTGTCTTGGCACGCAATGTCAATGCTTTTAAATTTTGTTGATGATTGCGTTTTTTCTTAAACTTACTTCTGATCTATCTAATATTCTCACCTGACATCTGTGTTGTTTAGGCAAGTATGAACTTCGAGCTACTTACTTCCGAAAAAACAAGCCTATGCTAAGGATTCTGGTGGATATCTGTACTGGAGAATACTTTCAAGGGAAAACCGGACATAGGAGGTGTACCTTTTCAAACTGGATGGGACGGAACTGCAACACCAAATGCGGAGGTATCTGTTTTTAACCTTTTTCTGACTGTAGCTACATCTTTTTCAGGAAAAGGCCTGACTTGCGACGGAAATTTCGAACTAACCTCAGCGCACCATCACTACGGAGATGAAAATCGCGTAGAAGCAAAGCGCTTTCAGGTTTTCGCACAATTTGCTTTTCAATCACATACTTGCATTCAGGGAATAGTCCAAAAGCAAGCTCTTTCCAGCAAGAATTCCGCGGCGCGTTATCGGCAACGCACTCAATAAAATCTCAAAACAGCATGGGGTCATATTCGACGATCGTTTGTGGCAAACAACATTCGCAATATTCGACACGAGAATAAGTTGGAGCCCGCCAATCAAAGAATCTACAATCTCTTGAGGTTATATTTTCTTTTTTAAAGCCATCTACTGATTCTTTTCTAGGTTTCCGAAAGACTTCCAGATGTACCAAGATGAAGTTTTTCTCAAATTCGAGGATGGAATGTGCTCAGCGAGTGCTGATCTTCTCTACTAACAAATTTCTGGATCTTCTCGTCGCTGAAAGAATATCGGAGCGGATGGAACATGGGCGTCGTGCCACTTCTCTTCGACAATTTGTGGATAATCTATGCTCGCTTGGCTCATACATTGTCCCTGTGGTATTCTCGCTCCTCTGATCGCAAAACAGAAACCTATGAATTTGTGCTGAAGAAATTGGTGGAGCTGCGTCCAACCTTTCGCCAACAAGTATTGCCGTGGACTTCGAACTGGGAGTTCAACGCTTTCAAGGTTTTTTTTATTGTTTGTACAAATAGGCTGTCCCTAAAACTTAAGAAAATTTCAAATGCTTTACAGAAAGTATGGTCGGAAATCCAAATGCGTGGCTGCTTGTACATTTTGCAGCGATCCATGATCAGAATGTTTACGAAAAGGGAATAAGTCTCTTTATGACTCCAATTCAATGTTCCGCCTTGAAGTCAATATGATTCTGGCTCTGGCTTCGTACCGGGAATGACGTTGGGGTAGCATTGGATGATTTGAGGTATTTCGTATGTCTTGATTGGTTTCTTACGTGTTTTCTTTAGGACCAAAGTGGAGGATATCAGCATGGAAAAGAACTCGAACGCTGATAGACTACTTGAAGATAACTACGTGGGACGACCCACAGCGGGCGGAGTTCACACCGGGGAAATTTACAGGGGTGGAATTTACCGCCGCGATGCAAGGAAAAGAGATGCGATTTTAAAACCCTAAAATTTCGTGCCAAGACAAATTTTGTTGATGGAATTGTGTTGATGAATTCGTGTGTTGATGAATTTGTGTTGATGAATTCGGTGTTGATGAATTCGATGTTGATGAATTCGGTGTTGATGAATTCGTGTGTTGATGAATTCGTGTGTTGATGAATTGGTGTTGATGAATTCGGTGTTGATGAATTCAGGGTCACCCCCACAATATATATGCATATCAGAGTAATCTGGGTACAATACACCACCACCTATTTTTATAATATTTAGATGGTTCATATATTTTCGATAGTATCTGTGCCCTCTAGGTATTAAGAACAACCAGGGGAACATTGGGAACAATCTATGGGTCTGAGAATAGTCTTCAAAAAGTAGGTTAGCTGATTAATAAAGGTTATATGATGATTTTGGCGCCCGCAAGTAATGAATTGCATAAACCAAAGCTGGTATCTGTACTCATTAATAAGACTCTACTTATTTTGAGACTTAATCTTATTTATTTTAGATTTTTTTGTCAAAAATGTTTTTTTTAGCAACAAAAGAGCAATAAGAACTGTGTAAATAGCATGTTTTTACCAAAATACCCTAAATGTACTTTTTTACAAAAAATTAAGATACCAGCCATATATAAAACTAATCAATTGTAAGATACGGCTCAAATATTGCACCACAAAAAACCGTAACATCGGCTAAACACCAAACTCTCTCATAATCAAGTGATTTGTTCGTATCCAAGTTTATGGCACGAAATAATATGATTATCTACTGTGCGTAGAGAGCGCTAAAGCAAAAAAAGTATACGTGAAAGTATTTTTTCAGGTACCGCAAGGTTAAAGAAAATGAGATATACGAAAGAGTAGCAAGGTATTTTAAAGTTGGAGTGGGTAAGGTATCTGCAACTCTATTTGCAAAATTACCTAAAATTTAAGCATTCACTTGGTCTCTAAGGCAAAAAGTCATATTTTGGTTAAAATACATGAAATTATGACTTTCCTTCAAGACAAAACATAGAAAAAAATATACGAAAAATGACTTAAGTGACCCCCTGTGGTGCATCCCCTAAGTGCACCCCCTTGAAGTGCACCCTACAGAGGGGGTGCACTTCAGGGGGGTGCACTTAGGGGGGGGGGGTGGTAAGTGCACTACAGGGGCTGCACTTCAACTTTTACGCCCTGTCCTTCTTATCATGGAATTTGAAAGGTTTGAATGCGCGCGGGACACAACACATTTTTTCAATAATAATTCGAATTATTTTTTCTTTGCGCTCATTGTTTAGAAAATAAATGTGTAAATTTGTTCAAAACTTAAAACCATTCACTAGTCCGCTAGCCCAACATTGCTTCACAATGCCAGATCGGACAATTATCCGACTTGCACTGCTACACATGTCACTGTAGTGATGTGACAGGTGGCCAGATGTCCTGCTTTAGCAGGAATTTCCTGCTTTTTGGTTTTGAATCTGCTTTTTGACAGTGAAAAAGCAGGATTATAGGAACTTTATGTTCATTCCTGCTTTTTTGCAGATTTTTCGTTTCAAATCCTGCTTTGTCGACATCGGAATCCTGCTTTGAAGATTTTGCATGCTGGCCACCCTGGATGTGACATTATATCGATTAAAAATAACGTTTAAAATTTAAAATGCAAACAAAAAAAATAATTCGAAAAATTTTGACAAAATCTATGTGTCCCGCGCGAATTCAAAACTTTGAAATTGCCATGATAAGGAAGAGCAGGGTCTTTAAGGGCATACTCGCAAGCGATAGAAAATTAAAAACTAGTACAGTCAAACTTCGATTTAACGCAGCACCTCAGTTCGTTCCCGCTAGGGTCGGAGAATTTTTTCCTCTCTTTTTTGAAGGCTTTCTTATTTCTTTTTTCACAGTCTGGTTTTAATATAGCAATAAATTTCAAATTAAACGATCGTTTTAAAAAAGTTTTCCATTTAAAAAACAAAACTCGATATAACATACCACCTTTTGAAAGCAGTGAGTTTTTTGTTTTTTAAATGGCAAAAACTGTTTAGTTTTTGAAAACGATCGACAAAATCGAACTCACGATATTTGCGACAGACTGTCAAAACAGAACTAGCAAAAATATTCAGAATCGGTGGTAAAAAAATCGTTGGACCGAGAAGGGAACGAACTTTTGGGGTGGCGTTATATCGGAGGCTTGACTGTACTAGTTCAACTACAAAAAGAATTATTTGGAAATGCAAATTTTTGAGTACTGCTTTTGGTGATAAGTGATAAAAAGCACTGTCATTGATTAATAGGAGAAAATAGCATCAGTGGCTCAGTGATTTAGTGTAAAGCGGCGGTGGACTGTGTTTAATTATTAAATTGGGGCTGATTTTAGTAATGCTTGTATGCATTTTTTTCTATTTATTTAGTATAGCAGCAGTAAGGTTACAATGTAAGTCAAAAAATGTTGGCTGAAACCTCAAGAATTTTAGGGGTTTCACGGTCGCGGAAGCGTCTTGACAAAAATTCTAAAAGTGGCCGAATTTTTCGCCACACCCTGTACTAACCTATATTTTAACTGTTCATTACAAAACTATGAACACTATCAGTAATAATGTTTTGGCAAAACTAAATTTAACAGACAAAAGTTGAGCCTCAAGAACCGCTTTACAGTTGCCTTTCTGTGTCAAAGAAAAAGGTGTTTACATGATATAACTTTTTGTGTAAGATATTCGTTCAAAACATGGCTTGAGTATAGAATTTCTCCACGCAGAGCGCTTAGATGGAGGAGATAAACCATGTGGTGATTCTCGACCCCGATTTCATCGAAAAAAAAGACTGCTCACAGTCCCCACCGCCGCTTTACCCACTTAAATCACTGAGCCCACTGACTATTTTTCTCCTATTAATCAAAGTGACAGTGCTTTTATCACTTCACCAAAGGATACTCAAAAAATTTTGCATTTCCAAATAATTTCTTTTTTATTGAACGTAGTACATTTCAAGCCTCGATATAACGCCACCCAAAAGTTCGTTCCCTTCTCGGGTCCAACGATTTTTTTACCCGATTTTCTTGAAATTTTTGCTAGTTTCTGTTTTTTGACAGTCTGTTCGCAATATCGTTTGTAGAGATTCCGATTTTTTGTCGATCGTTTTTCAAAAACTAAAACAGTTTTTGGCCATTTAAAAACAAAAAACTCACCTGCTTGGCAAAAAGGGTGGTGTTTTTATCAGGTTTTGTTTTTTTAAATGGAAAAACTTTTTTTAAAACGATCGTTTAATTGAAATTTATTGCGATATTTAAAACCAGACTGTGAAAAAGAAATAAGAAAGCCTTCAAAGAGCAAGAGAGGAAAAAAAAAGTTCCGGACCCCTTAGGCGGGAACGAACTTGAGGTGCTGGCTTAAATCAGTTTTTGACTGTACTAGTTTTTTTTGAAATGGTTTTAATCGCTTGCGGAGTATGCCCTTTAAAAGCGAATTTTGGGTTTTGGGCACTTTTGGGTTTTACGAATTAGAATGGTCCCGCGCGAATTCAAAAATTTCCAAATTTGCTGTGCTTATCAAGATTTCATGGTCTTTTAAACATCCCCCCTAAAAAAAAGCTACTCGGTGTGGTAAATTGAGTTAAGTTTGCCAAATTTTTCTTACGAAATAATACTTCGATAAGCACTTGATTAACATCTTTGTTTACTTTTAAATTTTACAAAAATACGAACCAAAAGAATGTCTAGTCTGCCATTATAAATGTCCGAAAACATCGAAAGGGTGAAAAAAATCCAAAAAGTTATGAAAAAATAACGAAAAAGCATAAAAAATAACAAAAAAACAAAAATGCGTAAATTCGCTTCTTTTACAGACCATGGTTGACGCAGCGGATCTGAAATTCGAAGTGGCGGGGACACTTTTTTATTCCAAAAAATATTCAACAATTAATTTTAACCATTGTTTTAGTTAGCATTCTTAAAATTTTTCTTTACCATCTAACTAGTCGAGCCAAACGTTGCTTGACATTGCGAGATCGGACGACTTATCCTACTTTCACATATTCAGTTCATAGATATTCTTGAACTGACACATACAATGCTAATTTTTAAATGAAAATAAAAAAATAATTTACAACAAACATTTCAGAGTAAAAAAGTGTCCTCCGCCAATTCAAATTTCGGAAATACCGCTGCGTCCAAAAACCATGGTCCTTGGGAAGTAGTGTTTTCTTAGAAGATCTCATCTTGATCTTTTGAATTAAGAATGTTCAATTTTACCATAGAAAGAACATGTCCACACGGAACTTTGGCTTGTTCTGCGCAAAACTGAGGTATCCTTTAAGACAGTGCTGACAGCATCGTAAGCTATCACATAGATATCAAGCCAAAAAGTAAGTAGCTTTTAGAAGCATTTATAAAAGTTTTAAATTTTTACAATGATTAAACTTTGCAATATTAAATTAAATTTGTTCTTATAAATTTTCAAGTATTTATATACACTTGAGAAAAAAAAGAAGAAGAAATTATTTATACAGTTTATATATTTAATCATATTTAAAAACGTGGTTGAAAAGAGGAGTTAAAAATATTTTTAGCCTCTTGTTATGGCAGCAGACGTAAGCGGAAAAGGTAAGAAAAAAGACACTCACTTGCAAAAGAGGAATACAGCGGTGTCATTAAATAACATGGAAAATTTGTGTAAAAATACGAGAGCTGCCCAAAAATTCATACATGCAATAATAATATCTCATCTGATCTTTTTGAATAAAATTTGTTAATAAAAGCTTTATGGGTTTTCCTCTATTAAGACAAAAATGCCTCATGCAGTTTCTTGGTCAGGCGTTTTATCTCCCAAAAATTTCAGGTCAGGGTTTCAGGGGCTGTCCAAAAATTTCAGGGCGGGTCAAGGTGCTGCGTCAAAATTCAGGGTTCAATGTTTTTGCTTTCTTTTGTGACTGCTGCTTTCTTCATAGTTTTAGCTCGTTGGCGAATATTTGTTAATTTTGCATGCGTTAAAAAGAGTTTTGGTGATTCTTATTTGACATCTTGATCATTTTTTCACACTCATCGCACATTGCTTCCGGCGGCCAATAGTTTCGTAAAAAGTCGAATATACCAAATATAAAATCATCTAAAATTTATAGACTGATAAAGTAAATTTTTTAAACAATTATGAGTGTTAAATTAGAACAGAAATCGAGTAAAAATAGCAAATTGAACAAAGAACAATCTATTATCGATAACACGGCACCTTCTGTGGACCTCCTGGGCGTGCCGGTTTATTCGGAGTAATTTAATTTACTGGACCGGACTTTAGGGTCTTGTTTATTCAAAGTAAAGCTTTATGGGGTTCTTTGTGGCCGACCAGTTTCGCCCAGATTGCCTGTTTACTGGTGGTTTATTGAGGTACCGGATGTCGGAAGTGGAATAATAAAAGTAATAAAAAGATAAAAAGTGTTGATCATAACCGGTATTTTGTTCAATTGATTTGAACCGATTTCCCGGAGGGAGGTTGAACAAAGACCCGACACAGTCGTTTAAAGAGAAACTACGGTTAAGTACTCAAAAAACTGATCAGACACACAGATTTCGGCGGTTGAATTTGAAAGACCACTTCTGGAAAATTTCACTTCAGGATTTGCCAATTTCGGGTCAAAGTTTAGAGTTTTTAAAACCACCGGAGCGGGTTTCGGGTCAGGGTATTTTTTTTGCTAAAAATCAGTAGCGCCGTGATCAGAGCCCTGACTGACCTTTTCTCCTGTCTCTAATATATATAATTAGATATATTTACGAACCATGGTTTAGATGACACCCTGTATATCAATAGTAGGAATTTCCTACGCAAGTGAAGACATGATTCAACCAAAACAAGCTGGTCATCCTTTTTTGAGCTGTAATGAATCCTTGCACAAATCCACCGTTTTTCTTGGCTGGATTGAACGGAGTTCTCGGCGTTTGGATACCCGCTAATAGTTCGGGCCCCCATTCACGCTGTTCGGCGTACCCGCTGGTATTTTTGAGCCCTATTCACGTGGTATGAGAAAAGTTTAGAAAGGAAGAGGCAAAATGGTGGCGGCAGGATCGAACCTGCAGCTTTCAGTTTGCCGGGCTGATGTGCGACCATTACACTAGGCCACCTCTTCCTTCTTTCCTAGAGCTTATGTATATCTGCTCTCTACAATGGGGTACCGCTGGTGGTTCGGGCCTCAATACTACAATGTTCGGTTAGCCGACGGTGGTTCGGGCTCATTTATGTGGTTTGGGTAGCCGCTAGTAGTTTGGACCATTCACGTGGTCCGAATACCCGCTTGTGTTCCACTAGCGGGTACCCGAACCACGTAAATGGGGCTCGAATCTCCAGCGGGTAGCGAAACTACTTAAATACGGCTTTTATCACCAGTGGGTACCACGAACAATTATATATGAGGCCCAACCACCAGCAGGTGCCCGAACCACGTGAATGGTGCAAGTACAACCAAGCAGGTACCTGAACCATGTATATGAGACGCGAACCACCAGCGTTGCCCCCAAACGCTTACGAATCACTGGGATACAGCCAAGCAATGAACCTGATACCCAAACAATGTGGAAACACCCTAACCACTAACGTGGGCCCTAAACCATGCACAGAAGCTGGGACAATGCGGCATCTGCACATAGCCGCTTCTAGTCAAACTTACTATCTCTGAGAATTCTCAATTTCTTATGGTAAAAAAATATAAAAAATATTTTCGCTAAAAAGATCACTTACTTAGTTACTTATTTATCTTTTCGGCACCCGGCGCCAAAATAATTTTGCGTGAAACTATGGATGTCCCCAATCTCAATTTTCATTGTGCACACATTCCGACAAGTTTATTATAAAAATATTTTTTTTTCGTAGAATTTCGTAAATTTCAAAGGTCGAAACTGAAAAATGCCGTCTTTTAGCTAAAAAGTGCCGTCTTTTTTGACTTTAGAAAGAAAACTTGTAAAAAAGAAAGTAATCTAAATAATTTTTTCAAAGTGATGTCAAAGTGACATCATGAGGTAGCACTCCACCTCTATTTTCTAGCGGCGTATCATTTGTTGCAACATCTTTGCAAATTTATCACAAAAATTTCAAAATGTAAAGCAAGTCGGACTTATATACAGTCGACTCTCTACATAACGACTCTCTATATAACGTCCCTCTCCTCATAACGTCCCAGTGAAACTGGTTTGGTTGGTCTAAACTAAATACTCGAACAACTGCCTCTCTATATAGCGACTCTCTACATAACGTCCCCTCTACATAACGTCCCAATTTGGCTGGAACACTGCTTAAAAGACGCCTCTCCATATAACGTCTTTTCGAAAAAAATTAAAATTGAAAGCGTCTCGACAAGAAAATAACTCATTTTTTGCTTCATATATGTTCAGTTTGGTCAGCTTTCAAAAATTTGCTGTTTTAGAGATCACAAAGTGATCTCTACAAGGTGCTGCGCTTCCTTCACCGTTCCTGGTCGAATGTCAAGCCGGAAACTATAGCCAACTGTTTCCGAAAAGCCAAATTTATCAAGGATTCGGAAGTAGGCCTTTATTTTTCACAAAAAAGATTTTCTGTGTTTTAAGCAAGGCGCTGGTAGTCGAGAGAATCAGGAAAACGCTGTGATCGAGTTAGAACAAAAAGGCGCTTGCGGGAATTAAGTACACTCTAGGAGGAAATGCAGGCACTGGCTTTGATGGAAGGCGCATTAAATGACTACTTATTGGTTGACCACCAACTCGTTACTGGTGGAGCTTTTACTCTTGCCGAATTGTAGCGGATGTTTTAAGCGGAAGTGGAAGATTTTTTTCGCTTTGCTCGCTCTTGAATGGGTTAAAGGTTTAGTGAAACTGAATTAATGAAGATCGACCAAGTTTCAGAGCGCCAGTCAATACACGAGAAGCAATTGAAGCTTTGAAAATTCTCCAGCGATGCGCCGACGAAAATGCCATTGTTGAGTCCAGCTGCTGTGCGATAAAGTGGATGATTTGCTTGCCAAATAACGCATGAAGAACTGAAGCAGAAGAATATTTTCTACTTATTTCACGCCCATCCGATCGTTTGTTCGGGTGCTATTTATTGTTGAAATCAACAGTTTTTTTGAAAAACTCTCTAACATAACGTCTGGTGAGCGATATATAGGCGAGTGCCTCTTTACATAACGACTCTCTATATAACGTCCTCTTTCATAACGTCCGTTTTGGCCGGTCCATTGAAAGACGTTATGTAGAGAGTCGACTGTACCTTTACCTTCTTGTGCCATGTATTGCAAAGCTGTTGCAACAAATGATACGCCGTTAGAAATAGAGTTGCAGGGCTTATGATGTTATTAACTGTGAAAAACAATTGTTTAGATATCTATCTTATTTCAAGTTTTCTTTCTAAAGTGAAAAAAGCAAATTTTTAGCTAAAGCTAAGTACTCAATGGAGCCGCACCCCGCACTCCGCACTCCGCGCAAATCTTCACTCCCGCGGTGCGGCACCAGCGTGTACACAATAAGGCGACACATTTTTGCGACACATTCGCACTCCGCGCTCTTTCATTCTGAGTGAGGCGATTTTTTATTCCGAGTGCGGCGCATCATCGTAGTTTCATTTTCTTATGCTCTTTTCGGCGGTCAAATTATTTTTGAGTACAACTTTTCCGCTTGTGCATCCTGATTGAAACTTTTTAAGACTAAGGCTTAATTTTTGGAAAATGGGAAATTTTTCAAAGGAACACAGAAAACCACCCTATCTCACTAAAATCATGTGCTGAACACAGTTTGTTAATACCACAATAGTGATTTCACTAGCCACGACACCTATAATAGGGCAGATACTTATTCCGAGGGAGGATCTGCCTAGAAATCCGAAAATATCAGTTTTATATGGGATTGCAAACCATGATTTTTTCAATTTTGGTGACTCAAACTATGAAACCTAGGATAGGTACCCATGCTCAGGTGGATATCAAGCTGGATGGCCTAAAAAATGAAATTTTAGCCAATTTTTTTACGTTTTTTCATGCTCCAAAAACTGTTTTCTGGACTAATTCGGACATGCTGAAGATGGTTTGATAGTATTAAATGCTGTTTTGTAGGTATTTTTTTAGTTTTGGGCAATAATTAATTTCGCTAAAATCAATTATTGCCTGAAACTCAAAAAATACTAGAGAAAACGGCATTTTACCTCTATCAAACCATCTTCAGGGTGCCCGAATCAGTCCAGAAAACAGGTTTGAAACTCAAAAATGTGAAAAAAAATTTTGATCCAAGTGGACGACCACTTGGTTTTAATGGTCCAGACTCTAGAGAAGGTGCCAGGTGGTTACCCTGCTCACCCTGAGTCTTACTGGTCTTCACAGAATAGTTTATAATTGTTATTCAAGAAACAATAATGTCTGTTACCACCCAGGATTTGAGCCTGCAACCTCAAAAAGCGTCCTGAGAATCCATGCACCAAACCAAGTGGTCGACCACTTGGATCAAAAAAATTTTTACGTTTTCGGGTTACAAAACAATTTTTCTGCACTAATTCGATCATGCTGAAGATGGTTTGACAGTGGTAAATTTACGTTTGTCAAGAAATTTTGATTTATCGCTAACGATTGAATTTGATAAATCAAGAATTAGCAATAACTTAAAAATTTCTCGACGCTACTCGGTAATACCCCCCACCCCAAAAATCGGACCTACTCGGTTATACCCCCCCCAAAAATCAAGATTTTTAGGAGTGGTCAAAACACATTTTAAGCAATAATTTCGCCATAAAAGGTCCAGAAAAGCAATTTAAAAGGGATTATGGGCTGTATTGGGAGGGGAAGGGAATAATACAGGGGCCACTTTTTTTAGCTGCTTTACCATGTTTTCAACTCGGGCCGTGGCAAAAATAGACTTTATATGCATTTTATGATCAAGTGTACTTCTCGAATCATGTCTAAGGTAAGTGCTGCGCGCATCTCTAACTCTCAAGCCCCCTGCGCCCCGAAGGGGGCGCAGGGGCTTGAGAGTATTCCCGAGTAGCACTTTTTTGGGGGGGGGGGGTATAACCGAGTAGCGCCAATTTCTCGATAAAATGTGATTTTACCACTGTCAAACCATCTTCAGCATGCTCGAATCAGTGCAGAAAAATTGTTTTGTAACCTGAAAACGTAAAAAAAAATTTGATCCAAGTGGTCGACCACTTGGTTTGCTACTACCTGGTCTAAATTGGGGAGAGGTTGCCGTCACCGAGGTTACTGGTTCGAGCCTCACTAAGTGTTAACTTTATTTTTTACTTCCATTTTTAGGCCATCCAGGTGGACAGCCACCTGACCGTAAGTACCTACCCACGAATTGGGGTTAGGGTGGGGATATCCAAGTGGACCACCCGAAAATTCAGGAGTCGATTAGACTTATTAACAATTTTTATTCATACTTATTTTAGCCGATTACGTATTTGTAGCCTGATTACTGAGGTCGCGGGACAGAAAAATTGACTTAATCGACTTTTGATGTAAAAAATATTCATGGAAAATTTTCCACTTTCCACGGAAAATTTACCTCGATTCATGGTCTTGGGTTTTTCTCGGGGTGGTTTCAGCAGTTGGGATGGTATGAGGTAATTCACGGATGGCCTAAAAAATCTGGGATGGTTTAGGATGGTTCAGACCCAATCTAAAAAATTTCGAAAAACTTAAAAATCTGTTTGAAAAAAGTTTCATTTTGGGGAAATGTTTATACCCCTAATTGGGACCACAGAGGTTCGATGAAGACCACTGATAGTATAACTACTGAGGGTGTAACGCCTATTAGTATCAGTGAGAAGAATTTCGCCAGAACAAAACCATACAAAGCTTTTCTGCCTTTATCAAAAAAAATTTTTTAGCAAATGTGCCTTTAGCGAAAAAACCGCCCTGAAGCACAATTGTCAGCTCTATTACTGATGTATCAAGAAATTTATACATTTTGAGCGGCTATAAGTTTTTTCTAGGATGAATTCCGAAATTCTATGAATGTCAATCAACTCAGAAAAGAAATACATTTTTTGGCATATATCACGTGCGAAAAAATATCCGACTAAATTCTGACAATGCAAAAAGATGCATTAAAAAATTGAGTGCGGCGGTGCGGATTTGCACCCGCACTCGAACTCCTCACTTTCTCACTCCCGCGCCGAGGAGGCAAAACCTCATTGGGTACAGTCGAGTGCCGCACTGCGCTGGTGCCGCTCTTAGTGCGGGAGTGCGTAGGTGCGGATCCAGTGTGTACTCAATGAGCTCTGCACCCTCAGATCTGCACCCTCACCCCCTCATTGGGTAAGCACCTTAAAAGACGCCACTTTTCAGTCAAAAAACGGCATTTTTTGGTTTTGGCCGATTTCATATACTTTTTCTTAGTATTTGTTGAAAAAAATATTACGGATGTAGCTTATTCCACTTGTTCATAAAACCTTCGAATTTTTTTGTATACAGCTTCTTCTAAACAAGTTGAAAAGTTTTAGGAATTTTTTAGTGAATGATGACAATATTGCTAGAAGACATTAAGCAGGAACTGAACATTATTTAGATAAAATAATCTTTCCTAGACTTTTACTAAAATTAATGACATACTCAAAGAGACCAAATTGATTCGTTTATACTTGCAGGTCTTTTTTAATTTGCCGTGTTTTTACTATACAGGGTTTATTATTTGCTTTGCCTATCTGATAAATATTTTGACTAGACAAAAAGGTGATTCACTCCTCAATCGATAGATTATGATCAGTCTTGTAAACAGCGCCGGCGCTTGCGCCGGCGCCCGACGGCGATTTTTCGCCGCCGACCCGGCGCTCGGCGCCGACGGCGGCGGCGAAAAAAATATAGCCGGCGCTCGGCGCCAGCGCCGACGGCACTTTCCAAAGAAAATAAATAAGGATACGATGCTGTTTTAGGAAGAAAATAATGAGATATGTTAATAACATTTAATCGACTTAGCTTTTACTACAAATATGCTTTTAGGCATATCCTCAACTCTATAAGATGGCTATGTATATTTTACCAATTCCCAGGGGCACTTCTGCAGTGAAAAGCTTATTTTTATTTTTTTCATTTTTACCTTTAACACTATTGGACACAAAGGAAGGACCAGCCCAAATTATTGAAGAGAAAAGCGCTTACGAAAACTTTATTCAAATTCGATGTGTATTTATGGAAGACGAAGACTTCACTGAATGGCTCGAAAACTGCGAGATGACAATCAATGCGCAGATCCCAAAGATTGAACCAGAGAGCAAGCTGAACGAGTTGAAACTCAGGCTGAAAGGAGCAGCAAAGAGCAGCCAAATCGCGCCTGGCTGATGTGACATCAAATAAAAAAAATTAATTTTCAACAACCTTCTATTTTGGCACCACAGCGGCAAAAACGCATATAAATTTTGAATATAATGATGCCGGCGTCCGGCGGCGTTTTTCGCCGCCGTCGGCGCTCGGCGGTTAAAAAAATGGAGCCGGCGCTCGGCGGCGAAAAATTCCCACACCTTTTTACTTAATTCCCACACCTTTTTCTGAAATCGCTAATTTATGTTCGAAATTCTCTTCTGGGGTGTCCTATTATAGTAAATCGAGGTCGCTGAGCACGAATATGCCCTCAAAATTACATTGTCCAATGTTCCAAATTATTTCGAGTTTGGCTGGATTGGTCAATCTACCCATTTTAATCGATTGAACTGGCTTTATTGGTCAATCTATCCATATGAATCGATTGCATATTCGTGCTCAGCGACCTCGATTTACTATAGTAGGACACCCCAGAAGAGAATTTCGAACAAGAGAATGTGGTTCAACAAAAACCTGTAAATTAGTATAGCAACGACTATCTATTGCCATTTTGTCAGTTAATGCATAATTTTTATAAATAACAAGGTGTTGAAAAATTTTTGATCAAAAACATTCAAAACACACATTCAGTAATTATGGAGCAGACCTTATTACCTCAACTTTTTCATAATTTTTAGAATTGGACTCATTTAGAAGAACATCTTATTCTGAGTAGGTCTACTCAGGTATTTTGCTATTAGCATTGTAATTCTTCCATACTGTCATTTCAAGGGTTTTTAAGGGTTTGCTTCAATATATTGGCGCCCAGTCCTGGTCCCTACTAATTGCTTTTTAAAACGTTACAAAAATGCATGTGAAATTTATCGAAATGGTATGTAAGTATTGAATAAATCATTAGCTCAGGTAGCTACCATATGTTTTTTGTTAGGTATTTTTCTATTGGCATTGTAATTCTTTCATACTGTCATTTCAAGACTATGCTACAAATGCAATATCTATGGAATTGTAAGTTTTACAATGTCATAATATGCCATAGTATGCTCGTAAAATAACATTGAAAAATTCAATTACAGGGCTCTCTCAAGTATTTTGCTATTAGCATTTTAATGATTCCATAGTGTTATTTCAAGCCTATGCTCGAACGTGAGCTGACGGTCACCATCTAGCATCGTTTCTTTTGGATTTTCTGCTGGTAATTACAGCATGAAGCGATTATATAAGCCAGAATTGTATACCAGGGTTGCAGCCGACTTTTTGAAAAAAAATCAGAACCAGATATCAGATATCAAAAAAGTCAGATAACAGGGCTGTAATCGATTTTTGACATCCAGCTCTATTTTTGGTCATAACTTTTCTATATTAGACTGTTCAAAAAATCTGATTACCCAGTTATGTTCACTGATGCATTAGCTATCTTACACACATACGAACATCCGGGGTCGTTATAGAAAAAACATGCTTAATTTTAAAAACATCCGGATGTCATAAGCGGATGTTTTTTTGACATCCGGATGTTTTTAAAATTAAGCATGTTTTTTCTATAACGACCCCGGATGTTCGTATGTGTGTAAGATAGCTAATGCATCAGTGAACATAACTGGGTAATCAGATTTTTTGAACAGTCTAATATAGAAAAGTTATGACCAAAAATAGAGCTGGATGTCAAAAATCGATTTACAGCCCTGTCAGATAATCAGATATCAGAAAACTCGTCAGAAGTATCAACTATATAATTTTTAGTATATGTATATGCTTAGCAATCATATATATATTTTTTGGGACGAACTTAAATATTATTCTCGAACCACAAGAAAGATTTGAGTTTTTTTAACATACGTTAGTAAAGCATCAAAACCTTTGAAGGTAAAATTTCCTATTAATGGAAAGCAGGCTATTATGATGGAAAAGTTTTCTGTCTTAAAACGTACGTCAGAACAGACTCCAACTTTTTTTATACTTTTCCATACATCAAACCGCGTTATAGTGGCCTTCTGGTATAGTAGCCACTCCAATAAAGTGGCCCCTTGAGCAAGATGACTAAAGTACTAGCTTTAGGTTTTTGAAAATTTTGCCACCTTTTTGAAAATTTAAAACTGGCACTTTTGTCCAGATCTTGTTAAAATACCACATTTTTAGAAAGTTTTATCTTAAATGCCACCCTTTGGAAAAAATTTGCCACCTTTTTTGTAATTCGAGTCAGTCACCCGCCCCTGAGATCGATTTGGTTGGTTAAATCTAAAATCTAGACAAGTGAATCGCCGCTCACCTCCGCCTCCTTAATGTAGTGGCTGCGTCAATATATTGGCGCCCAGTCCTGGTCCTAATAATTGCAAGACCCCAATATGGTGGCCTTTATCAAAAATGACGGGGTTTTCTGAATAAAATGAACGGCAGAATCATAATCTTGAAGGAAGATTTTGATATTGGAGACTATATTAACTAATAAATTGGCGAAACATTTAAAAAAATATGACAAAGAAGTGTGAGACGCGAAGCGAGAACGAACTCGAGGGGATACCAGCTTACAAGGGTGAACTGTAAGTTAAACCTCGATATAGGATCCCCCTGAAAATCGCACTTTTCTGATGCGGGGAGGGAGCGATAGAGGATATTTACTGGGCCAATTATACTTAGGACGAACAGCCGTTTATCTTGAGTCAGTTTTGGTAACTGTACGTAAATAACTTTTCAAAATGTGTTATGCAGCTGACTTTTTTGAAAAAAATCAGAACCAGATATCAGATGTCGAAAAAAGTCAGATAATCAGATATGAGAAAACCAGATATCAGATATCGGCTGCAACCCTGGTATATACGATTTATTACTTAGTTTAATGCAGTTTTTTGCCTGATTCACCCATTTACTATTTTTTGATCCACATTGAAGGACGTACTTTCAGTAATTTATTCAAATTTTGGCTAAATGGTGGAGTTTTGCATAGCTATACCTATTTTTCAAAAATTTTTTTTGATATAGGAGGTTATATAAGAGGAAGGTGCTTATATTCCTCAAATACCCCCATGGGGTATCTGAGATATTAGAGGCGGGGTATTAGATTTTGCACCAGGATGTGCTCTTAGGACAATCAGGCATTCTAGTGTTAAATCGAGTGCTCGTCAAATCGAAGTTGACTGTATTGCCCTTTTTCTATTCTTAAACGTTGTGTTAGATTTTTTCAATCAAGACAAAAAAGACTAAAATCTTAAATAGAGCTAGTATATTAATTTTTTATTTCAGATTTAATGCTTTTTTCCCGCATTTTGGCTTTAATGAATATTCATAAATATATATATATATATGAATTGATAAGCATTTGGAAAAGTGTACAGGGTGGCGCAATAACACTATCGAAAAACCATTGTTTTTCGAATTACTTTATTAATTTTTTATCTTCTCACTCTATTATCTTTCTGGTTTATGTTAGGGCGCAGAGTAGCAAGCCTCGCTAATTCGAGACCCAGGGGCTGTTAGCACTGCATTTGGGGTGCACAAGACCGTTAGAATTTTTCGTTTTCATTAAAGGACCATGAACTTGATAAGCACAGCAATTTTGAAATTTTGAATTCGCGCGGGACCACCCTAATTTTTGTCAATAATATTTTCGAATTGTTTTTCGTTTGCATGTGAATTTTTTTTTAAATATAGAACGTTTTACTAGTCGAGCCCAACATTGCTCAACATGGCCAGATCGGACAACTTATCCTACTTTCACTGCACCATAACTACTTATATACCGTATTTTCTCTAATAGCTCACCCGGGTGAGTTATTTTTCAACCCCTTGAAAATCGGAAAATTTTGAGATCGATCTTGAGATTTCTGGGTGCTCAACCAAAATCTAAAAAGTGGAATCGATAGAGCTCATGAGAGTTAAGAAAATGCAATAAACAATGATGTAAAATATTTGCTTAGGTCTGAGATATAGGTCCTCAAAGTAGAGGGGGGTGAGTTAATAGAGACGGGTGAGCTATTAGAGAAAATACGGTAAGTTAAAAGTTAATAATTTAATCATAAATGCAATTAAAATTTCCAGTGCACACAAAAAAATTAATTTTAAAACATTATGGACAAAATTAGGGTGGCCCCGCGCGAATTCGAATTAGGCAAATTGTTGTGCTTATCAAGTTTCATGGTCCTTTAAAGAATCTCCAAGAAGCACACATTTCAAGTCACTCGATTTTTGGATGTCCCATTTTTCAACATGTCACATTTTCGCGTATTTAGCTTACTAAGCTGAACAAAAATAAAGTGAAATATTTTTGAAAATGGTCGGCTTTTTTTTGAGAAAAACAGGATTTTAGAGCAAGATTTGCCAAAACTAGCTGTGATGATCTTTGGAAAAAAATTTTTTTTTCGTGTTTTCATACATTTTTGGGGATTTCGTGCTTGGCACGCTATATTTGCTTACGAAAATGCTCCTTGAACTCAAACTCACTCTCAAATTGAAAGGTCGGCGTTAGTAGCGAATAACTCCGCTGAAAATTTGAGTCTCCCAAATCGCCATAACTATCTTTTGGAACAACAAGTTTAGGCTCAGGACTTAGGCTGAGGGATAGTCCAGCGTACTAAAAAATAGCTTATGTACTTTTTCCGCAGTCTGGGACATATATTCGATAATTTTTTCATATGGTTTCATGAGGAAAATTTTTTAGGGAGAGGGGTATTCACTATTATGGTCAATAATTATAAGGTTAATCATTTTTTGTAGCAAAAATACTCTTTTTTGTGGCTAATTTTCATTTTGCTTGGTTTTACTAAATTTTGTTATCTTTTTCAAAAGTGATGACACCATCATGTAGCAATAAAAAATAATTTGCTTCATACTTTTAATTTTCTGTACCAAATTTGCGAAGACGTTGTGATAAACAATACCTCATTAGAAATTAGAGTCGTAGAGCTACATCATTTTTGAAAAAAGATAAGAAAATTTAGTGAAACCAAGCGAAATGAAAATTAGAAAAAAAATGTTTAAGCTAATTCTAATTTATAGAACGAATATTTGAATTGTCAGAAATGAATTTTTTTCAATTATTAGGTGGTCGCTAAAGGCTGGGAAAGATAATGGTAGATCGAAATTGTAACAAATTCGGGATTTCATTGATACGTGAAACACTTTGTTTTTGCGCCACCCTGTATATTAAGCAAAGTTTTTTTTATATATTTTTCTCTTTCAAGTGTCTATAAATATTAAAGAACTGTTAAAATATTTGTATTTTCTAAATATCTTTTTACTAAAAAAACTCAATAACTTTTTAGAAATGTTTCTTAAGCTATTCATTTTGTGCTCCTTGTCCGTTTTAATAACTAGCAATCCACACTGCGACCGCTGTCTTAAAGGAATAACCTCAGTTTGCGCAGAACAAGCCAAAGTTCCATGTGGCCATGTTCTTTCCATGGTAGATATTTTAAAAAAATCATAAAACGTATAAGAATAAAAAAAATTAAATGCCGTAATAGGCTAGGAAAGAAACATTCTAAAGAGGCAATAAGCTGTCTCAAAATTTAAATTAGAGGGCCATAAGTAAATATAGTCAATAAAAACATAAAGACTAAGTCGAATCATAGTAGCTCTAATGATTCCGCTATTAAAGATTATCTTTTTCAATAAGAACTTTTCTGTCCTAATCAAAATCTTTCTAATAATTTTTCTTTTAAATTAGGGGGCAAAACTTTCTTTTGTCACAAATTTGAAATGTCACAGATTCACTTTTTTCTGTCAGAGATTTACTTATTTGTGTTTGCAGATTTAGCCGAAACCAAAGGGAAAACTAAGCATTTTCAAAATTGGCAAAAATTTTTTCTCGATCTGGCCTAATATATTTCCTATGATGTTTCTACCACGGTTTGAGAAATTTTGTTAAAAAATTTTTTTCGTAAAATTTTCTTGCCTTGGGGACCAAGGTAGCCCAAAAATGTTTGGAACCTGAAATGTGATCTTGGTCACCAAAGACAAAAAGACAAAAATATTTTTGACAAAAATACTCAGAACAAGGTAATATTAGACTTAGAAAAAAATTCTGACCACTTTTGAAAAATGCTTGGTTCTTCTGTGGTTTTGGCTAAATCTGTAACAAAAATGAGTAAAAATTTTATAGAAAAAAGTGAATCTGTGACAAAAGAAGGTGTTGCCCTAAATTAAGACAAAAATTCTTTTATACAGTCGAGTCTTTCATTAAAATACACACAAAAGTTTGTTCGCGTTTTTTACCCCTTTTTTCAAAATTTTCGCCAGTTTTGTTTTGATAGCATAGTCCTAAATATTGCAAGGATTTCGAGGCAGGACTCCCTTATACGGTTCTCTCTCAAAAATGCCCGGCTTTTTTTACCTTTTCTACACATTTCTGACTCTAAACATACAAGATTTTGGGCATTTTTAGGAGAGAACCGTATAGATGGTTTAGCTGATTTCGATTTTGCCGACCGTTTTTGTAGAATACAATAACTTTGGCGTTATAAAAGGCGGACCGGGTCTCGAGTCCGGCCCTAAAAGGGTATATTCCGTGAATAACGGGGTTTAAACAATGTTTGAGCCTAGGTGTGAACAAAATTTTAGGGTGTATATTTATGAGAAACTCAACCGTCTTTATCTTTATAAATTATTACAGGGAATATGTGACGAGTTGTTCCTGGAGATAATGCCTGTGATGAAATATTCAATGGCGAAACCAGACATTTAATTGAGAGTGGAAATGCAACACCAATCAAAATTTGTCTAAATACTAAACACTGTCCTTAATGTAATCTTACATAAAAAGTTTTTTTGAACTGTTTGACAAAGTTTCATCGTCGAAAGGCAGAGACGGAATTTGTGACGAGCCAACTCTGGAGAGCTCAAACTCTGGAGAGCTCTCTTTGCGAAATTCCCTACCCAATAAGCGCTTTGTTTGTCCGGATGTCACGTTTGTTTCTAATTAGCGTATTTAAAGAATTTTATAGTATCTAAAGTATTTCAATAACAAAAAAAACGTTAGCGGTATTTAAAATATAGAGTTAGGTTCAAATTTTTAAATTAATTTCAGAAGTGACCAAGTCAAAAAATGAGCAAAAACCATAAGAAAGACCAACACAAAAATGACCAAAACCACATGGTGACAAAGGCAATTTTTTTCGAAAAATGTCCTTCTCAAATGTTTTTACCCTTTCTATCATTTTTAGGCCCCGAAACATATTTTACGGATTTTTCACTTATTTAAAAATAGTGTTTAAACGACTCCTAAGTAATTTTTATATGCTTGAACGATAAAAAAAGTTATTTTCTAACATTTTTCTACACAAAAATGGATTTTTTGAAAAAAAAAATTGACCAAAATTTCACTTTTTGCCTTGGGGGACCAAGGTGAATTACTTTGATTAAGGTATTCTACCCAGTTTTGGTCATTGGAGCTAAGCAAAAGGAATCTCTTTATGCATTTTTGATTAAGAGTCTTGCTCGGAACCATGTCTAAGATGAGTGAGTGCGCGCATCTCTAACTCAAATTTTAAAATTTCACTCTGGCCGGGATTTTCAAAATTGACCCGGCGGGATTCCGGGACGGGATTTCGGGTCAAATTTTCGTCAAATGGGACGTGGTCCCGGCTGGACACCCATTACTAGGCTTGATCTTGGGACGGGAATCCTACGGGACTCCCGATTTAGGAATCCCGAAAATTTTTGAAAATCCTGATCCCAAATCCCACCGGGTCTTATTCCGAAAATCCCGGAAAAATCCCGAATTCAAATTTATTTTGTTTCAGTACGAAAATAGACTAATTTTTAAAGTGAACCTTATCATTTTTGCTTTTTGTTGCCATTTTTGTCGTCATTTGTGCTTAAAAAATATCAGTTAACACTCGGAAAGCCATGCGTAGTAATTGCTGCGTCGGAAGCAGAATTTCACGCTCTACACGATGGTACTTTTATTTTTTTATTTAGACATAAATGTGCCGAGATATTAATGATTTAAAATTGGTCGAAAACGGCCCTCCAAAAACAACAATTCGGTTGATTCATTCATGTGGTACTCACCCAAATTTATACTTTTTCTAGACGTTTAGCATCTTAAAGTGATGGGCATGAACAGGGCTATCGAATAGGTGCAAGCATCCAAGGCAGTAGTGGTGAAATCCTGGACATATATGCATTTATAGGCTAAAATCCAGATTTCTGAAATCACAATCCACTCACTAAAATTCTCATAACTTTTCTCAGTGACCACTTCCAACCATTTTCTCAGGCCTATCAGATAGCACAGCTTCAGGGCTACACAATGAGCACTAATAAGCCGTATGGTGAAGAAAAAAATATTGCCAAAAGTCGATTTCCACTTCAGGGATTGCTATCGTTCGGAATGCTAGATTTCAACCAAACATGAAGGAATGTAAAGGCAAAACAACGACAAAACCGAATATCATTTTTCCAGCCAAATACATATGCAACGTCACAAAACAACACAACTTATCTGCACTGATCGCATTTTTCTTCGTTTGTTTTGTGCTGATGCTTTCTGCAGTAATGTTTCTGACACCTGCTACAGCGTTTTCGACTCATTGCTTGGCAGACTTGGCAATAACCAGTGGCAGCGACAGGCTTCGGCAGATGTAGATGCTCATCTTCTCCCACACGGCTGCACTTGGTGCAAAGCACTAGCATCACGATGTGGTCTTCACAAGCAAGTTTCTCACATTTGCTGCAGCTGCGTACGCGGTCACCCCTTCCCACCTTATTGCAGATATGGCACCACTTTGGAGATTCTTTCGTGGTCGCATTCATTTTTGTTGTGAAGACTAAATTCAATGATAATAAATACGTTTGCATTTCTTCTCAAACCTGTCGTAGTGGCCTGATATCTGCGAAAAAGTTTTTGCAATCCAGTGTTCCGATTTTGCTCTTTCTGCTTTTTGTCCAGTCATCAATTGGTCTGCCAGCTTGTGGATGAGTTGTGTTGTTTTGTGACGTTGCATATGTATTTGGCTGGAAAAATGATATTCGGTTTGTCGTTGTTTTGCCTTTACATTCCTTCATGTTTGGTTGAAATCTAGCATTCCGAACGATAGCAATCCCTGAAGTGGAAATCGACTTTTGGCAATATTTTTTTCTTCACCATACGGCTTATTAGTGCTCATTGTGTAGCCCTGAAGCTGTGCTATCTGATAGGCCTGAGAAAATGGTTGGAAGTGGTCACTGAGAAAAGTTATGAGAATTTTAGTGAGTGGATTGTGATTTTCAGAAATCTGGATTTTAGCCTATAAATGCATATATGTCAGGATTTCACCACTACTGCCTTGGATGCTTGCACCTATTCGATAGCCCTGTTCATGCCCATCACTTTAAGATGCTAAACGTCTAGAAAAAGTATAAATTTGGGTGAGTACCACATGAATGAATCAACCGAATTGTTGTTTTTGGAGGGCCGTTTTCGACCAATTTTAAATCATTAATATCTCGGCACATTTATGTCTAAATAAAAAAATAAAAGTACCATCGTGTAGAGCGTGAAATTCTGCTTCCGACGCAGCAATTACTACGCATGGCTTTCCGAGTGTTAAAAGCATATTATCTGAAAGCTTGATTTTTATGGACTTAATATTTTGGGCTTAAACCCTCAGCTGTTGCCCAGACACACTAAACCAACTATCAGCGAGTAACCAGCTGGTTTTTTACGATTTTTATCCTATAAGCACTGGAATGTTCCGTCCAAAAAACTCTACGTTGATAACTTAAGAATTTCACGTATAAAGTACGAGAAATTCTACAGTTATCCAGGAGGTGAGTAAAACCTCGCTAGAACCTTTCTAATAGTTTCACAGCAGCGCGTAGCCCTGAAACTTGGCTTCTTATGAGCTATCAAACTTTGCTGAATGAATTTAGAAATGCAGAGATTTAAGCTCCATTCATACTCCCGCGGGACACGGGACACGGGACAATTTTTCAAACACGTTTTTTGTCTCTATCTCGGCTCCCAGCCATCATTTTTCACTACTTTTAATAGATCTACAAGGCAACAGACCATGCTCTACAACATAGGGATAACAGATTTGCTATGATCAGTATCGAAAACGGTTTTTAGGCTGTCCCGCAGGTCAATGTCCCGTGGGACAAATTCCTATATTTGTACCGCGGTACATTGACCTGCGGGACAGCCTAAAAACCGTTTTCGATACTGATCATAGCAAATCTGTTATCCCTATGTTGTAGAGCATGGTCTGTTGCCTTATAGATCTATTAAAAGTAGTGAAAAATGATGGCTGGGAGCCGAGATAGAGACAAAAACGTGTTTGAAAAATTGTCCCGTGTCCCGTGTCCCGCGGGAGTATGAATGGAGCTTTAAGGGTTTTGAAAAGCAAATTTTCTTGAAATTTTTTTTTAAACTCCGAAATCTCTGCATTTCTAAATTCATTCAGCAAAGTTTGATAGCTCATTAGAAAGACAAGATTCAGGGCTACGCGCTGGTTGTAAAAATATTAAAAAAGTTCTAGTGAAAAGTGACTAAAAATGGCAATACAGTCGAACCTGGATATAAGAGCACCCCTCGGGACCAGCCAAAGGTGCTCTTATATCAGGGATGCTCTTATATCGGGGGTGACTTTTAGTATAATAGCACCTCGCGGGACCAGACTAAGGTGCTCTTATATCGGGGTGCTCTTATATCAAGGTTCGACTGTATATACCGTATTTTCCCTATTAATTACCCCTTCTCTAATAATTACCCCTCTCTATTAATTACCCCCATAGGCACCCTATATCTCGGCTCAAAAAAATTATTTTGCAAATCTGTTTTTTGCGTTTTCTTAATCACCGCGAACTCAATTGATTCCACTTTTTAGATTTTGGTTGAGCACCCAAAAATCTCAAAAACGAAATTTTTTTCAGGGGTTGAAAAATAATTACCCCGGAGTAATTAATAGAAAAAATACGGTACTATTTTTCCATAGTTCCAGAAACTGAAGTAAAATGTCGCCATCAGAAAAGATTTTGGGCTTTTCCGATCTGCAAATGATTCAACCAGTGCAAACAACAATGGATGCAGTCGTTGGAGGTGGTGGACAGCAAGTCTCTGCTTCAACTGACAAATTTTTCGACAAGATTGACACTTTCCCTAAAACTGGCACTCTCCGGCAAAAGCGTAGAAGGGCCAACTACCGGATCTATGAATCGATCAATGAGCCAGAATTGGAGCAGCTGCCAGCAATCAAAGGTATTTTTCATTCAGCTTAATGTTTTCGAGTGTTTATTTCTCTACCGCAGATGCGACTTCCAAGGACCAAATCAAGCTAGCCAAGATGAAGCTAAGGCAGTGCCAGAGAATGTTCAACTTTTACGACCAGCAAGCACAGGTGCAGGGAAAGACGGTTTGTTCAGTTTGTTCAGCGGTTTAAAGTTTGCTGACTATTTCCAATTCAGATCAAATCAGTGGCGTTCAAAGAGCTTATCGACTACTTCAAACAGGTGGATGCCGCGCAAGATGGGCTATTTGGTGAAGCAATCCAGACTATTTCGAGGAATATCTTCCGTGTGCTGCCGCCAAGCGACGGTCCAGGATTAGATATGAAGAGGATGAGCCTGAATTCGAGGTGTCTTGGCCGCATCTTCAGCTTGCTTATGAATTGCTCATAGTTGTAATCGAGTCGTCCAGCTTCAAAAACACTGTCTGCCGCAAGTATCTAACCAACGAATTTCTCTTGCAAGTAAGCAGAATAAATTTTTTCGAATGATTCTATTATCCATATAATTCTAGTTCCTGCATCTGTTTGACTCGGAAGACCCAAGAGAAAGGGACTATTTGAAGATGTGTCTGCATAGGATCTACGCCAAATTCCTTTTCCTTCGTACCTTCATTCGGAACCAGATCAGCTACATCTTCTCACATTCGTCTATGAAACTGGTGCTCACAATGGTATTGACACTCTTCTGGAGATCGTTTATAGGTTGGTCATCTTGCAATTTTTTCAGTACTTGTATTTGGCTTAGATAATATAATAATATATAATATTTCATTTTGCCCGTAGAGTACTCGTTTCCGACTGTAGGATAGTTCCTCTGCGCTTAGGATACTTGTTTTTAGTCCGTAGATTTATCTTTTTTTTCCGTTGATTTAAAAATTTTGCGAAAATTCAAATTTTGTGGTCAAAAAATGACTTGGATTGCTCAGAATCCGACCCTAGAGTAGCCGAAAATCAATGAAAATGGGTTTTTGAGGGTGTACTAGAGTGTCAGTGAACTTTATGAGAAAATGCGATTCACGCATTAATATAGCCATCTGAATGGGCTGAATCGCTCAGAATTCTGCCCTTAACCATTCTCACAGCCTTAAATCACCTAAGGCATTTATTCAGAGTAGCTAGATAATGGTTTGAAGCAGTTCAGGATAATTAAGCCACGTGAAAGCCAAGTGTAAGTCACGGTGGCTGAGAATAGTTCAGGGTAGAATTCTGAGCGATATATCCCAACAGACGGCAATTCTGATGCGTGGATTGCATCTTCTCAAAAAGCTTACTCCCTCTTTAGTAAACTCCTGTTAAAACCTTTTACATTTGTTTTCGCCCACTCTAGGGTGGGTTTTTGAGCAATCCAAGTCATTTTCTGACCGCATAATTTAAATTTTCGCAAAAATTTCAAAATCTACGGGCAAAAACCAGTTCTGCCTGCAAATCCACCTGCCACGAAAGAATTTCTACCCTTTGGTTTATTTTAGTTACATCACTGGTTTTGCTCTTCCTCTCAAGCCAGAACATAAAGACTTCTGCCTGCGAATCCTCCTGCCCATGCACAAGCCAAATAGTCTGAGTCGTTATCATGACGTGGTATTTCTCAATGTTCTTATTTGTGATTCCACGAGTATATTTCTTAGCTTGCTCAGTGCGTGTTGGTGTTCTTCGACAAAGATGAATCCTTATTCTACCGGTTTTCCGTGGCCTGCTTAAGTTTGGCCAAAAAGCAGTAGCGAGAAAGAGGTTTTGTGTCATATTTTGTCATATTTGTATATATGCCGTGTCATATTTTATCACTCTCAGGTGCTGTTCTTGGCTGAACTCGAAGAGTTTCTCGTTGGGGTGGACTTGGATTGCTTCGAGAAAATTGCAGTTCCCATATACAAGCAGTTGGCGAAGTGCGTTGGGAGTTCTCAATTTCGGGTGATTTTTGTTTTCAGTCATCAAGCAATGCATTAATAATTTTTTAAGGTATCTGAGCGTGCTTTAGCATTCTGGAACAACGAATATTTCTTGTCGCTCATGGCGGAAACCAGTGAAGCAATGTTGCCAATATTGTTCCCAGCCGTGTACAAAATTAGCAATGATCATTGGAACCAAACCACAGCTGGACTTGCCGTGAATGCTCTGAAGAAGCTGATGGGGATTAACTCGTCACTATTCACTGATCTCCTCTTAAATTACCGACAGGTCCACGTAAAGTGAGAAATTTTATAGATTGGCTTGTAATTATCTATTTCAATCACCTGATTTTAGAAAGCAGTTTGAAGAGAAGCAGCGGAATGATCTTTGGAAGTTGTTGGACTTGCTAGCACTCTCGCCAGATGTGATAGGAGCAGCCACGCCATAGAAGTTGACATCATTTCTTCGACGCCGAACAATAAGCTTGTAGTGCAGGGAAGCCCGACGAATTCTCCAAGGGATTTGAAATTCTAGTCATGATCCGCTTGTCTATTCCACTTTATGTTTTGTCTTTACTCTAGCATTATTGTCTCGTAAAAAGAGTGATTGTGGTTAGCAGATGTTTCTGCTCGTTTTCCCGAAATAAATTGATCTCATATTGTGCTTTTATTTCGGGCTATATGTTTTGACTCTCTTCTGAGATCAGTATTTGTTTAAGCTATACGGAAAATGATAGATGAAACTTTGGGAAGCCTTTTTTGCCAAGAATATCCAATTTTAAAATACCGTGTTTCCTTTAATTTATCTATCCATCTCTGAAACTCGATAAAAATTCTAGAAATGACCCTTGGCCCAAGGTCAGCAAAAAAATCATGATAAGGTCAAATGTCCATATAAGATAACCCTTGGGAGCGGACCAGGTGTATTTTATATCGCGGTGTATCTTGTATCAAGACTAGAGTTGGGCAATGGTAATATTACCGGTCATAATCTAGATTATGACCGGCTAATGAAAAATCGGTCATATTCTTTTTCAACAAGCAGGAAATCGGGCTGGAGTTCGGTCCACCAACTCCTCCAAAAAAGGGTTCGAAACACTTTTTTTGTGTATTTCAGGGCCTGAAACGTGCAGAAAACATGTATTCAGGTGGAGGAAGACAATACTTTTCGCGTTGGGTGACCATGGTAGAGGGTACTGGATGGTAGTTGTATATGGAAAAGCATTTAAGTTTAGTTAATGCATGAAAGTATTTGAGGGTACTGATAAGGTTTGTTTAGGAGTGTAAAAAAGTCGGCGTTGAAGCAATTAAAGAGATTAATCGATAAAATTTCTTTATATGATAAAAAAGATTATGACCAGAATATGACCGAAAAAAAGATTATGACCGGTAATATTACCGCGAAAGATTATGACCGGTAATTAACCTAACTCTAATAAAGACCAATTTAAGGGTGTTAAATCATTATTGGGGGTCTTGGGACGGGCCTATGTATATCTTATATCGAGATGTGTCCTATATGGGGGTATCTTATGTCGAGACTCGACTGTATGGGTATCCAGGTGTTTTTAGAACTTTGAATGACCCGTCTATCACATTTCGGGGCAACTTGGGCACGCTCTGGAAGAATACGCAGCAAAAATGTCATCGAATTTTACCCAGATCTCAGTCAGGGTCCCTCCCTTGTCAGTAAAAACACACCAGACATGTCTATCTGTCACTATGCTTCCAGCTTGGTTCTTCAAACCTGTCAAAGAGAGAATAAACTCAGTCTCACCTGTGATCTAAGACTTGTATCTAATGCAGCTTTCGTGCTCTATCGCTTGATACTTTTATTTTTCTGGAAGATGTGCTATAACCTTTTGTGAAAATAATGAAACCAAGTGACAGAAACCTGAATTTCAGTCCCAAAGCCCTTGGTTTTTTGTTTGGGTTTCGGGAAAACTTATTTTGGCTTAAGCTTTGTGATATTTGCTTGTTGTCTTGTGAGTATTAGTATTAGCTCTGTTGCATTTTTCACGCTGAGCATTTTGGCATGTTGTCAGCATAAATTTTCATTTAAAAACTCAACAGGCATAAGCCGAACATTCCCTTCAAATTTCAATATCACGAAGACAGCTGATGATTTCGGAGTGATTTTTTTTATTTCGGTTCCCATTTTTCGCCTATTTTGTAGTTATTAAATTTCTCTACAAGTTGACCAATTAAACAGGTGGATGACATGCTTTTAAACAGCTTTGAATGGAAATTCGGCAATTGAGAAAATGGTAGTTTTCATGTGGTTTCACTTCAGTAGTTTCGTTTGTAGCAAATGACACGCTATTAGAAAGCTGAGATAAAGGGATTTTGAAAATTGTCGGCGGAAAATTGGCAGCGGAAAATTGACTGGTACCGTTTAGACACGGATAGCGTAACCACCTCAACTAGTATGACCCAAGCCAGGTCAAGGTCAGCCAAAGTTTAAACAAGTCGACCCCTCCTTGCTCCAAATTATCTCTTCTCTTCTTACAGTCAAACCTGGATAAACAACATCTCGATAAACGGACACCCTATGGTCACCCGATTTGGTCAAGTAAACGACATTTATTGGAAACCCACCCCGATAAACGGACACCTTTCGTCGGTCCCAAGGGGTGTCCGTTTATCCAGCTTTGACTATATTATGCTGTTAAACTAGCTCTACCAAGGTGTCTCATGTTTTGTTGTTCCACAGCTTCGATTCCTGTCTAATTAGAAGCTGCAGTTTATCTAAAATGCAGAAATAAAAATGCAGAAAAATAGGCGTTAGGCCCTTTTTCCACTTTTGGGCGTTCTGTCCTATGTTCTGTTTTAGCCACTTAGGCCTACTAAGGCTTAGGCCTTAGGCTTGGGGTTAGGCCTTAGGCTTAGGGACCAAAAAATGTCTTACGAACTACCTCAGGTGAACGTTATGTAGAGCTGAACATTATGAGGGGTGATCGTTATATAGATTTAACCCATATAGGTTTAACTTTTTTATATAGATTGAATTTTTTTTGAAAAATACCTATAAACAGCATTCATGACAGTACAAAGAACTAAAAATAATATGAATTACCCCAAAATTACCCCTTGGGGCTTGGAGTTGAGATGCGCACACCCACATACCTTAGACGCAAATCACTCGAAAGTGACTCTGGATGCATGAAAAACATGCATACCAGAGTTATTTATGCGGTAGGCGCCAGTATTCAAAACTATGTTCAACATTCTCCTTCTTACACTAAATGGGCCCATTTTTGGTCCGTTTCCACCCCAATACAGACTTAAATCCCTTCAAAAACGGTCAAAATAGGTATTTTTGGGCGTACACACTCATATGGCCGCAACTCATTTGCCGCACTCATTTGGCCGCACTCATTTGCCGCAACTCATTTGGCCGCAACTCATTTGGCCGCACCTCATTAGACCAACTTGGTAGACAACTAAAAAAACTTGGTAGACTAACCAACCAAGCCCGCTGCGCCCCTTCGGGGCGCAGGGGGCTTGGTTGCTTGGGGTTGAGATGCGCACACACACATACCTGAGACACAAATCACTCGAAAGTGACTCTGGATGCATAAAAAATGTATGCATACCAGAGTTTCTTTATGCGGTAGGCTCCAGTTAACAAAACTATGTTCAAATTCCATCTTTTAGGGCATCTGGGTACTTGTTTAAGTAAATTTACTTTGTTTTCTTGTGCAAAAATCAATTTTCGGTTATATTTAAATTTGAATTTACAAATTACAAAAAATTCAAAAATGTGAAATGGCGGCCAAATGAGGTGCGGCCAATGAGTTGCGGCCAAATGAGTTGCGGCCAAATGAGTGCGGCCAAATGAGTGCGGCCAAATGAGTTGCGGCATATGAGTGTGTACGCCCAAAATACCTATTTTGACCGTTTTTGAAGGGATTTAAGTCTGTATTGGGGTGGAAACGGACCAAAAATGGGCCCATTTAGTGTAAGAAGGAGAATGTTGAACATAGTTTTGAATACTGGCGCCTACCGCATAAATAACTCTGGTATGCATGTTTTTTCATGCATCCAGAGTCACTTTCGAGTGATTTGCGTCTAAGGTATGTGGGTGTGCGCATCTCAACTCCAAGCCCCAAGGGGTAATTTTGGGGTAATTCATATTATTTTTTAGTTCTTTGTACTGTCATGAATGCTGTTTATAGGTATTTTTCAAAAAAATTTCAATCTATATAAAAAAGTTAAACCTATATGGGTTAAATCTATATAACGATCACCCCTCATAATGTTCAGCTCTACATAACGTTCACCTGAGGTAGTTCGTAAGACATTTTTTTGGTCCCTAAGCCTAAGGCCTAACCCCAAGCCTAAGGCCTAAGCCTTAGTAGGCCTAAGTGGCTAAAACAGAACATAGGACAGAACGCCAAAAAGTGGAAAAAGGGCCTAACGCCTATTTTTCTGCATTTTTATTTCTGCATTTTAGATAAACTGCAGCTTCTAATTAGACAGGAATCGAAGCTGTGGAACAACAAAACATGAGACACCTTGGTAGAGCTAGTTTAACAGCATAATATAGTCAAAGCTGGATAAACGGACACCCCTTGGGACCGACGAAAGGTGTCCGTTTATCGGGGGTGGTTTTCCAATAAATGTCGTTTACTTGACCAAATCGGGTGACCATAGGGTGTCCGTTTATCGAGATGTTGTATATCCAGTTTGACTGTAAGAAGAGAAGAGATAATTTGGAGCAAGGAGGGGTCGACTTATTTAAACTTTGGCTGACCTTGACCTGGCTTGGGTCATACTAGTTGAGGTGGTTACGCTATCCGTGTCTAAACGGTACCAGTCAATTTTCCGCTGCCAATTTTCCGCCGACAATTTTCAAAATCCCTTTATCTCAGCTTTCTAATAGCGTGTCATTTGCTACAAACGAAACTACTGAAGTGAAACCACATGAAAACTACCATTTTCTCAATTGCCGAATTTCCATTCAAAGCTGTTTAAAAGCATGTCATCCACCTGTTTAATTGGTCAACTTGTAGAGAAATTTAATAACTACAAAATAGGCGAAAAATGGGAACCGAAATAAAAAAAATCACTCCGAAATCATCAGCTGTCTTTGTGATATTGAAATTTGAAGGGAATGTTCGGCTTATGCCTGTTGAGTTTTAAATGAAAATTTATGCTGACAACATGCCAAAATGCTCAGCGTGAAAAATGCAACAGAGCTAATACTAATACTCACAAGACAACAAGCAAATATCACAAAGCTTAAGCCAAAATAAGTTTTCCCGAAACCCAAACAAAAAACCAAGGGCTTTGGACTGAAATTCAGGTTTCTGTCACTTGGTTTCGTTATTTTCACAAAAGGTTATAGCACATCTTCCAGAAAATAAAAGTATCAAGCGATAGAGCACGAAAGCTGCATTAGATACAAGTCTTAGATCACAGGTGAGACTGAGTTTATTCTCTCTTTGACAGGTTTGAAGAACCAAGCTGGAAGCATAGTGACAGATAGACATGTCTGGTGTGTTTTTACTGACAAGGGAGGGACCCTGACTGAGATCTGGGTAAAATTCGATGACATTTTTGCTGCGTATTCTTCCAGAGCGTGCCCAAGTTGCCCCGAAATGTGATAGACGGGTCATTCAAAGTTCTAAAAACACCTGGATACCCATACAGTCGAGTCTCGACATAAGATACCCCATATAGGACACATCTCGATATAAGATATACATAGGCCCGTCCCAAGACCCCATAATGATTTAACACCCTTAAATTGGTCTTTATTAGAGTTAGGTTAATTACCGGTCATAATCTTTCGCGGTAATATTACCGGTCATAATCTTTTTTTCGGTCATATTCTGGTCATAATCTTTTTTATCATATTAAAGAAAATTTTATCGATTAATCTCTTTAATTGCTTCAACGCCGACTTTTTACACTCCTAAACAAACCTTATCAGTACCCTCAAATACTTTCATGCATTAACTAAACTTTAAATGCTTTTCCATATACAACTACCATCCAGTACCCTCTACCATGGTCACCCAACGCGAAAAGTATTGTCTTCCTCCACCTGAATACATGTTTTCTGCACGTTTCAGGCCCTGAAATACACAAAAAAGTGTTTCGAACCCTTTTTTGGAGGAGTTGGTGGACCGAACTCCAGCCCGATTTCCTGCTTGTTGAAAAAGAATATGACCGATTTTTCATTAGCCGGTCATAATCTAGATTATGACCGGTAATATTACCATTGCCCAACTCTAGTCTTGATACAAGATACACCGCGATATAAAATACACCTGGTCCGCTCCAAGGGTTATCTTATATGGACATTTGACCTTATCATGATTTTTTTGCTGACCCTTGGGCCAAGGGTCATTTCTAGAATTTTTATCGAGTTTCAGAGATGGATAGATAAATTAAAGGAAATACGGTATTTTAAAATTTGGATATTCTTGGCAAAAAAGGCTTCCCAAAGTTTCATCTATCATTTGCCGTATAGCTTAAAAAATACTGATCTCAGAAGAGAGTCAAAACATATAGCCCGAAATAAAAGCACAATATGAGATCAATTTATTTCGGGAAAACGAGCAGAAAACATCTGCTAACCACAATCACTCTTTTTACGAGACAATAATGCTAGAGTAAAGACAAAACATAAAGTGGAATAGACAAGCGGATCATGACTAGAATTTCAAATCCCTTGGAGAATCGTCGGGCTTCCCTGCACTACAAGCTTATTGTTCGGCGTCGAAGAAATGATGTCAACTTCTATGGCGTGGCTGCTCCTATCACATCTTGGCGAGAGTGCTAGCAAGTCCAACAACTTCCAAAGATCATTCCGCTGCTTCTCTTCAAACTGCTTTCTGAAATCAGGTGATTGAAATAGATAATTACAAGCCAATCTATAAAATTTCTCACTTTACGTGGACCTGTCGGTAATTTAAGAGGAGATCAGTGAATAGTGACGAGTTAATCCCCATCAGCTTCTTCAGAGCATTCACGGCAAGTCCAGCTGTGGTTTGGTTCCAATGATCATTGCTAATTTTGTACACGGCTGGGAACAATATTGGCAACATTGCTTCACTGGTTTGCTCTTTTAATGCTAAAAATAAGATTTTGACGTAAATCTAAAAAATAATAAGTGAAAAAATTAGTAAAAGTAAGTACCTAAAAAGTAACCTAAAATAAGTACAAATTTTATAAATAAGTACAACTAGGAGCCCTGCTCCAAAGTTCATCAAGAATCTTGCTCTTTTTTCAGGGATAGAAGAGAGGATTCAAAAAAGATGCTGGTATAAGACTTTATTTGCGGCGTAACTACCAGGTGGAATTTCGGTCAAGTTTTTTGTCTTTCAAATTTTGCTCAAAGAAATTATTTTTACAAAACCGCATATGATAATCAACCGCATACGATTTGCTGTGTGAGGACTTATGAAATCTCATTGGTCGTGTAATGCCTCTATCCTAAGCCCATTTTTAAACATATTCACTAAAGTAGTTCACGGTCGGTTAACCGACCCGGTCGGTTAACCGACCGACCGGGTAAGGCCAGTGAATATTATTCACTTTATATTTATTCAAACTCACTTGACGTACTGTTCTGTCCAGGACTTGTTCATTTTGTGGAGCCATTTTAGAGATGTTTCAGAAAACACTCCGCCATAGTTGTGCTGCGACTTGTAAACCACAGAGTTACACTGAAGACGACACTCATAACAAGGGGGAAGAATGTGCCTGACTGGTTCTGCAACAAGTCCATGATCATTGTTGGCATATATTTTAAGTTTACCTGTTCTCGTCACATTTCTTTGAATCTCTCTAATGCATTTATAAGCTTGATATGGACTGCAGATGTTTGATTCTAAACTTTTATTCAAACTTCGAACTTTCTTCTGCATTTTTTTATTCAGGCTCAGGGAGTAAAAGGAATTCCCGCCCTTTTTTATAAGTGACTCCGACAAAAGTGACAAAATCTGCCCAAAACAGTTTTATTTATAATTTTCCTTGATCTAAAATTCTTACGATTTTTTTTACAGTCATCTCTCGCTAATCCGTCACTCTCGATAATCCATCACCTTCGTGACACTTTGTTTGGTTTTGCCTTAAATAAATAAGGCTAATCCGCCACTCTTGATTATACGTCACCCCACGGCCGGTCCCAAGGGGTGACGGATTATCGAGAGTCGACTGTATTGAACAATTTTATCTAATATTTTCTTTTTCAACTGATTTCAATAAAGATCTTTAACCATTGATTGCGTAGTTCTCTTCGGAAGATTATTATAAAAATAAGGTAGTTTTATAGAAAAATTACCCAAAGCGGCTTTAAGGTGATATATAAGCGGTACGCATGAGCATGTAGCTTTGAAGAATTTCGCAAAGCACAGGTTTTGGCACGAAGAAAAAGAATAAGTTCTTAATTCAAAGCCATAATCCTCTTGTATATAATCTGATGGCCATTCATTGGAGCAATTCCCCCAATCATCATAAGGTAAAAGCTCTAGCTAAACCAAAAATGTAATAGAAAATTGCTAAATTTTTAAGCACTTCTGATGCTTTTAAAGAAGATTGGACTTGATGTCCAGGCGCAACACTCATCCAGTCGGAGCCAGCAAAAGTAAAAGATTTGGACTCATGAGCATATAATCTAAATCCAGTTTCAAATTTACTGGTGAGTGGAGGGCCAATGTCCATTGCTAAAATTGTGGTAATTTGAAGTCTTAAACATTTAAAGTTTACGAAGCTGAAATTGCTGGTCGATGTTGCTGTTCAGAACCAGTTGTAATCTAAACTATTTTACTTTAAGTCTAAGGTATCTACGTTATTTTTGTTGAAAAATTACACATTTGAGGCATCGGTTTTGGTACTAATCTACTTTAGACGTCCATAGTTACTTAAAGGGGCTTACCAGGGCGTTAGACTGCAATTACGACGGAGAGCAGTAATTTATTTCTCTCATGATTGTCTTCTACAAGCGCTATATCTGATCCGACGAAAGTTTTCTGCCTACTTTTTAAAAGTAGAACAAGGCCATTAGTATCAGATTTGAGTTGAAACGAGTGAAAATAAGAGCGACTTTTGAAAAATTGCGGTTTCACAACCCTTTCCCCCACTGCATTTTTTCATTCATCAACAAGTATGGTCCTTTAAGGGCTCGAAAAAAGTTTAAAATAAACAAAAAAACAGCGTGACTTACTCAGTCCAAGTACCAGAAAAAGATTTATATTTGCAGTGAACGCTCGATTTAGCAGTTCTTTGATATAAAGAAACACGCGGTACATCAAACTTTGTTAGGCTCCCAACTGTTCATTATATCAAGGTTTGACTGTATAAAAAACGACTACCAGTGTGTAATTTTTCAAATGTGTCACTCATTGTCACAAAGGTCACAAAAATTTCACCCATGGTTAATCCCGTCCTGCATCTGTCTTCCAATCAAATATTCACCAGCTCCAGTCAAATTTAACTTGTAACATTGCCCTAAGAAAGTAGATACAGGTTCTGCATAATCACAGCAATCCAGTAACTGTCCTCCAAAAGTGCAAACAGAAATCATGTTTTCACATGATGGTCATAGATTAATACATTTTTTAGAATTTCTTAATTTTCGGTAAATATTACGCTGCATTTTTGAAGAATGACTGGAGACTGAAGTTTCTGTTCCTTGCGATAAACTTGATATATTCATCATCTGCACATTTTAACTGTGACGATTGATTTATAACTAAGTAAAACTGGGCATCTAAAAGCCCCAATGTCATATACTCCAAAAGTCTTGGAGATAAAGTTCCGGACAAGTTTAGGCCTAAAAATATTTTTAATTCAATCATAAATTTGCATTTTACTTGCAACATAATTTTTGTCGATGGCATTAAAAGGGCAGATGGTTATGGCGGGGAATTCGATTCCTTGCCTTGATATCTTAGTTTCAGCCTAAAAAAATTCAACTTGGCGATTTCCAAATATTCACGTTTGTTTTTGTGGTACATGAATCTCTTTAAAAGGTCACCATGGTCACCTGTTTTAAATTGTTCCCCACCAATTCAATTTTTTTCCTAATCATTGAACTTCTGTACGGATTTTTTTAACCTGGTTTCTAATAAAACAATGCCTATAATTTAATTTTAGATATGATTTTGTTAGAAACCATGTTAGAAAATCTGTACAGAAGTTCAATGATTAGGATTTTTTCAATTGGCGGGGGACAACCGTTGTCGTAGACGGCAATGGTTCTTTAAAGCACCATACTTGTTGATGCAAATGAGAATTTGACAAATTCAAATGCGGGCGGGTCACTTCTCTTTTGTCTCGCACTCTACTATTTGGAGTTATTTCGAGCGACTCAAAAGAGTACAGCGAGAGACGAAAGAGAAGTGTCACTCGCCAATTCAAATTTGCCAAATTTTCATTTGCATCAACAAGTATGGTCCTTTAATAAACACTGAATTTTTTTCAATATGTTTAAATTAGCGCCTTTTTGTAAAACTAATTTTTAATTTTCAGTGTATTGCATTCTTTATCAATTTTTTTACAGAAAAAGCAGCTGTGAAAGCAGGAATCGACTTCAGTGATGTCCATAGAAGAATTGGCGTCCGATTGATAGAAGTAAAGAACAGTCATTTAATGATGCTGTTACCGTATTTTTTCTCCCGTTGTTTTTTATTATTGTTCGGTTCAACGCAAAAGTTCGTGTACGTGAAGTTTTATTTAAACTTTTGGTTGAAAACTAGAAATTTTTTTGAGGTCCATGAAAATGACAAAAATTTTCAAAATACACTTGTTTTTTTTCGGCAAATTGGGAAAAAAAATGGGAAATAAAAATTTCGGCTTTTCTCTTGTTACACTACGTGTCCAATGAGGTGGAAAAGTGTGACTGCGACTGCGACTTTTCCGCGTCATTGGACACACATCAACAGTCGCAGTCACAGTGTGTGTCCAATAGCGCGGAAAGGTGTGACTGCGACTGACGCTTCAAATCGATTTGAATTAACGTCGCAGTCACAGTCGCAGTCACACTTTTCCGCGTCATTGGACACACACTGTGACTGTGACTGCGAATGTGACTGCGACTTTTTGCCGCGTCATTGGACACGTAGTGTTAAGAATTTTTGAATAAAGTACATTTGTCCAATAAAGTGCATTTCGGCCATTTTTCGCCAAAAATGCCATTTTATACAGCGCTTATTGTATTTAGAGCATTGGAAATAAAGATTTAAAGTGAAACTTCAAGCTTTTAACAATTTAGAGGCTCAAATAAAGCAAAAATTTTTACAGGGGGATGGAGACTTTTACGACTACTTTTTGACATCGACTTCTACTTCCCTCACATACCTTTTTTATATATTTTGTTTCCTTACCTTTGTGGATGAGATTTTTCTCTATCAATTAAGTGGTCAAATACCCTGAATAATTTTTTTTTGACAAATCACGCCAATCTTACACTAAAAGCCATCATTTTTTTACCTACGTTTTATAGACGGTTTTTTACTTCACACTTGGTGTAATTTTTTTTTAAATTTTTTTTAATCACAGTGTTTAATCTCAGCTACAAAATGTGTGAAAAAATCTAAGATAAGAAAACAAAAATATATGAAAAAGGTATGTGAAGGAAAGTAGAAGTCGATGTCAAAAAGTAGCCGCAAAAGTCCCTTTTAATAATCTAGAAACAAGAGATCTGTTTTTTTAGATCAGGGAAAATTTTTCGGGGTCCATCTCTAAGTTTGAATATTCTTAGGCCAACTGTATTTTTATCAAAAGTCAACCTGAGTGACCGTTTGTTTCTCATTATACTCCAAACTTGATTATACTCCAAAACTCATAATACTCCAAAATCATTATACTCATTATACTCCAAAACTCCAAAACACGACATTACCCAACAAGCGCCTCAAACGCTTACAACTACTTTCATCTCATCTACTCGTCTAATCAGCGAGTCCATTATTTATACAACCCGTTCTCATTATTAACTCTTCCTCAATTCCAGCTATCAAATTGGGTGTCTGGTGAGAAGTTCCGAACTTGCACGCAGCACTTACGCAATCTCCGCTATCAAACATTCGCTCTTCGCCCTAGCTCCGTTAAGCCATCGCTCCTTCCGACTTAAGCTTTGGTGGTTCAGCTATGCCAGTCCAATCTCCGCTCTCTGGATCTGGTCGTAAGTTGAGTTTGGTAATTTGGGAACCGAGCGAGCCATTGACATGGCTCGCACATCTAAAGTAATCCAAGGTCGAGGACCTGAACAGTCTTATAGTGAATCCAATGCCTGAAAGGGGTTACAACTAGAAAAGAACCTTTACTCCCTGGAGTCAATGATGATGGAGAAATTTGGTACGAGTGCCGCAACTCCCTGCAAAGGGAGTTCAATCCTTTTCAGATCAATGGCAGATCCTCTCTCATGAGATCCACATTCCTCTGGGTAGAAGACGGACACCACACAGGGACTATGAAGGGGTCGGCGGACCAAAACGTGAAGTGGTCCTGGATGCTCCTGATGCCAAGCGCAAGCCGTGGTCGCAGTCTGCCCCGAGTCTCCGCTCCAGTCTCCAGTCAAAGCAAGCAACCAGTCGATGAGTCCGCTCCTCGTCTCCCGAAGCCTCAAGTGGATCCTGCCAAAGGAAGCATCCAAAACCCATAGTCTCTCCGTATATGTATTGTAACTGTGAGAGCCCTAGTGGCTCTCGATTGAATAAAGTGAACCCCCTTCACAAGTCTTGTGTGTGTGTGCCAAGTCTTCTATATTTTACTCTACAAGCGTACCAGTGAACAGCTCTCGGTGCGCGGGATGTATAGAATACAGGCGTTCAAATCTTTCTCCAGAGCATGCGGAACAATAAATTTTTTTGAACAAGAATCTACGCGTCGTTAATTTCAACTACTAGCTCTTTTGTGATGTAATATTGTGAAATGAAGTTTTTTTGAAACATGCTTTTACAGTCAACTGTCGATAATCCGTCACCCCTGGGACCGGCCGTGAGGTGACGGATAATCAAGAGTGACGATTAGCGAGTGACGGATTAGCCTAATTTATTTAAGGCAAACCAAACAACGAAAGTGCCACGAAGGTGACGGATTATCGAGAGTTGACTGTATTAGAAGTCCCGAACGAAACTTTTCTGGTCCCGGTAAAATTTTTGAAAAGTCCCGTCCCGGTCTCGAAATTTTTTTCTTAAAAGTCCCGTCCCGGTAGTCCCGAAATTCAATATTTCCATCACTATCTAAAACATAAAACTTATTCAATTATATGTCCTTACTTTCGATTTATTGAACACTTTCATATTTCTTCAGTTGTTTTTTTCGAGCCCTCAAAATCGCGAAAATTTGATTGAATTTTAAACATTTTGCGTGCTCAACCGAAATCAAAAAAAAATACATTATATTTTTTGTAGAACGATATGCCTGTCAATTTTTCAACCCCGTCAAAAGTGTGTAATTGTCAATAATATTGGTCTTATTTCTGAAATTCTGGTCAAAATATGAGAGAGTGCGCATCATATTAAGAGTAGTCTTTCAAATTACAGAGTACTCTTTTAAATTACATCAAACGAGTTGTAATAGAAAAAATATTGTATCAGTAGAATTTGTAGAAGTTAAGAAAAATCAGTAAAAATAGGCTTGGCAGTTTGGGGTCCGGGCGGGAAACGGGAATGGGAATTTGAAAAAAAATTGCTCCTGCGGGAAACGGAAATGGGAATTTCAAAATTTCGGGAATCCCGACGGGAAACGGGAATTTGTAAAATAAGAGAGAAAATGTAAATTCTGTGATTTTTTCTTCAAACAATAAAAAAAAAAAAATCATTAAAGGCCTACTCAGACTTCCCGAAGTCACGCTTGACTCTGGAGTCAAAATCGGTGACTACGGAGTCAAATCGATGACTTTGGAGTCAGATAGATGATTCCGTAGTCAGCATGAGTTCCGGCCATCCGAGTTCCTGTCCGTGCTGGCAATCTGCTCCGCTCTGGCTTCGCTCTGGCTCCGCTCCGGCTCCTGCTCGGATCCGGAAGCCAGATCCGGAGCGAAAATTTACCCCTAAGGAGCCGGGAGCCAGATCCGGAGCCGGAAATTTCGAAATGCCACACTGGTTCCTGTTGAAGAAGACGTTTTTACCAGAAATGACAAAACAAATGACAAGCAAATTTCTTAGTAGCAAACTTCTTTTGTATTGACATTAATAAATTTGAATTTGGATTTCGGGAAAATTTCGGAATTTTCGAAAGTGAACGGCGGGAAACGGGATTTTAAACTTTGAGCCGGCGGGAAACGGGACGGGTGATTTTTTTCGGGATTCCAAACGGGATTCCCGTGGGATTCCGTCCGCTGCCAAGCCTAGTAAAAGCTGTACACTCAACTTCTTTAACCCGACAACCAACGATACCCGCCCAGGGTGTCGGGTTATCAAGGTGACGGTTGTAAAAGTGTCGTTTTCCTTGAAGGGGGAGCCACTTGGACAGGTTGAGAAATGGCCTCAACAATATTATGGAAAATAATTGTGATGTTACAAAAAGATGTATTCACGTAATATGATGGGTTGCTAAATTATTCAAAATTATTCAGTGAAACTAAATGAAATCTTTTTGCAACCTGTCTATGGTTTTTCACACTATTAGTAAGGCCATTTTCATTGGACCATTAGAACCCTTCGGCACCCTTCGGTTACCTTCGGCGGCCCCCCGCGGTGCCCCGGTCATACCCCGTGCTTACATAGGTGAGTCGAGGTCGTGGTCAAGGTCGGGGTCGATCGACAAGGGGTGCTTACATAGGCGGGTCGAGGTCCAGCTCGAATATCCAAATTTTACTCATTTATTTTAGAAAATTTTATAGCAGATAACAAGGCAGGCCTATAAGCACATATTTAAATAGTGTGAAAAAAATTTTCAACACTTTTTAACACAACACCTACTTGACAAGCCAGATATTCAATCTTTTCTCTAACTTTCGGACTTATTTTTAAAGTTGGTTCATAGCATCCACGGAGGGACTCGTTTTTGACGGCTTATAAACTAAGTTCAATTTAGTCAGTCACTTTGCTGCCGACCTCTAAAATTTACGTAACACAACCAAGCTCAATCACAATCATCGCAAAATTAAATCTTGGGGAAACTAAAAAAGTTGAACCACAACAAACTATCTATTTTATTTAAATCAACCAGAAAATTCTGTGATATAGAAAACTGCACCAGAAGTGCATCAAAATAAAAACAAGCTCTGGGAGTGCTAAGAAGATACTTGAAAATTAAAAGAAAAAAAGATTTTTACGTAATCTTTTTCTCATCCGCTAAAAAAGCGCATAATTTTTGACATCAAATTCAGGTTTAGCATGGTCTATATGCTTGTAACTGCCTTTAAAAATTCATAATTTGATGTTAAATTCCAAATTTTCTTTAAGACAACAATTATTAAATATTAAATTTTTCAAAATTTAAATATTCTTTGTCTTGAACGGAATTTGAAATTTCAATGATTCTGAGTTTACAAGAAAATCATCCATGCTTATCGTGAATTTGACGTCAAATTTGATAATTGCAAGAATTGCGTAAGTTTTGATCGACATTTTGCAAGAAAATCGAATTATATAGTCTGAAAATAACTCACGTCTCTCAGAATCGCACCTCTGAAAGCCAAAAGCTGCTGAAAGTTGTTTTTTGGGGTTTACTAAAAGGAGGGGGGTGAATGTGTTGCTAATTTTGATTGCCGCGCATGAGAATGACAGAATCGCTTAGAATCTCACCCTGAACCATCCAGAATCAGCCTTAACCACTCCAAACTACCCTAAACACTGGTTTAGGGTACTTAATTACTGGCTGGGAGTGGTTTAAAATGTTTAAGGGGTGTTCTGGATGGTTCAGGGTGAGATTCTGAGCGATTAAGCCGACAAGTGGAATTCTGATGCGGGCAGTCAAACTTTCGCAAAAAGTTTAACCCCTTTTAGTGAACACCGAAAAACAACTTTCAGCGACTTTCTGCCTTTCTGAGGTGTGATTCTGAGCGATGTGAGTTACTTTCAGAATATAAAATTCGATTTCTTGCAAAATCTTGACCAAAAATTACTCCCTGCTTGCAATTATATAATTTCGACGTCAAGTTCGTGATCAGTAATGGTTGATTTGCTTATAAACCAAGAAATCATTGTAAAAATTTGAAACCCGTTAAAGACAAAAATATTTAAATTTTGAAAAATACAATTTGAATTTTCGTCGGACAATATTTTTTCTCCGCCTAATTTACTTCTTTTTCCGCCTAAAACACTTTTTCTCCGCCTAATTTTTTTTCCGCCTAATTTACTTCTTTTTCCGCCTAATTTACTCTTTTTTCCGCCTAATTTTGATTCTCGACACGAAATCAACCATTTCAAAAAATTTTTGTGTGAAATTCAGGGGTGGGCAAAGCCCAGATGGCTGGAGACCCACTCCAGAATGGCCAAAAGGCCAAATTATTGGGTTTTTGGGGTTTGCTAAAGGGGAGTAAATTTTTGAGAAAAATCGATTGAGCGGAAGAGATTTCGGGTCCGACCGGCTTAATCGCCCACAACTCCGCCCTGAACCACTCAAACCACCATAAACCTGGATTCTGAGCGATTAAGCCGATCGGACCCGAAATCTGATCCGCTCAATCGATTTTTCTCAAAAAGTTTTCCCCTTTTAGTAAACCCCAAAGAACCAATAATTTTGGCCTTTTGGCCATTCCGGAGTGGGTCTTCAGCCATCTGGTCTTTGCCCACCCCTGAATTTCACACAAAAAAATTTTAAAATGGCTGATTTCGTGTCGAGAATCAATTAGGCGGAAAAAGAGTAAATTAGGAGGAAAAGAAGTAAATTAGGCGGAGAAAAAAGTGTTTTAGGCGAAAAAAAATTAGGCGGAGAAAAAATTGTTTTAGGCGGAAAAAGAAGTAAATTAGGCGGAGAAAAAAGTATTGTCCATTTTCGTCTGTGGGAATTTGAATTTTCACACCAGCTTATAAATTTAAAAAGCATTTTTACAAGCAATCAACCATGCTTACCGAATTTGGTGGTAAACTATGTCGATCTGAACTGATCTTTGCCCGCCTCTTATATTAGCGACACAAAAATCGGCTGTATATCGTTTAAAAAATTGGTAATTCGAATTTTGACAACTGGCAAAATGTTCGATTCGCATAAATTTAAATGTCAAATGTCAACTGCAGAATGCCAAACTGGGAAAGAGTCATTCGAAAAATGTCAAAACTCGTAAAATGAATCATTTGAATTTGGATGGTTGGCAAAAGCAAGTTTTGAATTTCGTTTTTTGGAAATTACTTCTGACGCATAATTTTTTTCGTGTTATCTTTTTTTGCCGTTGTAAACCTATCGAGTTTCTGATGGTGGTTTTCAGGTAGTGGTACCTATGTAGAGATACCCAGGTGGCGGATACTGAGATCGTCACTCGCCTCGAGTTTTTGGATTTGAGTAGGAAAAATTGTAGTTTTGTAGTGTCAAACCGCATCCTCTACAGGATTTCAAGTGTGATAGCACGATTTTTTATTTAATTTTATTTCAAGCCATTCAGGTGATATGCGCCTGACCAGGAGGCATCTACCCAGGTATTGAAGTTGGGATTGTCGAAATATTAATTTATCCTCTTAACAAATCCAATTCCATACACAATTCTAAGGAAAAAGGCTTATTTTTTATTTTTCAAGAATTTTTATTTTCAGGCCATATCAGTGGATATCCACCTCATCAGGTACCTTCCCGGGTGTTGCAGCTCACTATATATAAAACTAATGCACAGTTGTGGTATGAACGATATCCGAGTGACAACAGCTCAAAAAATAAGCTCTGCGAGTCAAACAGTATACAAACCACTTATGCAGAAGATAACTATCGGTTGTAACATAAGTTCTGTCGGTTTTTGTTCAGGAAGATTTTGTTTCAATGTAAAATATTTCTACCATACTGTTATATGTCATTTTGTAGAAAAGAATCTCCTATTTCATCGCTCTATTTCAGATTCACAACAAAGTTGATTTTTAGCCTTCAAGAAATGAACTTCAAGTTAAAAAATAATTATCTCTCCGACATCTTTAGAACTAGTCAAAAGTTCAGTCAATTGTTAGGGCTGCAGCAACAACTAGCGACATGTTGTAGCGCAGATTAAGAGCTTCAAAATGCATTTTACAGAATGATTTTTGAAAATCTGAGTATTGAGATTTGACTGTTTTAAAAAAGCAAATTCTTCAAAAATGACTGGAAATTCAGGTTTCATAATTTTTTTTCCGGATTTCAGTCATTTTTTGAAGAATTTGCTTTTTTAAACAGTTAAATCTCAATACTTAGATTTCAAAAATCATTCTGTAAAATGGATTTTGAAGCTCTTTATCTGCGCTACAATTAAGTGCTGAGTTGTTGCTGCAGCGCCTAACAATAAACTGAACTTTTGACTAGTTCTAAAGATACCGGAGATAATTATTTTTTTAACTTGAAGCTCATTTATTGAAGGCTAAAAATCAACATTTTGTTGTGAAATCTGAAATAGAGCGATGAAATAGGAGATTCTTTTCTACAAAATGACATAGAACAGTATGGTAGAAATATTTTACATTGAAACAAAATCTTCATGAACAAAAACTGACAGAACTTATGTTACGACCCAATATATGCAAAATAAATTTTTTGCGAGTTCTCAAAAATCGAATTACGTTTGCGAGTTTGACATTTTTCGAGTTAACGTTTCGCCAATTCTTCGCTATTTGAAAATATACATTTTTCAATCACTATTTTGCGACTAGTACACTTTGCCAGTAATAAATTTTCAAGTCATATACAGCCACCAAAATCAATGATAAAAATTCAAATGACGAGCTATA